>VDFB02000008.1:30577624-31080369 GCA_007258455.2 Sequoia sempervirens | reverse complement strand
CCTCCATTATCAGTTCTCAGGACTTTGATCCTCTTCCCAGACAAATTCTCCACCTGAGCTTTGAATTCCTTGAACCTTTCTAATACCTCCTCAGATTCTTTAGATTTCAAGAAATAAATCCAAGTCTTTCTACAGTAGTCATCAATAAAAAGAATGTAATACAAGAAACCACTCGAAGAAGCAACAGACATTGGACCACATAAATCAGAATGAATGAGATCTAGAATATATTTGGATCAATTTTCTCTACTATGAAATGGAGTTTTTGTATTCTTACCCATTGCATAGCCTTTGCAAATATCTTCATGCTCCTGGTTGAACTTTGGAAGGCCCGTGACCATCTTCTCCATGATAGGTAGGGCTCAGAAGTGAAGGTGAGCCAATCTTCGATGCCAAAGATCACACAAGCTTGAAGAATCATGTACTAATGCCTGAAGTGGACGAGTGCATAGCCTATAGAGGCTCTCATGTCTAACTCCGATCACTCGAGCAGTCTTGAAGTTGGAATTCTTCATCCACACAAGAACTTTTCCTTTAGAGAAGGCAACTTGGTATACTTTGTCTTCCAAGGCTGAAATGGAAACAAGATTACGCTTGATGCCTGGAACATATAGAACATCACACAACTGTAGGGAGATGCCGGAATTCAAGTGGAGAGTGGAGGTTCCAATTCCTTTCACTGAGTAGCTAGCATCATCTCCAATAATAACTTGTTCACTAGAGTCTCTCTCCACCAAATTTGATAAATGCTCCCTAAATCCAGTGATGTGGCGAGAGGCACCACTATCAATCAATCAGGTGTTGGTGTCGGTAGGTACATTGCTTGACAATGCCGAATAGAACAAGTATTCACTTGAGTCCTTCTGTGGAGAACCTTCATCAACATCTGCAATGGTGGCCTGCTGCTTAGGCCTGGTTGGACAATGCTTAGCAAAGTGACCATACTTATCACATCTAAAGCATTGGACTTTGGATAGGTCCCTCTTCTTCTTGAATGTAGGAGCATCATCAGCTCCTTTATCTCGATTCCTCTTGAAGTGTCCTTTCTTCCCATCTTTCCCTTTCTTCTTTGAAGATTGAGAGGTGAGGACATGAATGTCTTCATTAGTTGAACTTTGACCAACGCCTCTAGCAACCAACCTAGACTCCTCTTGAATGCAATCTACCCTCAACCAATCAAACTTAGGAAGTTTCGATCTTGCACTGATTCCTTGAATATAGGACTCCCAAGATGTAGGAAGACCATTAAGAGCAAGCATGGTCAAGTCTTTGTCATCAACCACATGACCAATTGTAGAGAGCTGATCTCTCAATTCCGAAATCCTCATGAAGTAAGCAATAACTGTTTCTCCTTTCGCCATCTTCACATGATGGAGTTGTTGCTTCAGTGCAAGTGCCCGCCCGGCTGGTGTTGTTGATTTCGTACATCTCCTCCAAGGTTTTGAACATCTCTCTTGCCATCTTCAACTTGGAGACAATCGGAACAATATGATCCTTTACGAAATCAACTAACATCTTCTTTGCCTTGATATCTTTCTTCCTCCATTGAACCTTCTCTTCCTCATCCGTAGGCTCGGGGACTTTGGTCTCCACAAACTCAGCCAAATCATTCTCTTCCAAGGTGAGCATAATTCTGAATCTCCATGAAGTGAAATTTGATGCTCCCTCGAGTCTATCCTCAATCTTAAGACCGTTCACCATCTTGATGAAGAGATAGTGATAGACAAAAATAAGAAAGAGAATAAAGAGTATCGCTGTAATAAGAAATCTGATCACGATCTTCTTCACACCTGCTCTGATACCATGTTAGTTTTATGATCAGATGTAATGCACAAAAAATTAATTCAAAATCAACACAATGACACAGCAAATACCCTGGGAAAACCCTCCTCTTGAGGGAGAAAAACCCAGCAACAAAGATCTCTCTATTATATAAAAATAATGGCAACAAGTCTCTTTACAATGAGGCCAATCTCAAGGCCAATAATCAGCACCTTCACAAGATGCAATGATAGACAAATAATCTGAACTTCCTTGCAACTCAAATCTGCTCTTGAAGAGTTTGCAATCTGCTCTTGATGACTTCGCAATCTGCACTTGATGAATTCGCAATCTGCTCTTGGTAATTCGCACTTGAGAGAAGAGAAGAGACTTCGAACTTGCTTGCTTGATGATTGAATGGATGGAATGAACTTGTATTTATACAATTTGGGAGAGAAAGGTTGCACCTCTTCATGCAAGGTCGGCCATCATAAAAATATAATTACAATTAATAAAATGCAAGTTACAAGGAAGGTCAACCAAGATAACAATTAAAATGTTGCCATGTGACGCACCTCTTCACATTAAATAATCACAGATAAATAAGGAAGTATGAAGCCCGAAGCTGCTAAACATCAACAGTTTTTGATCTTTTTATTGCATGCTTCAGTTCCACAATATTCAGTATGAACATTATACATATATTTGGACTATTCTTCAGTCCTTATTTATGTTATTATGTTGAGAGGCGTTACTTACAGTCGCAGAATGAGGGAGAAGATCTGATGTTGTCACCGTGAAAGAAAAATGAAGGAAAAACTATTTTAGAGCTGACATTTATTTTTTAAATATAAAGTTATCAAATTTTAAAATATATATTAATTCCTACAAATAAAACTATTAAAAAGTAACATATAAGTATATAAGATTTACAGTAAAAATGAAACAAAGGAATTACCGAAACAAAGAATGATGGCTTTTACTGTAATGTCCCCAAAATTTGGACTAAGTGACTTAATTATTTAATATTGCCTGAGTCTTAAATTATATTTAAATGGGGGATATTAAATAATTAATAAATCAAGTTATAAGTGACCCATTGAAATATTTATTAAAGGGGATATTATAAAGTCACTTATTTGTTGTTTATAGAGTGACTTTAGGAAATATTAAAAATTTGACTTTATTGAGTCACTTTAAATTTTTGAATGGGAAACATACAAAAGAGAAGAAAAGGGAATCATTCGCACCTTTTTGAGAAATTATATCATCTCTTCACGGGAAGCTTGAGTTTTCTCTCCTGGGGTTTGGAGATATTGGTGGTCCAGTTTCGGGTGTGAAATAACACCTCCTAGCTTGGACGATTTCATGATTCTGGAAAAACAATGATCCTCATGGCATGAGTTCGATTTGGGACAGTTGGAAGGAAGGAAAACAAAGTATATCTGATTTTCGTGACTTTAACATCTGGGAATTTTGCAGCTTCAGGGGACCGAAATATTGGGACCATTTGCACTCTTTGAAGGTGTTATTGATGGAGAAACCTTAGGCGCCCAACATTCCAGCTAAAATACATTATTAGAATCGAATTTTGTAGAAGTTTTGGCGTTTTTGGAGAAGGACGCGATTTCTGGGCAGATGAAGAGGGACGTGGTGTTTGGAACTCATTTTTGATTCTTTCTTCTGTCCATGGTGCTTGTGGTGAAGACGTGAGACCTCATTGTGACTGCAAACAGACTTCACAGTGCTCTGATAGCCTGCCATTGCATAAGGGTTACTTGGTTGTGGGTGTTCTGAAGGTAACCTCAATCTACCAATGTTGAAGACCATTTTTGAGCAAACACAAAGTTCCAGGTTAGGCCTACACTATTATTTGAGCTGCTCTTATTGTATGTGATTAGAATGTTACTTGAATGCAAACTGTTCGCTGCTGCAACTCATTTCTGAGTATAACTTGGTGTAATCAGTCCATCATGTAGTACCCAGATGGTTAAGAAACTGAAAATATGTTGCTGTAGATGATTTCTGAGTCTTCACATTCATAAATCAGTCCCATCCAACCCCCAGATTAGGATTGTATGAGACTGTAAATGTTTATCAGCCAGTGGTATGATTGCTTGACAAATGAGTAGAAGGAATGAAGCCAGTATTGGACTATGTTTTTATTGTCCCTTAGTCTAATCTTCTGTAACCACAGTGCTAATGAAATCTGAAGTGTTTTGGAAGTTGTCATTTTCTGATATACTTTTCTGAGCAGTCATTATGGAGAATTAGTTAGCTTAAACACCCTGCAATTCTTGTAAATTCATTGCTGCTAATGAGAATGCAAAATCAGTGTGGTGTTTTGTTTGAATATGTTGAAAGATTGAAATCAGAACATACTTACAATGACTTGTTCAGAAATCTTTGCTACACAAACTCAGTTGATATTTACTTAATTGGCAAATGAAATATGCCATATTAAGTGTCCAAAAAAAAAATTATCGTTCAATCTAGCAAGAGCCTTTACAGTTACAGTAACATATTCTGTATTGTTGTTGTGTGCTGTATTGGTAGGCGATGTGGAATTGCAATAGATTTGAGTCTTAAATGCATCTATCAAAAAAACTCGGAGGGATATCAGTTTGTAGATACTTATCTGATATATGTCATAAATTTAATATAGGCACTTTGAGACTGATATCTCTCAGCATCTTTTAGATAGATTTATGTAAGATACTACACTAGTTTGTAGTAAACAACCCCCAAATATATATATTTTTTTGAATCTCTGCTGCTGCTGTTATGGTTTTCAGAATATGTTTGCTTTTGTTTTCTCACGAGTTTGTCATTGTTTCAACATGCAAATGATAGATACATAGAACAGAAAATAACAAGAGTTGTTCTTGAAACATGAAACTTCAAATTAAGAGTTTTGCAGCCTTAATGATCAGGAAAATATCAGGAAATTCCTCCTTTCAATACACAGAAAATAAGGAACAGTTTGGCTTAGCATTACAATGTTTAAAAGACAGTTTGAAAGTGAATAATCAGACCTGGACAAAGCAGTCAGCAGTATTTTAACCTCCTAAGAGCTTCAAACTGAGGCCAAGATGATAGCCCTTAAAACTCCTTCCTTGACCACGGCAGACATCACTGTTTGCAGGCTTCAAAGGCGATCTGAAGCAGCCAATACCTTCAAGAAGATATACATTCCAATACCTAACACCTCATTATCAGCCCTCCACATTAGCAGAAACAGAACTTGAAACAAAGACTCGGAAATCTGGAAATGATCATCAAACTGGGCGTCTGGCTGCAAGAGGTCGATCTGCTATAAAAAAATCCAAAACTCACTTAAAAAATGCAAACAAATACTCTTTGGAATCACCCTTAGCAGAGTCTTCTAATAATGCAATACCCATTTCAATCGCTCAGTCCATTTTTGAGTTATTAGCAAAAATGTAAGTTCTGAACCAGAGAAGCATTGCCCAGAAAATGCTTTTTAGCACTCCAAATCTTCAAATAAAACACACCAAAGCTGTAAGAAGCAAACACCATCCAAACCCAATTGAAATCCTTCAAAAGAACTGGAAAATCTTCATCTTTTTCGCCTAGATGTGATTCCTGATTGAAACCACCATTCACCAGCTTGAGCAGATCTTTCACTGCCGAAACTAGTCTTAGACAATGAGGGTTTTCGTCTTCGAATCTGTTTCTCAGTCCTCTGGTATCAAACCAGCAACACCTCTGTAAGTCATCAAAACATCCATCAAGAAATGAACTTGAGAATAAACTTTTAAAAGATGCATCTTTCAAATTAGGGCGACCAAGCTCACCCAAAAAACCAACGCCACTTTTGAGACATTATAAATTTGATTTAAAATAAGCCTCAACCAAACATTAGCTTTTTATTTTAAATTTTAACTCATCTCCTTGCTTGGGCGTCCAACCTTATCCAACCTTCAAAAGCGTTTTAGATGCTTTAAAAACAACTTAAAGTGATTGCATTAGGCACCATGGTACAAATTTGTCCCCTTATGATCTCTCAATAATAAAATATAAAGTTACTTTAATAAAGCTCACATTTCGAAGCTTAAATCAAATATTTAAATGATTTAACCTTAGTAACTTTATACCAACAAGATATGTGTTGCTGAGGCAAGCCTGACTTGGTCCCGCTTACCCTAGTTGACTTACTATTTTTAGAACTTTCTAAAAATAGTAAGTAGCGCCAAGAAACTTGAGCCGGAGAGAAACTGAGGTGCTCAAAAGGGCTCACCGAGGACTGAAGCACAGTACTAGACCCCCTGCTAAAAGTAGCACTTAATAAAAATAGTAAGTGTATCAGAATCAGACCAATCTGAAAGAGGACATCGGAAATGGGGACATTACATAGTTTATTTCTGTAATTGTTGTATTGTGCTGTATTGGTATATGCAAATTTGCAATACATGTAAATTAGCTAAGGCATTCAATTGGGAAATTAATAAGGCATATTTGGTGGTATGGTTGAGAAGTATCTCGGGACTTAGGTAGTCAACATCATATATTATTTTTTTTTGCTTTGCGTGGGGAATGAAGGCCAATGGCTCCTCGTGGTGGGGAACTTGCATGTTTTCCTAGATATTTTCCCTCTAAGAAAACCTCTTGTTTAATTATTTTTATTATTTGTAAATTATTTAATAGGGGCCCTCATGTAATTTGGTGTGTCAACTTGGAGGGAATATTGGAATTCCCATCTTTGCCACTTGGAAGCCAGTTCGTTAGAAGATATGTGTTAATTTTAGATCAGAAATGAAGATAAGCAGCAAAAACAAAATAATGAACAATAAGACACAACAAATACCCTAGGAAAACCCTCCTTGAGGGAGAAAAACCCAGCCACAAATATATCACTTATATATTTAATGAAAGAGCAGAAATCTGCTTTACAACTTGGCCAAACACTGGGCCGATCTGATGCAATGAAGATAGCACCTCTCTAGATGCGAATATACAAGCTATAATGACTTCTCCTTAATATCGATCTCCTTGAAGCAAAATGACAATCTGCTGAAGGTATGCAAACTTGTTTTGAATGAAATTGAATTATCAAATGAGAGGGAGTCACCTAGTATATATACACATTAAGGTGGCTTTTCATGAAGGGTCGGCCTCTTACCCAAAAGAGACGACTTTACAAAATGAGGTGAATTTATATATTGAGTCGGCTTCAAAAAAAAATAAAAAAAAAAATTATTATTTGAAATGAGGCGACACTTCACTTGGGTCGGCCTCATAAATTATTTATTTATTTCGATTTTAGGAGGGAAAGAGAACTCCCGCCGCTATAACATCAACAATATGATGCCTCATTCAATACTAGGGATACTTATGACAACATCCATGACACGTCATTGAAGTGGAGGCTACAACTCCAAGATTTTTTCACCCTTGCGATTTAATTTTTAAATTTTTCTTGGCAAGCGAAAATTTTTCAACTTGGTGAAAACTCGACAACTTAACAAACGCTATTTTTTTTGAATAAAACATAATTTTTTGAAAAAAAAAACATAAATTTTATGCAAAATCCAGCTACAAAATGTATCAAATGAGTTTGGTTGGGGTCTAGGGGTAGTGCCTCTAGCGGCCCAAATGAAGACCTTCAAAACTACACAGAACTTCATGGTGTGTACCACTTTCATAATTTTTTTAAAAGGCAAAAAACAATGCTTATAAAGCTTATAAAGCCCAAAGAACAATGTTCTTTTAGAGTGTTCAACATGGCCGAATAGTGCTTTTAAAGTAAAATAAACTGTGTCTTTTTTGTTTTTCTTCACGTTTATGGTGTGTTGTTCTGCACAGCGAGTCAAACAGTCAGACTTCTCAAGTTTTCGGCAATTAATTGCCAAAAACTTAAGACAAGGGGGTCAGTGAGTAAATGTAGCAAAAACTTGCTAGTAGAAAAAACTCGCGAGTTCTTGGCAATTTGTTGAGTACTCTTCGAGTTGGCAAACTGTGGTACTTACTAGTGTGTTGTAGACCATGTATAGTGTATATATGAATGATGAAGATATTTCTTTTCATTCTTTTTTGTCTTATTTTTTGCATTGTTTTTATTTCTCTATAATTAACATCTTATAATTCTTTATATCTCTTGTGTTTAAGTTTATGTATGCTTATAAGTCATATGTATATGTTTTATACTCAAGTTATTCAATGCAAGTATTAATAAAAACCAGAAATCCAAAAATTCATGGAAATCCAATAAAAACCTCTCATATAGTTGAAGAGATTCTTCCTGCGAGCACAGAATAAAAAGAATACTAACCACTAACCAGAAATCTGATTTTCATGAAAATTCAATAAAAATCTCTCATATGGTTGAAGAGATTTTTCTTGAGAGTATAGAATAAAAAGAAGGCTTTCTTACAAAATATGAGGAAGGAATTCAAGTTCTGATGAATTCCAACATACATGTAACTTGGTATCAATAATGAAGCAATTTGGCAAGAAGGCAAGTTTGAAAAGCAGAAAGGAAAGGAAAACCCTCTCAGGAAAAGAGGGAAATAAGAGGAGGGAGTGGACCCCCATGCTCGAGGAAGGGCAAGAAAAAGAGCCATCTCCCAAGGTTAAGGAGAGGAAAGAGGAAATGCGGCTTAACAAGGTTGGTGCATGTAAAGGCCAAGTGCAGCGTAACAAGGATGAGGGAAGGAAAGAGGAGATACAGCCTTAATGGAATCCCGATTTATGACAGCATTGAACTTGCCCAGACAGATTCAAGCCATTTTTTTGTAAAAAATGGACAATTGGCTGTTTATAGAGATTGGTGCAGGGGCACATAGCTATACAATCAATGTGATATGTGGATGGGTAGATGGTTGCACTTGGGGACACCTGAAGCCAAGTCCTAATAACATCAATGAAATCATCGGATGTCCAAACCTGCCACTGATAAAGTCACATTGATACCAGAGGGCGATTAACAAATGATTACCCTAGTAACATATTGGGTCCTAATGTTTATGATAGCTGCATTTAGATGCTGGATACAAGAATAGTCTTTTAGGTAAGGATGAGTGACTGGAAGACCTTGTCTTTCTATGTTGAAAGAAAGCCTCCTTCAGAAATTTTGTTGATTTTGGAAATCTGAACGATTCCACAATCAAAAACTCATTTCCAATTTCTCTTCATTGAACTTTTCTTTTGGATGGGTTCTTTTGATTCAGTCAAGTTCTTATTGAAGAATAAGACAATCTGAAAGCAACATTAATGGTGGAGAATAATATGTGTTTAGAATTAGTTGTCACTTGGAGGACTGTGCAAAGAAGCTCCAAATTTTGAACTGATTTTCATCCTTTGGAGAATATGGCAATCTCAACTGTTCATAGATGGTTGATCAATTCATGGGGGGAATGAATAACATTGGTTCAACCTTAGAGTTTAAGTTATTGATACTCAGTGGTGCTCATTTGGCCTTTTATTTGGTAGGCAAAATAAGTTGTAGAGATTAAAGTGTAAGTAGAGCAATGCTCCCAAACTCGTCGGGTACTTGGCAGATTTTCTGAGTCTCAAGTTGGGCTAGGTCATTTGAGGCTTGTAGACCCAGCTACAAGTCTCAGTGAGTTTCTGCAAGAGTCGCTAGACTTGTGAGTTTTGTGGGTCAATCTCAGCTACATAAAAATCCTTAAAATTAAAAAAAAGGAATATCTAAACCTTGATAAGTTTAAAAAACACTTAGGACCTAATTACTTTTCTATGGCATCAACACTCTTGTTTTTGAATTGGTTTAGAGTATGGATTATTGGAGCTTGGTAAAAAGCTATGTTGCTGGTTTGTTGTTATGTAGCCACAAATCTGGGTTGGTTCGAACCTGGTTTGTGATTTGGGTCTACCTGTGTTTGGATTCAGATAGGGACATGATATTTATCATACAAACTCGGGTGGCCCCAAACAAGACCCAGAAGAACCACAATGAATCTGGGGAAAACCTATCAAATTTTAGATCTTTTTTTTTTTTTTCACTTCTTTTCATATACCAATCACACTTTTTTTGTCACATTTTATAAACATGAAAAATAAAGAAAACCCTCCTGCACCTTACTGTTTCTCTATTGATGGTGGGGGGTTTGTACAATGGTGACATTGTAGTAAATCCAAATTTTTTTGGTAAGAATAGGGATAGTTTCTTTGTTAATGGTGCCATCATTCCCTGAAGCATTTCCTCCTACTTCTCCAATGATGGCCGCTGAGTATGTGAATGAAAATGGAGTTTTTGAGGTGGTGTTATAATCTGCTGCTGCTTCTGTTTTGAATTTGTGCAGAAGTTATTAGAGCCTCTTTAGGGAGTTTTTTTGGAGTATTTAACTGCTGCATTTTGCTGCATTTATCTTGAAAAGAAAATACCAATAAATAGGGGCTTCACATTATTAAAAACAATGTATGCTTTACTTTAGTTTTTAAGTGTCCAATGCATTAGTAGTGGGTTTAATATTTAATTTTTTATGCTTTGCATGGGGTCCACACAAACTGGGTAAGCTTTTAGTATTAGCCACATGAATTTATGAAAATTTCATGGTTATTTTGAATATTAAATGTATTTTATATGGTTATCCCTGTCTTTAGGTTAAAATGTTTATATATTTATAAAATTTTATATGTTTTTGGTATGGGATACCCACAATTAACCCAACCCTAATGTTATTTTTTTATGGATCCATGAATTGAATCTGCGAACCCAAACTAGAACGGGCAATTTAGGTTATAGTGATAATATTATGAAAAATGACACACATGTCGGTTGCCAAGGGTGCATCCCTTGGATGCCGCAAGGGGTGTTGTCCCTCAATGTTGCTGGGCATTCTGCCCCTTGACCCCTGCCCTAGATTTAAAAAGAAAAAAAAAGAAAAACATTTTGGGCTATGCCAGAGGGAAAAACAAACTTCTTTTAGTTCTCTCAAGTTTTTCCCAATTAAATCCCTATGCTTTTGTAACTCTAAGTTACCTATTCATTAGCCGGAAACCCCAAATTTGGGTTTGATCCAAACTTGGTTCAGATTTTGGTTCAGTGCGTCTAGGGATCATTCAAGGCGTGAACAAATGATTGTGGGTTCATCCTGAATGAACGCGGATGAACCCAAAACGAATTACGACACTATTTTGTAACATTGCAACGAACTTGGGGAATTTTTTACCATTCTGTTCTGTCAATTTTGATGCATGTGAAGCCCTATTGTAGTTTGTAATCGATAAGGATCTGTAAAACTTTTCTCCATCAATCAATGTCAATTTTAGTAGAAACAGAGTTGAATCAAAGAATAGACTCGTATATTGGGTTGGTTCGGCTGGTGTACCCATTCCTTTGAGACCTAGCTCTCTCCTTCCCCCTCGAATGAATCTCTATATTCATTTAAGTTATTTAATTAATGTTAGTAATTGTTACATCTATCTAATATCTATCTAATTAATAATTATATATCTCCAATATAATTAACTTAAATATGACAAACTATAGATACTAACTATAATGTAACAATTCCTAACATTCCCTCGTATTCATTTTTATTAGATATTAATAATTAATGTTAATTAGTTTTTAAATATATTAATATAAATATGAATACTATGAATAAATATAAGTTATAATTATATTAATACATATTATATTTACATATTATTTTTATATTTCACATATATAATATATATACAATCATATTAATATATATTTTATTTATATTTATATAAATGGATATTAAATATATTTTTTATTTTACTATATTTATTTATTATTTATTAAAAAAGTCTTATCATGTAGTTTCTATATGTTTTTTTATGGATGAAACCGAAACAGACCCAACCCTTTTTTTTTTGACCGAACCTGCAAACTGAACAAGTGAACCCGAACCAGAACCCGTACCAGGACCGGTAACTTAGCTTTTGTTTTGTTGAGTCAATCCCAACTCTGAGTAATGCAACTATGGCTGCAGCAGCATTGCAGACTTGTTTAAACTACATGTCTAGGACTCCACATAGAGTGAGACTGGGCCAAGTGATATAGGCTCTTTGCTGCTAGAGTTCATGACTCCATGTTATTTTTGTTTTTGATATGAGGGATATCATAATCATCAGTTTTATTCACCTAAAACACTCGAGAATATATATAAAATTGTTGATTCCTTCAACTCAAATCTGCTTTTGTACTCATTTGTTCAATGTCTTCTTGTGTATGTGATCAATACAGCTTATAATTGATTGTTTTGTTATGTCTTAAAAGGTGATTTAGCGAGGGGTGCATAGTAAAAGATTTTAACCTCAAAAAATATCTATATTTCATTGTTTTTTCAATTTAGTGATTCTTTGACAAGTATGAAGATGCAAAACAATTTGTTTTTGAAAAATTAAGAAATGCTTTTGCTACATAGTTTGTTTCCAAAGTACAACAATGCCATTGTACTTTAAGTTATTTTCCCACGTAAGCACTAGAGAATTTGATCATTGCATTGCTTGCTGAAGATAAGAGTCCTGTGATCAAGTGGGAAAGGACAAACTCTTTTAGTGTAAAAGAAAGGAAAAGTAGGATCAGAACAGTAAAAAATTGCTCAGAGTAAAGGAGAAGCATTTAGAGAAAGGTAAAGGCAAAATGAAGAAAGACAATCTGTAAGCTTAAAGGCTTTCATATTGCAATAGATGTCACTCCAGGTGCAGAGGAAGAGTACTATTATTAGAGTGAAAAGCATACAGTAATAGGTCTTAGCGACTTCCAGTTACAGGATGGGTTGGATTGAACAAAAGGTTACTTAAGAGTTAAGATGAGAGAAAGCCTACCTGAACAATGCATTTGGGTGATACAGGCCTTCCCTGCTTTCTATGCGGGACATATGATTGAGGGATCTGCATCAATAGAAGGCAGGTGATTACAATGTGAAGAGAATTGGCTTGGAGCTGGTGGTAATAGTACAAGATATGATTGTAGAAGGGAAGATAGGAGCTTTATAATCCTAGAAAGTAGAAACCTTTTTTTTGTGTTCTGTTTTTTAAGAGGGAGGTTAAAGTCAAATTTACTTTCACACAAACAGGGTATCTCTAGAAATTAACATTTTAAAATGAATGCCATAATAAAGGTAATATTAAATATAAGTTGTATAACATTTAATTTTAGGAGTTCCAGTGAACTTTTTTTTTCTGGGAATTAGAAGTCCTAAAATATGTTATATAAAGGGAAAAATACACAGCACAGTCAAAATTGAAGGAGAATGAATTTTAGCAGTCCAGGCTGATTTCAAAGTAGGAAAAAAGGCATTACAAAGGATACTTCTAAATTTCTATCCAATGCAGTTGCCGTATAAAGTTCAAACACAACAATTATTCCTAAATGTGTAACCCATGAGAAAACAGAAATAAGTCAAAGTGATTATGTGCAAGTGAACTATTATTCCTATGGTCTGCTATCACTATTGGAGCAGTTGGTGGAACTTATAATAACCATCTTTGAAATGAATAAAAATATGAATGCAAAAGTATTACACCCATTGATCAAATTATACTTATCATCCTATTTGCCCTTCATTTATATTTCATAGTGTTGTGAGAGTATTTATCAATATACTAAAGTTGAGTCTTCAATAGAGCAGTGCTGAAAACTTCAAGATGAAAAGTTTGAGAATACTTGATGATCAAGAGTTAATGGATTTAGAAAAACAATAAGCCATTATGTTGACATGTCCTTGAAAATGATAGATTATATACCATCTTTTTCCCTTTTTTATGTTTCTTATTCTCTTGTTCTTGTTCGTTTGCAGGCTACTGCGTCTTTGTTGATGCAGAACATTCTCTTGATCCAACACTGGCAGAAGCTATAGGCGTTGACACAAAAAACCTACTGCTTGCTCAGCCTGATTGTGGCGAGCAGGCTCTCTGTCTGGTAGATACTTTTATTCGGAGTGGATCAATTGATGCTATTGTGGTCGATAGTGTAAGTATAACCGCTCCTCTGTTTTGTCAATTTTTTTCTGTCTCAGCAGAAAATTTAAAGTATGACTAAACAATGACACAGCTGATCTTATTAGGTGCTATAAGAAGAATTTTTAATAATTTAGGAGCATGTTTTCATGTGTCTCAAGCAACAGAGAAAACTTATTTTTAAGACAGTTCTTAAACAATAATAGTAAATATTATAATCCTAGAATGAGCCCTGGTGATTCTAAATCAAAATTGTTTTGTAGAAATCTAGTTCAATGTCTAGAATTTACTGTTGTTGATTTTCTTGCAAGGTTATTTTGTTTGGTAAGCGGGGGCTATAAGTTTATAACCTTATTTTACTCAGCAGGAATTGTGACTGATTAATCTGTAGAATACCGTTGATCTATTATTTGATGTTCATTTGGTTAGAGGATAATCTGCGGTGATCTAATATTGTATAGATTCTCTGTGGAATCCCACCTGCGGTGTTCGTTGTCAACTCTATCATTGTAAAGATGAAAGTATCTATCATTTGTGTCCTCGGCATTCCGTGTGTAAAACTTTCTGGGCTACCATTTGCAAAATGTGTGGCTTCCTTTACTATTTTCCCAAAACTGTAATGTGCTTGTTGGCAAAGTTTTCCTAAAGTTCTAGCTATTGTTATTTGAACATTTCCTTACATTTGGCTGTCATTATCAAAATATTTAAAAGTCCAATATATATATAAAATTTGTAGAATACCAGTGTATATTGTGAATGTTTCTGATCTTTATTAAAATGAAAAATTCATATAAAAAATTCACTATTGAAAGTTTTAACTGGCTTGCTACCATATCATATTTAGTTGCTACCGTTGATCTATTATTTGATGTTCATTTGGTTAGAGGATAATCTGCGGTGATCTAATATTGTATAGATTCTCTGTGGAATCCCACCTGCGGTGTTCGTTGTCAACTCTATCATTGTAAAGATGAAAGTATCTATCATTTGTGTCCTCGGCATTCCGTGTGTAAAACTTTCTGGGCTACCATTTGCAAAATGTGTGGCTTCCTTTACTATTTTCCCAAAACTGTAATGTGCTTGTTGGCAAAGTTTTCCTAAAGTTCTAGCTATTGTTATTTGAACATTTCCTTACATTTGGCTGTCATTATCAAAATATTTAAAAGTCCAATATATATATAAAATTTGTAGAATACCAGTGTATATTGTGAATGTTTCTGATCTTTATTAAAATGAAAAATTCATATAAAAAATTCACTATTGAAAGTTTTAACTGGCTTGCTACCATATCATATTTAGTTGGAGTATGGCAGTTTTGACTAAGCATTTGGTATTTGCAAGGGTGTGGGTGTTCAATGTGCTTTTTTCTTATTCGATCATTTAATAATGGATAGCCTTGGTGGCATTAAACCTCTAGATTAAATGTCAAATCTGCCTAATATAGCTAGCACAATTGATTGGTGGTCATGATACAGTCTAAACAAATAAAGGTGTTGGTGTTTTATCTTTTGATTGCTTTTGCAACTTTTTTGACCTTTTTCATGTAGTAGGAGACATGATAAGTACTTATTTTTTTATAAATTTTGACTTATTTTTTGCTGTAATAGTTATAATTATAGTTCTTTCTGGGTAGATTTGATGGGATATCAATTTGCTTTCCATCTTTGATTATGCTTTTCACATTGATTGTTGAATAATTTCTGCTACTAATTTTGCTTCTTTTTTTTTTTTGTTATCAACAGTTTCAATTTTTACAATTGCAGTTAAATGTTGTTTCTCTGACAATAACAGGTAGCAGCACTTGTACCTAAAACTGAACTGGATGGCGAAGTTGGGGATACTCATGTGGCACTGCAGGCACGATTGATGAGCCAATGCCTGCGGAAGTTGACCCATGCTTTGTCTTGTTCACAAACTCTTCTCATTTTTATAAATCAGGTAAGATGCATATTTTTCTTCAATTGAGATTATATTTACTGCTTTTTCAGGCTGTTGTGAGTCATTCAATGAAACATCTGAGAAGATGATTATTCTATGCTTTATCACGGCAGGTGAGAGCAAAGTTAGGTGGTGGTTTTGGCTTTGGAGGCCCAACAGAAGTTACCTCTGGAGGAAATGCATTGAAGTTTTATGCATCTGTCCGATTAAATATCCGTAGAATTGGAGGTGTAAAGAAAGGGGAAGAGGTATGTACTTAAATACCCTTGGATTTTAGGAGCTTATGGTTTCTTCTGTTTATTATTTTTCGTTAGAAATAATAAATCTTAAAATGGTGAGATTGAAGCAACAAATCACAAAATCAGTAAAACATATTCCTATGCTTGAGTTTTGTATAAGCTGGCTTGCCTCCAAGGTTCATCTTGTCTCGGAAGGAAATATTTTTTGGAAAAACAGTTCTTGAGTCAACCAAGCAATGCAAAGATATTTCTGTGGTTAGCAAGAACAAGGTTGCAAGGAAGATTTTTTTTGAAACCCTCATTTAAGAATCACGATTGTTATTGGAATATTCAAAGGATATCTACTATCTTTCTGATCATAAAATGTCTGAGTCTGGACACAGTTGTACTCACTGACATGGACTGGATAGTTGTGGGTAGGAACAGAATACTGTAATGGAAAAGAAAGAAAAATAATTGAACTTATTGCCAAAAATATGACTCGGACTCGGACTCGCACGGACTCAGAAAGACTCGGCTAGGACTCGCAAAAAACCGTAGTTTTACAAAAAAACAAGAACAAATTAATGCATTTAGAGAACATAAGAGCCTAATTTGATTATCAAACACTCATAATTCAAAGATTACACATGTCATATGATCATCAAACACTCAATAATTGAAATTTCATCATTCATAGTCATCAAATACTCATAGTTTCAATGTATAACAGCATCATAAGTTTATAAATGTTTACATATAATCATGTCAAAAAGAGGAAAACATTAACAACCACATGTAATCTACATCTTCCTCTTTCCCCTCCCAATGGTACTCAATTTTGGAGGCCTAGAACTAGAAGGTGCCCGTGCTATAGTATCCGAACGAGGACTAGGAGATCGAGCAGGAGAAACATGATATTCAAATGTGTCTTCGTCATCCTCCATGGCATCCAATCTTGCTGCTTCTTCTTCTGCTGCTCTCTCTAATTCAGCAAGATCCTCATCAGTAAGGAAGACATCAGCCTCATCATTTTGTTCATCAATAGTCCATTCACCATATGGATCAATGTCATCCAAGTCGATGGACTCGTGTGAAACACCCTCCACCTTTCTAGTTCGAAGGCGAAGGTTGTACCGAACAAAAACTAAATCATTTAGGCGCTGCTGAGTCAACCTATTCCTCTTCTTTGTGTGAATGTTCTCAAATAAACTCCAATTTGTTCACACCCAGAAGCACTGCATGGCTGTGACAAGACACGTATGGCTAGCTTTTGAAGATTTGGTGTGCTAGCACCATAGTTCTCCCACCATAGATCTACAAAAACATGTTTAAAAAATATAAGTATTAAGAAATAAGAATAAAGTAAACAATCTATATGTAAGAAATAAGAATCAAGTTTCTAATTTCATTTTTTACCTGGTTGTTGTTTTCCTCTCCTTTCAATTGCTTGCTGGGAGGAAAAGAGTCTCCCCTCTGCACCCTTGTAGACCTTGAATAGATAAAAGAAAAAGTAAATCAAATATAGAAAATTCATAGATAGTCAAGGCTCAACATTGCAAATTCATAAATAAGATGTAACAAATCTCACCTCCAACTCATCAAGCACTTTATCTCTCAGCTCACGATCAGGCACCATCCTATCAATGCATATGACAAGACCTTCCATGACCTCCTCATCCGCCTTAAATGTGTCCGAGAAGTAGAACTTCGGATTCAAGAAGTAGGCAAAGGCATGAATCGGCTGGTGGAGTTGGTGTGTCCATCTCCGATCAATGATGCGCCATATGATTTCATATTTCCTTTTGTTGCCGCCATAGTAACGTGATATGGCCTCTTTGGCCCTATCCATGGCCTCATAGATGAAACCCATTGGCATGCCATCTCCATCCACCATACAAAGAACCCTCACCAAAGGTTCTGTCACCTAAAAAAATGAAAACAAATGTTAAATTATAACAAAATTAACCCCTCAAAAAATAAAAACAGCAAATAGATTATCATGTATAATTTTTTTTTGTGTGATTGCTACTTACCCCCATCAACTCCTCTCCATTTTTGATGAATGTCTCATCAAAAACTATGGCAACAATCCTCTCCCCTTCAGGTCTATTGGAAAATGAGGACTCCTTCCAAGCATCGGACACGAACATTTGCTTGAGATGACCAATGGCACCAAGAATGCTTTGCAATGTGAGGAAGTGGCTAGCAAATCGTGTCACTCCAGGTCGCACAAGGTCCTTGCCATTTGTGAATTTCCTCATCAAAGAAAGCACCCAAGTATGGTTGTAGATAAATTTTGTAACACTTTTTGCATCTTCAACCACTCTTTTGACCCATGAAATCTTCCCAATGTCCTCTAGCAATAGGTCTAAGCAATGTGCAGCACACGGAGACCATGCAATTGTGGGATACCTCTCCATAAGTAGTCTACCTGCAGCTACATATGCAGCTGCGTTGTCCGTGATGATTTGGACAACATTATCAACTCCAACCTCCTGGACCACCCCATCTAATAGATTGCATAAAGTCTCAGCATTTTTAACTTCATGGGAGGCATCTATTGATTTTAGAAACACCAATCCACCATTAGAGGCCACTAAAAAGTTAAGGAGAGTTCTATTTCGTCCATCTGTCCACCCATCAGATAAAATGCTGCAACCTTTTCTTCGCCAAAATTTCTTTTGCTCATCAACCACAAGCCGTGTATTCTTTACGGCTTCCTCTAGCAATGGCCCACTCAAATCTCTAGATGATGGGGTCTTAAACCCCTTTCCTGCAACTGTAAGGGCGTTCACCAAACCTTCCCAATATGGGCTGTTTGCAACATTGAAAGGTAGATTATTGTAGTACCAAAAGTTTGCAGCAGCCATCCTAGCTTCTTGATGCTTTTCCTTATTCCAACCGGTACCTTCAAGTGAAGGTTGTGCTCCTGGAACATTACGTGGAATAAAATAATTTGGTCCTGATGAAGGACCCTGACTAGCACTAGCAGTAGAAAAGGAACCATCAGGACTCTCACCAAAAGATGAATGTGGAGCACGGAAGCTTGGACTTGCAGCACCATGGGGCATAGATGGTGTAGAATGGGATTGGGATCCACTCATCGCTGCTGCTAGGGCATCCTTTGTTTTTTGTCTTTCATCTTTTTTAAGCTCATATTCAGCAAGAAGGGCTTTCATCTCTCTAATAATCTCAGGAGTAGTATTCTTGCATCCCTCCACATTTTGCCCAGGTATTCTAGCAAGGTGGTATTTTAATCTGTTTATTCCTCCTGTCATCCATTTCTGGCATTCATTACATGTCACTTCACCTCTTTTATTTCCTGGAATTCCATACTTCCATGCAGGGTCTTTTTTCAATCCCTTTGGATTTGAAGATGACATTACTATTTCAAGTTCAACATGGAAAAAAAAAATCAGCTAGGGTTTGCTAAAAAATCAGCAAATAAATGTGATTCAAAGTTTCAAACATTTGCAAAAGAAAAAGAATGCAAATCCAAGCTAGAAGTAGAAACAATAAGAATTAGGCTATTAAGGAAAATAGAAAAAAATTTGGCAGCATTTCCCTCTATTTTTCTTGATTTTTTTGATTTTGAATGCAAGAAATTGAAGAAAACAAACAAAAAGAATTGTTAGATCACTTACCTGGCTCTATTTTGATCTTTTTAGTTTGTTCTCCTTGCTTCAATCAACCCCAAATCAATTTGCTGCAGACCTGTTTTTCACAATTGAGAGTCTAAGAATGAAAAAAAAAACAGTAAAAACTAAAAAGAAACATGGGTTTTAACCCATTTTATGACTCAGCCGTGTAGGAGAGCCCTGGGTCGGGACTCCCGAGTCCTGGGTTGGGACTCCCGAGTCCGACCTTAGGACTCGGCCGAGTCCGGAGGTCGGACTCGTGAGTCCCGACCCAGGTCTCTCTTGGACTTGACTCCCGAGTCCGTGGCGAGTCCCGAGAGTCTGCAAACTATGATAAAAATTACTCAATAATGGAAAGGTCAAAGTTTAGCCATATTGAAATGCAAGACTTTTGGGGTGAAAATTTAGTATCCGGGGTTTATTTCTCACTACATTCCTTATGGAGATGTAACAAACTAGTAGAAGTATTGATGGGAGAACTGTGCACAAGTTTTCCAATGTTAAGGGTTTCGAAAGAGATAGATATTGGAAATAAAAGTTTTGTTTATACTAATTGTTAAATTTAATGATCAGATTTAGATGCACAAAAATTAATTCAAAATTCAATACAAGACACAACAGATACCCTGGGAAAACCCTCCTCTTAAGGGAGAAAAACCCAGCCAATAATATCTCTTATATTATTGAATCTCAATAGAAACTTCTTTACAATGAGGGCCGATTTGAAGGCCAAGACAAAAGCACCAAAAATATGATGCAACACAGAAATACAATGATGCTAATCTCTAATAATGAATTACAGCCTTCAATAATGTCGATCTCCTCTTATGGAGAACTCGCACTAGATATGCATGAGAATGGAATGAATAATCTGCAAATGGGATGCAAGTGAATGGAGATATATACAATGAAGAGAGAAGGACGTGAACCTTCATAGCAACATGTCGGCCTCATCCAAGAGGCGTGTCTCCAACAAGTGAAGGGTCGGCCACACATAGAAGAACGCGTCCCCTCAACAATATTAAATACAATAACATTTATTAAATGCAACCATAAGGATTGCGCCATAAGAGATCGGGCCTTCATTGAAAGTCGTGTCTTCATCAAAAGATAATCTCACAATTTAAATAGCCGTTTAAGGCTATCATTTAAATTGCCTTCAACTGTGCGCAGATTTGGAAGGAGCAGCCCGACGCTGCTAAGTAACATCAACACTCCCTCTCAGCTAGGGATGATACTTCCAGCTGCATAAGACATATCACCTCATCGTGATGTCTACCACTATGGCTACAACCATAAGTGAAAAGAAGAATATCACCTCATCGTGATATTAGATATCACCTCAATATGATATCAATCATAATGGCTACAACCATGTATGGTATGTACAAGTGTTCATCACTTGCGTGATGTTGTCACCTCAACATGACTTTCACCATGGCTCTCCCAGAGGGTGAAAAACACAAGTACAAGAAGATCATCACGGACTTTCTCTAGTGATGCTGTCATGGAGTCACACACATGACATCCACCATGACCCTCTCAGAGGGTGGAATCAAAGGATTTCACCTCGAACTTCTCTTATTGAGAAGAACTCATTAATCAAGGGATTACACCTCGAACTTCTCTCATAGAGAAGAACTCATTAGTCAAGGGATTTCACCTCGAACTTCTCTCACAGAGAATAACTCATTAATCAAGGGATTTCACCTCGAACTTCTCTCACAGAGAAGAACTCATTACAGAGGATCACTGATACTGAGACTCTTTCTCAGTTAAGGCTTGATTCTCCACCATACCAAGCTTATCTCGAAAGAACACAAACTTTATTTTGGAGAGAGGCTTGGTGAGAATGTCTGCCGTCTGCTCATCAGTGCTGATATACCTCAACTGTATAGCCTTCCTTAATACCGTATCTCTGATATAGTGGTATTTTATCTCAACATGCTTGGTTCTGTCATGAAACATAGGATTGACAGAAAGCTTCACACAACTCTGGTTATCACAATGAATGATAGTAGGCTCCATCGATTATCCAGATAATCCTGCAAGGAGCTTACGAAGCCACACTGCTTCCCGAGCTGCCATACAAGCTGCAATATATTTTGCCTCTGTTGTACTCAATGCTACAGATGACTGCTTCTTGCTGCACCAGGAAATCATAGATCCCAAACTGAAGCAACATCTAGAGGTGCTCTTCCGATCTGTGACACTCCCTGCCCAATAGAATCAGTATAACCATACAGCTCCAAGTCCGCATCTGAAGAATATCTCAACCCATATCCAACTGTGCCACGCAAGTATCTCAGGATATGTTTAGCTGCAACAAGATGTATCTGTCTCGGTTCACACATGAACTGACTAAGAGCACTCACAACATAACAAATATCTGGTCTAGTGTTAACTAGATACATCAAGGACCCAATAGCTGTTTGTACATTGTAGGATCCACCAAGTTCTGAACTAGCTGCAACCTTCTTCAATTTATGTAGGTTGGTCTCCATAGGTGTAGACATGGATTTGCAATCCATCATACCAAGCCTCTTAAGTATATCAATGGTGTACTTCCCTTGACTTAGAATCATCTCATCTAGTTTTTGCTAGACTTCTAAGCCAAGAAAGTAATGCATAAGCCCAAGGTCTTTCATCTCAAACTTAGAGGCCAACTCTTTCTTACATTTGATGATTAAGTGCTCTTCTCCAGTAAGAATCAAATCATCAACATATAAAACCAAAATCAATGCTTCACCATTAATTACCTTAAAGTACATATTGGAGTCAACATCATTCTTCAAGAAGCCCAAACTTGATAGGTAACGATCAATTCTTTCATACCATGCACGAGGAGCCTGCTTGAGAGCATACAAGGCCTTCTTCAGCTTGCAAACATGAGACTCCTTCCCATGTACTTCAAACCCATCAGGTTGCTCGATATAAACTTCTTCCTCGATCACACCATTTAGAAAGGCTGTCTTCACATCCATTTGATGAATCTTCCATCCTCTAGATGCAGCAATGGCAATGATGGTCCTGACAGAAGTATAGCGAGCAACAGGAGCAAATGTTTCTTCATAATCAACTCCCTCTTTCTGTGAAAACCCACGAGCCACGAATCTTGCCTTGTACTTCTCAATGCTCCCATCAGCTGCATGCTTGATCTTGAAGAGCCATTTCAAAGATACCACAAATTTGCCTTCGGGTCTAGGAACAATGTCCCAAACATCATTCTTGAGAATTGATTGGTACTCCTCTGACATAGCATCTCTCCAAACCTATAGACTGGAAGCTTCCTCCACACTAGAAGGCTTTGATTCAATAATTTGACTCATCAAGGCAACATAATTGGAGAACTTATGTGGCCTTTTACTTTCTCTGAATGTACCTCTAGGAGCTACGAATCTTTCAGCCTCTTGCATAGTTTGCCTAGCCCAAAGAGGTCTCTTTCTTCTAATCACTATATCGGTAGGCCCATCAATAGGTTCCAAGGGCTCAACTGGATCAACATCTTCCTTCAGTTCTGAAGTCTCCCTCTGAATCTCAGGAGTATGGTCAACTTCCATATCCTGAGGAGACTCATCATAGTCAATCTCCACGAGTTCCCTTGGATCTTTTAAATGCAACATCTTCCTCGAATGTGACATCTCTACTGATTTCAATCAATTTCTGACCTGGAACATATATCCTGTAGGCTTTGATGTCTCACTGTAGCCCACAAATATTCCCTTCTTGCCAGAAGGCTAGTTCTCTTTTCTTTTGGACATGAACATAGACAGGACATCCAAAGATCCTTAAATGACTAACCTTAGGCTTCTTCCCTGCAAAGGCTTCTTCCAGAGTCATGTTCTCCAAGACCTTGTGAGGACTTCTATTTTGAACATATACTGCAGTCCTAGAAGCTTCTGCCCATAATAAGGTTTGCAGATCCTGGTCATGAATCATGGCTTTTGCTACTTCCACGATTGTCCTGTTCTTTCTCTCTGCAACACCATTCTGTTGAGGATTATAGGGAACACAAAACTCCCTCTTAATCCCAGCATCAACACATAAATTTCGAAAGCTACCAGAGGTGAATTCTCCTCCATTATGAGATCTGAGGATCTTGATTCTTTTACTAGAAAGATTCTCTACTAGAGCTTTGAACTCCTTGAACCTTTCTAACACTTCCTCAGACTCTTTAGTTTTCAGAAAATAAATCCAAGTCTTTTTAGAGTGATCATCAATAAAAAGATCATAATACAAGAAACCACTCGAAGAAGGAATAGACATAGGTCGACATAAATTAGAATGAAGAAGGTCTAAAATACACTTAGATCTACTTTCTCTACTATGGAAAGGAGCTTTTGAATTCTTACCCATAGTACATCCTTTGCAAGTTCCTTCATACTCCTGATTGAACTTAGGAAGTCCCGTGACCATCTTCTCCATGATAGGTAAGGCTCGGAAATGTAGGTGGGCCAATCTTCGATGCCAAAGATTACATAAGCTTGAAGAATCATGAACTAATGCCTGTAGAGGATGCGTACATAGCCTATAGAGGCTTTCATGTCTAACACCAATTACTTGAGCATCCTGGAAACTGGAATTCTCCATCCACACAAGAACTTTGCCTTTGGAGAAGGCAACTTGATATCCTTTATCTTCTAGAGCTGAAATGGAGATGAGATTGCGCTTGATTCCTGGAACATAAAGAACATCCCTCAACTGAAGTGTAATGCCGAAATCCAAATGAAGAGTATAGGTCCCAATCCCTTTCACGGAGTAGCCAGCATCATCTCCGATAATGACTTGTTTAGAAGAATCTTTCTCCACCAAACTTGATAGGTGCTCCTTAAATCCAGTGATGTGTCGAGAAGCACCACTGTCGATCAGCCAAGTGTTGGTATTTGTAGGTACATTGCTTGACAATGCCGAATAGAACAAGTATTCACATGAATCCTTCTACGGAGAAGCATCATCAACATCTGCAACAGTGGCTTGTTGCTTAGGTCGAGATGGACAATGCTTAGCAAAGTGGCTAAAATTATCACACCTAAAGCATTGAATCTTGGACATGTCTCTCTTCTTCTTGAAGGTGGGGGCATCATCATTTCCCTTATCTCGATTCCTCTTGAAGAACCCTTTCTTTCCATCTTTTCCTTTCTTCTTCAAAGCATGGGAGGTGAGAACATGAATAGCTTCATTCTTTGAACTTTGACCAACGCCTCTAGCCACCAACCTTGATTCTTCTTGAATGCAGTCTGCCCTTAGACGATCAAACTTAGGCATTTTTGATCTTGCACTGATTCCTTGAATGTAGGATTCCCATGAAAAGGAAGACCATTGAGAGCAAGCATGGTCAAGTCTTTGTCATCAACCATATGCCCAATTGTCGAGAGCTGATCTCTCAAATCTGAAATTCTCATGAAGTAGGCAATCACTGATTCTCCTTTCGCCATCTTCACATGGTGTAGTTGTTGCTTCAGTGCAAGTGCCCGACTGGTATTGTTGATTTCATACATTTCTTCCAATGTTTTAAACATGTCTCTTGCCGTCTTCAACTTAGAGACAATAGGAATGATATGATCCTTAACGGAATCAACCAACATTTTCATTGCCTTGATATCTTTCTTCTTCCACTGCAATTTCGCTTCTTCCTCCTCAGGTTCAAGAACACTAGACTCCACAAACTCACCCAAGTCATTCTCTTGCAAGGTAAGCATGATCCTGAATCTCCATGAAGTGAAGTTGGATGCTCCCTCGAGTCTATCGTCAATCTTAAGCCCATTCACCATCTTGACTAAAGTATAGATAGACAAAGAAATATAAATAAGAGAATAGAGTATCGCTGTAAGGACAAATCTGATCACGATCTCCTCAAACCCGCTCTGATACCATGTTAAATTTAATGATCAGATTTAGATGCACAAAAATTAATTCAAAATTCAATACAAGACACAGCAGATACCCTGGGAAAACCCTCCTCTTGAGGGAGAAAAACCCAGCCAATAATATCTCTTATATTATTGAATCTCAATAGAAACTTCTTTACAATGAAGGCCGATTTGAAGGCCAAGACAAAAGCACCAAAAATATGATGCAGCACAGAAATACAATGATGCTAATCTCTGATAATGAATTACAGCCTTCAATAATGTCGATCTGCTCTTATGGAGAACTTGCACTAGATATGCATGAGAATGGAATGAATAATCTGCAAATGGGATGCAAGTGAATGGAGATATATACAATGAAGAGAGAAGGACGTGACCCTTCATAGCAACATGTCGGCCTCATCCAAGAGGCGTGTCTCCAACAAGTGAAGGGTCGGCCACACATAGAAGAATGCGTCCCCTCAACAATATTAAATACAATAACATTTATTAAATGCAACCATAAGGATCGCGCCATAAGAGATCGGTCCTTCATTGAAAGTTGTGTCTTCATCAAAGGATAATCTCACAATTTAAATAGCCGTTTAAGGCTATCATTTAAATTGCCTTCAACTGTGCGTGGATCTGGAAGGAGCAGCCCGATGCTGCTAAGTAACATCAACACTAATTGGTATGAAGCTTAATGGTAAATTCACAAGTATGCAACCTTAGTTTGGTAAGTAAACCCAGAGATTAAATAATGAAATTTGTGTGCTGTTTCTAAGTTTATTTAGAGTACACATCAATGTCTCTTACAAGGTGCATATCATGCTAGCTGCAACTACAACTTTTGTGTCAAAATCAAGGAGAATGTCTACAAAAAAAAATCCCAAAATTATGCAAGCAATGCACATGAGCTCTAAAGAAGTATTAAGTGACAAGTATTGACTTTGGATAGGATATAGTGAGAGGCAGCAGAACTAAAATTGAGTTCAGATGCAGAAGCCTTGCCAGATAGCAATTAAAGTCCCTTCCCTACAAATCAACTTGTCATTTACAAGATTACCAAAAAATGAGCTTCATGTGCACAAATTGACAATCTAAATGGCATAGTTGACTGGCAAAATGCTTGCTACCATCTTTAAGGGAATATTAGATAAAAACATTCCTTGACTGAGAAAAGATGAAGTGTACATAAGAAGTGTATGGCATCAATGCTTCCAACTGACAAAACTGCATTTCAAATATCCCACACTGCTAGATGCATACTGTCTTTTAAGTTGTTAACAGACAATTTTAAAACATTGATGCATAGGTGAAGGTTAGTGTGATTAGGGCTAAAAGCATCTGTTTGTCAGTTAAATATATATTTTTTTCATTTGGCAAATATCTTTAAATATTTCATAATTTTAAATGTTTCTAGGTTTTTTATAAAAGTTGGGATGAATTTTCAAAAATTTGGTTGATAGAAATTTGACTGCCATGAAGAGTTGTTCTCTTGAAACAATATAGGGATCGTGCTAGAATATTATGCGATAATCATCTACCAAGTAGCCATTGTATAATTCACACCCACGTTGGAAAAGGGGAAGATACATTGAAACTATAATTTATTTTCAAATTATAGGAAGTAATATGTCAGATGGATGTCATTTTGAAATCCAGAACAGACTTAAATGGGATTTTTAGGACGACCAGGCAAGATACATTGAAACTATAATTTATTTTCAAATGATAGCAAGTAATATGTCAGATGGATGCCATTTTGAAATCCAGAGCAGACGTAAGTGGGATTTTTAGGACGACCAGGCAAGCATTGTGTTTTCCTCCTGTCTGGAGTAAGCAAACAATTTTATGTCAGCAGATGGAATTCCCTTGTCATCAATAGGGATCATGGTAGGAGTAGAGGTTGATTTCATGGGCATTAAGAGGAGTTTATCTCACTGTAATTGGCATGTATGAAACCCAGATTGCTTAGCTGTGTTATTGAACTCAGACTGGTTTATTGATGATAATAGAATTATTCATGGTAAGGTGGGAAAATTGACACTTGAAGGTATTCATGGTTATTTATGCTTCTACAAGAAGTAAGCTTAGAGAAACATGATTATCATTACAGTAATTCATAGATGATGAATAGTAGAGCTGGAGGAATGGCATCACTAAATAGTTTTATACCACATTGAATAACAAGGTGGTCAAGTTTGTTAGTTTTATGATCAGATGTAATGCACAGAAAATTAACTTCAAATT
Source organism: Sequoia sempervirens (assembly GCA_007258455.2). Taxonomy (NCBI): domain Eukaryota; kingdom Viridiplantae; phylum Streptophyta; class Pinopsida; order Cupressales; family Cupressaceae; genus Sequoia; species Sequoia sempervirens. The sequence continues at coordinate 31,052,790 of VDFB02000008.1, read as the reverse complement.
CAACACAAGAACACAGCAGATACCCTGGGAAAACCCTCCTCTTGAGGGGAAAAACCCAGCAACAAATATCTTTCTACTATATATCAATAATGGCAACAAGTCTCTTTACAATGAGGCCAATCTCAAGGCCGATATGTAGCACCTTCACAAGATGCAATGATAACAAGTAATCAGCACTTCCTTGTAACTCAGATCTGCCCTTAGGAAATTCGCTATCTGCTCTTGATAATTCGCAATCTGCACTTGATTGATTTGCCCTTGAAGAATTCGCACTTGGAAGAGAAGAAATGCTCAAACTTGATTGATACCCAAATGGAGTATTTATACTACTTGAAGGAGAGAGGTCGCACCTTTTCATGCAAGGTCGGCCATCATAATTTCAATTTAATAAATACAATTTACAAGGAAGGTCGGCCAAGAAGATAATTACAAAGTTGCCATATGAAGCGCCTCTTTACATTGAATAATCACATATAAATAAGGAAGTATGAAGCCCGAAGCTGCAATTACATCAACACTCCCTCTCAGTGAGGGAGAAATGCTTCCAACTGCATAAGACGCATCACCTCATCGTGATGTCTACCACAATGGCTACAACCATATGTGGAAAAGAAACTATATCACCTCATCGTGATATCAGATATCACCTCATCGTGATATCTACCACAATGGCTACAACCATATGTGGAAAATAAACGATATCACCTCATCGTGATATCTACCACAATGGCTACAACCATATGTGGAAAAGAACGATATCACCTCATCGTGATATCAACCATAATGGCTACAACCATGTATGGTATGTACAAGTGTTCATCACTTGCGTGATGTTGTCACCTCAACATGACTTTCACCATGGCTATCCGAGGGTGAAACACAAGTACAAGAAAATCATCACGGACTCTCTCATGTGATGCTGCCATGGAGTCACACACATGACATCCACCATGGCTCTCCCAGAGGGTGGAACAAGGGCTTTCACCTCAAACTTCTTTGTAGAGAAGAATGCATTAACAAGGGATTTTACCTCGAACTTCTCTCACGAGAAGAACCTCATTAACAAGGGATTTCACTCGAACTTCTCTCACAGAAGAACTCATTAAAGAGGATCACTAATACTGAGACTCCTTCCTCAGTTAGGGCTGTATTCTCCACCATACCAAGCTTATCTTGAAAGTACACAAACTTTATCCTGGAGAGAGGCTTGGTGAGAATGTCTGCCGTCTGCTCATCAGTGCTGATATACCTCAACTGTATAGCTTTCCTCAATACCATATCTCTGATATAATGGTATTTGATCTCAACATGCTTGGTTCTGTCATGAAATACAGGATTGACATAAAGCTTCACACAACTCTAGTTATCACAATGAATGATAGTAGGCTCCATTGATTGTCCAAACAATCCTGCAAGGAGCTTACGAAGCCACACTACTTCCCAAGCTGCCACACAAGCTGCAATATACTCTGTCTCTGCTATACTCAATGCTACAGATGACTGCTTCCCACTGCGCCAGGAAATTATAGCAAATCCCAAACTGAAGCAACATCTAGAGGTGCTCTTCTGATCAGTGACACTCCCTGCTCAATCAGAATTAGTATAACCATGCAGCTCCAAGTCCACATCTGAAGAGTATCTCAACCTATATCCAATTGTGCCATGCAAGTATCTCAATATAAGTTTCACTGCAACAAGATGTACCTGCCTCGGTTCACACATGAACTGACTAAGTGCACTCACTGCATAGCAGATATCAGGTCTAGTATTGACGAGATACATCAATGATCCAATCAACTGCCTGTACATCGTGGGATCCACAAGATCTGAACTAGCTGCAACCTCCTTTAACTTATGCAAGTTGATCTCCATAGGCGTAGACATGGATTTGCAATCCATCATACCTCCAGTAAGAAATAAATCAACATAAAGAACCAAGATCAACTAGATTACCATCTTCTTCAGGTTCAGTAGGCTCCCTCTGAATCTCCAAGTACTTGCATCAACCTTCTGACCTCTTCGACCAAGATTGCCTGCAATGCTTGCCTTAGAGAAAGTTTTCCAGAGCACACTTCTGATATTGTAGAGAGTTCAGGATTGTCCTCCTCGACCTCAACCCATATCACTCTATTCTGAATAGGTTTATGGAGCTACCAATGTCAAATCCAGATAGATTATCTTGTGCAATTCTATTCTCAGCAGTTGAAGAGGTCTTCCAAGGACATTTATTATCGGCCTTGCAACACTGCAACCTTCACTTCTTCTTAGTGAGTCACAAAACTCCCTCTTGATCCCTGCCTCAGAGATTGCAAAGAAGACTTCTGGAAGTGAACTCCCTCTAGCCACCAACTCAGTCCCATGGCTGCAAGTTATGACTCCTTGCTTGATCATTTCTTTGGTCGGCATGACTTCCTCACAAGATGCCTCGAGCTTTTCATCACTAAGCAATCTCTCATCACCTTCTTGCTCCTGGAACTGTCCTGAAAGCATTAGAGAGAGATTACAACAGTTTACAACTATCCAAAGAAATATCAAGGCTAAAATCATACAAGGTTTACTATTCCAAGTTATAGCAAGAATACGGAATAATTTATGAACAATATTAAAAACATGAATAAATAAATCAACCTATAAGAGAAATATATCAAAAGATCAGAATGAAGGGATAAAGAAACTTATCTTTATTGGATTTTGATATAACTCTTTCTTTCATCTTTTACTCCTCTCGAGAGTGCTAAACTTAGCACAACAAAAGACAATCTGCACAACTACAGATTTCTTGAATGCATTATGCAGTTAGCATGTAGAACCAACTCTCTCCAAGAGTTCAAGGCTCTATCATAGTTCATGCATTAGAGAATGATATCGATGTGACCAACTAATCACCATCAAAATTTTAGTTCTCTTTTTATTTCAAAGTCACACTCAGAAATCTACACAACCAACATGAAATAACTTGCAATAAATGAAATCTTCAAAGGATCTTATGCTAGTGAACACAGTTCAAGAGAAACCACTATCTCTCTTTACTAATTACAAGATCCAAATAAAAGATATAACTTAACAACAAAGAATACTTATCTCTTTAAATATTTTGATGGATGCAAATACTGGACACAGTAAGATACGCTGCTCTCTCGCTTAGATCATCACACAACCTTCACGGCTTGAACACAGGCCCATGACTTAGAATAGAAATTCCCTAGAATCCTTCTGAGGAGAGATCTCATCCACATCCGCAAATGAAGGATGCTGATTATGCTAATTAGGCCTGGTTGGACAATCCTTTGCATAATGACCAAACTTGTCACAACGAAAAAATTGGACTTTGGAGAGGTCCCACTTCTTCTTGAATGCAGGAGCACCATCAGCTCCTTTATCTCTATTCCTCTTGGAATATCCTTTCTTTCCACCTTTTCCTTTCTTCTCCGAGGAGTGAGCGGAAAGAACATGAATGTCTTCATTTGTAGAGCTTTGACCAATACCTCTTGTAGCCAACCTAGACTCTTCTTGAATACAATCTGCCCTCAAACGATCAAACTTGGGAAGTTTTGATCTCGCGTTGATTCCTTGAATGTAAGACTCCCAACATGAAGGAAGACCATTAAGGGCCAACATGGTCAAATTCTTGTCATCAACAATATGACCAATGGTAGAGAGCTGATCTCTCAATTCGGAAATCTTCATGAAGTAAGCGATGACAGATTCTCCTTCCGCCATCTTAACATGATGAAGTTGCTGCTTCAATGCAAGTGCCCGACTGGTATTGTTGATTTCGTACATCTCCTCCAAAGTTTTGAACATATCTCTTGCTGTCTTCAACTTGGAGACAATCGGAATAATATGATCCTTTACGGAATCAACTAACATCTTCTTCGCCTTGATGTCTTTCTTCCTCCACTGGACCTTCTCTTCCTCCTCCGTAGGCTCGGGGACTTTGGTCTCCACAAACTCAGCCAAGTCATTCTCTTCCAAGGTGAGCATAATTCTGAACCTCCATGATGTGTAATTTGATGCTCCCTCGAGTCTAACCTCAATCTTAAGACCATTCACCATCTTGACTAATAGATAGAGATAGACAACAAAGAGAAGGAGAATAAAGAGTATCGCTGTTATAAGAAATCTGATCACGATCTTCTTCAAACCCGCTTTGATACCATGTTAGTTTTATGATCAGATGTAATCCACAGAAAATTAACTTCAAATTCAACACAAGAACACATCAGATACCCTGGGAAAACCCTCCTCTTGAGGGGAAAAACCCAGCAACAAATATCTCTCTATTATATATCAATAATGGCAACAAGTCTCTTTATAATGAGGCCAATCTCAAGGCCGATATGCAGCACCTTCACAAGATGCAATGATAACAAGTAATCAGCACTTCCTTGTAACTCAGATCTGCCCTTAAGAAATTCGCTATCTGCACTTGATTGATTTGCCCTTGAAGAATTCGCACTTGGAAGAGAAGAAATGCTCGAGCTTGATTGATACCCAAATGGAGTGGAATGATCTTGTATTTATACTACTTGAAGGAGAGAGGTCGCACCTTTTCATACAAGGTCGGCCATCATAATTTCAATTTAATAAATACAATTTACAAGGAAGGTCGGCCAAGAAGATAATTACAAAGTTGCCATATGAAGCGCCTCTTTACATTGAATAATCACATATAAATAAGGAAGTATGAAGCCCGAAGCTGCAATTACATCAACAAAGTTTGGTTATGTAAATCAATTTTGAATGGTAGACACATTCTGTAGTGTGTTTTCTTTAAGCTAGTTGTTGTAAGTGGTCATATTTGTGCAGAACTTAGAAATTGAAAATTTTCTTTGTATGTGCACTCTGAACTGGCTTTGTATTTCATAATAATTAGTTTGACCCTCAAGCCGTACCATCAGCTTTTAGTTGTCAACTGGCGATTCCCCATGTTCCAGGATGCTTCATTTATTTCTAAGTTCTCTATATCCATTCCTCCAGTTCAACCATCCATCGTCTGTGGGATCATTGCGATCCTTAATTATTTTCCTAGGCTTGCTTGTTAGAGTGTAAAGACTGTCAGTTACTTGTTTCTCCAGGCTTGCTTCCTGTAAGAGTGTAAATGCCCCTGATTACATCCCTATCAGACATAACTAAATCACTTACCTGTAACCCTGTAGATACCATCTAGTTATGCGACTTCTTTTTGTGTAGCTTGTTGTAACAATCTGCTTCCCCTAGCAAAATCTCTACCATTCCCTTGTAACCCTGTTGATATCATCTAGTTATGCCACTTCTTTTTGTGTAACTTGTTGAGCTTCTGGCAATGGTGCTACATCATTTATGACTTCTGATGCTCCTGCAAGAACCTGTGCCTGAACTTGTAAGACAGTTTTGGGTGGTGATGCCTGACATGGATGTGTTATAACCTTGGGGTACAGCTTGATAAAAGTAAAAGAAATAAGGTTCTTTGAGATCTTTTGTACTTTAAGCAGCATAACCTCACTGCTGGAATAGTACTTGCAAGTCCCCCAAATCTTGATGAGTTTATTGGAGTTATGCCATGTATTAGCTGAGCTAATTGAATCTGCTCATTATCTTTTTTGATCCACGTCAATCTTGTTGAGTACTTTGCTTCTTGACTATTGCAATAATTGGTAATATTTTATGGATGGACAATGGGGGGAAAAAGGATGCTATTCTTAGAACAGATAAGTGAACTTATCTTTGCTGTCTTTTTTTTTGCAAAGTTTTCTGTTAGTTCAATCTAGAATTGTTTTTAATTTTAACCCTTATTTTCAAAGAAAGAGTTGTACAATAGGTGTTTCCTGGGAACCATTCCATGAGTTGAAGATGCCTTAGATAGGCGAATGCAATCTTCTAGAATGGCATTATTTCTGGATTTGAAATAAATTTTGACAGTCAAAAAAATAAACATTTCTCCATATATAGAAAGTCTTTACCTTGTACCTAAAGAATTGGCCAACAGTCTTATTTTCTCAAAAGTTCAAAAAAAAAACATGCAGAGTTGTGCATCAATTTTTTACCAATATCTTTGGAATTGGTAGAAAGCCAGCAGATATCTCAAGTGTCGTTAGATTTGCTAGGAATAATTATCTATAATTTGTTTTCATTTTTTGATTGAGAAGCTAATCAACTATAAAGCAAGATGGATGCAGAAATTTGTTTCTAGAGACCAGTTTTTATGATTTTCTGTTAAATTAACAATTGATTTTTTTGAAGGAGATGGTACCTGTAGAAAATACTAACTTCAATGTTATAAAACTAAATAGAATAAATTATACATGCTATTGTTTGTTGCCTTTAAATACCTCTAATTTACATCTAAATTTTTTGTCACTCTAGCTATTTATGTTTCTTTCTTGTGAAGAGCTGGTTCAGTGTCTCATTTGCTCTTGATATGGCAATTCTGTTCGTGTCCGCACCTGTATCCTGAAGGATCTCATTGTGCCTAATCACATTTATTATGTAGTTTTATTCATATTTCTATTTTAATTGTGTTAATAGTTGAATTGTTTTGTCAGATGGTTGGAAGCCAGGTTCAAGTAAAAGTTGTGAAGAATAAACTGGCACCTCCTTTCAAAACAGCAGAATTTGAAATTGAGTTTGGCAAGGGAATTTCGTTTGAAGCTGAGGTCTTGGATTTAGGTCATAAACATGGTTTAATCCCAAAATCAGGGAACCATTATAGTTTGAATGGTGCAAAATTTAACGGTAGAGATAAAGCCAAAGCATATCTTTCAGAGAATGTAGACATCTGCCAGGAACTGGCAGAGCAAGTAAAAGCAAAGCATTTAGAGGATTTAAGACATAAACATGATGACCTTGAGAAATCTGTAAATGCTTCCATGGAGAAAGTTGTCTCTGATACTGATGTTGAAGACACAGAGGTCACAGTAGTGGCTGAAGCATAGTATTTCCTAAAGATGGTTTTGTCAAATTATCCCCTATATGAAAATGCACAACTGCTGTCTTGTCTTTAGATAAATGAATGCTTTTATGGGAGGTGTTTCTCTTGCCCCAGGGACAAAAAATTGATGCCAATGGAGGCATTTTTTACAAGTAAGCATACCATATCTTTATCAGAAGCTGCTGCAAATATATCATAACAATGTACAGAGGAAGTGTCTGAAACTTGGGAAAATACCTACACAAAATTTGGACGGGAGATATTTTGGTATTCAGCTGTGCAATGTTGGAAATCAAAATTTTGTTTGTGCTGAAGGTGACAACCATGGATATATTACAGTGTTGGTGACAGATATCCTTCTGGAATGTCATTAATGCTTCAGGTTCTGCAATTATGTAATATTATTCTATTTTTATTAGTAGAAATGCCATTACTTGAGAAAAAGGCAACTGCACTTTAGATTTTATTCTCACCATTCAACAATTCATATGGAATAGCAAAAGGATAATAGATATGAAAATTTGCAATATTGAAGAATACAAGATTGCCACTGGTGGGACAATGGATTGTATAAAAGCTCTTTTAACATTTTAGTTGTGGTGAAATTAATTCAATCTATTAATTTGAATGGGTAGTGACAATTTTGAGGAATACCGATTTCGAGCAATTTCTCAAATTTTTATTTGACGACTCGAAATTTTGTAGCATCATTGAATATTCAGGTTTGTACCCTGCCATGGCAGTGAAAAATGTGTAAATTTTGTTTTGGCAATTTCCTTATTTCTAGTTCAGTTGGGCTATATAGCTGCAGCAAGTGGTTAAAAAGAATTATCAATTTTCTGCTTATTTGGGCCATGCTGTTCTTGGTATATACTTTAGTTAAAATAGGTTAACTTTCAAGCATTTTTTTGGCATTTTGTTGGTAATTGGAAAACTCTAGTATGTAATTGATTTTTTGAGTCATTTACAGTTTATTTTAAATTGTTTTCATTTGGAAAATTATTCTTATAGTAAATGGCTAAATGCCTGATTGTGTATTTATGAAGGCATAAGAATGTTGTTTGCATTAATTGTGACAATGCATCATATGTTAGATAATAGTGTCTAAGCACTAATTATTATTTTTGATTGAAGTCAGTTACTTAAGTTTCAAGATGTAGATATAATGATTCTTACTGGCACCTTTTCCATCTTAAAAACACGTATTACAATAAGGCATGAACTATCCACAATAACGTAGCATATTTTGTTACGAGAACGAAGTATACCATTTATCTGCTTCCAGTCTATACCTACCTCCTCGATTGATATAAGAAATCAAGAATGGATTCATCAATGAAATCACCTACACCCAATTGTTTTGTTGGAGTCAAAATATCTTTGAACATATTCTGATTTTTTCTTTTTCTTCTCCAGCTTCTCCAGTCAGTTATCTTTTCTTTGATCAAAACTATGCAATTTTTTCTAGACCAATTCCTCCTTAGGAGAGGAAGTCCACAAACTGCAGTGAAGAAGAAAGGGAGAAGAGCTTTATACCTTGATAATTGAGAATAAGAAAAACCTTTACACCACATCATAGATTTAGATTTCAAATTCTTCCATTACGACATACATTGAGGCTAGGCGCCTAACCTAAACACATTTTTCGCACAAAAAGGAATATTTATGTGATTCAAGGCTTGTTTTCATATTTCTTCCCTTGCAACTATACTTTTGTTGGCAGACCTTTAGTTATTTCAAAACTCAACTTGTGTTCTTGCAGGCGTAGAGTGCACAGGACCATCAGGTATATGATTTAATGCCATGAAATTGCATAACATATTCCATATTCTTTAAAATCAAATGTCTACCTAATGTTGGAAAGGAAGGCTAGGGAAGTGCACCCAAATTGACATAAATGAGAGATCCCATCACTGGGCTGAACTCAAGAAACTAGAGTTTTTGCAACAATCAATGCGATTTCAATATTGATGACCTTTTGTAAGAGTAAAGGCTCCTTTATATCTACATAACTATACAAAAACCCCTAGAGCATAGGGAAGAACCTCTATAGTTTTATAAATGTGCATGCTCCATGTTTGGGGGATCTAGTCATACAAAAAAGCTAAGTTGGGTTGTATAGTGAAATTCATAGATCAAATCTCGTTTGTAGAGTTTGTTTTTCTCAAATAATACCTCCATATCTAGGCATAGGATGGATGGCTTCTCTAGACATGGGATGATTTGAGCACCATTCAATGTCATAGTCGGATTCTCTATTCTCTTACATACCTATTGCCTTTGCATATCTAACCTTGATTTTGCTTTACTATGCAAATCTTGTTTCCCCAACAAACACATTGGATACCATTGAAACCTCAAAAAGATGTATAAAAAAGATGTATACAAGAGTAGCTTACTCTTTTGAGCCCACCAAGGGGGGTCCTAACACAATTGAAACATGATTTGAAGAGGCTTTTCCATTCTTCAAAATATTTGTGTTCACTACATTCTCTTCCTGTAGTACCAAAAGCCTTGCAACAACATCCATATCCATAGGGTTTCACATCATTTGAGTGGGAAACATAATTCAAAACAGACACAATTTTCAACTAGGGAAAAGAGTAGATGAGAAAATTTTCAAGAGCACATTTGAAAAAGTAAAATAAAAATTGAAGTATAATATTGTAGAACATAGCCTCTTTCAAAATGGAAGCAAGGAGATATTGAAGTCTTATGAGTTAACATCACATTTAGTCCTCTACCTTAAACTATATGTAGTGTTCTAGGTAAACAATAAAATAAATTTTGCAAAATATGTAAATTGATAGTTGATATCTTAAAAATTGATGTCAATATTGAAATTGATATATATCAATTTATTGAGATAAATTAAAGTAGCAATCACATCTTGGTGTGCAATGGGTACGTTGAAGATGTGTGGAAGGTCAATTAGGGAAAATTTTGTTCTATTTTTTGCACACATTTGTGTAGTATACATGAGGTCAATAGGTAGGCCATTTAGAAAATGATGTTTGTGCAACAAAGGTCTAAATGGAGAAGTGATAGCTTCAAATCAACTATGCATTCACTTACAGGGATCCGAACACAAGTAAAACAAAGTCTTTGAATCATGAAGATAATTAGGCTCCATTACCAACATGCTCATGTTATGTTTGCAATAGGGAGAGGAGAGAGAGGGAGATATATGGATAGAAAGAGAGATATAGGGGGGAAGAGAGAGATAGAGAGACATTAGGGTAAGGAGATAAAGATAGAAATGGAAATGGAAATGGAGATGGAGATGGAGAGATATGGATATAAGGAGAGGGAGAGATAAAGAGAGGATAGAGGGATAGCTAGAGATGGAAGAGATAAATATATAGAGGGAGAGAGAGAAAAGAGAGATAAAAATAGAGATAGGAAGTGATATATCTAGAGAGGTAGAGAGAGGGAAAGATATATGGGTAGAGATAGATGGAGAGATAGATATAGAGAGGCAAAGAGAGATATAGAGATAGAGCTAGAGATAGGGAGGGAGAAGCAAGGTGTGTATATGCGTAAGAGAGATATGGAGTGAGAGATGGAGAGGGAGACATATATGTATAAATAGATAGAGAAGGAGGGAGGAGGGGGAGAGAAGTAGAGAGATATAGAAAGGGAGTGATAGGGAGAGAGGGGAAAGAGAGGGAGAGATAGAGATAGAAAGAGGGAAAGATAGAGATAAAAAGGAGAGATAAAAGAGATCAATATAACTTGGAAAGGGTAGAGGGGGTGAGAGAGACATATACAAAGACAAATAAATATATAGGAGAGAGGGAGAAATAGAGATAGAAAGAGGGAGACAATGAAAGAGGGAAAAAGATATAGGACATGATATAGAGGGATATATACATAAAGAGAGTGTAAGGTTCAAAACCCTAAACTATCTCACAAAAACAAATAGTAACTTATTTTCACATAAATATAGAAATGAAATGAAACATTTTTAACATATACAAATGACATTACATCTCACATGTAAATGTGTCTACTCCAGAATATTAAGTACCATAAATAATGTACATCATCACATGAAGTACTATCTAGTCAAGTATTATAGAGTACAAGGTATATTTTATGCAAGAATATGACTTAGGCTCTCATGCACATCTGGTCATAACAATACAAGTAAAGATATAAAAGAAACATAATCACTGGAGTCTCTAGATACCACTAACCCCAATAGTCATCCACAAACCAAGAAGCAAGAACATGGCTCAGGCACTTTTCCACCCAACCATGAAGCTTATGCTTCCCCAAAATTCTTCCTAACATGAAGAATACTTGACCCTGCATGAGATGCCTAACAACTTGGAACAACTGGGAGGATGGAATCCGGTGCAACCTGATATATCTACATGCATTTCATAAATGAACATGCTATGCCCTACTATCAGGATATGGCAGAGAGAATAAAGTAGCATCCATCTATTTCAATGGTACATATAGCTTTGGCCAAAGTAATTAAACTGAAAATGGTCGGTAGATCTAGAAAAAAAAATATACTCCCCTTTGTAAGTCCATATTCAACACCCGCCACAAAAGGTAAAGCCAAATCACATATAGAAGAAAACTACTTTCCTCATGAAGACAATATAACATGCATATATCCAATGATCATAAAAATAAATAACCCTTTTTCTTTTTATGCAAAATGATTATATGGTCTTTTGTTATTTCAATCCTTTCATTTATAATGATGGGTAAATGTATAATTGACAGGCAAACTGATCTCTAATGAATGATATTTTTAGCCGATAGGCTATATATAGAGTGAGCTTTTATCAGAAACCCATCTCACGCTGGTATACAGTCTTCTTTCGCCATAATATCACTCATTTCTTCCTATAAACAAGTTTCTTCCGCCAGTGCTTTTTACTCATGAGAAAATGCAGGACCTCAGTAGAATAGCGATAGGTGGCTAGAAACAACAATTTCATAATGTCACATCTTATCAATGTCATAATGTAAACTTCTTCGATGCATGTCACATCGGTTCAGCAGGTAAAATATCAATTATCTAGCTGTTCGAAGGGAGTTAACCAGGTAAAATATCTATCTCCAACTGCGCTTGGATGTCCGTTCGAATCAAGTAAATCATATGACCTATCTCATAAGCCATCAATTTGCTCCTACTACATTTATTGTTGCTGGTAAATGCATTGATACAGAACACTGTATACCACTGCCCACTATCTCTACAAAAAGAATGAATCGAGTGAACAAAAAAACACTACTTTCAACAAAGACTACTGGAAGCAAAGAGACACGACTGGAAGCAAATTGAACAGACTATGCACAAGACATACCAAGAAAAGGAATTATAAAGCACTTTCAGTTTCACATGCCCATAACATGAAGGATCACCAAGCCTTTCAAAATGCATTCCATGGACAATTCCTATCCTCTTTGCAGCCCTAGTTAGCTTTTCAGCCAACAAATATAGAAGGGTGTTAGAACCATATACTTTCAATGTTACTTTATGGTGAGGAGAATACATGCACAATGGATCAGTTGAATTTTTTTTGGAAACTCAAGTAAATGCAAGTCGTGGCTGTAAAGCCAACTCTCTAAACTTCGCCACCATGGAAATTTTGGAACAGGGTGTCGACCTTCATCAAAGCAGAATGGTTATAGAATTTTTGGCAGATGTTGTAGTTGTAAGTGCCAGTGTAAAATTTGGAACCTTTCAAGAAAATGATTTTGGTAAACTGTAGCTAGCTACTCTAGCCACGAGTGCCCTAGAAGACATCCATACAAATTGTGGAAGGATAGACAAGAGGTGCAAATTGTTTGTAATGTGGTTTCATGGCGCCATGATACCAACGCCATGTGGGAGCTTTGAAACAAGTATCAACATCCATTGAAGCATAAAAGAATAAGCAAGTATGTCAGATGTTATAATTGTAAATGCTCTGATAGAAATGCATGCAAAATGTGGGAGCATAGAAAAGGAACCCTATTTATTCGATAATCTACACAAACACAATCTTGTCTCCCGGAACACACTGATTTAAGGCTATGTCATGCATGGATATGGCAAGGGGGCCTGTAAACTATATGAAGAGATGTAAAATTATGATATGGCTCCAGATCAAGTGACATCACTTTTTGTTTTATTAGCTTGCTTCCATTTAGTAAATACAATAATATTGAACTAGGAGAATATGTAGCAGAATGCCTTTTTAGGATGGATCCTATTAATGCCACCAATTAATTAATTCTCTCAAACATTTATGCTATAGGCGGTAGTTGGGAAGATGAATCTAAAACTACAAATATGATGAAAGAGTGAGGGTTAGTTGTGAGGGCTGGATATGAGATAGATTTACTTGAGTTTCCAAAAAAATTCAACAGATCCAAACTAAATAGTAGTTAGCGTATCCAGGTCTTGTGTAATATTTCTTATCTCTTCCTTCTTTACAGACATCTGAGAATTGTTCAATCCCAAAACCCTGGTAGAGCCACTAACCACAGACCATTGTGCCGCATCCTCTTCCACCTTAGCATTTTCCAACAACGGGAGAAGCAATTCTAGCCATCCATGTATCTCCGTTGATGGGACTGTGCTTTTCAACTGGACGAGAAGGCAGTGAGGTATTGCATGAGTCCTTAGCTTGCCATTATCAATTAGGCCTTCTTCTATAGCTGCTACTTCAATCTACTCATGGTGGAGGAAACGTGGAAGACATGCATCTCCAAACGTGGAAGCCATGCATGCATTTGAATTTTGTAAAAAAGTATTACTTGAGGGTACGTGTAGGTTTGTTGCGCTTGATCAAGAGGGCCAATTTAAATCATACACAAAACATGTCCTACAAACAAGGCTTCTTGTGATTTATGCTTATATAGAATAAAATGTATGTGGAATACAAGGTACAATATGCGATCAAAATCTAATTAAATCTACCACTATATTATGTGGAATTTGAGGTACAAGAGTCGCATATATAAGGGTACTTCGTTAGGATGGAGTTGTATATTATCTTATTTTTTAAGAGGTTGATACAAGATATTTTCGTGTTAACTTAAAATTTGAACCTGTATAAAATCTATTTAAATCTACTCTTATATTCAATGTATATCCTTTTATATTTTGATACGTGTTATCCACACAATTGTCTTTTATCTGTACAACTTTGACCTTAGGGTTGATAATTTTGGCAGTTTTCTTTTCTATTTCAGATGGACTGTCACATTTAAAATTGACAATAAGTTTTTCCCTCTAGTGAATACAGCGATGGATTGTCAATGATTGATGGGTGAGCACTGGAGGCATTCCCATGTGTTTCTCTTGCGGCTGGGCTATGCTAGGCAGTGGAGGGAGTGAAGTCGGGAGCAAAATGAACATAATTTTCTGAAATTTCTCCACGTAGTTTTCTAAAATTTATCAGACACCTATCGTTGCAGTCTTGTCACTTGGACAGGTTTTCAATTCCTTGACATAGATTCCTTAAATTTCTTCTTAATCGAATTAGATAGGGCACCTTATAACTAGAAGTCTATTTTTGAAACTTATTGTTTCCATGAGGCATTTGTTGAAGTATAATACTCCAATTTAAATGTCATAGCTATTATTTAAGGATTTTGTTTTAGGTTGTAAACAATTCAGAGTATTTTAGTTATAGTTTAATGAATTAAAATAAGACGTTTTGTTAATGTAAAAGATGTAGTTTTCAAGAATAGCTATGACATTTATAAATAAAGTGTGAAGTATTTGTGTGCATCTCTCTTTTCTTTATATTGCTACATCTCTCATTTTTTTAACAAAATTCAATAAGATGATGATGTTATGTTCCCACCTTGTAAGTTCATTGATCTACTTGCACGTATGACAAACTATTGATTGGACTCAAATTTATTTTGGTGTTAACGGTGACAACCACCATATTTGTTGTGATAACCGTCACTTGGCAGATTTGATGTCTTAATTAAGGGAATATATATTAAATCTTTTATTAAAATATGAATTTTTATATCTAAACTACTCCTTGGGCTATATGTATGTATGTATGTATGTATGTATGTATATAAAATCATAATCTCCTTGCCTACTATGTCTAGAAATATTTAGATTTATATTAATAAATTAATCTATTGAAAAACATAAAGTTGTGCCATAATATTAGGTAGCTTATCTATGCAAACCAACCATTTATAATGTTGTTACAATGAAAAAGACATGGACATTTATAGACAACCTGCAACATATATATTACTAGTTCAATTTTATATAAATACTTCCATTCAAAAACATCTCATATGTATTCATGTTTTGATTCTTATCAACAACTCCATAAATAGAAAGCTAATGATAGAGTTCTCTCGTGAACCTCTTCAATCAAATGATTAACAATATTTAAAAAATTATTCCTTTGTTTTTGTTTTCATGGTTTACTTTGAAGAATTCTAGATACTTTTGCCATGGACATTCGTGAACTTATCTATAATTTTATAACTAAGAGATTTGTTAACACTAAATGAGTCTAGGTCATGGTTTATAGACTTAGCTTGGTGAATGGGGATTTATTTCCTACTACAATTTAATGGATTTATATGTGGAAATACCAAACCTTAGAGAGCTTCTCTTTTAGTATCAATTAATTAGACATTTTTGTGAATATATTCTAAATCATTGTTCAACATTTTTTTGTTTATGAAAATTTTGAATAAGGGGAGTGATAAGTAAAAAAGAATATTGTACACTATTAGAGGAAGCTTAGGCCTCCCCATCAACACTTGGGTAATAGTTAATTGGCTCTTAAAACCCTTGTATTTTATGGTCAATAGATTTACATAAACAATATTGTATGTATTTCAAAATTGTATACACAAAAATACTATTTTATACATAAAATATTATAAATTAAATTAATGTATCTTCCATGCACATATCAAATTATACTCTCTAAAATATTAACTTATATATAATTTTCTATCGGCATAACCCTTGCACCTCCTTTCGGTGCAAGTGCTAGTTGTATATGCAATGCTAACTAATCTTTGATGACATGCAGGTTAAATCCATAAGAAACCAGTTCATAACATATGCTGATTGGAAATAAAAGAATCATATCCATAACAATTAAATGACAGTTTCATATATTCAATTTTATTGCGGAATCATCACAACATAAATAAAATGTTTACCAATATTAACTTCATGGTAAATACATTGTATTTATATGTATACTGCTGCTTAAATATGCTAAGATTATGGAATATCATAGTGGATTAATAATAGTAACAAAGAATTCATATATGGTTACAGTCACAAATTGTTCATTAATTTGGGTATAATAAACTCATACCATATATATATATATATTATAAATTGATATGTATAACTGTTATTTTGGTATTATAACTAATAATTAATGCATAGGTTCTTATAAAAGTCACAAATATTTTTAAAAACATGGTCATTTCTATGGTTTCAAGTGCTATAGATGAGTCAATATGATGGTATACACATATATGTGGCAATTGAATGTCCTAATCGATTCAATATGCAAGTCCATACATAACAAAGGTACAAAAACAACTGTTCAATTGTCATGAAAAGTTATAGGTAGAGCGATGCCATATACTGAGGCATTAAGGTCAACACATAGGTTTTGTCATGTATGCACAGGTAGAACAATACATATATTGGTTGATACAAAGAACTGATTACATGCTACGATACAAACAATAATCTCCTTCAAATCCCACGATACAATAACAATATCATTCATCATTGGAACTTGCAAATTATGTTCTTTTTAAGCCTTTACCATGCATTCTTAAGCCATGTTACAAACAACAATAACAAGGTAATACTTGGTCTCCTACCCTGTGTGCTAACTCCTCAACTCTACTCAAATTCCATGATGCCAATCCTCCTCAACTGTTGCTAGTAATGATAAAGAAAACAGTCTCGCCTCCCCTTCGTTGAGCCCTCTTTCCATATTTTTCCTATTTTTATGTAAATTGTTCAACTCCAGTTGGAGTATCTCTTTATTTTTAGAATTGAACTTTCTCCTCATACCAGGATCACATAATTTATCTTGCAGATCATTTGAATTTAAAACTTATTTTATTTAATTTTGTTTTCTTTTTAATAGTAAGCTATTTATATATTCATATATATAAATAATGATATCATTATTATATATATAAAAATATAAATAATGATATCATTATTATATATATAAAAATATAAATTATGAGATTTATCATTATCAAACATTTGAAAATAAAATCTTTTATTTTTCCAATTAAATTAATTTCACAAACAAAACAACCATAAGAAAGTCATTATTTAAATCATCACACAATAGGCAATAACGCATTCATGATAACACAATGCATAACATAACCATTCACAATGTAGGATGAATGCAACTATGTGCACGCGTAGGATTTCCAGCATGCCGACTATTGTCGGGTGGCTAGGTCATCTCTACCTCAACCATGTTCTCACCTTCAACCCCTTTTTGCACTCATCTGCACTCAATATCTTGTCAATAGGTTAGCTCATAAAACCATAATCAATAATCAAAATATTTGCATCATAATAATTCATCATTATTTTAATCACATGTATTGTTGTCACAGGGATTTGCACCCGCATGCAAAGCTGTAAAACTTTGCAATCCCGTGCAACATTGGACTGATTTCAGGTTGTGGGTACCCTATATGAAACTAGACCTCTGGATTCTAGGCCGACTTCCTATTTGATCTTCAAATTATTAATGTGTACTTGTTTGGAAAAGGGAAAGAGATTTGAAATTTAAAAGCTTAGACTGAAAATTGAACTAGGTGATGCACCTAATTGGAAATCTAAACTGCAAATTAACTCACAAATAATTACTTAGTACTTTAATTTGCACAACCTGATTTGATAGCCTAATCACTTGAATGTTTTAAACAGAGGCTTTGATTCAATACAATTTTGAGGGAAAACATGGTTTTCACAAATAAACTGATTAATCAATTACATGCACAGTGTATAACTAGTGAACTTAAACTAAACTACATACAAATATTTATGAAGGAGACAGAAAAAATCGGAGGTCTCAAAACTGAAAAACACAATAATCCTTCGATCGAATCCCTCACAATAACAATGCCTGAAATCTTAAAGGCAAAACTTGAAAATACTGGAAATTAAAATAAATCTTTTGAAAATCACAAACTAATTAACTTGTAAAAACTGTTGCATAATCTATTAAATTCTGAAAGTTGAGTTACATGAGGTCTCTTTGCTGAAGGCAAAGGCAAAAAATAAGAACTAGTGAAAAAAATGACTAAGTCATATCACTTTATACAAAAAGCCTCTCCAAGGCATGAAGGTGAAACTAAAAGTCAATTTCAGTGTAAAAAATGATAACTCCAAGGCAAATCCTGAGCATAAATAAAAATCTTCAAAAAGAAGGCCCAAACTCATGCAAAAATGAGTGAACTTAGGCTCAAACTAGCTGTCAACTCGTAACTGATCCATGGAGCACTCAAACTGAACTGAAAAACTCTCAAAAAGTGTCAACTCGTAATTGATCCATGGAGCACTCAAAATGAACTAAAAAACTCTCAAAAAGTGGGTCCAAGCATGCAAAAATCATCTTGTTTTTGTCAATTCGCCCATGATAACTGGTACTCCATTTGTATTGTGTATGACAATCTTTAGTTGACGACTCTGATTCTTCTAGTTACATCTACATCATTTGCATGATTTTACTTAAGGAAGATCAAGTGATTAAATATTAAAAATAACCAAATGTATGATTATTTTAATATTTAAAATGTGGAAATGGCCTCCTTATTTTTATTTTAAATATTAATGTAATAATACATTAATATTTAATTACATATTTTTCTCCAAATAAAATCATGCAAAAATGCATGAGCCAAAGTGTTTATCACTTGTAGAAGGAAATAATGACTTAGTCATTTTCAGTCTACTCCAATAATACATATGGAATCATGCATCTTTCTCTCCTTTCTATTTTGCATGACAATGGACTATAAGATATCTATAATTGCAAGGTCCACTTCTCATAAGGCATGCAAAAAATAAAGGAATTTAAACTCTAATCAAAACTTCAATGAATTGAAGTTGATTTTGCATCTCACGGGCTCCTTGCAATGATAGGTCTTTTGACTTAGGAGATTATAGACCACGGGGAACAAATAAAACATAATGATTATTTAAAATCATTTGCAAAAATCATCCCATGTCGAATTAGGGCAAACAAAAGCTTTTGAACCCTAATCATTCATCATTTAGCATTTGACTTTTTGGTGAGGAGATATGCTGCATTGCCATAGCTTGGAGCCTTGGAGCCATGTATTCGAGCTTTTGTAGCTTGATTTCACCTCTGTAAACAATGGTAAGTTAACTCCAAACTGCGTTATGGTTTCTTCTATTCATTTTGAAGACAAAAATGGCCTTCAAGGAGATTATAGACCACGGGGAACAAATAAAACATAATGATTATTTAAAATCATTTGGAAAAATCATCCCATGTCGAATTAGGGCAAACAAAAGCTTTTGAACCCTAATCATTCATCATTTAGCATTTGACTTTTTGGTGAGGAGATATGCTGCGTTGCCATGGTGAGAGCAAGGGTTTCAGCTTGGAGCCTTGGAGCCATGTATTTGAGCTTCTGTAGCTTGATTTCACCTCTGTAAACAATGGTAAGTTAACTCCAAACTGCGTTATGGTTTCTTCTATTCATTTTGAAGACAAAAATGGCCTTCAAGGAGATTATAGACCACAGGGAACAAATAAAACATAATGATTATTTAAAATCATTTGCAAAAATCATCCCATGTCGAATTAGGGCAAACAAAAGCTTTTGAACCCTAATCATTCATCATTTAGCATTTGACTTTTTGGTGAGGAGATATGCTGTGTTGCCATGGTGAGAGCAAGGGTTTCAGCTTGGAGCCTTGGAGCCATGTATTCGAGCTTCTGTAGCTTGATTTCACCTCTGTAAACAATGGTAAGTTAACTCCAAACTGCGTTATGGTTTCTTCTATTCATTTTGAAGACAAAAATGGCCTTCAAGGAGATTATAGACCACGAGGAACAAATAAAACATAATGATTATTTAAAATCATTTGCAAAAATCATCCCATGTCGAATTAGGGCAAACAAAAGCTTTTGAACCCTAATCATTCATCATTTAGCATTTGACTTTTTGGTGAGGAGATATGCTGCGTTGCCATGGTGAGAGCAAGGGTTTCAGCTTGGAGCCTTGGAGCCATGTATTCGAGCTTCTGTAGCTTGATTTCACCTCTGTAAACAATGGTAAGTTAACTCCAAACTACGTTATGGTTTCTTCTATTCATTTTGAAGACAAAAATGGCCTTCAAGGCTGTGACTATGTATGTATTTCTCTGTTTTTCTCTTCACTTTTCTACACAAAATACCTTGGCTGTGGGTTTTATTCTTCACAAAGTCTTGAGGGTTTTACTTTTTTTGCATACCACGACTCCTTCACTATCTGTAGTTTTCTTCTAATTACCTCGAAGAGATGTCACCTCATGACATGATATGACTGTAGAAATCAACATAAAAAATGGATTTTGTAAGGAAACTCTCGAAATCTTTGAATTGATGCACTCTGGATCACCGATGGAAATAATCCTTGCTGATGCACTACTGTCTCTTTGATGGCATTGAGCTTTATTTTGCACATGCTCATGAATATACAACTATAACAAACTCTTCTTGATCTTTCTTTACAAGCACTAAAATCTGAAACAAAAACTTGAAAAACATGTCTTCTTCAAAATTCTGCATGGAGATCTGTATTGACTTTCATATGTACTGGCTATGATAGTTCTGTCAATGAATGGCACCATTGCTAGTTATTTGTATTTACCAGTTTAAAGGACTGCTTTTGTCAATGAAACAATGGCCTTTTGTTGTTTGATTTTCACGTAGTATGGTGGCTCAAAATTGTTCAAGTAATTTTGAAAATGAACTCTCCTTTTTGACTGTAACATTGACTCTCTTTTTGTCATCACTTGTATTGTGATTGAAACATCATCACTGAACATCTATTGTAACTCAGACTAAACTTTTCAATAACGGATTAGTTCAATACTTTTATACTTGTGCAACATTCAAAAGAGTTTTTTATTCACTTATAATTCTCAGTTTAAAGCATAAATTGACTTGTCTATTATAAGTGAATAAAAGCATGAGTCATTTCAAACAACTCCTTCAGTTGAATAACTGATTAACTGTTCTTTATGGCTTTGATTGCTAAATTTTGTAGCTGTTGTCTTGAAGTTTTTCTTTATGACAACAATCTTATTTCATGACTGTTCTTCATATGATGCTCTCATATATGAATGTTGAATGAGAGGATTTTTTCCTGATATGCCGAGCTCAACCCTTGTGGGAGCTCGTTTTGCTCCACATATCTGATGAAAATTGATCACGAACATAATGAACCTATTCCTACACATGAAGCAAACGAATTAGCAAAATAATTGAAGCTGAAAGCTTCCATTGAACTGACTTAATCATCTGGTGAATGCCTGATTGGATGTGTATTACATTTCTGTTGGTAATGTAGGCATGAAGTAGGATTTGATTCTTCATTGCTCTAACACCACCTTTTACAATCTTGTAGATGCATTCAGAACTCAGAACTGTTGCAGCTTGGAGACACGACAACTAAAGACTTCAAATGTGACAACGATTCGTCATTCCAGACAATGACGAATCACCTTCTCCCTTATACCTATATTATCTTCAGTTGTGTAGTTTACAACCTTATTTTGTATTCATTATTTGATTATGAAAATCAAATTAAGTTACTCCCACGACTTGTGTGGGAATCTGGTTTTTACAATATGAATAAAGCAACATTACTATGCAAATTTAATGATTTCTTCTATTACAAACATTTGTATAATAACACTAGAAATTCGCAAGTAATCAGATTCTGGAATAGAATGAATACTTTAGCAGAAATTTTGGTACCTTTCAATGAGAAATGCAATTCAACTCTACCTGTTTTGAGCTGTAGCTAAAAATAGGTAACATGTATATTATAAAAATAACATATAATTTATCATCCATGAAAAACACATTAATCTATGCTTGAAATACATATTGTCCAATGGTATCATCTTGTTCAATTTATTATCAAATAATTATTTTTTAAGAAAAATCGAGATGTGATAGAGAGAGAATGGAGGGAGAGATGAGAACATAGAGATAGAAGGGGGAAGAGAGATAAATGGGGTGAATAGAAAGAGAGGGAGAGTGGGAGAGAGTGGGGAGACATAAAGAGATAAATATAGAGATAGATAGGGAGAAACAAGGAGTGAGAGAGAGAGAGAGGTAATGAGAGAGATAAGGAGAGAGAGAGGGAGATAGATATGGAGATGGAGATGGAGAGAGAGAGGTAGGAGAGAAATAGAGATAGAAAGAGGAAGATACAAAGAGAGAGGGAGAAAATGAGAGGGAGAGATAGAGGCAAAAAAATATAGGAAGTTATATAAAGGTAGAGAGGAAGATATATAGGGAAAGGTATAGACAGGGATATATATTATAGAGAGAGAGATTGAAAGAGAAAGAGAGATAAATCTCTTTATATCTTTGTCTCCCTCTCTATCTCTATGTTTCTCTTTATCTCTCAATCTCTCTCTTCCTCTCTCTACCCTATTTCTCTATATTGTTTCTTCCCTTTTATCTTCCTCTTTTACTCTCATTGTCTCTTTCTTTCTACCTATCTCTCTCTCTCTCTCCCTTACTCTCCTTTTCTATCCCTATTTATCTCCCCCCTCTCTCCCCCTTTCCCTCCTTATCTCTTGATCTCTCTCCATCTATACATATCTTTTTCTCCTTCTATTTCTCTTTATCTCTCTTTCTCTCTATCTCCATCTCTCAATGTTATTATCTATCTATGTCTCTCCTCTTCTCTCTTTCTTTATATATCTTCCTATCTCTATCTCTTTGTCTCTCCCTCTTTATTCCTCTATATCTCTATCTCTATGTTTTTATCTCTTTTTATCTCTCTATATCTCTGTCTCCCTCTCTATCTCTTTATTTCTCTTTCTCTTTAACTCTATATCCCTATCTCTATCTCCCTCTTTGTCTATATGCCTCTCTCCTTTGTCTCATTTTCTCCCCCTCTTTTTCTCTCTTTGCCTCTAAATCTTATATCCATCTCCCTCTCCCTTCTCTTTTCCTCTCTTCTCTCTTTCTCTTTATCAATTTTCCTCCTTAAGTGTGCAATGGGTACACTAAAAGGGTTTTAAAGGTGAATTATCACATCCTTAATCAAATGACATGCTACCCTTAGCATAACTCCTTAGGGGCATGTGCTATTCTTGGATTGCTAGCACAAAATGACTAATCAAAGTTAGCTTCTCTCTCTCACACAGTCTATAACTTTTAATTTGGATTTTAAATTTGAAATTCATTTTTTTAATTATATAGAGTAAAATAAAAATTCAAAATAAAATTTATTGTACAATAATTAAAATTTTAATAAGACAAATAATTATAAATTAAATTAATTCCAATAATTTTTAATTATTATTTATAATTTCATAAAAAAACATAAATAATAAAAATAAATTTCAAACTTAAATCTAAATTAAAAATTAAAATAGAATAACCTAAATGTAAAGTCAAAATACATCAGAATTTAAATATTAATAAACATAATATTTTTTTTTAAAAAGAAGAAGAAGTTATTAAGTCAATAAATGATAAAATTAAAAAGTAACTAATTAAAATTAAAATATTAATAAAATATGTACCTAAAAAATATACTTAATATATTACAAATAATATTAACATTTATTGAAGAATAAACTTAATATTAACAAATAAAAAATCGTACAAAATTGAATGCAAATATAGTTAAATTATTAAATAAATTAAAAATAAAAATAAACTATATTAAAATTGTTTTGATTAATAAGGAAAAATAGGTTTTGAAGGGACTCAAAACCCTTTACATCGAGACACAAAAAAACACTGTTGATACAAAAAATATAGCAATTAAATCAGTAGCCAAGCAACATCCAAAACACAACCAAAACATAGCAGCCCAATAGACAGAAAACAAACAAGATGCACAAGACCTATTCAGATTTTTCAAGGTGTTAGCCACCTCGAGCTCTTGGTTATAGTGAAGATTAACCATATCCAATAATTCTTTTTTCTCCTCTTTGAAAGTCTTCCTCAAACTACCCCTGGTCCTTGAACTTGGTCTCTTAACCTCATCCTTCACAACGTTTTTGCCCTTTTCCTTGGTGGCCAGGTCTTCATGCAATTCAGTACAATAAATTTGATCCTCCCTAAGTTGGCTCAATTTATCCATTAACACTTTTAGGGAATTCACATTGTTTTTGATGGACGTGTAGCTAATATGCATTAGCTTCTTGATGTCATCATTAATCTCCTTAATTTGAGCCTCCATTTCTTGAATACAACTCTCACATTTAGATTTAAAATCTGAAAAAGAGCTTTCCAGATCAACTATTCTTTCAATGAGCAAGTCTGAGGCAACACCTTTAGGATGATTATCATTCTCCTTCAGACTCCTAATCTTAATATTCACTTTATTGAATTCTTTCAAAACCCACTTGGCTAGTTTGAAATTGCAAGTGGCCCCATTTCTGGCCATATCCAACAACTTGAGCATTGGAGTATTATCCTCATCTAGATATGAAAAATCCTCTGAGAGAGGGTGAACATTGGTCGCATATTTAGACTTCTTAGGGCCCAAAACCTTAACCACCTTATCCATAGCACCGTCACTACCTTTACCAGCCATAACATCTTGCTGAGAAAGCTGTTGGGCCAAGGAATCTTCCACATCTAATGAAGTAAATTTATCAGTGACAGCTTGGTCCTCCACCTGATGCGAATGGGAACCCTCCTCCCCTCCCTTCTCAGAACCGTCATGCTCCTACCTATGCACCTTGGATTTCCTGCTACACGCCTGCCTCCATTGCCCACCTCTTAGCGGCACATTACCTTCATCACCAAACTCAGACCCTTCCGCATTCAACCCCTGGACTTTCAAACTTTTAGCTGGAACCTTCTTCATCGAAGCCCCCCTCTTCCACTTTTTATGAGGAGATTCAGAAGGAGAGGAGGAAACCTCGACCACAACCTCCACCTTATAATCCTCATCCCCAGTTCCCTCCATGTTCGACCCAAAAGAAGGAGAATCAGATGAAATAGAATTGTCCTTACCCTTAACAAACATGGTTGGGATGTTAGCCCTAACATGCTTCATGATGAGCAAGATGAGTCCATGAAGCATTAGTGTCCGGTGGTTTTTCAAATGGGCATAAACTGAAACCTCCAGGGATGTAAGGAGAAAAAACAAGAAATAAACATGCAAGTTGTGTCTAAAATGATTAAGAAGGGTAAAATGATACCCTAAAATTGTAGAAAATTGACCATCAAGGGTGACATACCTCATCAAAAATTCAACCACATCTACCCATATGCACTTAAGGGAAAGTCTATCATACCCCCAAGATGGAAGTTTAACTAGATCATCCTTTTCATTACTCTTGAAATACTGGTCCATTGCATCTTCATTACCCTTTCTTTCCTTATGAAACTTGTGCCCCTCATTCAAAAAACTTGTAAAAAAGGCTATGAAATATTCATTGATGTGTAATTACGCCCCATTGACCTTCAGACATCTGTTGTGGCAGCTACAAACAAAATGATGAGAGGCTTCATTGTCAAAACCATGAAGCCTTTCGATAAAAGGCATCAAGTTTCGATTCCCCAAAATCCTCCAAACCTTTGGCTTGTTCTTCCATTTATCACAGGAAATTGGTTCTAGTTTGCTCCTATCTCCACCCATGACTGAGTTTCCCAAAATAAACATGACAAGCTAGAAATTACAACAGTAAACAAATATACAAAAAACCTTTGAAATAAACAAAAGAATGCCCATAAAATGTGTGAAGAGGATGGATGTGATTAATATCTGATCACCTCCACACAATACTGATTCCTAGTTGTCATTTCATAATTAAACTTGGCCCTCTCGAGAAGAGGGGAGTACTCTTCCCATGTCTTGAAACTCATTAAACTAACAACTTCATAGGAAAAAAAATCTGACTAGGAATTTCCTTCCCTAAAGGTATGAGATATTTGTACCTCTTCGAAAGACCTCAACATCATTCTGGAATCATTGATGAGAGACTTAATCATCCAACTCAACTCCTAGATTCCTTGCAAACACCTCACATATTAAGTGAGTCACCCTTAATCCATACCTTGCTAACACCCCTCTCAAAGGTTGCTTTGATGCTGATCTAAGCTGCTTCAACCTTGATGTGGTGATTAGTCTGGTTTCCCAATGGGAGTGCCACTACACCTAAGAACCTTCCATCATCATTTATCAACACCCCCCACAACTTGCAGGCCCGGGATTCCCCTTGACTGCCCCATCAAAATTAACTTTAATCCATCCCAGAGGAGGGAATTTCCAAATAATACTTTCTCTAAAGATATTCCAGACTTTGACAGGGAAAGACAATTGAGGAACGAGTCTCCACTTGGAAGCAACTAAAAGATCATAACCAATCAACGTGTTGCAAGGAGTCCCATGAGAAAATTCAAAAAACTTGATAAAATAATTCTCAACAATGGACCTATGAATCTTGAGAAACACAATATCCTCTTTCAACTTCATTTCTCTGAAAACTTTGTTATTCCTTTCGTTCCACAATCCCAAAGAAATATGGGGGGCCATGAGGGACCAAAAAATATGTAGGGAAGGGTTGAATGAAGGACACTGACACTGCTCAAATTTTTTTAGCAAAGAGTTAGGAAAAACCCAGTCCAAATTCCATAGAGAAAGGAACTTACTCCAAATGAGGGAGGCAATATTACAGTTGAGAAGGTGAAAAGCACTCTCCACATCACATTCACAAAGGGCACATATATTCAGAATAGAAAACCTTCTTCTACAAAGAGGATCTAAAGCCAAAATTTTCCTTTGCATCAATAGCCAGAAAAAAATATTAACCTTGGGAATAACCATCTTGTTCCATAGATTTCCCCAAAACAGGAGGGGATTGACCTTCACCAAAGAACTGATAAAGGTTGAGGAGACTGAAAAGAAACCATTAGCACAAGGAGCCTAGATCAAATGGTCCAGCTTGGAAAACATGGGAATACAAATCTACTTAAGTTTTGAAGCACTGCCAAAGAGGGGTCCCAATTCTACAACTCCTTCCAATTAAACCATTATGCATATAATCAACCACCATATTCCCAAAAAATATGGAAAAAATGTCCTTCAGAAGAGGAGCCTAAGGTTGGTTCATAAGAGGGCCATCTTCACACCACACATCTTCCCAAAACAAAATTTGATTACCATCACCAAGCAACCATTTGGCACCATGATTGATTAGACCTTTACAGGGCACTATATTTTTCCAAAAAAAGAACATTCAAGAATGAAATATTCATGAAGAAAATCCCATATTCTCCCAAAACCAAATAAATATTTGTTTCTTAATAGGGAAGATCAATCTGCTTCTCCACAAAGGAGTCTCCAAATATTCTTTGATAGAAGAGCCTTATTGAGGGAATTAATACCTCTCAAGACAATCCCTCCCCACTTCTTCGGTTTGCACACTTGATCCCATGCAAGGAGTGGGATTCTAGATTTATCCTCCATTCCATACCATAAAAAACATCTCATGATTTTATCCATCTTGTCTCCAAACTTCGTTGGAATATTAAAAATACTCAAGGCATAAAGAGGAAGAATTTGCAAGGTTGATGAGATGAGTTGCACTTTACCAGCTTGGCTGAGCAAGGTGCTATTCTAGCCCACAAGTTTCCTATTGAATTTTTCTAAAAGGTTCAACCTGAACAAATTAG
The DNA here is from genome assembly GCA_007258455.2 of Sequoia sempervirens. NCBI lineage: Eukaryota > Viridiplantae > Streptophyta > Pinopsida > Cupressales > Cupressaceae > Sequoia > Sequoia sempervirens. The sequence continues at coordinate 31,024,974 of VDFB02000008.1, read as the reverse complement.
GAGTCTTAGAAACACACAAAGGAAGACCCAGATAAATGGTAGGCAACTTACCCAGATTACAAGACACAATCCTTTCCAATTTCCTTTGGAGATACTCAGGTGTGTTGAAAAAGAAGAGCCAACTCTTCAGAAAATTCACACATTAGCCAAAGGCTTTCTCATAACCTTCAATAACCAACTTTATAGCCTTAATTTCTCTGACCAAAGATTCACCCATAATCATGGTGTCATCAAAAAATTGTTGATGCGTGATAGGGGAGCACTAAGAAGAAGGTTTTAGGACATGCACAAAGCTATCCAACAAAGCCTTTTGGATACTTCTCCCTAAATTTTTTTCCATGAGAATAAAAAGTAGAGGCGATATATGATCCACCTGTCTAATACCCCTAGAGCTGCGGAAGAAGGGGGAAGGGGAACCATTGAAAAGCACCACAAAGGAAGGCATGGAAATGAGTTGTTCAACAATTTGAAAAAATATTTACCCAAAACCAAAACGAGCCAAAACCCTAAGAAGGAACATCCAATTAACCTTATCATAGGCTTTCAAAAGATCCAATCTGAGGAAGAAACCAACCTTTTTGTTTGAAGATAGAGAGTGGGAAGCTTCATGAACTATAATGATGGAATCAAGAATTTGACGGCCCCAAACAAAACCACTTTGCCGCTCAGAAATAAGGAGGGGTAAGACCCTCTGAAGACACAAAGCCATGACTTTAGAGAAGATTTTATAAATAGAATTACATAAAATTATAGGCCTGAAATCCCCAAAAGAGTTAGCCTCTAGAGATTTAGGAATAAGAACAATGAAGGTTGAATCTAATTCTCTAAGCAACTTTCTACAGCCAAATAACTCCTTAGTAGCATTGATCACATCATCTGTAGCAACGTCCCAACAAGCATGAAAAAAAAGGAGAGGGAAACCATCAAGGCATGATGTTTTGTTACCCTCAAAGGAAAAAATAGCTTTCCTAATTTCCTTAGAAGACGGAATTGCCACAAGCTCCTTATTAATATCCTCTGATAAAACATTAGGAATGACCTCCAGACACCTATCCATTAGAGTTGATCCAAAATAACATCATATTTTAATAGGTTCACAAAAAAGCCAGCAGCTGCAGACCAAATATCACCATCATCAGTTAACAACAAACCATTAGCAGAGACAAAGGAAATCCTATTTGTTGGAAGATTTGTGGTTGAGAGAAGTAAGATGATTTTTTTTTTTGTATTTCGGTCCTCTAATTTAAGCCAGACAACCCAGGACCGTTGTCTCAAAAAATCCTCCTCTTTAGAGATGATATCATGAGGTTGAGACAGATAAGAATCTTCCTCAAGCTGAAGTGCCTCAAAAAAGCCTTTAGATTGAATTTCATATTGGATTTCATCCAGACGTTGAGAAATAGACTTCTTATTGATGAAAATCTACCCAAAAGCCTCCTTATTCCATCTCTTAAGATTTTTCTTGACAAAAGATAGTCTCTTAGCAATATGAAACATAACACTTCCCTTAATGTTATCTTTCCACCAATCCTTAATGCAATATTTAAAACTAGGATGCCTTAACCACATGGCCTCAAACTGAAAAGGAAAAATATTCCTTCTCCCAATTCTATTCACGAATAGAGAAATAGGAGAGTGGTTAGAGCCACATCTAGTAAACAAAGAAAGAGAGTAGGAATAACCAACAAACTAGGATGTTGAGATGAGCGCATGATCCAATCTCACTTGAATATTATTTGGACCAGATCTTCTGTTAGACCAAGTGTACTTAGACCTCTGAAGGTTTAGATCAATGAGAGCATTGTCATCAATAAACATTCTCAAGTCTAGATGACTATCAAGAGGAATCTGAGAGCCTCCCATTTTTTCATCATCATTCAGGGGGGTTATTAAAATCCCCATGACCAACCAGGGAGATTCCAAAAAAGATAATTTCAGAGCCCCTAGCCTTTCCCATAACATCCTTCTAACCCTCTTCACATTAGGAGTGCAAATGTTGGAGATTATCCAAGAAGAATTATCTTTAAGATGATAAAAACGGGTATCAACATGGTTCAATTCCTCAGCAATTGGGATACCCTTCATAGTTCTAGTATTTCAGAACGTGGAAATACCACTAGAAGCACCATTCGAATTAACACCAAGAAAACTACAATCTTTGAAAAAACAACTTTTGAACTTTTCTAGCTTTTTAGTTTGCATTTTCGTCTCTTGAATAAGCAAGATATCCGGTTTATGGTCCCGAATTAAATTCTAAGTTGTTTAACCCCTTGATATTCCACAAAATGATCTTCATTTACAAAGTGAGGGTGTGCTCCTAGAACACAAATCAAAGAGGGTTTTTTGAACCCCTTCAACAATATCCTTCTTGGAATCCCTTTCCCTACTTTTCTGGGAAGACAACCTGCCTTGACCCCTATTATTTGAGCCACAATCCGCTTTCTTCCTTCTTGTAGTTACACCCTTGTGGCCTTGAGGGGAAGGAAAATTTTGTTTCTTCTTTATGCCCTTAACCAAAGTAAACTCTTCCTCATCCTTACACTGCATCGGTTCTTCCAGAGCAGACAAGATAGATGGAGCAGGCTCCTCCCCAACACCCTTAGAGGGAGAGAGGTTAGAAGGGGAAGAAAACAGAGGATCACCCCCCTCCACCTTATCTAGAAGAGGGATATTTATTAGATTATCGCCACCATCTATCCTGGGCATGGGAGGAGGACCAAACTCCCCCATCATGACGATCAGGGTCACTTCATTAGCATTCACATTAAGAGGCGGGATTGAAAGCATCTCTCCTTTAGGAACTACTTCCTTAGAAGCATGATGAGTAGTTTCCTTAAGTTCCTTCGCCTTCCAAACTTTAGGTCGAGGCTAAACAATCTTAGAAGGGAAGTTCTTTGCCCAGTGACCTACTTTTTTACAGTTAAAGCAAGAAAAGGGAAAAGATTCAAAGACAATCTGCTGCTTCCAATAACCCACTTTGGATTTCAAAAGAATTGAGTCAGGAAGATTAGTCGAGTGATCAATCATAACACAAAGCATTGCACAGACTAGACGCCTTTTAGAGATAGTCATAGCATCAATCGAAACTAGACAACAAAAGGAGTTAGCAATGAATTTAAAAGCCTCCTCATACCAGTATTCCAAAGGTAGATTGGGGAGTTTCACCCAAACTGGGGTAAAATTAAAGAAGCACTTGGATAAATCCCTACTTGGATTCCAGGGTTGCAGAGCCAAGGTCGACTGACCAAAGAGCCAAGGTCCCTTCTAAAAAACCATTCTCAAATATTCATCACAAGAGAAAGCAAAAGAAAAAAGCCTTTCTAAAGCCATTGCATCAACCTCCACTTGGCCTTTAAGCACCCACTTCTTACAAACCCAAGCCTGAACATCCTCAATGTTGGGCCGGGCCCCCAAAAATTTACCCACCAAGGAAAACTCCATCATAGAAATGCTCTTCTCCACAGTAGAATTTGGAACAAAAATTATTATCTCCCCAGATTCAACAAAAGAAGTTACAGTGTCAGAAGAAACATTTTTACCTTTAAGTTTCGAGCTAAATAAATCCGATCAATGCTATCCGAGAAGCGAGACCGGACCCACATAATGACAATTGTCCACCAACACATGCTCCCTTTCTTCAATTTGAAGTGATGCCAAGCTAGATAACACATTCAAATGGACTCACAAAACGTCCTTACTTGACTCAACCAACAAAGCTTGACCCACCACTAGAGTCTTGGAAATGGGAAAAGGAATATCTAGTACCTTTTCAACCACATAACTATCGCTGGAACCCGCACTAACAACCAAACCAACTCCATCTGAATCTTTGACCACAACATTAACAACCAAAAAATCCGTAGCCACAAAAGTGCCCTGAGTACCATCTACCATAACCTTGTCCGCATCCACATTAGTACCCTGAGTACCAACAACGGTATCCATGACAACATCCACACCACCATGAGTAGCAGTTGCAAGATTCAAATTCAAACTAGAAAATCCCACCTCTCCTCCAACCACCATTTTTTATTACTATATTAAAATTGTTATAGTTAAAATTTTAACTTTTATATTAAAAAGTACAAGTTACACCAAACTTAAAAACTTAAAAAGTCAACAATTTATTGATTTATTTAATTCAACTTATATATGAATAATAATTATTATTATTAAAAAAACTTATTATAATTATTAAAAAATATATTATATTTATTAAAAATATTAATATTTATATTTATATATTTTAAAAATTAATTAATAATATTATTAAAATTTTCATTATATATACAATTATTATTTAATATAATAATTATTAAAATCTTAAAATAAAAATAATATTTAAAAAGTTATAAATATATGTTTAACTATTTATACATTATATTTATTATTTATATATGTTATAATTAAAAAAATCTAAAAATTTAAGTATAAAAAGTTTAAATGAAAAAAAAATGCATTCTTGTCTTGCGTTTTCCTACTTTAAACCTAAGACTGGATAAGAATATGGTTTTTTTTTTTTTTAATTATATATTATATTTTTTAATATTTTAGAAAATTTGATTGTTGAGATCATTTCAATTGTTTTGTACCCTTCTTTGCAATTTCTAACCATTGATTTTCAAAAGCAAATCGTCCACTTCATATAAAAATGCCTTCGGCCTAAAAATAATTGATATGAATTGATCTATCAAAACTAAAATTGATATTAATAAATTGTAATATCAAAATTATATATATTATATATATGCAAGATGCAATTTTTACATAAGAAAAGATTACATAAGAGCTTGTTAAAATAATATTGTGTAGGCCCGATATCATCTCCTATAGTCTTTCGATCGATGTAGGGGATAAAAGGTCATCTTGATGTGCCATGAAAAAAGCATACATTTACATATTGTTTATGACTATCCCATCTCTTAGTAGAGTCATAACTTGCTTGAGGTTTTTGATTTTCTTTGCAACGATTATTCATATAGGTCCATCTCTTAAGAGAGTGATAACATAAAGTCTGCAATACGATTAGCTTCATTATACACATGCTTGATTGTGTACTCTCCTATTGTGTCAAGGTACAAATATATCTGTTCAATTAATTTCATGAACTTCCAAGTTAGAGCCTTCTCATTTAATACAACCTAAATCATGATTAATGAATCCCATTTAAAATCTATCAGACTAGAAATTTTCTCACACAAAGTTTAAAGCCTTCTGTGACCAATGTCATAGTATAGGTTAACTACACTTGATCCATACAAATTCGAGGCATATTTAATCCACTAAGCATCAATCCCAATAAGATATTCAATATCAATAAAAACAAAGCAACCATTAATCTAACATGCTAAAAAACATGAAAGCTTGACAAAAATCTATTCTAAGACATTGAAACTTATCCTATTGGGGGAGTGGTGTCGCATTGATGTGGAATGGTGACCCTTTCCCAATCCCTTGGATAATGAGCTTGTTTCAATCAATTTTATTGAAGAAAATTGATGAAACCAATGAGAGATGTGTGTGAACTGCTCCTCGTGGGGGCCGGCACCCCGTTTAAGGGGAAGGGCACATGATAACCCACGAGTGAGTTAGTAATCAAGTGAAAACCTAATAATTAACTTAGGAGGGTTGGGTAGTAATATCATTATAAGATTAAAAAAAAAAAGATGCCTCATCTTCATTAGCGCTTCCGTAGGCTAATGGAAGGCTGAGAAGGCCGTGGTTGGCAAGGTCGTGACCTCGTCTTCACGAGAGGTCTACGGCTCCGCATGAGTCACCCTATGGACCGGCGCCTCCAGTTGGGAGGAAGGGCATAGGATAGCCATAGATGGGACCGGCGCCTCCAGTTGGGAGGAAGAGCACATGATAGCCCATGTAGGACTATGCGATGACACTCTCCCCTAGTTGCCCAGGTGTTTTACTTTATTGTGTTCCTCTGGAAGTATATTATGGGAGTTGGTTTAGTTTGTGGTTGAATGGACTTATATTGATTTTTGGAGTATTGCCTTGATACGTCTTTGGTGAACTTTGTGGTCTTGTATGATCTCATTGATATTTGACTTATGACCTTGTACTCTTATGGTACTGTGTTATGATGTTATTGTATTGTTTAAATGCAATTTGGAATTGTATTATTTTTATTAATTGAGTTTGTTTTGGAAGTGTTTCATGATCATCCTTTGGTTTCTTGTTTACTGGTCATTGCTTTGATTTATGTGATGAGATTTATGACTTTAAGTTATTATGTTGACTCTTGGATGTTGTTGATTATGTCATTGTAATCCTTGAGTTCTATGATACTTTTGTGTAACGTTGAGTCTTGTGGTTCCCTGTTTGGATGTTCTTGGTTGAGGTCTCTTTCTTGTCAGCTCCTTAGCACGGGGGGTGGGTCTTCGGACCCACATGGTTGGGTGGAACGTGCTAAGCACCCCATTGGGTCCCCAGTCAAGGATCGAGAGGTGCAGCTTGGTGCTGTTGCGGCGACTCCAGAGTTGTATTTGTCTTGGAGCCAGTTATGATACTTTGTATTCATCTATTTATTTGTATCATGCTATCTTGTGTATGGTTTCCATTTATGTTTGGAAACACTTTTGTATCATTGTACCTCTAGAACATTGTATTGTAATGTAACGCTAAACCTTATGTGGCTATTGGCCATGGCAGTTGTTATTCAATGTGTTGAGTTAATCATGTATATGTTGCATTTGCATACACAAATGGTTTCTTATCAATGATTATCATGTATGTGTTATATTTGTTAATGTTTATTTTGTTATGGATTATATCTTTGGCTTTTATTCTTTATTGTCGTTGTGTGGATCTAAGTCTCGTAATAACTCCTAGTGTACCCCAAGGGATGTATGTGTTAGTAAATCTACTTAAATGAAATTCATGTCATGACTTAATGTGTATTACATGTATGTTATGTTTACTTTAAAAAAAAAATTGTGTAGTGATTATTGTTTAATTGTCCTTTGGGGTTCGCACGACGGGGCGTTACAACATGGTATCAGAGCATAGGTTCATACACTGGGCACTATGTGTGCTCACTATGTAACTTTGCGCTTAGACCTGTGAGTCTTGAGTTTTACTTTTCTTTTGTCATTGTTTTGAACCTGAGTTTCTTCTGTTAACCGGTGTCGGGTCGATGGTGCAGGAAACTGATGGGAAAGGATAGGACCCTCGGTGTAGTGCGCAATGCACCGATATCATTCCTGTCGGGGATGCTCTATGGACCCTTGAGTTTTAGTGTGATGTGTTTCTTGGTGATGTATTTTATGTGTGTGAATATGTCAAAGTGTGTGTGGAATCTGCGATTTGGTTGTCCTTGAATGATGAATTATGTTTTCTTGAATCTGTGAAGCTATAAAATTTTACCCTTTTTATTGAAATTGATGTGAGATTTGGTGTTGAATAATGGTTAAAGTGGAGTTCTTTGTGTGAAAATTATGAATTTTAACGAAGATGTGAGGTTTTGTGGATAATTATTCTATGATTTTTAGTAGAATATAGTATCTTGAGGTTAAGATGCAACTTGAATTATTGGTACTAATGTGCAATGTTCTATGGTAGCTTTTGATTTACAGGAAGTTGGCTTCAGAAACGTAGTGATGAAGGTAATGCAATTGTAATATGTAGGTATAAATACTTATAATTTCAAGTAGTAATTCATTTTGTTATAGTAAATGAATTAGGTTTATAGTTAGTATCCTTATGTGAATATTGCTTAACTTATAAGAAGCAAACTGTTTATGAGTTAATAGAATTGTTTTGACTATTATGTGTGGTTTGGTGGGAGGGACAGTTTGGTATCACTCGCTCGCGAGTGCCCTACTATGCTGGGAGTTCCTCCCACGATGTATTGCGATATATATATGTATTGTGCACAACGTTTGTTTGCATGCAGGGTTGCAGGAACTAAGTCTTGATTCCACCTGCATTGTCAGGACAGGGCAAGCATCATATACACCCAATGGGTTTGACGTTGAACATAAGAGCTAACAAGAAAGTTTCCCCAACCTAGTTCTTCATCTGTCCTAGTGTTTGACAAATTGGTCTGGTTGCAACCCCGTCACCACTTTTGTTTTGGTATCATTTCTTTATTTTTCGTATGTTTAATTTTCATTGCTTACTTGGTGACATTTAATTGATGATTTAACGTGTTGATGTGTTTATGATTATTAATACTATTGTTAGTTTATGGTGTTACCATGTTTGTGCATGGGCTCAACTTCCAGGAGTAAGTCGATGTCTATGGGGGGGAGGATGTAGTGCCCTCCGTTTCGGTCGTCATTGATGTCAAGTAAGTTGTTGTTGGTAATGTCATGATGATGTGGTGATTTAATTATTTAATTTAATTTTAAGGTTATGAGATAACACTAATAATATACTTGGATTTGATTAATAAAGTTAATTTAATTATAAGGTTACTTGTTTTATTTGGAATTAAATAAAGAATTAGATTCAATAATAAACATTAATTGAATTATCATTAGGAGTTAGTTATTTAAAATAAACGGATTAGATGAGGAAAGATAATTATCGTCTAATGATTAAATTCAATTAATAAATTTAAAAGTGAGAAAATATTAGAGAGGATTAAATATTAAAATTGTACTTAAGTTTGAATGAAGGTAAAAGCGAGAAAAGCCATTAAAAGTTTGGTACCTAATTATAATTGATAAGTTAATTATCTTGTGAAGATAATAATGTTAATATGGTAAACAATGTGACAAAATAAATTCTAATAGAATATTATAAATAAATAAAGATAAGCATCATGTCCAATAAATCATGAAGATAAGATTTAAAAACTGAAGACGAAAATAGAAAAGATGAATAATATTGTGCTAGAGTTAACTCATTAAAATATCAAAGGTAATATGTTTTTCTTTTAAAATTAAATAAAAGGCAAGATAAGATTTCAAACTGAAGATAAAAGCAAGGAAAGCAATTGGAAATGGAAAGTGAATAGTTTATTGCTAAATAATAAATAATAATAAAGCATCGTGTTAAGATTTTTGGGGGAAGAGTAAATGAAAAGTTGGAAAAGAGGGTATACGCTTTATCGTCCTCTGTCTCACCACCTTCCAGGCAGAGATTTCAATCTTTGAAACTCATAAGTTAGAATTGAAGAGTCAACTCAGGGAACTCTGATCTGAAAACTATGGTCGCCCTCTTTACTTCGAACGATCCTCATAATTTGAGAGGTTACTGGCTTTCTCCAATGCCGGTACTCACGCCAGTAGAAGATATTGATTTTGCTTTATTCTCTCACATTTTACTATGCTTCTATAGAACTTAACCCAACCACCTTCACCCTAACACCCTCACCATTGGATACCTATTTTGCAAACTTCAGCTCTATATTGCGTAGGAGGAATCCAAGAATGAAGACCATGATATCTAAAGGCGAAAGAGCGGCCGAAGCACAAAGTTTTTTCCAAATAGCTACTGTAGATGGATTCAGACAGAGTTTCATCCAATCCTCCATTCGGCTAGCTCGATATCTTGTTATAAGATTATCATAGCGTATACTGGTAAGTATTCCTTAGCTGGTAGCCCTTAATTATGGATGATTTTAAATCAAAAATAAAGGTCATGCATTTGTTTGTTTAGATCAAAACAAAACTAATGAGATCCACATAGGATAATGTCCATTCATAATCATAGCAATTTGCATTTATTGGGTGTCATTCTAATAACACCTTCAAATTTTTCTTTTCGCCGAGTTCTAGATAGAGTTGCTCTGGCTATGCATTTTGTTGCATAGATTTGCTTAAAGGTTTAGATAATTTCTCTGATTTTCATTGCCATCCTATCTCAGCCGCGACTCCTGAACTTAATAGGGATTTTAAAAGTTTAAATAACTTGCTTGATTCTGCTGGCAATCTATCGCAATTGTTGCACTTGAAAATAAATATTGTCAAATGTACGAGAGTGGTGAAGATTAATTTCCAAACTTCAAACTTGAACGTGTCTCTGGAAACTCGCCAGCAAACATAAATATGTTGAAAAGGAAAAAGTTGTACATTAATTCTCCTTCTCTTAAGTCACGTATTTGCACCTCACCTGTCTTCTTCCCTTCAATTTTGTGGATAACAGTTGGGATATGATAATAATGCAAGTAGATGGCGATATTTTCCAAATTCCAATATTCACTTTCTAATATACTTGGCAACCTGTCACTGTTACGTCATTTAGAGTGGAGGCACTGTACAAAATTAAATAGTCTCCCTGAAACCATTGGAAACCCGTCACAACTGCAACTTTTAATGTGTAGTAAATCAATTTATCTCTCTGGTCTCATTGATAGCCTGTCGCAGTGGCGCACTTGAACATGGTAGGGTGTATAGATTTAAATAAACTCTCTGATTCTGTTTGCAATCTGTCTCAGCTGTCTCACCTGGTCATAATGGGAAATTTAAAAGTTTAAATAATCTCTCTAGTTTCATTATCAAATGTTAGAAAAAAAAATGTTCTCTTGTTAAATTAAAGGATTATGCTATATAACGAAAGTTGGTAACACCTTAACATATTGGGGAAAAGAGTCATGCCTTTTTATAAATGAATAGGTTCTTAGCGTTGTAACGAAGTGTAGTGAAATTAGTTATCCTTTTAAATATAATTAGAGTATTAATTGATTAAATTATGTTTATATATATGTATATAGTTATAGGAATGATTATAAATCCTGAATGGGAATAAAAGAATTAATATATATATAAATAGGTAGTGGTTTCAAAAGGTATTTATGTGTGTAAATTTATTTAAGATTTTAAGGTGGTAAGGTTTAATATGTAGTTTAAGTAATTAGAGTATTGTATTATTATCATTTTAAAGTATAGACAATTGGTCTTAAGTGGTTTTCTCAATTAATTTAAATATTGGAAGTGAGTGTTAAGTTAGTATGATGAAAGGAAAATGGAAATAATGTTTTGGACATAAGTAGTTATGAAGTAATAATGAGTTAACTACTCAGCTATTAAGTAGTTTTCAATTATGTTGATAGATGAAAGGAGAAATTTAAATGTATGGGCATGATTAGAGATTGATTAGGGTATTCTTGAATTGGATAGGTTATTGGTGAAATGGGATTTTAATTGACTTCCTTTATATTCATTTAATGGCTGATTTGTAAGTTCTCTTTATGGATACTTATTTAGAATCTTGAGATGGTAATTGTTTTAGTCATTAAGTAGGTTGGTTTCTTTTATTTGGAACTGCGAATAGATAATTGTTGTCATTGCTATGTTGCTGATTTTATGAAGGTGGTTTGCGTACCACTATAAGGGGGTTCTTGTGAGGAGAAAATTGAGGTCTCCCGTGGAATACCTAGTTGGTGGCTTTTGGTTTTATTAAGTGATTTTGTTGAATTAAAGGTTGATTTTCTTTTGCGTTTCCCTATTTGAGGTGACACCATTGTTGATTTGTGATTAGTGTCTTATGGCTTAAAAACATCATATTATATCTTCACTTCGCAATATTGTGATATCCTTAAATGTTGGAAACAATTGATCTTAAAAATCATGTTCTTTTTAGATTGTTTCAAGTTACTTCTTATTGAATGAATGGTTATATTGTATTTGAATGGATTGTTTTGATAGACCCTTTCGATGTGACTTTTCGTGAGTTGATTTTGAGTTGGATATTTTCTCTCATTTAATTTATGTTGCTATTCGTTGGGAACCCATATGTTTTCTTTTGTTCTTTACCCTAAGTGGTAAATCGGTTAATATTGTCATGATTGATGGTTCTGCTAGAGTTGTTAATGAGTCAAATTGAAAAGTTCTTTGAGTTATGGGTATTCCGAGAGGAGAAAATAGAGGTTTCCCTTGGATTTCCGAGTTAGTTCATATCGAAGATGTTGATGTTGTTTGAATGGAGTTGTTGATCTTATTTTGATGTATTCACTCATTATATTTGAATTGAAAATAGTTCTTGTGGCCTTGCAATTATTGTTGTCAGTTCTTTGATGGGGAAACCCTAGTGTAAAATTTATGAGAATCTTCCAGAGGCTTATTTTCATTGTTGGTCAATGTCCCTCCTTTTATGTGCCCTTGAAGTGGCAAGTGTTTTGGTATCAGGATTTTGAAAGGGTTGTACGAGAATTGTTGAGACTCTGATTTTGTACTTGTTAGCGAGATGGGTAATGCCTCGCATGCTTTTATGTTGTGATTCTTTGTTCAAATTATGATGGTACAACCCTTGGTTTTTATGTTGTTGGGTCTCTAGGGAGAGTGGCTCCTCGTGGGGGCCGGCGCCCCGTTTAAGGGGAAGGGCATAGGATAACCCACGAGTGAGTTAGTAATCAAGTGAAAACCTAATAATTAACTTAAGAGGGTTGGGTAGTAATATCATTATAAGATTAAAAAAAAAAAAGATGCCTCGTCTTCATTAGCGCTTCCGTAGGCTAATGGAAGGCTGAGAAGGCCGTGGTTGGCAAGGTCGTGACCTCGTCTTCACGAGAGGTCTACGGCTCCGCATGAGTCACCCTATGGACCGACGCCTCCAGTTGGGAGGAAGGGCACAGGATAGCCATAGATAGGACCGGCGCCTCCAGTTGGGAGGAAGAGCATAGGATAGCCCATGTAGGACTATGCGATGACACTCTCCCCTAGTTGCCCAGGTGTTTTACTTTATTGTGTTCCTCTGGAAGTATATTATGGGAGTTGGTTTAGTTTGTGGTTGAATGGACTTATATTGATTTTTGGAGTATTGCCTTGATACGTCTTTGGTGAACTTTGTGGTCTTGTATGATCTCATTGATATTTGACTTATGACCTTGTACTCTTATGGTACTGTGTTATGATGTTATTGTATTGTTTAAATGCAATTTGGAATTGTATTATTTTTATTAATTGAGTTTGTTTTGGAAGTGTTTCATGATCATCCTTTGGTTTCTTGTTTACTGGTCATTGCTTTGATTTATGTGATGAGATTTATGACTTTAAGTTATTATGTTGACTCTTGGATGTTGTTGATTGTGTCATTGTAATCCTTGAGTTTTATGATACTTTTGTGTAACGTTGAGTCTTGTGGTTCCCTGTGTGGATGTTCTTGGTTGAGGTCTCTTTCTTATCAGCTCCTTAGCATGGGGGGTGGGTCTTCGGACCCACATAGTCGGGTGGAACGTGCTAAGCACCCCATTGGGTCCCCAGTCGAGGATCGATAGGTGCAGCTTGGTGCTGTTGCGGCGACTCCAGAGTTGTATTTGTCTTGGAGCCAGTTATGATACTTTGTATTCATCTATTTATTTGTATCATGCTATCTTGTGTATGGTTTCCATTTATGTTTGGAAACACTTTTGTATCATTGTACCTCTAGAACATTGTATTGTAATGTAACGCTAAACCTTATGTGGCTATTGGCCATGGCAGTTGTTATTCAATGTGTTGAGTTAATCATGTATATGTTGCATTTGCATACACAAATGGTTTCTTACCAATGATTATCATGTATGTGTTATATTTGTTAATGTTTATTTTGTTATGGATTATATCTTTGGCTTTTATTCTTTATTGTCGTTGTGTGGATCTAAGTCTCGTAATGACTCCTAGTGTACCCCAAGGGATGTATGTGTTAGTAAATCTACTTAAATGAAATTCATGTCATGACTTAATGTGTATTACATGTATGTTATGTTTACTTTAAAAAAAAAATTGTGTAGTGATTATTGTTTAATTGTCCTTTGGGGTTCGCACGACGGGGCGTTACACATGATGAGAGCTAATTTTAATATGATAAATGCTATGATATTTGATGTAAATGTATGCAAATCTATACTAAATGTGTATAAGATTCAAAAATGCAAGCCCTAGATTCAAAATATGCTAAATGGATGCAAACTAAGTTACCATGGAAGCCATTAATGGAAGCTAAACTAAAAACGCATGAAAATTAACCTAAAATGCTTTTAAACATAAAATATGGATGCAAATGAGAGTGATTTTCAATAACATAAGCTTGCTCTAAAAAGGTGGATCCCTATTCAATAGATGCAAAGTCTATTTAAAGAATAGGCAATGAGAAACCAATGGTCGAGATTGAAAGAATCAATCAACGGTTAGGATGGAAAGAAGATGGAGGCATGGATCATGGATTCCCATCAAGGGTTGAGAATGTAAGTTGATATTTAATCAATGGCTCACAATCATACAAAGAAGCACACTTTCAAAGCTTGCTCAAGAAGTTTGTTGAAAGTTAGTTTCAAAGAAGAATATTCCCTTTTTGAATGAGTGAAGAGGGAGAATATTTTCAAAGAATATTCTCATGCAAGTGGGTGAGAAAAATTAGTGTTTAGCAATTTAAAACAAAGTTTTAATGTACAAAAGGGAGGGATATTCCATATGAATATTCCCTTTTGGAGGCATTTAGGATTTAACATTAAATAATTAATTAATTTAATGAAAGGGGTGAGATTAGGATATTTAATTAAATATCTAGGATAACTAGGATTTATTTAATTAAATAAGAAGACTTAAGAAGGCTAATTAAATAATTTGCATTATTCGATTAGATAGGATGAAAGGTGAATATGATGGAGAGTGAATTAACCTAATTAGGTTTACTAGATTAATAGATGAACATGAGGCCTTTGATTAGTTAACTAGGTTAATTTAATCAGTTAATTTAATCAAATAAGCGAAAAGAGGATGGATTTTATGTTAGTATATCAAATGCGAATGCGTAGTATCATTCAGGACATTTTTAAGTGTCTACATTTTTCCCCTCTTTGAAGCGAGGTACCTATTACATTGGTTCAAAGACTGACACTTTTTTGGATTAAACCTGTTGCTCAGATCAAAAAATAAAATAAAAATGATTTTTTGGATGCCCCAATGTTGCCCCAACGGAAGGAATAAGCTGGTTCCCTGCCCCCTTGAGAGATCGGGCGTAAATTTTTAATTTTGGGTTGATCTCTCGACAAAGGTAAAATATTAAATTAGGTGCCAAAAACATGCCCCAAGATGCGAAAATGGCCTTAGAAATGCAAAAAGTGGCTCAAAATAGGTTGTGAAGCGTGAAAATAGATAAATTAGGCTAAAACCCTAGCTTTTGGCACACCTCAATACCGATGCACGATGCCCCATAATTTTTAGTTATAGTGACACGCCTCAATACTGATGCACGATTGAGTATTGCGACGTGCGTCGCCAAATTGGTGACACACCCCCCAAAATGATACAACACACCCTAGAAATGGCAATGCTATTGATTTTAGCGACACAATTGATGTTATAGGATGCAAACCTTCCGATTTTGATCAATTTTTTAATTTTAATTAGGAAAATTGGCGTTGTGTGTACGATGTGTGTAGGAGGATATTCAACCTCTAATGTCGTGGGAGCATCGATCAAAGATTTTGGCAGCAACATGAGACTTTGATGATCTAGAGGTGGAGCAGCTAGGGATGCTTGGGTTATGGTTTATTGCTTTCATTTTGCACCCATCTAGCCATGATGAAAACACTCATCGAGAGGTAGCATAGTGAGACCTCCTCTTTCCATTTGCCCACCGACAAGGCTACAATTACACTCAAGGATGTGTGGTGGATCCTTCAACTTCCTATTCATGGGGAGCATGTTATCTATGATACAGATTCCAGGAGAGACACATGTTCACTTTTGCGTACAGATAACATCATTTTGGTGAGTTCCCAGATAGACTTGGATCTATATAGAGCTTGAGTACCGATCTTCAAATTGTTCATTGATGCGCTCATTGCTGGTGTTATTTCCCCAGACCGATGGGGTAGAGGCTTTAGTCCAGGCTGGGGGTGGCATGACATGACATGATCTAATAGACCACTATGTATGCATGGGGGCCAGTTCTACTTGCTTCTTTATATCATGATATGCATTAGGTAGTGTACTGCCAAGGTAGGAGCATCGTATCTGGGGTGACATTACTGCATATTTGGGCTTATGAGCACATTGCAGTTTTGAGACCACTGGTTGTTTTGGAAGACATGCACTAGGATGATCTGATTGTGTTTAGATATAGAGTCCCCATGACATTACAACACACCGGCCCGATAGGTATTCCATATTGGCATCGTGTCATAGATGACATGACCATATTTAGATGGAGGTCGTGGCTATAGGTTCCTGCCTGGTATGATGATCAACAATAGTTGTACTTTGCTCGATAGGCCTGCCATATCCAGGGGCAGGAGAACACTATGGTGGAGCGGTACCTTCCAAACCGCGTTGCTTGACAATTTGGGGAGGTACAGGACGTGCCTCCCAATGATTACACAACTATTTTTTTGAGATCTCAGAGAGAGGTCAAGTGGGGATAGCCCATTGATCCCATTGTGGTGATCAATGAGTTCTGATAGCTGGTTACCTACCCATGGGCCTATGATCAAGGTTTTCCAAATGCGGGGACTACCTCAACATATGATGTGTGGTGGAGACCACCCACTTTCTTGATAGATCCAATAGGGGGATACCTCGGTGGGTGAGGCAGAGGTAGAGGCAGGGATGGAGGCCGGGATGGAGGTAGAGCAACACAAGGCATAAGATCTAGGGGATGATCACTAGGATCAGGGTCATTAGGACCTAGGGCACCAATAGGATTAGTAGGATGGACAAGTCCCGAGGCCACCACCACCACCTCCACTATCTCAACAACCAGATCCGAGGGATGGGTAGATTGTTTCCCTTATAGTAGAGAGGTATCAAATACATCAATAGCTTCAGGAAATGGCATCAAAGAGAGATAGAGATGTTTAGTTGTGGCAACAAATGGACCTATAGCTGGCCCAAGAGATTGGGTGATGGTAGCAGCTTGAAGCCGTAACAGTGGCCTTGCAGGGATAGGTGGTATCAACCAGATTATACAGAGAGGAAATCACAAAGGCTGCTTATTATAGGATGCACTATCATAGATATGTCCTTGGGAGATGAGGAAGCCTGACTACTCTTAGAGGAGTGGGGCAACGTAGAGGGAAGCAGAGGATTGACCTTCAATTATACCTAGGGAGTTGAGCAACCACCAGGGGAAGCCTTGATATAGACACTTTTTTTATTCCTTGCCTGATTATTTATATAGATACACATTCATAGGCTCATTTTTGATAGCCTCTTGTATATTGTACATTTGCTGATATTTATACACACTGATTCAAATATTGTACCATGATAGTCATTTTTTGATATATATATTAGATGATGCAGATTTATGATGTGATGTGCTTTATGGATGTATGGATGCAAATGTTATGATGTGATGTTATATTTATGTGATGGATGTATTTCTTATTTATGCGATATGTGATATGTGATGATCTAGGATGTAATGTTTATGAGATGGATGTAATGCAATGGATGTGTTATCTTCTTTTTCAGTATCTTTGTATGATATGTTATGACATGATATAATATGCTTATGCAGGATGTATGGATGGATGCATTTATTTTTGTGTACTTTTCTCATGTGATTTATGATGACATCATGTATGTATGTATATATGGATGATGCACATGTTCATGCGTATGATATGGATGTGATGAATGATAATGCAATAGATTTTAAGATACTTAGAATAACAAATCTATATTATTCAAACCAACTTAAATTATAATGATGATGCAGTGGATTATATTTTATGATTTGCTGTGATGATGCGCGATGTATGCATGCTGATGATTTTTTGGATGCATGATGGATGCATGATGATGTTCTTTTTGTTGACTATCATGATACCAAGTTAGCGTGGAAAGAAGATAGAAGAATAAGGTGACTGATATGACCATTGATTTTGAGATTGATTCAAAATTCCAACAAGTCCATGATCCATTGAGACTTTATTAGATTATGGTGATGAGACATATGATTTTTTCTCATATATGGGATTGGGACTTTCCGTCATTTCTTATGTTTGATATAACACCTAGATACGATGCATCATGGTATTGAAAACCAAGATGGTATTGTATCTAGTGTAATGGACTTTGACTCTGCAAACAAATAGGATAGTACTTGCTCACACCTTGACATACGGAAATCTCATTGTAGTTTAGAATATATCAGACCAAAGCATACACAATAGTCAACAAGCTACTCCAAACAACCTCCCTACACATAACTAAGCAAGTATGCGCCAAGATTATTTTACAAGAATACCCACAAGCACAACAAACGAAAGATAATGATTGATGCCCCATTCCTTTCTCTCTAAATAATTGAGACATCATCGAGGTCCTCATAATGGGCCAATAAGATAAATCATAAGAAAAGATCAAAGACACACAATCAATTTTATCTATATCTCTTTCCAATATAACATAGCTAAGGTGATTTAAGATGTTGATGCCCATTGTAGGAAGGATACATCCTAGGACATGTTGATCAGGTGTTTTGACTCAGATTAATTTGTGTGATCAACTATTGATATAAACGCCATTGACTCATTTACCTACGATCTAGATTTTAGATTTTGATATTGAAGATCTCACTTTACGACTTGCGACACTTGTTTTCTATTTGTTTTTCCAAAGTTTGAAGGTGACGATTGATTTATTATGGATGAAGGTTGTGGGTGGAAATGAAATGAGATGGATATTTTTGGATTTTCTAGAATTTTTCAATGTTTTCGATATTTTGGAAAATGTTTTGAGGTTGTTTTTGGTCTTTTTGAAAGTTTATGAATGTTTTGGTTTTTGATTATTTGAGGTTGTTTAGGGTTTTCTAGGTTTTCCAATGTTTTTGAGTTTTCCATTTTCAAATGTTTTAGTGTTTTTCTAAGTTTTCAAATGTTTTGGGGTTTTTCTAAGTTTTCAAATGTTTTTAAATGTTTTGGGGTTTTCTGAGTTTTGACCAAGAACCTAACCTAAACTGTCCTAGGGGCCTCAAGGGCTTATCAAAGATGAGCCTTGCCTACGTTATACACATAGAGACCACGTAGTTCAACGAACTTGACTTATTGTCGATGAGATATGAACAGTTGATGGATTGCCAATTTATTATGACAGAATCCTAAAGGATTGACCTAGGGTGTCTCAGGGGCACATCAATGATGGCCTTGCCTACGTTTAAGCTCAAAGACTCATAGTTTGTTAGGGTACCATTTTTGGATTTTTGACGTTTTGACCTTTTCAAGAATTTTGATGTGTTTTGGATGTTTTAGATTTTGACTTTACAACTTTTTTGAATGTTTTTTGGGATTTTTTTTTTATATTTTGCAAGTGTTTTGGATTTTTGATGAGGTTTTACTAATGTTTTTGATATTTTTGATGAGATTACAAATAACCTTAAGATATACAAGAACCCAATTTGATCCAAAATGAATTTCCCCCAGTGTAATGCAATAGACTACCTCGATATAGGTAGGACACACTTACCTTAGGAATATGCCAAGTAGTACTAGAGGGAATACGATACTTCACAATATCAAGCCATGATACAGATGCAAATGGGTGATGGAATAAATAAGATGAATGATGTGATGCCAAGAATGATAAGATAAAGAGCTAAAGATAAATGGAGGTGCTTTATTTACACAAGGTGCTTGTTTGCCAGGTTTTCACCAAGGTACTTTCCTAAAGTGCCACCAAAGTGGTTTTCACTAGAGGACGATTATTTTTTTCTTTACTATTTTCAATCCTTTTTCTTATTTTTTTGGATTTTTATCATTTTTTGATTTTTTTGTATTTTCAAATATACACCTTTCAAACCTAGGCATAAAACCTTTTAAGATGTAGACTGTTGATAGGCTCCTGCAAGGGTTCGCCTTCAGGCATTGATAGTTGATAATATCCCAATCCATAGCTTGTTGTGACAACAAATGGGCCTAACTAGTTAGTATCAAACTTGCCTTTACTGTCTTGATCTGGAACGTTCTTCTAATTTTGCTTTAGGAAAAGATCCCCTACCTTGAAAGAACGACTCTTGATCTTCTTGTTATAGCTCCATTTTAGACAGTTTTGATATGCTTGCAAATGATTAAGGGTATCAAGACGACGCTCATCCAAGAATTCTAACTCATTTAGCTGAGATACTCTATACTCTCCATCAGTGATCAGATTCTGCAGTGACACTTGCAGTGAAGGAAGCTTGACCTCAATAGGTAGGATGGCTTCTGATCCATAGACCAAGGAGAAAGGGGTTGCACCTATAGGTGTACTGATACTGGTTCAATAAGCCCATAAGATGATATTTAAGTACAGATGCCAATCACAACCAACTTCATTGACTATTTTTTTTAGGATTTTTAGAATGGTCTTGTTTGTAGCCTTGGCTTGACCGTTGCCCTGGGGGTAATACGAGGTAGAGAACCGATGTTGGATGTTAAATTGGTGGCATAACTCTTGTACATCCTAATTTTTGAAGGGTGTTCTATTATCTGAGATAAGGGTTTGCGGAACACCATAATGGCAGATGAGGTAATTGATCATAACCCCTTCCCTGAAGACATTATTATTACATTATCAATATTTTCATGTTATGGATTTGATATATTATTTTAATGTTATGAATGGAATTTATTATTGCATTATATTTATGCTAAACACTCTATTGATTGATGATGAATATATTCAAATTCATTTCCTTCATTGTTGGTATTAATGGACTTATTTGACAAATATTAATATTAATTTTTTTTTACCTAAAAGTTCTTTTACCTTTCCTCCAAGGAATACTTTTTTTTAATTCCAATATTTGTGAGGCGTCCATGTCAAATGTATTTTAATAAGTGAGAGGAAACGAGTAAAAAATAATAATAATGACATGGTTGCGTAAAACACCCTTTAATATTTATGAGAACCCTTCATAAATTAATTGCATTACAAAAGAATAAGTAACGTATCTACAAGAGTGCAAGGTCTATTGATCTTCCATAACGTGAGTGGTTACTCCAAGAAACATACAATTTTTCATGCACATGAAGGGACACTCATTTAGGAAGCTTCTCTGCTATATAAATAAAGAGAGGAAAGGGGATTGGGGAATTCATAGAAGTGTACCTGGTTTGGGAAGGACACCGAAGAAGGAACAAGGATTGAGGAAGTGCGTTCATAAGTAAGCTCTACATCTTACATTCATAGGAAAAAATTATCTTTATGTTATGCGAATTAGCATCTTGAAAATGATTTAAAAGTATGTTCTTTGAAAGTACAATAGGACTGTTCAAATGTGATTCGTGAATAAATGATCGTTGTTGATTCTCTTTTTACCTTAATATTCAACTTAGTATATCTCTTTTTTTTGTTAATTTGGCTCTCTTTGGTTGAATCCCGCATTCTGTAACCTCACAATGCCTTTTCAAATCATTGAAATGCATTCGAAGGCCGACCTGTGCCTAACATAGTACCTCTTGTCTTGGAAGGAACCTGTATGTGCAAACCCGAATGTGTTTACTATTCAGGGTCTTTTTCTATATGAATAAAAAAAATTCATTTATGCACCTTTTAATCGCCTCTAATCTGTGTCTTGCTCATTCTCTTTTATGTGTAGTAACTCTCTTTAGCTTGTTTTTAAGTTATCCTTCTATTGCTTATTAAGTTCTCTTCAACCTAGAAGAATCTAGATTCTAGTTAAATAGATCCATAACCATGCTATGTATGAGATTGATTAGCTCTGCAAAAATCAGATTTATGAGTCCTTTTATTTATCATTCTTGGCATGAATCATAGGCTAATTGTTTTTCTTCTAGCTTATATGTCTCTGTTTGTCGTTGATCAATCCTCATTCCAAATCTTATCGATTCAGGTAGGAGGATAGATCGCTTGTGTATAAGGAAGATTTTATATTCTGTCTGTAATGCTCAAATTTAACTCAAGATTCTTTGGTTCTTGGCGTCTGCGAGGTTGCAACCCTTGAGGCATTCTATCATATAGTTTCATGCTTATAGATTTCATTTGTACTAGATCATTGTTTTATTCTTTTGTAACTTAGTCTTTGAGCCTCATTGTCAAATCAAACCGTGTTTCTCCACATCTGTTTTAGTATGAGCTGAATTCTTTCAGATATTATTTTTAAAATAAATCTGGCCTTTATGCTTGGGTGACTAAAGCCTCATATTATGTTTCTTTGAGCTTATAGTTTCTTTGTTTTTAAAAAAATGTTCCTATTCAATTCTTCAATCGCTTAACCTGTGTAGAGTTGATAAGAAAACATTTTTTTTATAGGAAATGATAAAACAAGGTAGTTAGGCCTTAAAGAAGCATAATCGGTGGTAAGAGTTATGAGGATGGGGTTTATTTTATTTCTATTGAATAAGTTCCAATTTAAGACTTGCATACAAATTAATGATTTGGGTATTGTTATAAAAGTGGTGGAATATACATTTAATTGAGAATTAAATATTAGCTAATGTATTATCTATCCACCATGAACCAAAGAAAAAACCTAATTAAGTTATGGTAACTCTTTGAATAATTACATGCGTAATTAGAGTAGTTGGGTATTAATTATCAAATTAGTTATCTTATAAAAGTTTGGTAGAGTCCAATGGACCTAATACCAATATGGTTGGGTGGTGAGCATATCTAGTTTTCATCTTGGAAATTAATAATTATGAATTAAAGGGAATTTAACCATGGCAATTTGCATACTCAAAAAGGGAACCCAAATGGTTTCGGAAGACTCGGGACCCGTAAGGTCCCGACGGGTCTAAGTCTCTGGCTGGAGCACAAAGTCTATCATAATGATAGAGTTTTACCCTCTTTGGGTAAATGTCTATTCCGTATGAATAGATGATTATGTCCCATTTGGACCATAACCTAACCCGTATGGTTAGAAGCCCATTCCAGATGGATGAAAGTCTATTCCGTATGAATAGAGAATTGAGTATGTGATTGTTATGCTTAAAACTAACTTAAAAGAGTTTTCAAAAAAAAAAAGTTTAAATATATATATAAGCATATGTCAATATCTATTAAAATTGGGTTCAAGTCTTTACATAATTTAGGATAAATTTGGAGATTTGCTTCCCCATTATGTAAGTCATAGGGATAGCTTCGACCCACTTGGTAAAGTATTCAGTGGTTGTTATGATAAACTTATGGCCATTAGATGAGGTTGGAGTAATCTTTCCTATGAGGTCAAGCCCCCACTACGAGAAAGGCCAAGGTGTGACCATTGGTTGTAACTCCTAAGTTGGAGCATGAATAAGATCTCCATGTTATTGACACTTGACACACTTCTGCACGTACTGATGAGATTCTCTTTCCATGGTAGGCCAATAATACCCTGTCTTCAACAGTTTCTTAGCTAAAGTCATACCACTAGAATGGGAACCACATATTCCATTATGCACTTCTATTAAGGAAATCAAGGCTTCCTCTTGGTTGAGACATCATAGTAATGTCCCCTCAATGCTTCTGCGGTAAAGGGTATCACCTAGGATCAGAATCGGGTTTCCTTCTTAACAAAGGTCTTTTTAAGGTTGGAGGTGATATCAATTGGGAGGGTTCATTTGCTAAGGTAGGTGAATATATCATGATACCATGAGGAACCAGGACCAACGATTACACACGCAAATTCATATTCTAGGATTTTGAAAGTTGGTACAAGATGTTGTTCTACAAAGAATTCATATTGAAGGAAGTTGTGCAACATATCTAACAATGATCCAATTGTCGCCATGACATCTACTGCTCTATTGTTCATATGAGGTATTTGCTCAAAACTTATGTCTATTAAAAAATGTCTTTAAGAATTTCTACCATCTTCTTGTAAGGAGTGATTTTATCATCCTTAGTTTGGTAGTCATCATTGACTTGGTTAACAATCAACTGTGAGTCCCCATAGAATTTTAACTCTTGGATCTGCCATTGAACTGCTATCCTTAGACTTGTTATTAGAGCTTCATACTCAACAATATTATTGGTACATGGGAATGATAACCGATATGAATTTGGAAAAGTCACCTTGAGGGGTGATAAAGAGAATACCCATCTCTGATCCATGTTGGGTAAATGATCCATCAAAGTACATTTTCCACTGATTTGATGTATTGATAAGGAACATTGATTCATCAAGAAATTCAAATATCAAATGGTTCTCTGCATATATCTAGATGCTTCTGCCAATTGGTCTGCGATTACTTGTCCTTTGATTGCCTTGCGCTCCACATATTCTATGTAAAGTTTAGTTAAGATCATTACCCATTTGGCCATTCGCCCAATGAGAGTTGCTTTGGATAACATGTATTTCAATGGGTCGATCTTTGCAGTAAGCTTGATTTGGTGTGACAACATGTAATGTCTGAACTTTTGTGAAGCGAAAACCACCACTAAGCATATTTTCTCAATGGATGAGTAATTCATTTCATAGCCTACCAAGGTCCTGCTAATGTAATAGATGGCTCTTTCCTTTCCCATTTCATCATGTTGGTCTAGAAGAGCACCTAGTGCTGCTAATGTTGCTAAGATATACAAGATCAACAACTTGTTTGGTATTAGTAGCATGAGAACTAAAGGTGTCAATAGGTAGTCCTTGATCTTCTGGAAGGCTTTATCGCACTTCTTGTCCCACTTATAAGTTATTCCTTTATGGAGAAGATGCGAGAAAGGGTGGATTTTGTCTGATAAATGCACTATGAACCTTCTAATGGACTGTAACCTTCCTTGTAACCCTCTCATCCGCTTCAATGTTTGTGGTGGTTCCATTTCTAGGATGGCTTTCACTTTTGTTGGATCAATTTTCATCCCTCTTTGTGACACAATATAGCCAAGAAGCTTCCCTGATGTAACCCCCAAGACACTTTTTTGGATTTAACTGTACCTTCTACTCTTTGAGTCTATCAAAGATGGGTCCTAAGACTTCTTTGTGCTCACTCCTTTTCTTTGATTTGGCCAAAATATCATCCACATAGTCTTTGAATATTTTGTGGATCATATCATGAAAGATGAGGTTCATTGCTCTTTGATAGGTTGCTCCTATGTTCTTCAGCCCAAATGGTGTCATGTTCCAACAATATGTTCCCCATGGACAAGTGAATGTAGTTTTGTGTTGATCCTCCTTGGCGATCATGATTTCATTATAGTCTGAAAAGCCATCCATTAGTGATAGAATTTCATGTCCATTTGTTAAATTGATGATGATGTCAATGCTAGGAAAAGGGAAATCATCCTTCAAGCATGCTTTGTTGAAGTCTCTAAAATTTGTGCAGATTTTGATGCCCCTAGTGGGTTGAGAGACTAGTACTAGGTTAGAAACCCACTCAGGATAGTCAATTGGTTGGATAAATCCGATGTCAAGAAGCTGTTGTAACTCAAGTTTTACCAAGAGTGCTATTTGAGGGTGCATCTTTCTCAATTTATGCTTTACTAGTTTGGCTTCATGATAGACTGCTAAATGGTGCACAACCACTTCCAGACCAAGGCCTGGCATATCTATATATGACCATGAAAAGTTTGTTCTTCTTTCTTTCAAGAATGCTATGAGGTTCTTCTATTCCTCATCCAATAAGGATTCCGCATAAAAAGTTAACTTGGGTGCTTCTTTTGTTCTGACATTTACTGGATTAGCCTTCTCTACTAGCACTGCTAACTTTTCTGGATGCATTGCACTAAGGCGAGATTGAATCCCTCATCTTTGGGAACCTCAGAGAGGTTTTCACCCTCAAATGTTCCCTTTCTTTTTACTATTTTAGGATCAGAAAGTGCCACGGTGTGGGTTTCACTCAAAGATTTGCATGTTATTTTCATGTCGTCAATTTTGCAACTAAAGGATTCAATCGTCTCCCTGTAGTACACCTATGTGTTGAGCTCTATATCAAAAACAGCTTTGTGATCTCCCCATGGTAATTTGTCATGGAGTCCCATGAATTCTAAGATTGCTTCATCGTTTTCAAATAAATTTAGAATCGGTGGTCCTCGTTGGTCCCAATCAATGAGTTGGGGGTATACTAGGCTTATTGCAGTGGTTTGGTTGTTTAGTGTGAAAGATGTTGTGGATATCATGAAGAGAGAGTTATTCTCAAATAGTTCAGCAACGTCGAGGGGGAAATCATTGAGGTTAGTATTACGCGATGTGGGTAACCAAGAAGAAGCCTCAACCCTTTTAGCAAAAATATCTTTGCCAAGAATGGTAACCTTGCTAGTAGTATATCCTAGGCCAAGATTCTTTGGACGTTTCTCAGGAATGATGGGTTCTAGCAAACCATTATCATTTTGTCCTAGTTTCTCATTCTTGTTGTACCCCCATCCCTTCATTAGTTGCAAGCCTTTATTTCCATCTTTCATGGGAAGGACGGGTACAGGTCGGTCATCTTGATAGAGTAGTTTAGAGACATATTCTTCGTTGATATCTTCTTTGTTTAAATCCACCCACTTGGTGAAGGTTGTAGATGCAACCTTTAATGTTTCGACCACTTTGTTGATAGGTGTGAGTTTCCTATGATATTTGGGAGAAAGAGGTATCTTTCCCAACACAAAAGTTTCGTTCATTAGTTTATAATCTCCATAACCATCATTCTGGATCACTGCTTTGATGTCGGGAATGTACTGCACAATGGGTGGTTTTGTTTTTTGGGTAGATGCAAGGGATGATGGGTCAAAAAGGGAGGAGGAGGGTGTAGGCCCTTCATCATGTTTAGGGATTTGGGGTATTTTGTAAAACTTGGCCTCAAGGTTCTTGCAATAGGAAAAAGGCTTAGGGTCTCCATGAATGGTAAATTTTATGTCCTCAAAAGGAAACTTTACACATTGGTGATAGGTCAAAGCTACAAATTTTAGGGCATGAATCCATGGTCTACCAAGCAAGATGTTATAGGGGAGATCAAGGTCTAACACTTGGCATGTGGTCTCATCAATGATAGGTCCCACTTGGATGGGTAGTGTGATGATGCCTTGCAATACCCATTCTTGATCATCATATGCTCTGATAGTTGTACTCTTTGCTTTCTCAATAGCATCCTCTGAATAACCCAAGTTCTTGATCAACTAAAGGGTGCAAATGTTCATACCAGCACCTCCATCTACTAAGAATATTTTAACTTTGTTCTTATGAACAATGACCTCAAGGTGTAACGCACGGTTATGAGATGGCTGCAATGGTAGGTCTTGTTTTGAGAAGGTGAGAAGATGAGGGATAGTGATATGCCCTAGCATAGCTTAAAACTGATTTGTATGAATATTTTTGGGGACAAAGGAATCAAATAAAGACTTTTCTAATATTTCCCTATGCGCGGGGGATAGCTTCAATAGTTCCAAGATAGAGATCTAGGTGGGAGTCTTCTTTAGTTGATCAAGTAGACTGTAGTTATTGGGGCTTGGTGTTAGCAATGTAGGTTGTACCCTAGGTTGGGATGAGGCTCCTTGGATGGTAACCTTGCCACATCATGTGGTGACTCAACACTCTATGCTAGGTCCTTTGATGGTAACTACAGTGACGACATTATCACAAGAGACAACTACATTAGAATAGAAATTTTGCATGTTATTGTAAGTTTTCCCTTTTCTAGACCTGTCATTCCCTTTGTGTGATTTGGCATAGGGTTCTTATATATCTTGAGATTATGGTTGTTGAATGGCACTTCAACAGATATGTCTCCATTTTCTATAATATATTGGATAACATTTTTGAGCCTCATATAGTTCGATGTTTTGTGTCCCTTAATTTTTTGAAAGTCACAAAGATCATTTTCATTGTACCAAGGCAGTTTATCTTGTGGTTCTTGGTAGTTTTTGAAATTGGGAAGCATGATCAAGTTCGACTCTACCAATTTCTTCATGATGGATTCAATAGGTTCCCCCAATTGTGTGTATTTTCATTTAGGATAGTTGTTCTGATTGGGGTTCATGTTTGTTGGGTTTCAATGTTGTTGACTTGATTATTCTACGAAGGTGATGTTGTTTGTTGTACAATTTTTGTGTTGGTTGGTTGGTTGGTGTTTGGTGTTTGGCCTAGGAGCACATATAACCACTTTAGCATCCACCATGTCATCATTCGTCATGTTTTTGTTCTTAGCCCAAATACGAGGCTTGTCATTTGAGTTGGTTGATGGGCGGTTTTCTTTGTATGCTTGGGTATTTCCCTATGAGATTAGGGCTCTCTCAATGTTGAGGTACCTAGGGACAAGCTCGTCGTAAGTGGTAATACATTGCATTTTTAGATGGAAGGATAGATCTGGATCAACATTCGCTATGATAATCCCCACTTGTTCATTGGGAATGGGCCACTTGTTTTTGCTAGCTCTTTGTCTCCATTGTTGCAAGAAATTAGTGAACAAGTCTCCTTTATTTTTCTTGAGTGTATAAACTCTTCTAAGCTCACATCCATGTCGAGGTTGAAGGAGAAGTGATTGATGAATTTATCGATGATTTATTGAAATTTTTTGATACTTGGAGGTGTTGTGAGAACTAATCCATGGCAGGACCTCTTAAACTTTGTGGGAAGAGGCACATCAAGTAGGAATCATTATAGGTTACCTCCATGCACATGACATTAGTTCTTTGATGTGATCCACAAGATTTCCTCTCCCTTTGTATTTATCAAATTTAGGGACCTCAAAACCAGGAAGGAAAGGTACCATTGCAATGTTTCTATCGAATGGATAGGGACATAAGTTTTGTTGTGCATGGGGTTTCTTCATTTTTCCCATTTGCATGTCCTACATTTGTTGTGTTAGTGATTTGAGTTGGGATGCTACATCATCTTGCAGGTTTGGTGGAAGAACATATGTTGTATACGGTGGGATGGTAGATGAATTATAAGTGGTATTTTGATATGTTGGGGTGTCTTATGGTGTGTATGGTGGCGTGGGATATTGTGAAGGTGATAGTGGTGGAGGTGTGTATGTTCCTAACGTGTTTGGATGATGATGTTTTGTTGGGGATTATAATATAAGCCAAGTTGTTGTTATTGTTGTTGCATAAGCACTTGTTGGGCATACAGTTGAGCTAGCAAGGCTTGCTATTGGGCTTGTTGTTATTGTTGGGCTGCTAGGGATGTTTGTTGGGCTTTCTATTGTTGTTGGGTTTCTAGGGTTGTTTGTTGGGCTTGTTGTTGTTGTTTTGCTGCTAAGGTTTCTTGCTCGGCTTCTTGTTGTTGATGTGCTACGAGGGCTGCTTGTTGTGCTTGCTATTGTTGTTGTGTTGCTAGGGCTGCTTGTTGGGCTTGTTGCAGTTGTGCTGCTAGGGTTGCTTGCTGGGCTTGTTGATGTTGTGTTGTTAAGGCTTCTTGTTGGGCTTTCTGTTGTTGTTGTGCTATTAGGGCTACTTGCTAGGCTTGGTGTTTTTGTTGTGCTGCTAGGGCTACTTGCTAGGCTTGGTGTTTTTGTTGTGCTACTAGAGTTGCTTGTTGCACTTGCTATTGTTGGAAAACTTGCTAATAAGCATGTTGTGCTTACTACAAAGGTAGAGCATGTGTTTGCAATGTAGGATTTTTGTGTTGTTGGGATATCTACTATGGGTTTTGGGTGTTAATGGTTTGAGTAGGCTGTGGTTTGGTGATGAGTGGTTTGGGGTTACCTTGGTTTAACATTCCTTGTAGAATGGCGGATTGGGATGGAGGAATGTAAGTTTGAGGTCCCATTGGATTTTGCATGATGTGGGGGACCAAAGGTAATGATGATGATGGTTCCATTGGGTATTGTGATGGTAATGGCATATTAGGACCTTGAAATTGATTGAAAGGGTTCCCTTGACCAATGAGTAGAGGGTTCCCTTGTTGTATTTGAGGTTGGACCAAGGTATTACCTTGGTCGATGGGGTTTGCGACCAAGGTGTTGGTTTGATTTGGGTTGGAGATGGATGGGATGGATGTGTTTTGTGAAACCAAAGGGATGGATGAACCAATGGGATGATTGGATGAAGATGTCCCTTTTTGTGTTAAGGGTTGATTCTATGTAAGTGTGTTGACATTCCCTTGTTAGTCTATTTGAGACACTTGGTCTATACTACCTTGTGTGATGTTGGACACACTTGTGGTACTTGTGGGGATGGATGAGGATGGTTTCCCTCAAAATGTTGAGGTTGTCATGGAGTTGTGGATTTTCAGTGGTTTATGTGGATGTAAAGGGTGTTCTGGAATGGTGGTGGAAGATGGAGGTGGGGCACCAAATGTGGGTGTCCAAGTGGTGGTTTTTGGATGATTGGTGTTGAGAGTACCCACAAGTGTGTCGCTTTCCAAAGGGAGAGTGTGAACAAAGTCCTTAGCAAGAATAGTTGCAAGACTAGGGGTTTGTTTTTTGACTTGGCCCTAGTGATGGAGTTGATTGAAGCATGGATGAAGTCAAGCCTTGCGTCAAGGTTTGTGCTGAAAAAAATGGGGGAATTGAAGTCATTTTTTTCGAGGCTTGATGATGTAGGAGCATCTCTTGTTGCAATCAATCTTGCATCAACCAATAATATTTGTATTCATGTTTTCTTGCATTTCAGTAGTTAGCTGTCATGACCCAGTCTTAGTATTTCATACTTCAATGTACCACATTGTAACATTAGTGCTCATGGAGTAGGATATATGATCTTCATTGCAACATCTACATCATATCTATAATTCAAGTGTTTTGTTGATTCCAATATGAAGTTATCACTAATAGAATGTCAGTTGTATTGGATAGAGAGTATTCACCGACCAGTCTTGGATTTTCAAGTGTGCTAACCTACCCCGTGACTTGTAGTGCCCAGGAAACCATTTCATAAGGATTCACATTCATCGAGGAACCTTTGTTCCAATCTGCATCATGTTTTTCCAAGGATCAAGGGAAAATCATATGTTTGGCCAACCTTCACATGTTTCATCAACTTTGGGGTTTGAGACCTCTAGAGGTTGATGTGGACCTTTTCTGGAGTTGGGAATTGATATATATAAGCATTGTGT
The DNA here is from genome assembly GCA_007258455.2 of Sequoia sempervirens. NCBI lineage: Eukaryota > Viridiplantae > Streptophyta > Pinopsida > Cupressales > Cupressaceae > Sequoia > Sequoia sempervirens. The sequence continues at coordinate 30,994,197 of VDFB02000008.1, read as the reverse complement.
AGTTGCATTAGGTAGCATCAAGGTAGTGATAGTAGAAGATAGAGGTGATAGTTAAGAGCTTTGAACCACATTGTATTTCTGGGCCTAACGCCATATCATTCTATAATTCTGTAAGTTGGAAGGAAGGGCATGTTTCCAGTGAATAATTGATCATTCTCTATATTTCCATGCATGGTTGTTATTCCAATTCTTTGAGTTTTCGTTGTGTTTACTCTTGCTGCAAGGTTGGAAAGTCCTATTCCTGGACCCTCCATCCTTGACTGCATCACTTGACGTTCTTGTTTATACTCAAGGAGTTCTTCCTTAGTAAGCTCAAAAGGATTTTTCATAACGTCCTCTACCTCATATGTTCCTAATGGAGTGTGGGGTTGTTGCAAGGGGGTAGAATGACTCCTTGGATCAGATTCTTGTGGATTAGTATCACTTGTGGTGGATGTGACTTTGGTTTGTTCCATGATTCTCTTGTGTTGCAATCTCATTGTTACCATAAGTTGTGGGTCACCTATGGGAGAGTTATGTTGAGATTTGTAATGTTTAAACTCTCTAGTTGATTCAAATTATTGTAGAAGGGCCACTCTAAGTCTTTTTGGACCAATGGTGAGAATGGGGGATGAAAAGGTGAATGATATGGGGAGTGATCTTTGCAATCTTTTGGGTTAACACCTTTAGACAAAGAGGTTTGATTGGTTTGATAAAAAATATAGTGAAATTTTAAATCTTTAAGGTAGACTCGTGACCTTCAAGATAAACTAGTCCACAAATGTGATAACTAGCTTAACTAAATGCATGGAAAAAGATTCATTTCACACACAAAATAGCTAAGTTAGGGTTTTTTGGGTTGATAGATGTCTAATTCCAAAGAGTGTTAGTGTGTCCAAAATTTTACAAAGTTTGGTGAAGTGAGAGGTGAAAATATGATGAAGGGTGGATGATTTTTTTTGACCTAGTGGCATTAACCTAGAGTGAAATTTTGTGTTACAAGACTAAGGTAGTGAGAAAAATGATTTACCCTACAAGTATCCCAAACCCAAAAGATCAATGTTGATTTTAAATGAGAGGGAAAACTTGGACATATAAATCTGGGTCGCCCAACATAGGGCGAGCATAATTTTTTTTTAACAAGATGTCCCGGTTGCGGTAAAGTTTTAAGGCCCATTTTCTATTAAACTTTGAACTATGATGCCTACATTTGAAATGGGGGAATATGGACCTTCGTTTAGGGACTTTGATTTTGTGGGAGATCATGAAGATAAGCACAAGATCCTGAAAAGAGGATATCTATTGCCACATAGGAGGTGGTAATACAGGCCTTCCAACCACAATATTGGCTTTTTTCTCTTGTTTGTATAAGATGTTTGTTGTGTTTCTCCATTGGTTTGGCGTTTCCTTTGTCTCAAATGTGAAGCTCCTCAAAATACTAATTATGTTTGTCTGTTCTCCTTCAATTAGCTCAAATTTTGGTTGTATGATAGCTGGTGTAAGGTTTAGTTGTTGAAGTGGAGCAATTAGACGCCAAAAGGTCATAGGATGAGATTACAAATACAAGCATATATGTGGCGTTCAATTTGTGAGCTTATATTGATTAATGAATTTTTATTACCACAAACACTTGTCTTGCCTTAGTTTCAAACTAAATGTCTATGTCAAAAACACCATTCATTTCACAAGGTTCATTACATGAAAGTCATGAAGTTAGAGCCATAGTTGCCTTTGTTAACTTTGGGAAGTATGGATTGAGAAGTCAGCCAACATATTTAGAAGTCTCTAAGAATAAAAATCCTTAGGACAAGCATCAATATCAAGACTTGTCAAAGGGTATCCATTCTTATACCAAAGGGTTTGAAATTTTGAAAAATATCGTTGATGTTTGTTTGCATTGTTTTGGAACCAAACAAGTATTAAATTAAATCACAAGCATTTTACAATCCTAGCTCAAGTGGGTGTGTATTTCTTAGTAGGCTTACCATCATCCCCTAAGAGATGATTAATCTATGAAGATGGAATGGACAAATAGGCTATGTCAAGGAAGTGTAACGTCTTAACATGCCAATAAAAAGATCCCTTCCCTATTTTCTTTATTGCCTCAACCAAAAATTGGACATGGTAAGTAACTTCTTGGAATGGTGCTATTCCAATGCACTACTTTAAAATACGCTTCGAAGATGAAATTGGTGTGCCACTACTAACAAGGTTCTTAATTAGGACTTTCAGGATAAATTGGTGCCTACACATGTGGTGATTCACTCAATTAAGAGGCCTCCTAACCCTTAGAAATATCTAAGGGTTTTGACGTATCATGTGGATACTAAGGGAGACATTCATCAGTATAGGACAACACTAAATGGTTAATGAATTTTGTCACACCAAATATTTATATAGCAGACTAAAATGAAAGTATCGCTTGCGTCGTTCCCTCTCACAAGTTGGGAGGTAGGCCCTCTAAAGGTAACACTGATTGTGAAGCTTAAAATTATTTTCACTAAAATAAAATTCATGATTCGAATGAAAATCAATTCAACATCACTATTTTAATCATGCAGTGATGAAATTAAATCACACATCGTTGAATTAATTGTCACTAAAATTAACTCAAAGTGCGTCGTTGTACATCGATGTGTCCTAGATGCATCGCTAAATTTTCAAAAAGTGTGTTGTTGAACCTACAAACACAAGAAAACAAGAATCTAAAGAGAAATTTGTCGGATTTGATTAGTAATGCCCTCCTTCTAGTTCCAAAATGTGACCAATGTTAGAGTGTAGTTTAACTACACCTGATCCATATGGATTTGAGGCATATTTAATCCACTAAGCATCAAACCCAATAAGATGTTCAATATCAATAAAAGTGAAGCAAACATTAATCTAACATGCTAAAAAACATAGAAGCTTGACAAACATCTATTTTAAGACATTGAAACTTATCCTATTGGGGGAGTGGTGTCACATTGATGTGGAATGACGACTCTTTCCCAATCCCTTGGATAATGATCTTGTTTCAATCAGTTTTATTGAAGAAAACTAATGAAATTGATGAGAGATGTGTGTGAAACATGATGGGAGCTCATTTTAATATGATAAATTCTACGATGTTTGATTTAAATGTATGAAAATTTGTACCAACTGTGTATAAGATTCAAAGATGCAAGCCCTAGATTCAAAATATGCTAAATGGATGCAAACTAAGTTACCATGGAAGCCATTAATGGAAGCTAAAATAACAATGCATGAAAATTAACCTAAAATGCTTTTAAACATAAAACATGGATGCAAATGAGAGTGATTTTCAACAACATAAGATTGCTTTGAAAAGGTGGATCCATATTCAATAGATGCAAAGTCTATTTGTAGAATAGGCAATGGGAAACCGATGGTCAATATTGAAAGAATCAATCAATGGTCAGGATGTAAAGAAGATGGAGGCATGGATCATGGATTCCCATCAAGGGTAGAGAATGCAAGTTGATATTTAATCAAGGGCTCACAATCATGCAAAGAAGCACAATTTCAAAGCTTGCTCAAGAAGTTTGTTTCAAAGAAGAATATTCCCTTTTTTGAATGAGTGGAGAGGGAGAATATTCTCAAGAATATTTTGATGCAAGTGGGTGAGGGAAATTAGTATTTAGCAATTTAAAACAAAGTTTTAATGTGTAAAGGGGAGGGATATTCCATAGGAATATTCCCTTTTGAGGAATTTAGGAATTAACATTAAATAATTTATTTATTTAATGAAAGGGGTGAGATTAGGATATTTAATTAAATAACTAGGATTTATTTAATTAAATAAAAATAAATAAGAAGGCTAATTAAATAATTTGCATTATTTGATTAGATAGGATGAAAGGTGAATATGATGGAGAGTGAATTAACCTAATTAGGTTTATTAGATAAATAGATGAACATGAGGCCTTTGATTAATTAACTAGGTTAATTTAATCAAATAAGCAAAAAGATGATGGATTTTAGGATGAAATGATGTTAGTATATCAGATGCTAGTGTGTAGTTTCATTCAAGACATTTTAAAGTGTCTACACCTTCCAATAGTGCAACAAATTTTATATTGTTGGTTCCCTTAGGCAACTTGAGGGAACCATCTTAACAAAGATCCAGTTCATTTTTTATAAATCTAGTTTCAGAGACTCTAGGGTTACTTTTGGAAGCACCATCAAAATTAAGTTTTAGTTTGTCATGTGGAGAGTTGTCCATTTTACAGTTCTCCTTTTCAATTTATCTTTTTTTGGATACAATAAAAGGGAATATTTTTTAACAACAACCATTCCTTGCAAATATCATTATCCCAAGAAGTGAATTTCCATTTCTTCATTGTTTGAACTCCTGAATTTTAGTGCTCACAAATTCTAATCTCCATTTTGTTGAGGATCATTTCAAGAGAGGAGGCCTTCTAAAAAATATTGCATTACATTCCTTCCATAATTTCCAAATTATCATAGCAAGATTTTTGGCCCACAACTCAATCCCCAACAACCCCTTATGTAGGTATAGTAGGTTAAAAATATCGGAAGGGAGAGGAGTATACCAACTTAGTTTTTGACAAAACTATCTCCAAAATTCTTTGACAATGGTACATTGTAGTAGGATATGATCAATGGTTTCCTCACTACATTCACAAAAAGGGCAGTGAAATGGGCCCAAGAAAGACCTAGATTTTGTAATATATCCCTTGTGAGGATATCACCCAAAGACTGAGAGGGGGGTGAATAAGTCTTATAAAAAACTTAATCCCTTCTAAAACTTAAATCTTTCAACACAATAGAACATTCTTTATCAAAACCTTTAAACAAAACAATAACAAAGAAGGATATAGTAGTTTGAATCTTTAACAACTTCAACAATCCTTAGCAATGAAAGATATAGCAATTCTACTTCTAACCAGATCAACAAGAAAGAAATATTAAGCAAAGAACACACTTGCATAAGAGAACACCAAATTTACGTGGAAAACCCAATAAGGGAAAAACCATGGTGAGAAATAACTCACAATATAAAGGCTCGCTACCAAAAAGGACTTGCAAACTAAGGCACACTACCTTAGAGAAAGATACAAAGGACTTATAGAACTAAAGCTAACACAACTTCAGGGGAAAGATACAAGGACCTAATGAGATTCACTATATCAGATCATGATACAAAGATTTAGATAAAGATTACAATGTTTGCCAACATAACACTCTGCTAACTAAGGCGTTATAGCACATTTGATTCTATCTTTCATACATCTACACTTCTTTTATGAGATCTTCAAATACAATATGCACTTTCTTTTTCACACACTTGTACACGTATCCACTTTGTTGCATCCACCACAACACTTCAAGACTTCAATTAGGCCAGCCAAGAAAAGATAAGCAATGAATTCAACAAGTCGGCCACAAAAGCATAATGCAGTCCTATCCCAAAGATAGAGAGGACCAAAAAAAAACTTAATACATCTTCCAATGTGATCCAAAACAATTCACACGCTGACACACATCAATCTAATTCGACCCAAATCTAACATAACACATCTTCAATTTCTAGCAAAAATCCCCAAGCACACAATGCAAGCAAAAGAACAAGCCCTGTCAGCCAGATATCCATAAATAACCTAGACAACCAACTCAAGACACAATGCAACACCAAAGAGACCAACCGTGCAAATCACATGGGAATGTTCCATGAACATCCAACAAAAATTTCAACCACTTATTTCATACTGTCATTCCAGAAACAAACACCACAAACCAAGCAAGAACAAAATTATTCATCCCAAAACACAGAATGCTCAATCATGAGATATAACATTAAAAAATCAGCTTGCGGACCACTTCAACACATGAAATTTGAACTGAGATACTACACAAATGTTGAGAACAAATTCACCAATCCATAGGAGTAGAGACATCAATGCGTAGAAATGAAGAGCATTTTTTCAGACCAATCCAGACAACTAACAACGCAACCAACCTTCTGCAATTCACAGAAATATCCTCAAAAATATTGGTGACCTTAAGAGAGAGGAGTGCAACATCCATAGAACACTAACTTTAAATCCCAAATCGCAAGACCAAATATTCAATAATGGAAAAATGTAGAGAATTCTCCCAAACAGACTTCAATGCAGCTTCTAGGAACAAAACCACTTAAGAAACTTGTGAGGGCCAAAAATTTCTTCCAGAAGCACATGCTTCATCAGGAACATCAAGAGATAACATAAGACATACTATAGACCTTCAACAACATCTCTTCACTCTTAGCAATACTTCTAATGCTTCTAATCCTCATCTTAATATATCATTACGAAACCAACTCTGCTAACATAAATCATACTCAATACTTCTTAGATAAGACATGACATCCAACCATGAACTTCAACATCCATACCATACATAAAAGTTAGCCCAAATTGAATGTTATCAACAATGACAACCATTGCTAAGCAACAAACACTGCAAAAATATCTCACCAAGTACTTGACATTAGAGACATCAAATTCCAAAAATCTCCCTTACTTTTCAAGTGCTGAAAACAATGTCAACCACAAACAATTCACCAAGTGTTGTCATTAGCTACTAGCAACAAGCTCATCAACCACTGCCAAACATATAGAAATCTTCATCAAGTGTTGACTTCAAAGACAACCAACAATCAGTGTTGACATCAACTGCCAACAATCTCACACGAAGGTCCTCAAGTACTGACATCAATGACAACAACTACCAACATTATTGACCTTGAAAAAGAACTTTCTTTTGGGAGGACGTTAGGGCTCTAGCAAAGTTCCTTCAACCATTCTTGCCTTTTATCTTCACAAGACTACAATTTGTCTCCAATCTTGACAATGTATTTTCTTGATTTGGCTCGACACCAAAGAAGCTCCTCCTCCTTATTTGAAAGTTCCCTTGTGAGAATTTCCTTGATCTAAGGGTGGATGATATAAAATGATTTCCAAGAAAATTCCCTTACAATTTGATTGTTGTTTATTATTATGTAATCCGGGACATACATCCCATATGTTTCCTTCATTATTTTGATGTTGTCTTTGAATCTAAGGGATATTACAAATATATATATGCATGTATGTATATGTATATGTATATGTATATATGTATATCTATATATACATATATAGATACACATACACATACACATACACATACACATACACATACACATATAAATTAGTTTAATTCATACATATAATTTGATCCTGTAAATACCTTTTCTTTATATTTAAAATATGTACTCAGTGAACATGTATTCATAATATAAATTAATGAAATATGTTCAAATTTAAATTCAATATATCAACTATGTATAATATATGCATTTAACTTAGCTCTTAAAACATATAATCTAGGCCCTCTTTTTCTTTTATTATTTCTAAAATATTTTCATGGTCTTTAATGTTTAACCTCCATTTTTGTTGGTCACATCAATTTCTAATGCAAAGATTATAAATTTAATCACGTTTCTATAACTATGTGTTAGAACCTTTTGCCTCAACTTATAATCAAAAAATACAGTGTCATTTTTATCTATTTTAATTTATTGATAGCAAGTACCTTCAAATAAAATTGATGTAGTGTGATACTCTTTGCCATCATTATCTCTCACAAATTGTGTTAGCTTAATTTTTTTTTTATATGCATTTGAGTAGATAGTAATACACCTTCAATATTGTCAAGATATACAACTACAACAAAACATTTCCTACAAAAATACACAACTTGGAGTTAATTTTAAAATTTGTATTTCAACTTAACTAACATAAATATTCCATTTTGGTCCTCAAGTTTGACTCCTAAGATCAATATTTTCTTTTGGCTCTTCTGTCAGAACAAAATTATTTCTATTGATAATTTGATTAAAAAAGGCTTTGTTATGCCAAATAGATGCTTTCTCTGTGAAGAGGAAGCGAAAAATACTTGTCATTTGCTGATTGGTTGCAAATATGTTGGTGTGATCTAGAATCATGTGCTCTCGCTCTGGAATCTTAGCTGGGTATTTCCTGGTTCTGTCAAAGATTTATGGTTCCAATGGGTTGGCCCCTCTTCTAATCTGACTCTGCATATTTTGTGGTCTCTCACTCTGCCTCATTTGATTTGGGGGGTGTGGTTGGAACGCAACAATAGAATTTTTAGAAATTCTACTCTTCTAGCTTTAGCTGTTGCCTATAAGATTTTTGTGGGAATTAAGGAAAACTTTCTATCTAGGATCTCCTTTTATGTTGATCAAAAGATTAATCTCAGTCCCTATGATATATCCATTGCTCAAAAGTGGAAGTTTCCCTGCGATATATCTCTCCCGGTCTCTAAAGGGAAATCCTCAGGAGATGATGTTGCTTGAAAGGCGCCTCCAGATGGTTGGGTCAAGATCAATTTTGATGGTGCGGTTAAAGGCAATCTGGGACCTGCTGGATGTTGGGGAGTGATTATAAATTCTAATGGTAGGCTTGTCTCTGTTGTGGTGCTCCCTTTGGGAACCTAGACAAACCACTATGCGGAGGCGACTGCAGCCTATCATGGTCTCAAATTGGCTCAACGCAGAGGGTTTAGGAAGGTCTGGTTGGAGGGTGACTCCCTGAACATTATTAACAATTTGAAGAATATCTCACCTTCATCTTAGACTATTGAGGCCTTGGTCAGGGATTCTATTGATATTATCAATTCCTTAGATAATGTTTATATTTCCCATATTTTGAGAGAGGGAAATATGTTAGCTGATTTCTTCGCTAACTTTGGTGTTAGATATAGCAAGGAATGGGATTTGAATGATTCTATTCCTTTTGAGGCAATGACTATAATTAATAATGAATGCTAATCTAATGTTGTTCTTATTGTACATTAAGGGGTGCTTGTCCTTACTCATGTGGTTGAATATCATGAATGAGGATGTTAAAATTATGATTTTGAGGGATGACTTTCACAAGGTGTGAAGTTCTAATTCATTATTGCATTTGTGTTTGGTGGCTGGCTTCACATAGATTATGGGTGTTAATCGCCTTAGTTTCCAAAGGCTTCTACTGGGTATTCCTACTTTTGGTAGTGTTTGCTTCCTGAGCTTTCTATTGTGTGCTTGGTTGTCGTTTGTTACACTTTTTGCGATGGGTGGGGATAGAAACTGTGTCGAGCCTAAGTCTTGTGTTATTGCAAAGCAAAGGAAGGAGGTGTGGGAGATTTTAGAGAAGGGTGGTTTAACTTCGTATATGGAAATACTGCATGGTAACAATCCCCAGGTCACCATTTTGGTTGCTGAAGGGTGGAATGAGAGAACCTTGAATTTGGGTGGTAGGGAAATTGTGGTGGATTAAGAATTTATAGCCCAAATTACAGGCTTGGCCATTCAAGGTATGAAGGTGATCAGAGACAAAAAAGAATCACAAGCTACAATGTCAATTTTCTTTAAAGGGAATGAGGTTGCTGATTTGAAGCCGATGAAGAGCGGTGGGTATCAGAGGAGCTCTTTGAAAGAACTTTGGCATGATGTTGTCGAAGAAATTATGAGGTATGTAACCTTGGAAGGCAGGTATACAACGATTAACACTTACCATTTCCTTTTGCTTAACCATTTTCAACATAAGAAACAGGTGTCCTTTCCCTACTACTTGTTGATGTCGCTCGACTCAGGGATTAAAGATCATAGGATAAACCCCAAAAACCCTGTCTTGCATGTGAGGTTAATTCTCTTGATCTATGAACACATCAAAGCTCATGAGGTGCAAAAAACTTTGGTGTTTCTGAAGGAAAATACTGCTAAACCCAGGGAGGGTTATGAGACGGACTTGGGAGAGGAAAGGGTTAGTAAGAAGCCTAAGAAGAGGAGGCTTATTTTGAATGAAGAATTTGAGTCTAATAAGGATGACGATGTTGATTATGTCCCAGATTCGTATGCCACTTTTGATGAGGGCCCTAGTTCCCCTGTTTCGGGTAAGACTGGGAAAAGGAAGTCGGATGATAAGGTAGGATATACCACATGCAGTGATGAGGTGGTGGTGAATGTTCTTTCTAAGGGGGGTAAGGACAAAAACAAACTTTATGGGGAATTTTCCTCTCCTCCTCCAGTGACTAGATATGTGCAAGAGCCTACGAAGGGGAGCCGAAAAGAAAAGGTGTTGTCTGTTGGGTTTCTTCTGGAGAAGGGTCTCCCTCTCTCCTTGGATGGTGGTATCTATGGTGAGGCTTCATCAGGTGTTGAAGAGGGGTTGCAGAAGTAGGATAAGGAAAGAGTTGTGGGTGGAGGTCATGTTGTGGGATCTAGTAAAGCGGATGCGGATAGGATATTGAAAAGGAAGGTTGTTGCGGAGGAAATTGCCTGCTCCATTAGAAATATGAAGACTCCTATCCTTGCTGGTAAAGGTAAGGAATTTTTTGTTGAAAAGGTTCATGCTAGCTCTTTTGATGAGGACGTTGTTGTGGGGAAGCATACTGAGAACTTTGACAGGGAGGAATTGTCTAATGTGTTGGGCTCGGCCCTTGATAGTGCCAATGTGTTGTTTAAACATTTTAAGTGGTTCTTCCATGAAATTAATAGTACCAATGTTAGAGTTAGAGGTGTTGCTAGTAAGGCTGAGGACCCTTCTGTCCAAAGCAAAATTGATAATCTCATGGATTCTCTTAATACTGTGGCTAATTTGTGGCAGAGGAAACCATTAATCTAAAACAAAATTTGGAAGGTAGAATGTTATCCCTTGAGGATAAATTTGATTAAGTTGTGAAATGTTGTGATGAAGGGTGGAGATGCCTCTAAGGTCTTGGTTATCTCAGACTTTTCCAAGGTGACCTCCCCTATGACCACCGCGAATACGAGAAAGGAGAATGTGTCTGTTGATGATACTGTTGCTAGGGGTAAGTTGGTGGATGTGGAGTGTGTTGCTGAGAAAGGTGTTGTGAAAGCTAGTGTTTTGAGTGGTGAGGTTAAAATGGGTGGGTTGGGAGCAAGAACTAGAAACAGAATGAAAGCTTAGGCCAGTGCCTCGGGTATTGAGGTGTTTGATACTATGGATAATGTGTAGAAGTTGGCTGCAAGTGAAATGGAAGTTGTGGAGACTTTGTACAATCTGTAGAGTTGTTGGTTGGGTTCCTTCTTTTTGGTTGTTTTTTGGCTATTGTTTGGTTGTCATCAGGCTGATTGTTGCTTTATGTTGTTATCTTCTTTTATCAACTGCTTTTTGATGTAAAGGGTTCTAGGCCCCTTTGAAACCCGTTTTTAACCTCGAATCAAAACATAAATATTCCATTGAAATAATCTAGATAATCAATATGTTTAATTTACTTGCAACAACTAGCTTAGATATTTGCTCATAATCAATTGAATATAAAGGATTACAGACATCTATAATATCATTGTATTCATAAGGAAACATTGAAATTAATTATTTCATTTCTTATTGTGAAGCATATCCATTAGTAGTAGTCTCATATTGTAGAGCATTTATATTGATCTTAATGTAGTCAACACAAAAATACAAAACTTGTCACTTGAATATCAAGTGACTTGATATATCCCATAGCCATCACTTGATGTAGTCTTTTAGTCTCAACAATTATTTAACAATTATAAATATTTGAGGGATAAATATCTACAAATGCGAAAATTTAAAATGTTTTTTATTAGAATAAGTAGGAAATGAGGGTCATGATCCTTTACAAAAATGTCATAAGGCAAGACAAAATAGGCCCCAAACTAGCCAAAAACAATAGAATAACAATACTCTAAAGGAGTAAGGTACAATTACAATCAAGTTTTAGAAAACAATTATAAACAATAGAAAGAGTTGGGAGCCTTGGTGTCCACCTTAGACAATCTCAGGCCTTGTACGATTTGGCCTCTTACCCAACACTCTAGCATGAATTTGGGATAATGATTTAGGAAGATCTTTCTTCCTCCTCCTAACAATAGTCCAAGAGATATTATCTTCATAATTCTTAGAACAAGGGGAAGCAGGGGAGGGTGGGGATTCCTCCATAGAGATACCATCAACATGTGAAGAAAAAGAAATAAAATGACAATGCAAAAGGTGACCCACCACACGAGTAATCTAGATATAATATAAAGTTGAAGCCAAAGAGGGTTGCAAGATCAGGGTAGGAGGTTTCCAATAGGGTTTGAAAGGCATGTTAGAGCCGCACCAAAAGATAAGGAAGCATCATTGTCTTGAGAGGAGGCATCTAATGGAGAATCAAGGGCATGGATAGTCAAATGATCTTTGTTAGTGTTCATCCACTAAGTAGCAATGCCCTTACATTGAAAGAGAGGACAATTCTTAGCCAAGTGACCAATAGAGAAGCAATATCTGCATCCAAAAGAGAGACCCTCATAATCAAGAGTTTGATTCCAAGGAATTTCCCTAACCATCAAAACCATATCTTTGTGAAGAGGCTTTGATATGTCAATGTCCACCAAAATGTAAGAAAAAGTAGAGTGCCCCACGAAGGAAGTGGTATCATTGACCTTCAAGAAGTGACCAATAGAATTGCCTATGACCTCATAACATGAATCCTTCCAAAATTGGAGGGGAGTTTCAAAAGTCTAACCCACACTAGAAGCATATTTAGAGGTTCAATAAGAGTTTTAAAGGAGGTTGAACAAGGATTTAAGGAGAGAGTGCTCTCCCCAAGACCATAACTTACTATACAATAGCAAATATCTATCATTAGAAGAAGCAAAATAAGCAATTAAGAAACATTTAGCACGGGGGAAGAGATTAATATTACCCACCACAAGAGACCTCTAAGACTCCAACACCCAATTGTGAAGGTCTAATAGAGAAGGCCAAAGGTTGTAGAATCTGCACATGAGACCCCTATGTTGATAGAAGTTCTTGTTTTCCAAAATTTAAACATTCAATTAAAATATGTATGATGTATGTAATTTCATAAATATGCATGCAAATTATAAGATTCATATGCTTTAGAAATAAAGTTTGAGATATGTTCAATACCTTTAACATCCCAAAGATTACATTTGGTGTATATAGAGCCCCTCTTTCCTTCATGAGCATCAAAACGAATCTTGCACCACTCAACAATTTTATTCACTTCGTATGGTATTACTTGTAAGTTCATGTTGGCAAAGTGTAACTTTATACAAACTCCATCTTCACGGTGCTCTTATTTTCCATGTCCACTCTAAAAAAATTCACAAAAATATTATGCTATGTCTGACATGTTATTGGATTAACCAATTAAATGCTTTTGTAGAATTAAATTATCCTACAAAATAAACAACCATTAAAACTATTAAATAAATCATATATGGTGAGTTATTTAAAAGATTAAAAAAAAAAAAAAAAACTTTAGAATTACATTCAACATTAATCAACACATCCATTAGACTAAATCTAATGTTCTAAAATTTTTATGTCACATCCTCTCAAATATTCAAAGAATATTCCAAAACAATGGGCTATGTATGACTTCTATCACAACTAATATCATCACTGGTATAAAAATGAACCTTTCGTAATAATCCATTCACATGTGCTCCTTTCTATATCATCCACATAAACTCAAAATATTACAACAAACCTATATAAAGGTTATTCCCTACAATTTGAGGAATAAATATATAATTCTTAAGAAAACCCACAATAAAGAGAGTACAACCTTGTGGAAAATAATTTTTTGTCTCACAAAATTATTTAGCTTGATACCTTGCACCATGACAATGCTAGATATGAGACATGATACCATATAATTTATTTATAAACTCATTACAAGGAAATTCGCTTCCTTTGAGGATATTTTTTTTGGATTTAACTTCTAACTTGGTTGTGTATTTTTTTATTCAAATATATCCAAACAACTTCTATTGAATGATCAATATTTTTAGTTATTAAATTTTTTTCAAATCTCCACAATTTAAATATGTAATTTTGATACACTCTATATTGAATTCATTTGAAACTTCTAATTTTTTACATTTAGTGAACTTAAAAAATTGTTTATTTCTATAGATAATTAATTTTAGATTAACTATTGCCATAAATTTTGAAGTTCAATAATTAAGTTGTAACACTACGATGTAGAATATTTTGAAATGCCATTTCTAGTTCCCTTTGCACCTCTTCCCACTCATGAAAATATCATTTTAAGGCTTGTTATTTCCTCCTCAAGTACCTCCAAGGGTTATTTTGTGATTGTCATGTGCTTGTGTTGGGGTGTTAACATCTTGTGGTCCAGTTAGCACTATTATTACCTACAATGGGTGACTAGTTGCCACTTTTATTTCTCATTGTGTGATTCCTCTCACCTCTCTTAATCATCACTCAAAGACTCCTCTTTTGCTTTCCTCCCCTATCATTGGTGGTGGGAATTCAAATGTTGTTGTTTTTCTCTCACTGTTTCTCCATGATACAATATTAGAGGTCATTGGTATTTCCCTCATTGAAATAAATAATGGTGATTCTCTTTATTGACGAGTCAATGCAAGTGTTAAGTTTGTTGCATTGGATGAGGTTAAAAATCCTATGCAAATAATATTAGTAAATGGTTTCATGCTCACCTCCACGTAAAAAACTTTGGCCTCTCCCTTTTCCCTGTCTTACCTAGTGGTGGTGTGTGAGTAGAATGTATTGGATAATGAGGATTTTTACTTGCATAGGGGCTTGGTTTGCATATTTAACAATTTATGGCCTTCCATTCTAGATTTGCACACTTGGGTACTAGATTCATGGAAGTCTCTCATCGAGGGAAAGTTCGAGCTCTTCCCTTGTGCCAAGGGTTTCTTCATTACACCTTTTGACTCTTCAAAGGATAGTGATTTGGTTCTTGATGGTGGATTATGGTTGTGAGGCGAGCATTCTCTGATAATCAAGCCTTGGTATGCCTCTTCAACCCCCTTTCTAAACATATCAATGTCAAACTTGTGTTGGTTTTCCTTCCAAATCTCCCCCTCTAGTTTTTGGGAATATTATTGCTATGAGACCATAGACAACTCTATTGGATGCTTTTTGAAGGTTGAATCTAGCACTCCTTACATGGAACACTCTAATTTTGATTGTATTTTGGTGGATATTGATATCTCTAAACTTCTTCTTAGAGATGTTCTGATGGTGGGGGATAGGCCTTGGACTTAATTGCTAGACTATGAGGGTCTCCCATTTATATGTAGATGATTCTTTACTATTGGACACCTGACTATTGATTTCCCTCTCTCTTAGCATAAAGGCACAATGATGTGATGGAAGAAGGTTTGCAAAGATCATTTTACTGCTCAATTGATCCTTTGACTCTTTGGTTAGTAGCTCCTCTTAGGATAATAAGTATTCTCAGGGTGTTGGTTCATTTTCACTTGGTGGCCTTTGGAGTGTCTAGCCCCTACTACTCCATCGACTCTTATTGGAGAGTCCCAAACATTTCTTGCTCTAATCATTTAGCATGCTATGCCTTAAACCCTAGTTTTGTGTCAACCTACTAATGTGGTGTATGTTCGATAGTTGTCTACTTCACCTCATATTTCCATGGTTCCTTCTATGTACATTAATGGACCCTCTATGGAGGAATCCCCCCTACTTATCCTTGTTTTGAGAACTTAGACAACAATATTTCATAAACTGTTATACAAAGGTGGAAGAAATGCCTTCCTAAATCTCTCCCAATCTCATATTATAGTGAAGGGTGTGAGACTAAACAAGTTTGGTGTTGTGTAGTCTCACAACATGTCACATTTTTCCAAAGCAAATTGGGACCCCCTTCTTTTTTCTTTTGCTTTCACTTTGGTGGTAATGACAAAATCCATACATTTTTTTGGTGGAAGTTATAAATTTGAGGATCCTAAATCAGTTATAGTCTAAACTTGACAAATCCAAATGTAGATGCAGTAGCAAATATTCTACCCACAAAAGAAACACTTAACACAATAAAGGTAGTATCAATGATGTTATGATACTAATTGAATTCGATGTCATATCTGGTTACAATTGCACTTATCCTGAACTGAAACATGATTGATTGTGTAGAATATTTCACTCAAATGGAACTCGATACCCTAAATTCATATTTTCCACATCATGTTTTGAATTTTTGGTAACAATGAAAATCCTTATAAATGTTCAGAAACACACTTAATGGATAAAAGCAATTCTTGGTGTAAATTGATCACGAGAAAATGAATTTAACGCATGAAAAGGCCATACTGGTTTTGTGAACGTTTATATGCCTTATGAAACCAGAATTTGAAATAAAGGGAAACCTTAAGGTTCAAACTAAAGGTATATATGGATTTATTTCAAAGAATGAGATATTAGATGAAATTGAATTGTTTTGGATGTAGGTATGAAGAGTTCGACTGAGTTAAAGCTTAGAATAAAAATCTAAGTTTTGTGGAAGTTTTGAGGGATACTAGAAGTGCATATCATGACTAAAGGTCTGGATACAAATGGAACTTGTATAACAATTTGTGAAGCTTTTGATCCATACCAGAACATGCAAAATTTAGAGAATTTTAAGGAAACTATGAAGAAGAAGTGGAATACATGATAATGATTGACTAAATCTAAGTAGTGAAGCCTAATTGGAGGATTGCTATTGAATTGATAGTCAACTATAAGGATATTTGACCAAGTCAGAAGGTATTCAGAATCATCAAGGATAAAATTCTATGGAAATTGAAAGGATTTTGGCTTTGTCAACTGTTACTAACAAACCATGTGAAGAAAATATCTACTTGCCACGTGTGGGCCTTTGATTCCATGAATTTTGTTGTAATCATTTGAATTTTGTAATCAACCTAAGCTTTCAATCTACAAAATGCAATGGATCATTTCATTTTAGAGGATAAAAAATTGTTGAACTGGTAGAACCTGAATTGGAGAATTATCAATCATGTTTCTACCTAATGTTTTTTGTTCACTTTTAGCAAACACTTGTAAATTTTGTAGACATTTGAAAAGCTGAAGTAAATCTCAAGGTCATTCTTGATTGTAAATCTTGTATGATTGTAAGTTATTCATTTTGTAAAATAATCAAATTGGTGTGCCATCTTTGGGTGCATTTGAAGCTATTTTACTTGTGAATGGTTCATTTTTTCAAACTTTTGCACTTTTATGTATGTAGCTATGAAGAAATTTGGTGAAGTACTAATAGTTCTTTAATTTACATTTCTTTCAATGTGTATTTGTTCAATATTTTAAATTCATAACATTCTTAGGCTTTTTCCTTACCTTGATCTTTTGTACTTTCTTTATCAAAGATTAGTGATGAGTAGTATTAAATTGTTATAAATGGTAAAAGACATAACTGAATATTCCTCATATTCAATAAGAAACTATTGCAATAAGTAATTCCCTTGTGAAACAATAAAAATAACAAACCTTCAACAAACCTAGTAACTCAAGACCTTACATTCCCGAGCCTTGGAATGACTAATTTTCAACCAATTTAGTGATCTTTCAAGAAAGATGGGTTCTTTTGTTTAAAATATATTTGTATTTGATGTGTGACTAACATCATCATCAACAGTCGAGACTATCATTACCTAAGTTGGGCCATGTGGCTCCAAACTATTTCTTTTTTGGTTGATGTTATATGTGGTAGCTTGGTTGCAATTGCATCTCATATTCAATAAGAAACTGTTGCAATAAGTAAGTCCCTTGTGAAAACAATAAAAATAACAAACCTTCAACAAACCTAGTAACTCAAGACCTAACATTCCTGAGCCTTGGAATGAATAATTCTCAACCAATTTAGTGATCTTTCAAGAAAGATAGGTTCTTTTGTTTAAAATATATTTTTGTTTGATGTGTGACTAACATCGTCATCAATAGTCGAGACTATCATTACCTAAGTTGGGCCATGTGGCTCCAAACTAATTCTTTTTTGGTTGATGTTATATGTGGTAACTTGGTTGCAATTGCATCTCATATTCAATAAGAAACTATTGCAATAAGTAAGTCCCTTGTGAAAACAATAAAAATAACAAACCTTCAACAAACCTAGTAAGTCAAGACCTGACATTCCTGAGCCTTGGAATGACTAATTCTCAACCAATTTAGTGATCTTTCAAGAAAGATAGGTTCTTTTGTTTAAAATATATTTGTGTTTGATGTGTGACTAACATCGTCATCAATAGTCGAGACTATCATTACCTAAGTTGGGCCATGTGGCTCCAAACTATTTCTTTTTTGGTTGATGTTATATGTGGTAGCTTGGTTGCAGTTGCATCTCATATTCAATAAGAAACTATTGCAATAAGTAAGTCCCTTGTGAAAACAATAAAACTAACAAACCTTCAACAAACCTAGTAAGTCAAGACTTGACATTCCAAGAAAGACTAATTCTCAACCAATTTAGTGATCTTTCAAGAAAGATAGGTTCTTTTGTTTAAAATATATTTGTGTTTGATGTGTGACTAACATCATCATCAACAGTCGAGACTATCATTACCTAAGTTGGGCCATGTGGCTCCAAACTATTTCTTTTTTGGTTGATGTTATATGTGGTAGCTTGGTTGCAGTTGCATCTCTCTTTGTTTCATCTTGAAGGGTTGTTTAGTTTGTCCCATATCTCATGGTACTTGTTTTGTTTCTTGATTTGGATATTATTGTGAATAGTGATTCAAACCCTTTCAATGCTACTTTTACGTATATAAATAACAATATGATGTAGGACCTATGTATATAAGCTTGAATCACATATGTAAATCTATTTGATAAGAACACAAGAGGTCAAGTTTATTATATAAAAAACTATAGGTCTAAGGACAAAACAAATCTATATATTGGTACTATGTTGTGTCTTGGTGCACAACATGACCTCTCCTTAAGGAGCAATGAGAGTTACTATTTATTTTAGCATTATAAGGGTGAAAAAAACTCACATGGATTAATCTAGGCTACTTAAATACATGAAAAGTAGTAATTCATAATGAACCTAAAATAATCAATGTTAGAAATTGATAAATTGAAATGCTAGTTTTGGAAATTAAATACAAATAGATTAGACACTTGGATTTGAGAACTACAATGAATAATAATGTTGCATAGAATCCATTTGCTAAATTTATAAAACATAATTCCTTTCACTTTTTCACTATCTAAGAATTAAAGTAGACTGTAATTCTTTTGTGGCTTGATCCTAAGTGGCTTGAAATTGATTATGAGCTTTGTGAAATTTTCCTCTAGACACATATTTGATCTGGTAAACAATAGATGTTTATAACCTTCTTTATTGTAATCTTTGATATTTTAATATGTATGAGGATGATGATATTTAAAAATACCTTTAGGGAAGCTCTCCTAGGTCAACCTTGTAGGAGTTGAAAAATATTCTACAAGAGAGTATGGTAAGACAATAGCTTTCCTGATACTATATTATCTTATAATACAAAATGTACAAGATCCTTGTTTATATAGAAAAGGTATAAAATATGATTAGACAAGGTTGTGACATGTGTCTCAATCTTGTAACATGTGACAATTAACTCAACTTATTATTAAATGACCTAGGACTCAAGAGTTAAATGGAAAAAAGATAAGATAAGATCTGAGTGAGAACTAAGACTTCTAGAAATATTCTTGGGATGTAAGTGGATGTAACATGTAAATAGGACTCACTATTGAACTAGTTAGGTAAAATACATATTTACACCAACAAGCCTAAAGTGTATCAACACCATGTTCATATTGAAACTCTAGATTAGTTGAATCATATCCACTATATACTAATATTCTCCATCTATGTTGTCATATCTTGATGCAAAGGAATGATCATTCTCATCCTCATAGTACTACGCATAATCTTCCTCATATAAGTAAGTTTTTCCTATCTACTCATTGTGAGGGAATTTAGATTACTGGGGATGGCACATTGAACCTTCTATAGTTGTAGCTTTGTAAGAAGTTATTGTTGATTTTGTTCAAGGTGATACATCACCTCTTCTTCCTATTCAATTTATTCTTTATATGACATCTTGGGAAGATAAAGATACTAGCTATTAGTGTGTGTTTCCACATCCTAACATCTCATGCCAAAATTATTCACATTATAAGACCTATTCTTATTCATATGATCGAGAAGCATACAAGTTCTTTCTATTTGATCCTCTGCATTTCAAAAATTTCCATTTCTTTTTGTATCTCACTTTTTAAATAATTTAGTAATTCTTCATGTTTAATTTTTAACTTATATGATGTGTTGGGAGAAGTGGAGTACTCAAAGCTAGAATGTACATCATAATTTCCATCCCAATCATTTCTACAAATAGTCATATCATTTTTACTCCCATAATAAAACCTATACATGTTTCTTCATTTTTTGATTATGCTATCACCATCTAGAATTTTAGAAGTAAACATGTATTTATCTCTAGAATCAATGCATGAATTATTTTTACTTGAAGCACTTCTTAAACTAGACATATTTTCTAATGATTGGCCATGATTTTGAGCTTCCCATGTTGGATTCCCTCGAGTACTAGTAGAAGTCGCATCATCTTGCTAGTACCTAGCCTATCTTCTCTCCATATTCAAATCCACTTATTTGATTACTCATTTCTAGTTTTGACTGAAATAGAGTTTCCACTCTTCACTCAAAAGAGACATAAACAAGATTTCCCAACAACTAAAATCTAAAGTACCAAAAAAGGACTAACTTTCCTATTGTATTACTACATTATTCTCTTTTTTTAAGTTCACAGGCTACAAAACTTACCCAAAAAAAATGCATAGCCATATTTTTTGTTACTAGGGTTTTCAAAATAAAAAATAGAAAAGTGTCCTTAAAATGATGTCATTCTATTGGGTCCTAGAACTTCTACTCTAAAATCTTGGAACACAATTTAAATTTCAAGGCCAAGGTTCATCAATAAATTATGTAGGTTTAAAGGCCAATTGATGAGAATAAGTAATCTCTCCTACACTTCAAGCTCAACATAGACTTAGGATTTCTCCTAAGGTATACAATAATGGCTATTTAAATTAAACAAAATGAACAACCAAAAATAATAAACAATAATTATACCTAAATGTATACTTGACCCCAAATTTTGTCACTAATTCAAGCATAACTAGCTACATAAGTCCTATATATAGTTGATAAACATGTGCAAGCATAATCCACTTAAGATGAATTCTTTCATGATTTCTTTTAGATGTTTCCCTAGTTATAATACAAAATCATGAATGTACATAACTTATTTCTATTCCTAAATTATTGATTAAGGATTTTGATTATTTTCAAACAATGAGGAAGGCAAAATTCTTCCCACATTGGTGACTATCTAAGGGGTTAGAGTCATAGTTTTTGATTAACGATAAACAGGTTTTGAAGGGTGCCTAAAACCCTGAACAAAAAAGATAGTGGCAGTAAAGATAAGACAAATGACTACCCACCCAGAAGTAACAAAAAACTAGCTGATTAACAGTCCATCAGCACACCATTAGTAGTCCAAAACAACCAAAAAACAAAAAATAGAAAGACATGCCACACGGCCATTAGACCAATTCTTTAAGCATTTTAGCCGCCTCCAAATCCTTGGCCGCCAACCTATCATGCATATCCATGATTTCTTCAACATCACGAGCAGGGTCCTTCTTACCTTTCTTTGTTTTTCTCCTAGTACGCACGCTCGGCCCAACAACCAAATCAGTAGAATGCACGTCCATCCCAGCTCCCTCCCCATGAACCAAGTTCTTCTGGTCATCAAACAATCCCTTCCCGATTAGCTCTTTCGCCTTCTAATTGAGGAAAACCATACCCTCAGTCGAAGCCTCCAACTTCTCTTTGCTGATGTTAATAAGCGTGTCCAAGTCCCTACAAAGCTACCTTTCTTCCTTTCTAGCAAATTCAATCTCAGACCAAAATCATTCTTCAAGGCAGCAAGCTCATCCACCATGCAATCGACATTGACGTTCAAAGATCCGGTAAGCCCAAAAATAGACTCCTGCTCCTTAAGACTACGAAGAGTGGAAATGTCACACCTGGCGATGGTATCATGCTTGTTATGGAGGTCCTTCATCTCTTGAATGAGCCACATGAGAAAATTAAACAAGATATCAGCCCCTTCTTTAACCAGACCCGACGCTTGAGAATAATCCATCACCCCCCAGAACACACCCCTGCCCTGGAGCAACCCAACCAGAGGTTCCTCCCCCTGCATATCCTCATAAACAAGCTTGGCCTTCCCCCGACCCTTAGAAGTCAACCCCCGAGCAGAGTCTTCAAGATTGACCACCGAATTCCTCTTTCCAGCAACAGGGGACCCACCAATAGCAGAATTATCACCCTGAATATTCCCTGCCATCTCTTGAATATTAACATCCACCAACTTAGCACAACCCTTAGGCCTCTTACCAGCAGAACCCTCAACAACACCCTCTAAAACCTTCAACTTGCGTTTAGCATGCAGAGTAGCTTTAGAGGTTGAGGGCTTAACAACACCCGTCGAAGGAGTGTAGTCCAAATCAGTGGCATAGCCATCAGACCAGCCCTTTGACTCCTCCTCTAACTCTATACCATCTGACTCTTGTATTTCCTCAATCCTACATTTCACACGTGCCTTCCCCTTCTTCTTAGAAACAGGGGACCGAGGGGTTCTAATAATGCAATTAGCTTTAATAAACTTAACAATAAGCAGCATTAAACCTTCATGCAAAAAGGGATTCCTAGGGTTTTTTCTGTAATTCGCAATACCCTCTTCCAGAGACATCAACATGTAAAAAGGGAAAGACACCAACTTACCATGGCGGAAGTGGTTGAGCAACACAAAGTGATGTCCATAGAGCATTGTATATCTTCCATCAAGAGTGAAGTAACACATCAATGCCACCGCAACCTCCCTCCAAATAGGTTTAATCTTGGTTCTATCATAGCCCCCATAGTCCAAACAAACCATTTTAGCCCTTTACCTGTCATGAAGGAAATTGTCTGGCAGACTACAAAATGTTCTTGTCCCTGTAGAATTTTTTTCCTTTCATAGACAAACTTGTGACCTCAGCAATAAACTTTTCGTTAATGGTAGTATCCCTACCAAACATACTCACCACACGACCATGCCAAGCATCCACAAACTCCTTAGAAACTGAGGATTTAAAACCATTCAATCTCTCCATGAAAGGAGTAACACCACCACTCTAGAAGATTTCCCAAACTCTAGCATTGGCTCTAGTTTCCTCACAAGATAATGACTCTGTTCGACGCCTATCTCCACCCATCATCAAATTGTTTGTAGAAAGAAAGCACAACCAGAACAAACCAAGGGCAATAGACATAAAACCACCCAAAAAGTGTGTGAGGCTATCAAGGGTAGTACGTAAGGAAATAATGAAGAAGATGCTTAGACAACTCAGCTAAAGAAGGCCATAATTACCAATGAGCATCAGATGTGCGAGAAGTCTAATCAAGCAGCAAACTTCATGATACCCACGCAAACCCAATACCAAGGAAGTGGGCATAAAATTAATGAAGTTCATTAAGAATAAGTCTCCTTAAATCAATGGGAAGGATGTCATCCTCCCCCCACGATCTAGCCGATGACACACCATAATTAGCCAACTAATCAGCCACTGCATTAGCCTCTCTATAGGCATGAGAGATGTAAATTTCATCAAATCACCACATAAAGAAATGGCATCCGAAATAAAATTATTAATAGACCATGAGGGAGGAGACCTTTCCTTAAGGCAATTCACAATGTTTAACGAATCACCTTCAATCCAAAGTTTAGACATCCTCATATCCCTAGCCAATTTGATGCTATGATAGGCAGCTGCAGCTTTAGCAGGGTTAGAGTCATAGTTAAGATAAATAGAAAAATGAATAGAAGCATAGAAGAACTAGTTTGGACATAAAATTTATCACATTACATGTATAATAAATAAAACACTTAATTATCTAGAATTAACCATACAAAGAAAAAATGATTATTATAATATTTGTAATATTTTAAAAGTGTTGTCACCTTTATCAAATGGCGATGCAGGAGCACCCGAAAGAACACACAATCAACATCACACAAAAACAATTGCTTCGGGAGATCAGTGAAATTTCTTGGCGAACCTTCTTATGGACAATTTGTTGACTCCATTACGGAATTGATGCCAAAAGTTTCGTGATCAGATC
Source organism: Sequoia sempervirens (assembly GCA_007258455.2). Taxonomy (NCBI): domain Eukaryota; kingdom Viridiplantae; phylum Streptophyta; class Pinopsida; order Cupressales; family Cupressaceae; genus Sequoia; species Sequoia sempervirens. The sequence continues at coordinate 30,970,143 of VDFB02000008.1, read as the reverse complement.
CTTCCTAGTTTTGGAGGTGTAATTGTTTTGCGACTTTTGCTAGCAATTTGATGAAACATCAAAAATTTAATTTCCATGAGGTTTGATGCATAAAAACTTGGTGGAGGTCTTACATGGATGTTGAAATACATCTCTTCCAGTTTTCATAAGATTATGAGCATCTGATGCAGAGTTATCATGGAAGTCAATTTTCAACTTCAGTAACCGATGCATGAATAATATTGTTTGGTGTAGCCCACTTATCACCCATCCATCCATCCATCTATCCATGCATTCACCCATATCATTCCACACATTGCTAGACACTGGGGTTAGGTGCTTGCATCGTGCTTTCGAATAACTCTTGATCCATGTCCTATATCTCACAACGTGACATCAACATCATGATCTAGGTATCATTCTCGAAAATCTAAAACATCCATAACATTTTCAAAATCCAAACACATACCTAATATTTTCAAAATCCAAAAACATTCATAACATTTTTAAAATCCAAAAAACATTCAAAATATCCAAAAACTCAAAAACATTCAAAACATCCAAAAACTCAAAACATTTTTAAAATTTTGAAAATCCTTAACATTTGAATAGCCTCAAATATCTTCATAAAACCCAAAACAACCTTAAATATGTTAAAAACTCAAACATTCAAATAATCTTGAAAATACCAAAAACAACCTCAAAATATCTCAAAACTCCAAAAATATTGAGAAAATTTACAAACAAAATCACCCGTCTCATATCACATTAACCCATGATAAACTTTCACACATAATAAACTTATTGTCATCCTCACCTTTGGTAAAACAAATAGAAACAAGTACAACACTTATCCAAAAAATCAGATGTTAACTCAAAATCTTGATCACTATCAAACATGTCAGCCAACATCGTATCAATAGCCTATCAAACAACTATCAATCAATCAACATCCAAACATGTCTTATGGATATATCTTTCCTACAATAGACATCATTGGGTATCACACAAAAAATAACATTCTTTGGCAAAAGATATGAATAACATTGACTTTTATTTATTTTGATCTTTTCTTATGATTTATCTTATTGGTCCATTCTAATGATCTCTCAATGATGTCTACAAAATGATTTAGAGAGAAAGGAATGGGGCATTGATAATTGCTTTCGTTTGTTGTGTTTGTTGGATATTCTTGTAATAGACCTTGGTGAATACTTGCCTTGTATATGGGGATAGTCTCAAGTAAAACAATGGCTAGGACATATCAGGTTCTTTATACCTTTTGTGTGTTAGTTTCCTTACTTCGATGGCTTTATTCTTTCACATGATCAAACAAGGTTTCTATATGTTAGGTATGAACAAGGATACTCCTATTTATTTGCAGAGTCAAATTCCATGCATTAGATACAATGTCGTCACCCTCGTTCTTCATACCTTGGTGCATTGTGTCTATTTTTTATATAAAAAATAAGGATTGCTATGATAAAAAACATTATCTGGGAAGCAAAGCAGAATTATGTGTCCCAGCTCATCCCATATCCAATAAAATCTTAGAAAAATCATAGGTTTATCAGTATCTTGATCAACATCATCTCCATTCTAATCATTCTTCTACTTCTATCATCTTTATTCTCATTCTTCTCTTTCTACTATCTTATTCTTCAATCTTTACTAACATTTCTATCCAACTATCAAATGTATGTGTGATATACATCAAAATATACATGAGGCTACCCATGGCCAATGAATTTCTATACATCATAAAATTTGTCTACATCAAATATCTAAGTTTTCTAAGATTTATCTTTGATCCTTTGATCAGTAGAACCATTCCTCTCGTAATCTTATCGTGATCTCAAATTGAAAAATAGTTTTTTTGCTTGATTTCTTGAGGGGACAACATACCAGTATTCCTTCATTCGTTGGGCACAATGGGGCATCAGGAAAATCAAGAAAAAATTTAAATTTTGATCTGAGCAATATCAAACTAACTAGTATCAATTCTTCGAAGCAACACAATAGGTACCTCACTTCAAAGAGGGGCAAATGTAGACACTTAAAAATGTCCTGAGTATATAGCACACCTAATTTCGCTTATTAACATCATTTCTAGCATAATTCACTTGATTCCTTTATTTAATTAAATAATGTCCAATTATTTAGTTAAATTCATTTAATTCTCCTATTAGTTAAATAACTAAGGTTATTTGATTAATTCATCATAGTTCATCATTTTCTCCCCTTCTGATTAAATAATATCAATATTATTTAATTAAATGGCATTCATCCCATTTGATTAAACAATTATTAATTGTTTAATTAAAACTCCTAATTCCTCCAACTTGCACAATTAAATAATTTTAATGAATTGTCTAATTGGTTAATTTTCCTCCAGTCTTTCGAACTTGAATAAAGAATATTCCCCATGGAATATCTCCTTTTTGAATTTGAATTCTTCCCTCCAACTTGAAATATCTTCAACTTCTTCACCATGAATTAAGGGATCTTGTTGGAACTCTCATGGATTATGAACCCTTGATCTAATCCTTGATCCATGTCTCATGGTTATCAACCATCTAATCAACCCTTGATCCATGTCTTCATCTCTCATTCGATTTCATCCATTGATCCTCCAATTCAATCCTTACCATTGATCAATATCTCTCAAATCTATAAATACCGGGCCTATTTCACATCAATTCATGCACAATCTTGATAGAAAATTTATTCTCTTGAATTGATCACTCATTTGTGAGCAATTTGAGTGCATCTTTTGTGAAACAACCTTCATTTTCAACAAAGCTTTTGTACATCAATGGATAATGCATAAAACTGAGCAACCCATATCCACACCCACTCATTATGTATCAATCCACAATGGGATTGAGAGGTTTACATACTAATTAGGTTTAATTGCTTTAAATTTAATGTTTATTGCTTTGAATTGAATCATTTAGTCTTGGAGATTGAATCTCATTGAAAGTATGCTTTTCATTGATTAATTATCTTGTTAATTGCTTTGATTTGATGTTATTTGATCAATTAGGTTTACATACTTACAATTTCTTTCAATGATATTTATGTGGATGTGTTTAGAATGGTATTCTAAACGTTTAACAAAAAAATCAAAATACAAAATAAGTGTAGGACAATGGGAATGTGAAGGGGCTGAGAAAAAAATCATCGCCATTATGATGAATATGAAACGCAATGCAGGGGTGCCAAATGAAGGGGGCAGATATTAATGAAAAAAATCAAGCCAATAGGCTACGCAGGGGGAGACTGGAAGAGGTTGTGCAAGGGTGATCAAGTTTGTATAGAATAATTTGTGAAGTGTGAAGGAAGGTAGGCGTGAGGGATTTGCCATAGGGCTGCGCAGGAGTTTATGGAGAGTGAAATAAGAGGCTGCGCAGCCAAAGGTTGACGAAGGGAGTCCATTTTGATTAAGCTTGGTGTATGTGAAGGAATGCAGACACTGAAGGAGAGAGGTTACAAAGATATGATGGGGCGGCATGAAGAGAAAGAATAGGCTGTGAACTAAGAGCATTTGATAAATGGCACAGTGATAATGAAGGTTATGTGAGGTTTGGGGGAAAAGTTGCGTGGAGGTGTAGGGAGTCGCAGGAAGAAGACATAGAATCCTACGTTGGAACAGAGAGGAGCGCCATGGAAGGGAATTGTTGTTAACACAGAGTAACAGAGCATAAGGGTTGTTTGAGACTTAAGACCAACCTACGAAGAGGAAAGAAGGTCGCGAGTGGATGGAGACTATGACTAACAGGTAAATGCTAGTATATGCAATCATGCAAGGAGACGAGAGGTCGTGTAAGGGAGGAAATCGATGCAAAGAGGAACAAGTTTAGAAGTTGCTGCTACTAGTGAGAAATGTGTACAAAAATTGAGATAGGATGAGACCATGGAAGGCCATCTAATTGTAGATGTAATTGAATCAATAAAAACAAAGCTTTCTTACAATCTTTACTTTATTGAATGTTGAATTAAGGCAGAGCCTTGTATGTGAGTTTGGTTTAATGTTTGTGAATGGTTGATTGAGAGAGGGGAGTACCTTCTGCACCAAATGGTATCATAGTAGAGGGTCTTGAGAGTGGAGAAAATTCACCAGGACCTGTGGGAAGGTGAAGTGGTTGTAGAGAAGAAGCTCGTGTGAGGGTTGTTGTGGGTAGGAGAAGCCCTAAGCAGCAAGAGAGCTTGAAGCTGTTAAGGAAAGTGTTTTGTAGATTGTAGAGTGTAGGATGTGTATGTGAAAGATTGCAGTAGTGAGATGAGATAGGGATGCTATTAAGGAAGAGGCTCGTGATATGGGAGGGTTGGAAAATGTCATAATAGTCTCACCTTTCATTAGAATTTCTTACTTCAACACTACATTTTCCTAGTCTAATTTGAAATTATCAATTTCATCATTTCCTAATATATAATTCTCCCATGTGTTTGAATAGGATTCTATTCTGGCGATCAATTCTACTACATCCTTATACAAAGATGAAATCTTCTCATCTACTTTTTCTATAATGTGAGGGGCTAACCCTAAAATAAACCATCCAATTCATTGCTTTTTGTCAAGGTTTCTTCTAGTTTTCTAATTGTACTTTTAAATCATTATTCATAATATTTTAATGATTCCTTCTAATATTTTAAGGGCCTCATCATTGAGGGTATCCACAAAATCATATAATTGGGTCTAGTCATCATTAATGTCAACCCCACTCAGATGAAAGTCTAGGGTAAAGATATGTTCACTAGCATCCTTGGTGTATTCACCAAAATAGGGAGCTTAAGATCATATGTGCATCCATATTTGGAGAATGTAAACCTATTCTTGATTTATTTTGTACGGTGAGGGATTATCCTTTCTCCCAATCTATTCTCTACTCTCGGATCTTTTTCTCTCTCTTTATCATGGGTTCTTTTTCTAGTTTCACTCCTTTTCTACTTGACCAAAGTCCTTTCTCTACCATTATCTCTAGGAAAAACATCTACGAACTCATTTTGTAATATCTATCATAAATATCATACACAATTGCTTCTTGATCTTGCTTATTTCTCTAACCCAATTAAGGATCACTACTTATATGAACTCTTTAGAAACTCTTCTTGATTTTAACAAAATGGGAGGTGACTCTTAGTCCACGAGGTTAATCTCCTCATAGTGTCTCTCTAGCTTGGGGAATGTGTTGATTGATAACACATCATTAGTAATTGATTTATCTTTAATTTTCTTTGAGTTTTTTCTTCCTCAACCTAGGAAATTCTCGTATCTATCCTCTCTAAAGTTTTCTTGGAAAGCTCTAAATTTTAGGTGAATTATTTTATCCTATTGCTAATGTCTCCTCTTCTTCACCAAATAACAACTTCTCTACTTCATCTTCTTCCCCATAGCAACCACATTTATAGTATCCCTACAAATAAGGTCAAACTTCTCTAAGTTCATTATTTCCTTATATTCTTTCAATTGCTTTATCATTTTAGTTAGATTTTTCTTTATACTTCTACTTTAGGTTATAAACCACTTTATTGCTTTAATATTCATAAATACCATGTTCATTGAGGATCTAACTATCTCAATACTAGAGTTTTTATTAGTTGCATCCCTCTTGATACACTCTCTTGATGCTTCTCACATGGCATAGTGTACGCAATAAAGATGACATAATGTATGTGTAGAGAAGAGGATTCGTACTCCCAAGTCTCTAGGACATAGAAGAGCCTAAAGGGATTGAATTTCCCTTAACTGTACGTCAAGACTACCTCAACTTTAAATGAAAGGAGCAAGATGAAATAGATTGAAAAAACGTATTAAAAGTAGTACTTTGGTAATGATAATAGACAGACAAATTTGAAGATTGGAAGAGTAGACCACTGAGATTTCTAAGATAAAAGGAGAAGCTCTCGACCAAAAGATGATAGCATGCGAGTGAGACATCAATGCGGTGCGTTGTAGTCCCAGAGACGTGCTGACATCCTATATAGAAATAGCTATGAACCCTCAAATAGAACTCAAAGGATCTACTTAACTACTCATAATCCAAGGTCTATTTAACCTACTGATTTAACAAAAATCGAGAATGTAGCTAAATGGAAAAGAAGGAAAGATACCAACTTACAAAAGGTCCTACGCTTCAAAGCCTCTCGAAAAGCTCCACTCAAACAACTTGCACACAAGGTGAACGAGGAAAAATGTTGGGGTTGTTTTGGGGATTTCCTTAGTAAAACCCTCGTTTTGGTGTTCCCACCTCCATTGACATCTAGATAGAGAGAGAGAATAATAGACACAAAGCAAAATAGACACAAGAGTAATTAAAGCAAACCCTACTACGGAGGAGAACTCATATCATGAAATAGACACCAAAGTGATAAAAGCAAACCCTACTACGGAGGAGAACCTGTATCACGAAATCTTGACACAATAGATATTATGCTAGAAAATAGACAAGAAGCAAGAGAGCATCCCCAACAGTTTGTGGCTCCCTCTTGCCTTGATAGACATGACGTTGAGTGCTTGCAAGAGAGCTTTGGTTGTTGGTGAGACTTCAATCCAATAGAGCTTCACCATAGAAACACAATGTAGAAGAGAAGAGCATGAAGAGAGCAAGTTGGAGAGAGTTCAAGTGAGAATTCTTGCAAATGAGAGTGAAAGAATGAGTTGTGTAGTTACATGGATAAGAAGAACCGTTACTCTTAGAATCCTGCCACGATGACACGTGTCACGGGCCAAGACTTCCAAGATTCCTCATTTTATTTCACAAATGTATGGGGATGCTAACGCACCACATAGACATCCACACACTGCGTAAGTGTCCAGCCCATCATTTCACAAGAAACGAGGTGGAGTACGGTCGCTTCATCATTGGTCCTTATGGAGTTGAAATCATGAAATTCTGACTCATAAGGTTATTTTCATAAATGCGGCTAGGCTCCATAAATGCGGGGGGAAAAATGCACAAATGTGAAATTGCCATGGGGTGCAATTTTACGACATTATAGTACACAATAAAATAATTTCATAGTGTATGCAATAATAGAATTGTTGTAATGTTGCCATTATAGATGCTAATGTAGAATTCCTTCCCACCCTTTATGATGGAATTTATTGATGATTAAAATTATCTACATGTTATGATTCCAATGGTTGTGTGGCATCCTACCTCTTTGGTTGCAAGAACTCAACCCTCTAGTTACACATGGTTGATCTTGTAGCCATGAGTCTGTGATAGTCCTACATCTACATATTTTCTACTACCCTTGTTCCATGGTTAGTTTCTCCAAAATACTTATGCTATAATTACCATAATTCATCATATGCTATCATATTTTAGAAATAATCATCTTAACATGTAAAAATTTATCGAACTATCATTTATCAAGTTTTAGTGCTTTATACTTTAAATATTAGTCACAAAGTCTTAGGAATGTATGGGAAATGTTTCAAAGAGCGAGAAATTAGAATAATTAACAAGAAAAAATATTAAACTCATCAGAATGCATCTAACAGACCTTGCACTTGATAATACATTGAGGCACATTTTATATATTTTCAATGCTTGTCTTTACAAGTCTTATTCACAAACCATATTTCTATGATCACTTTCCTAGTTCATGATTCATTTAAGTGCTTGATCTAACATATTTTAAATGTTGAAATTAATTTGATAGAATTCTTCAAATTATTTCTTTGATATGGACTTACTCTAGCTATTGTTTCCTTATGAATTTAATGGACCAACGATGTGATCTTATTCAATTTTGAAGCTCATCATATGCTACTTAAAATGCACATCTACACCTACTTGGAAAGATATTATCAATCCTAATAGTATAGGATTGTGTCATTATTTTTCCTTACTATTAACCTACAAAGGTAGCTAGAAACATGTTGTGCCTTGCATACAACCCATTTTTCCCAAAAATAATGATGAATCCTTTTTATTTATTTTCAAATTTATTGATCAATTTTTTTCCTAGCTTTAAGTGTTCTAGTTTTCCTTGGTTCTTGATGAGCTTATTAGATTGTGAGATCTAAATACTTGAGCTAGTTAGAATTTTTCCAATAAGAGGTATTAGTTTGTGGTAGCAATATGTGATTTGGATCCTCATTTCCACATCTTGTTTATATTTTCATTCCTAGATTGTATCTAAGTTACTATCATCAAAAAATTTGATTTGAGAGTTTAAGGAAACCTTTTATGCTATGCTACTATCGTTCAAACATTAGAAAAGTCTATAAGTGTTCACCATGAGATTTACCCCTTAAAAATCTCATAAAACCATTAAATAGTCTTGTAAATAGCTTGAAAGTTGTTTTGTAGTATCTAAAACCTTTACAAACCCTCCTTGAAGAATCAAAACCCTTTATTGTCTTTCAAAATAATATGTGTCAAGTATTTAAATATAAATGATGGCAAGAAGGTAGTTTACAATGAAGGTTTGAATATGGATCATTAAATATACATATGGCATACCTTGAATGCACCATTAGATTCCCTTCAGTAGATCACTAATAACCCTATATTTTCTCAATCCTTTTGGGGCTAAAATGGATAGTTTGGTATGTGTTGAATACCCTCACCTATCTATCATGATAGAGCTACAATTGTCAAGTACGATCCATAACCCTTATAAAAGCTATATGAGGATTTTTTTTGGTGTGTAACAACAACTGTAAAAGGTCCAACATATTTTGATGTATGATATCAAAATCCCCCTATATTCATTACAAAGATCAAACTAGATTTTTACTATGTGTAATTAGTGTTGCAATATGGAAATATTTTTTAAACATATTTTTTTATTTGATTTAACCTTAGGCTTAACTAATTGTAGTGATTTACAACCTCATTTTGAATCTCAATGCAAAGGAAACATCATACAGTAAAAAACCTTTATTTCTACACATAAATCTTGACAAATGTGCCCTAATATTTTAGGAAACTAAGATAAAATAGGTTGTAGATGCATACCTATTCAACCATGGGTAGAGATAGAATTTAAAGGTTTTAGTTTTTGTGAGATACGTAAAAAAAATCATTTAGTATGGTGATTTATGTTTTGACATGCATGCAAGTATAATCATGTATAGGATCTAATAAATTTGATTTTCTTTTGTGTTGTTGGAATATTTATTTAAAAGTCAACATTGTTCCTTAGATCCAATAAATTCATTTAATCCATAAATACTCTTATTCCATATTAATCAAAATTTCACCATGAGGGTGTAAGTATGCTTGTAGAGATAAATACATTCATTATCATCCTATATGAGTGTCCTACATAGTAAAGATGGTTGTTTTCTTTGGCTGGTCAACATTCAACACTCATACTAATTGAAATAACCTTGAAAATTACTTTCACCAAACCCTAGATAGTGTGTTATATCTTCCTTGCCAACTCTATGATTATAAGGGAAGTGTAAAAAACATTCCTCACAAGGGTAATAGTATACTAGGAAAGAAGAGAGATATGTCACAAAACTAGGTGGAATATTCAACATCATTTGAGAACAACCATGTTGTCAAAAATAAATGACATCTTAGGGCTATTACAACAACACTAAGATAGTATTAACCTAAGAAATAATTCAACAAAATAGAGGCTAGTTACTTAGCCCATAAAGTTATCATCCAAAATAATTCTTCATCTACAATAACACTATCAAACATAGGCACAAGATGTTATACGATGACTAATGGACTATAATATTTCTTAGGCTATCTTAATAACATCATGGGGGATATCCTACCTTTATAATATTTGTATGGTGTCCATAGAGCCATTATTGACACTAAGAATTGTCAAGAGGGAGTTAAAGACAACAAAGAAGACTATAATTTAGTGGACTTTATCATGGAAAGACATAAAATAAATTCATGCATCAATTCTATAGGTTTTATGCCTCTTATGAGAATGAGTTATAATTCTTTCATAGAAACTAGTAGGAATGCTAGTGTTTCCATAAGATAACAATTAGAATAGGTTATTATCATAATTAAGCTAGATTTGTTCACTTAATTTCTTACATATTATCATTGTGCCATTATAGAGAACAACAATAAGACAAAGGGTACTCTCAAGAAATCACTAAAGCCATAAATATTTAGGATAGTCATGGTTATTAAGGCCAGTATAAATATTATAGGATGGTCATGTGCCTAGAAAGACTTATTAATGTTAACATAATAAACAACAACAATAATAGGTTCTATGTAGGATTTAATTAGGTGTACTAAATTATGAATGTTTCCACCTTATTTCTAGGCATCAATTAAAATTCAATGATGAAAAATAAGAGGACTATCTCATCAAGAGTAAGAGTATCATAAATGCTAGTATCAAGACTAAGATCACTTCATGCAAAACTCTACCATATCGTTCTTATAGGATAGTAATCACCAATTAGCTAGTCCAATATCACCTAAGATAATTTTCATGATAATCTAATATCACTTAAAAATTACATACCACACACATATAGAGGAGATAGTCCCAAAATACATCTAGTAACATTGAGATAACCTTATCATTAAGTCAAAATATTGCCATCAATAACAAATACAATTGTCCTTGTATGATTTTTTTGAGTGTGAATTTATAAACTACCTTAAAAAATTTGTTATGATAAGGTCCTCATCTTAGTAATGAAGGATGTCAAAACATACTAATATTCATGATTGTTATGTGCCTTAGAGGTTAGACTTGTAGCTCATTTTCTCATTGATTGATATAAAACTATGTTGAAGAATATTACAAGAAATGAAGGAAGTTGGGTTGTTAGAAAAGATCATATTACTACTATGGATAATCTTACTCTTCCAAGGAAGTCTCTAATTCAAATGGTATCATTGAAATCTATGAGGAAATAATGATATTGTTTTGTAGACTTATAAATGAGGACAGTCACATGAGTGATGACAATCATAGTATTAGAAAGACAATTAAGGGACTCCATTCAATAAGTCTTAATTCCTTAGTCTTATGTAAACTACACAATATATTATCCCAAGGCTATTGTATAGCCATAATCATAATATACATAGTTACTCATGTGGTCACAAAAATCATGACTATCCTTAATCTTAGAAATATTATTATTGTTTGTTGTGTTATATCAGTCTTCTCAAGTCAAAAACATCATGGTAACCAATAATATTCAAGAAATATTTTTTTTTTATGAAAATATTATAATTTCTTACCTTATTAAGGGTAAATTTCCATCATCAATACCAACTCTAATCATGGCACTTGGGACCTTGCTACTCTCAAGCTCTAATATTGACCTCTAGACATATTGATTATAATCATCAAAAAATCAATGACTGCCATAAATGGGAGAAGTATTATCTTGATGAATTCCATGCACCTAGTCATCCATAGGACAATAATCTCTCCATTAATAATCCCATGCCATTGAAGCATTCCATCAAGGTCTCAAGATTTTATTCATAAAGACAGGAGAATCTATTTAAGTACAAAATATTGTCAAACATATAAAGTAGGTTGTCATCAAGGAAGGAGATAGTCATTGTAGTATAACAATGTTGCATAGTTATTACTTCATTTCATTGTGTAATCATAAACAATTATCCTAAAAGGACTATTGCACTTATGTCATAAGAATAATCACACCAATCTTGTGATGGTAAAAATTACCTATATGTCCTAATTTTTTCATCAAGACATGGACACTTATCATGTTGTGTTCTAACAATTAATTTAGGGTAGTATTCATGTCTTAGCTACTAGAGGACTATTAATACAACTACTATAGTCAAAATTTCATGGAAGAAATGGTTTCATTAGAGGAATTTTGCAAGCAAGGAGATTTGTCCTATCTTTAAACCCTTATTGCTTACATAAGGATACAATCTTCAACATTCAAAGGGACTTCAAAAACCACACTAGATTCAAGATTAATCACATTTGTAATCAAAATCCTAGCTAAACTTTAATGATGATAATGGGTGTCCCATTACTGTCAAATAAAAACAAGGGGTTGCCACTAAGGTAGAAGAGAGTTAGTTTATCAATTTTGTTATGAAAGAGAACTAACATTCAAAGGTTTTAAACTAATTATATCTTATCGTAATAGGTAGAGGGGTGATTATGTACAAGATTATCAATTTTGGTGTTGTGCCAAGTAACTAGAAAGGTATTCATACACCCTTTAGATACTATAATGTATGATTAGATGCTCCTAGTTAGTGAGTCAATAAATTGCATGCTTGTGTCTTATGCACTTGATTATCCCTTAGATTGATTCATGATGTCCCATTCTAACAATCAATCCAAACAAAATAACTATACAAAATGGCAAGGGCAATTGTGAGCCCTCCTCTTCTATTTCCTACTAGTCAAGCATCTTTCGATTTACTTGACGTGTTCCTCGCCTTTTGTCATTTTCTTTCTCCACCTCCTTTAACTTTTCATTTCATACACATGTAGGTTTATGAAAATAATTCAATTAAATATCCATGGTATCATAAAATAAGTCTTTGACATATACCCCAATAATGTATATGCACTCTATGCATCCAATTTTATGAATTCAACATCATAATCTAGTTGCACATAGAACACAAATAAAACTTATAATTGTTAGAAAGTGTTTCATTAATTCAAACATTTTGAAAGCAACCTTGCAAAATCCATTTTGTGCATATCCTTCGAACATTTCATTCCATGAGACCACATTTATTTGAGGCATTTTGTTAAACATTTCACATGCCTATGCTTCCACATTTTCCATACACAACATTTCCAACTATAGTATTTGACAAAAATTCTTGTTAATTATGCTTTGATGGATGTTCATATGTGTTTCAAAGCTCCCATTTTGGCACAGGCAGGGAGAATGCTTCCTTTACAACTACCAATTTCATTTGCTTGAAAGTTCCTAAACCTTTGTCACCAATTCCATTTTGTTCATATCTTGCAATCATGGCATTCCATGAGACCAAATCTCCTTGAGGCACATTGTCATTTAACAGTTCGTGTGTCCTGTCCATGCTTCCACATTTTGCATACATGTCTACCAAAGCGGTTGCAAGTATGAAATCTCACAAAATTGTTCTATCCTTTATGCTTTGATGGATGTCCTATGAAAATTCTATTGCAGTTACTGATTATTAATCTCCTATCTAAATAGATCATTTGACTGCTGAAAATTAATTCACAACAAATATTGAAAAATAACACAACTGCAACTTCACTAATAAAATCACAGGAATAGAGAAGAAAACATGCAAAATAATGAACACAATATTTTTGGACAAATTGTCCCTGGAAAAACCTCGAAGGGAAAACTAGTACTGCAAATGAGGAATTTTATTAAACTTCAACAAATCAAGAGATACATAAACTGTTCGCCTCTTACTAGAAAAGCTCCGACAATATTCTTCTCCAGAAATTCTTCCCTCAATTTCTCCTGCTGAAATTCCACAGTTGTTGTCCCCAATGCTATCACTGCGCCCTTGCTATCACTGCAAAATTTACTTGCTATTGATGCAAGTCTTTCTCAAGTGTGTGTTCTCCAAATGCCCATTGATCCCCTTTTATACTTTTCTCATTGAAAAATCAATGGCCATGATTTAATTTTAGTCAATGGCTAAGATTAATTAGACTCTAACAAACCCTAACTAACTGGATTCTAGAAGTCTCTAGAGGAATCAATTAATTAATTAAATAATTATTTGGACAACTAACTCCTTTCTAGAAGTCTCCAAAAAAAATCAATAAATAATTAAATTTCTTGGGAATGGAGATAATTAACCCGGCTGTGTTTCTAGCCTCGTAGACACCACCAGAGACTAGGACACCTATCCAAGCTACATAAAAAAATCAACACTCTCTCTTAGCGAGGAAGGTGTTCTGCATGACACCCAACTTATCTCTAAAAAAGATGAATTTTTCCTTCCCCAATGCCTTTGTCAAAAAATTTGCTCCCTGTTGATCTATAGGTATATACTATAGCTGAACAATCCCTTGATGTACACAATCCCTAATGAAATGATATATGATATCTATATGCTTAGACCTACCATGAAACACCATATTCTTAGACAATTTGATGTAACTTTGATTGTCACAATGTATCACCGTAGTCTCAACCCTCTGACCAAACAAGGCTACCAACAACTTTCGAAGCCATATCGCCTCACACGTCGCCATGCTAGCTGCTATGAATTTTTCCTCTACAAAACTCAAAGCCACAAACTCCTGTTGTACTAAGAGACAACTCCTTATCCCAAAATAAAGCAACACCCTAAAGTGCTCTTCCTGTTCGTTGTACTACCTTTCCAATCTGCATCAATATATCCTATCAACCTGATACCATCACCTTGAGTATATCTAATCCTATACTCGATTGTACCATGCAAATACCGCAACACATGCTTTGTCATTGTCCAATGCACTCTCTTCGGCTCAACCATGAACTGACTAAGAGAGTTTACTGCAAATGATATATTTGGCCTGGTGTTGACCAAATACATGAGAGATCCAATCAACTGCCTATATAAGGTGGGGTCTACATCCTTCTCCTTGGATGATTCTACCTCCTTCCAATTCGTGATCATAGGAGTAGACATGGCTCTGCAATCCTCCATTTTGAACCTCCTCAAGATTTCGATGCAGTATTTCCCTTGTCCAAGGAAAATCTCTCCATCTATTTGCCATACCTCCATGCCTAGAAAGTAGTGCATAAGCCCCAAATCCTTCATCTCGAACTCTACTGTAAGGTTCCTCTTGCACTCCTCTATGAGCCCCAGTGAACCTATTAAAAACAATTCATCCACATATAGAACAAGAATGAGAATCTCACCCCCAACCACCAAGTAGTAGAGGTTAGCATCCGCTTCACTCTTCACAAATCCCATTCCCTACAAGTATCTATCAATGCGCTCATACCACACCCTAGGAGCCTACTTGAGTCTGTACAAAGCTCTCTTCAATCTGCACATGTGGGTTTCACTGTTGTGTGTTACAAAGCCCTCTGGTTGTTCTATGTATACCTCCTTTTTCAATTCACCATTAAGAAACGCCATTTTGACATCCATTTGATGGATCTACCATCCCATATGTGCTGCAAATGAGATCACAGCTCTTATAGAAGTATACCTAGCCACTGGAGCAAATGTCTCCTCATAGTCTATTCCTTACTTCTGAGAGAACCCTTTGGCCATAAACCTTGCCTTGTATTTCTTGATGCTACCATCTTCACCATGCTTGATCTTATAGATCCAGCGTGATCCAATCACTGCCCTATCTGTCGGTCTAGGCACAACCTCCCACACATCATTCTGCACTATTAAGGTATATTCCTCAACCATCACATCTTGCCACACCTATTGTTGTGTGGCCTCTTGATAGCTGGAAGGCTCACTATCTACCAACTGACTAACTAATGCCATATAGTAATTATACCTAGTTGGTTGTCTCTGATGTCTACTGCTCATCCTAGGAGCTCCCACAAACTCCAAGTATCCCTATGTGTCTATTGGTTCCCGCTACCAACTATAGAGGATGAAATATCAACCTCCATGTCTTCCTGATGCATCCCTTGGATCTGCTACATCTTTTGCTCCATACTCTGTGAACTCTCAACACCTGAGCATGTGCTTGTACTAGTAACTGTACTCGAGCTTTGTTGCCCCTAATCTGGTTGCACGATCCTTGGAGCTTCTGTTGGCTGCTCACTTTGATTATCTATTGGAAAATCTCTAGACCTTCTAAATGCCTTGTCCTCTGTGAACTTGAAATCACACTTAACTACAATCCTCCTGGCCCCTAGAATAAATATCTGGTATGCCTTTGAGGTTTCACTATACCCCACAAAGTACTCTCTCTCTCTGCAGTCTAATCTAACTTGGAACGTGTAGGCCTTGGAATGTAACAATATGCCAAACTCCCAAATATCCTAAAGTGGCTAACATCTAGCTTCTTCCCTGAGAACGCCTCCTCTGGTGTCATCTTTCCCAATACCTTATGTGGAACCCTATTCTATATGTATATTGTTGTACTGCATGCCTCTACCCATAAGTAACGTGGCATATCCTGGTCATACAACATAGCCCTTGCCCCCTCTGATATAGATCAATTCTTCCTCTCAGCAACCCCATTCTGTTGCAGGTTGTAAGGAACAGTCCACTCTCTCTTGATTCCTTCCCTGGTATAGAACTCTCGGAACTCTTTCTGTTTGTACTCGCCTCCATTGTCCGACCGAAGAACCTTTATCTTCCTTCCTATCAAATTCTCCACAAGAGCTTTGAAATCTTGGAAGTGACTGAAGATCTCATCCTTGGTCTTCAAGAAGTATATCTAGGTCTTCCTGGAGAAATCATCAATAAAAGTAACAAAGTACTCATATCCTTTGAGAGACTTCATCGACATTGGTCCACATATGTCTGAATGTACTAGATCAAGAACACCCTTGGATTTGGTGTCACTCCTTGGAAAAGTTATTTTCGCAAACTTCCCCAATACACATCCTTTGCATACATCATCATGCTCTATGCTCACCTCTGGAACACCTGTCACTATCTCACAAAGCAATTTAAGTGCTCCATTATGTATATGGCCCATCCTCCTATTCCATAGCTCTCCTTGATCTCTATAATTATTGCTGCTCATCAGTGCCTTATGAGTATCAAACTACAACCTGTAAAGCCGACCACTCCTAACTCCAATAGCTATGGGTGATTTCCAATCCTTATGCTTGATTAACACATTCACCCCTCTAAAGAGTACATTGTAGCCTTTATCCTGAAGGACGGATACAAAAATTAGATTCATACCTAAGCCTGACACATGCAACACATCATGAATGAGAATTAGCTTGCCATTCTCCCTCTGAAATAGAATAGTCTCTTTCCCAACTGGATTGAGTTTGGACATGTTCCCCATAGAAATCTAGATACTGATATCCTCCTTATAACTAGAGAAGTACTCTCTAACTCCTGTCATATGAAATGACGCCCCACTGTCTATATACCAAACACCATGTGAGGTTGAGCTAACCATACAAGCTATGAGTGAAAACTCATCCTCCATTCTACTAGAGAGCTCATCTGCACTTGTTGAAGCCATTGTCTGCTTCATTCCTTTCTTTTCAGTCTTCTTCCTTTGTGGGAAATCGTTGACATAGTGGCCAAACTCATGATAGCCATAACACTTGATCTTAGACAAGTCCTTCTTCTTCTTCTTCTCACTTTTTGGATTTGATCATTTGTTAGACCCCTTCTTCGCTTTCCCTTTTCCTACTAGGGCAAGGTTTTCCTGTTTTGCCTCACTTTTTTGAATCTTATTGTTGGTTCCACTAAAGATTTAGTCTAAGCTCCTCCTGAGTGAAGTCACTCCATATTTGATCCCAACTTGGTAAGGTGTCTCGTCCATTTATAACTTGAACAAAGACATCCCACTGCTTAGTAAACCCATTTAGGGTTATTCGTACTAGCTCGTCATCATCTGGTTTATCTCCAATAGCTACCAACTCATCTTTGACAAGTCTGAGTTTGGTGAGGTAACTTGTAACGTCTTCTCCCTTGTTCATCTGGGTATTCCTCAATTTTTCTCTAAGAATCAGCTTCCGATTAGTGGTAGCATTCTAGTACAGATTCAAAATGGTGTCCCACATCTTCTTCATTGTATCTAACTCTACGATATGCAGAACAATATGGTCCTGGACACCATCAAGAATCAACCTCCTCACCTTGGCATCTTCCTTCTTATATGCTAAGAGCTATGTTGGGTCTGTAATTAAAGCTACAACACTGGTCACATATTCCTTGATACCATTCTCTTCCAGCAATAAAGAAATTGACTTTCTAGACACCAAAATTTGAGGCTCCATCCAATCCGTCCTGATCTCTTAAACCTGTTGAGGCCATCTCAAAAGATAAAATAATAAAAATAAAAATAATTCTGAAGAGGTAGAATTGGGTTTTATAAACCCTCGATTTTTCCTTCCTGTGCCTGCATTTTTTATGCCCTCATATCAGCTTTGATACCATGTGAAAATTCTGTTGCAGTTACTGATTATTAATCTCCTATCTAAATAGATTATTTGACTGTCGAAAATTAATTCAAAACAAATATTGAAAAATAACACAATTGCAACTTCACAAATAAAATCACAGGAATAGAGAATAAAACATGCAAAATAATGAACACAATATTTTTGGACAAATTGTCCCTCGAAAAACCCCGAAGGGAAAACCAGTACTACAAATGAGGAATTTTATTAAACTTTAGCAAATCAAGAGATACATAAATTGTTTGCCTCTTACTGGCAGAGCTTCGATAATATTCTTCTCTGGAAATTCTTCCCTCAATTTCTCTTGCTGAAATTCCACAGCTGTTGTCCCCAACACTATCACTGCGCCCTTGCTATCACTACAAAACTATTTTCTATCACTGCAAAATTTACTTGCTATCACTGCAAGTCTTTCTCAAGTGTGTGTTCTCCAAATGCTCATTGATCCCCTTTTATACTTTTCTCATTGAAAAATCAATGGCCATGATTTAATCTCAATCAATGGCTAAGATTAATTAGACTCTAACAAACCCTAACTAACTGGATTCTAGAAGTCTCTAGAGGAATCAATTAATTAATTAAATAATTATCTGGACAACTAACTCCTTTCTAGAAGTCTCCAGAAAAAATCAATTAAATAATTAAATTTCTTGGGAATGGAGATAATTAAGCTAGTTGTGTTTCTAGCCTCATAGACACCACCAGGGACTAGAATACATTTCCAAGCTACATAAAAAATCAACATGTCCATACCCTATTCCTAAGCTTCCATTCGACACAGGCTGCAAGGACGCTGACAAAAGTTGTAGAGTCTAGCTTTATAGTCGCCAATTGCATTTGCTTGAAAGTTTATAAAGCCTTTTCAACAAATCCATTTTGTGAATGTCTTGCAATTAGGGTATTCCGTGAGAACACATTTCTTTGAGGCATTATGTCAAACAATTCACGTTGTTTGTCCATGCTTCCACATTTTGTATACATGTCTATCAGGGCAGTTGCAACTGCAACATCTGACAAAATTCATCTATCCTTAATCCTATGATGGGTGTGCATAGCCGGTTCCAAAGCTCCCATTTCGGAGTCTGGCTTTACACCTGCCATTGCATTTGATTGAAATTTTCTATAACCTTTTCAACAAACCATATCGTGCAATCATAGAATTCCATAAGACCATGACTTTTAGGCATTCAGCCAAACAGTTCGTGTACCTGTCTTTGCTTCTACATTTTTCATACATGTCTACCAGAGCATTTCCAACTACATCATCTAACAAAATTCCTAAACCCTTCCTGCTATAACGGATTCTATGTTTCAAAGCTCCCATTTTAGCACTAGTTGGGACTGCGACTAGCATTTGGAGACCTATTTTTTGCAATATTGTACTTGGCCAATACTTATCTTCATGGCGATTGAACTTCTATGTATAGTTTTGTGTGGCCATTTCATTGGCCACTACTATCGTTCCCTAAGACAATAGAGAAATTCACATGAATATTCATCTTTTGGAGTATGATAAGAGCTAAGAAGCTTTTGGTTAGGGAATCATAAAAATATATTGATTGTTCCTAGATGTTGAGGGTTGGATGGAGAGAGTAGGGAGATCATCTCTATTCGTGAGAGGGAAATGAAACTCTTACACAAATAGAGAAGCATATAAAAGAGAGTAAAAGTAGCTCTATACAATAGAGGATTCAAATAAAAGCTAAAATCTTGTAGTTTAAAGGGGGTTTTGTATAGTTTGAAGGGGGTGTTGTATGAGAACATATGATATGTTGAAAGTATCATCAAGTGAGTATAGAAGCAAGCTATACAAAGTGTTGTCGTAGTAATAATGTATCGTTGGCTTGGGCAATGGTTTTGCTCCCCATTGGTCTCGGGTTCAACTCTGCTCTCGGGTTTAAGAGGTGGGACTTCTTGCAGGCGGGGGATCTCACCCGCAGGGGACTAGTCTCACCCTAGCTCGCCTCAGGTACCCAACGTAAGGGTTGTCGGTCCATTGGGCTGGGCCACAAGGACACCCCTGTAGTATCAAAAAAAATAATGTATCATGTAAGAAAGTTGTGAACTACATGGATTTGATAAAAAAAATTATTTTTTACGTTTTAAGTTTCGGTGTGTTCATCTATGTTTGTGAGTACAAAGATTATAAGGATTGACTACCCTTAAGTGGGTTCATGATTGTTGATTGTACCATGTACCTTCTACATTTCACTAGACTTTAAATTGTATTTGTAATAATAGAAGATGTATAATCATAACTAATGATAAATAAAATATTTTAGTTTCTCCTTTAATCACGCTAAATCACCATGAGGAATATCTATTTCATCTACTCCTCGTGTTGACCTCAACGATCATTGGGGTTCTCTTGATTTTGCATCTTCATTTGATAATGAACATAAACTAAATGATAAAGATCATATCATTCCTTCTTTATATGTGGATCAAGTTGTATATGGTGGATCACTTTTTCTTTAATGGACAACACTCTAAATGAAGGTACTTTTGTTGATGGCTCTAGGGCTATTGCTAGTTCTAGTTTATCATTTTTAGAACTAGCTAACTAATAAAATAATATTTTTTTCTATCGTATAGAAGCTCAAGTATAATGGAAAAGGTTTGCATATAAAGGAGCAATGTATCTCATAACCTACTCATCCATCACAAAAGTGTAAAACTATTATTTTGGGTTATTATCTTGTCATGGATAAGTATATGAAGGATGCAAACAAACTACATTACAATCTACTTGTGTAGTTAATAATGACATAGATTTATAATTGGTACATCTTGGGTTGATTTAAATAGATTTAATAAATTGTATTGGGCTTTATATGTATTTTCTAATGAAGGTGCTCTTGTTGAATTCTTAGGTGTTTATGAGGATTTTCCTAACTTTCAACATGATAGAGGTTTCCCATATGCTCTTGAAGTTTCTTTTTACCTTGTGGAAACCTCTCCTTCACTAGGTGATTCTTCATAGTTCTTTGATGACTTACCTACTAAACCATTCATTAAAGATATCGATACACTAGTTGTTGGCGACATCTTCAATGTTGATATAGATAAATCCAATAAAGAAAGAGTATTGAAAATTAGTCAATGTTTAAATGATATTTAAGTGGTATAAAATATTTATAATATTACAAGATTATAATGAATTATTTGCATGGTCTTATTAAGACATGTACGACACCTCAAGTGATATTTTCATGCATAATATTATGGTTCTTGAACCCAATATTAAACTTGTCAAACAAGAAAAATATAAATATAAATCTTAAAGTTGCTTTAATGGTTAAAGATGAAATTGAAAAGCTATTAAAAGCTAGGTTCATTAGACCTATCAATGGGTATCCATATGGATTTCAAATATAGTACATATGGCCAAAGTTGATGGATGTACACATATGATTTTTATTGCCTAATATTAATATGATTGTTAATTTTAGAGATCTTAGTAAAGCATCACAAACATGATTTTCCATTACCTAATATTGATATGATCAATTGATTCCACTATTGAGCATGAGATGTTATCAATCAAGAATTTTTTTAGGTTAAAATTATATTATCGTCAATTCCCAAAATCAACATGTAAGATAAGCCTTTACTATTCCGTGGGGCACATTTTATTATGTAGTTATGTCTTTTAGATTGAAAAGTGTTTGTGCTACCTATTAAAGGGCTATGCATTTGATTTTTCATGATTTAATGCATAATACTTTATAAGCTTATGTGGATGAAATTTTGGGTAAATTAAGAAACAAATTGATCATCTCCAAGATTTGAGGACCATCTTTGTGAGATTCTGATAGTATCAAGTTTGATTAAATCTTAAGAAAATGTATATTTAGATTAAAAAATGGTCATTTATTGGGTTTCATTATGTTTAGGTAAGGCGTTGAGGTTGATACTAATAAGAAATGTGTTAATGCTAATATGTCTTCACCTTGAAATATTACACAAATTTGTAGTCTCCATGTCAAAACAAAGACCATTTAATACATTATTGCATAGTTATCATATCATGCTTTACCTTTCACTAAAATATAAATGATACTAAGTTTCAATCAAATAAAGATTGCCAAAAATATTTTGATTATATAAAATAATATTTGATGAGTACAACAATTATTGTTCCTACTATTCATGGTAAGATATATTTCTAATACTAGGTTTTCTATTGGTGGAATGTGGATTGAAGTTGAGGTGCAAAATATACTTCCTACAATAATCTATGGGAAGAGTTATGTGAAAAAATTAAATTGATCATATAGCTACAATAAAATAAACACAAAACTAATATACCTTAACACAATGATTTATTGGGATAACCCTTTTGGGAGAAAGCCTCGCACTCTAAAGAAACTCAATGTATTATTAGGTAATCAATGGCTACAATACATTTTTAGAGTTTGAGCCTTTACAAGAGTATCACTAACAAGAGATTTGAAACAATCATAATATACTAATAGTAGCTATAAAACTCACTTTGAATTATCCATCTCAAGCACCTAATGAATAAGAGAAGCAATACATGAAACCATAAATTTCTAATTAGGAAACCATGAGCAAAAATCACCTAAAATGTGGCACCTAAATCCCTAGTCAAAATCCATCAACCAAATTTCAAGATGAGTTCATAAGATAAAAATAGCATATTCCTTCCACATATTATAAAGTTGTCATTATCCACTCGCTAACTTGGGTGCTCCACTTTCGCTCCATTAGCTACAATCAAAGATACCTTATGATCTTGCGATTTGGGAAAAATGGATTTAGGGTTTGAATCATACTTCTTCCTACATCACAAGGGAAAGGACTAAAATTGATCTCAAACGCCCACTTGGCTACTAACCTCAATGGAAGAGCCAGAATGGTGGATCGAGGTTTTAATCCTTTGGATGGATGTGTGATGATGTGATTGATTGATTATTAATTAATTTAATTTGATAATGCAAAGATGTACCTAGGTTAACTATGAAAATACCGTAAACTAAGATGATTTCTAGAAAATACAAAACTGAAAGACAAAAATAGAGTTTAAAATAGTAGAGGGCAGACATAGAGGAACCTAACATGTGAATTTTAGCTTGATCTAGCTAGATAGGGCGTTGGGCACCCTAGACCTAGAAGCAAATACTCAGAATCAGGTTTCAAACTCTTGTTGTTCTTTGTTTATAGGTTCTTCTCCTCTTGACTCAATGTCAAAACTTTGTTTATTAGTGATAAAATACACTTTCCCTAATTTATTGACTTGTAGGAATTGAATGCTTGAATGAACAATTTGATCTTCAATCCTCTCCAATTTCTCTTCAGATTTGCAACCTATACACAAGAAAGAGGGGAAAGGTTTGTGTCGTATAGGGGCTTGGTTAAGTCAAACCCCATTTAGGTATTTCTACCTCCACAACAGCTATGATGATGTAAAAGAGAGCTTACCCTTGGTTGGGTAGAGGCTAAATGATAAATAAGTGACAAATTGAAAATTGTTGCAACTTACCACTCAGATTTGCATTCCTTGATGGATTGAAGTCATTGTTCTCATCACCTTCAAGGAGAATTTGGATGCTTGATTTTAAGTCTTGCAAGTGTTAGTACTTACAAAACAAATAGGCATGAAACATAAACAAACTCACATGAATATATGATGCATTGCTAACATGATGCTTGACTTGAAATAATGCTACTATAATTTTGCTAAAAAAATTATTATTTTTTGGATGCTCTAATTGCTCAATTAATTTCACTAGGATTGCATTAGTGTGCTTAGGATTTGAAATGATCAAAATGGCTTGTATTTATATGTAATTCTTTAATTTCCCACAAATTAATTACCAATAGCCGACAAATGACTTTAGATTTCTAAATGTTAAAATGTCGACATTGACATATTTTAAATTGAGCCAAAATAGGTTGGACCAGGGCATTGGGCACCAAAGCCCAGAACTATTATTTTGAGACCATAAGTATTGGTAAATGAATATTAAATCTTTATTCCCAATTCAACCTTTGATTTTTTAAAGATTATTATGAAACATGCAAATTAAATGCATAATTGGGTCCAAGAACATGAGGGGGAGCTAAACCTAGTGCGAAATTGTCAAGGGTGACAATTTATGACGCTACAAATGTGTCATAACATGCATTGTGAGTTGGTCAAAAAATGTAGCTTCCTCCTACAAGCCTCTTATGGATCATATATGCTCTTACATTTCTGACGTGGGAGGCCCAACTTTCAAAGGCCATTTATTTTGATCTAGGAAGTTGATTAAGCCTATTTTTTAAATTGAAGATCTTGAAGAGGTCCGTGTCACCATAACTAGCTTGCTCGAATTAGAGTCCATTTTGACATTTTTTTAGGGACTAAATTTGACCTAGACACATCCCTAAAATTTACATTTTTGTGTTCTATAACCTAAAAATTGCTTCTTCTTTTTGGTCCACAACATTAGGATGCAAGGTTGAGATATCTTTCCTAACATATTATTAGCACAAAATGATGATAATGGTAAATAAAATTATGTATATTATATTAGTCACACCTTCTTGGATTATGAGTTTTGATACACTAATATGGAAAAATTATGCTTGGTTACATTTTCTCTACAAAAGTTGAGACATTATATAATACACACTAAAATAGACATAATTGTACAAGAAGATCTTTTGAAAAACGTGTTTTTAAGGCTAGTCTTTTAAGTCATGCATCATAATGGATCATGTTACTCGTAGAATTTAATGTCAATTTTATCTTTATAAATCCATCAAGGTATAAGTAATTGTTAATCGACAAGTGACATCAACATCCACTACTCACACTCTTAGTGATACATCCTTTCTTAATGAATATATAAATTACATACTCACTTCTCATCCCTTTGGACCATGTTCTTTGATGGTTCTAGATTTATGACTAGTTCTAGAGTGGTCATGATAAAAATATATCGCATGGATGATTTGATCTCCTTATCTTTTTAGTTATATTTTCTATATACCAAAAATATAGCTAAATATAAAGTGTTGATTGCAAGGTTACATACAACCATTTCCTTAATAGTTAAATATATAGATATAAATGGTGATTCATAGTTAGTATCTAGACAAGTTGTTGGTGATTATAAGACCGAAGATGCACAACTTGTACAATATAATGATTTGATTTTATAGTTACTTGATTCTTTAGATGTATTTACCATTAATTTTGTTCCCAACAAAGACAATAGAAATATGAATGGTATGATTAGTGTTGTCTTACTTATGAGTAAGGATGATGGTATTCCTCACTTCACATTCTTTATTTTGGATTAAATCAATTGGTTATACATGATACTTCTTCATTGGTTTTAGCTATATTGACTAGTGAGTAGTGATTTTGTGACATTTACACTTACATTGAATTAGGGTCATTTCCCCCTAAGTATTCTAAAGATACCCCTATCTGCATTTGTGAGTCAACTTCCAAACATTTTATTACATAGGGTATTATGTAGGCAAGGTTTTAATGGTTTATTACTTAGACGCATCCATGATCATTAGATATTTTTCGCTCTTCAATAAGTTCATAGGGCTATATATGGTGGCCACATTAACTTGTTAAGTATTGGTTCAAAAAAATTATGCATGAGTTTTTGATGGAGTAAAATATAATAAAAAAACATTTATATGATTTGTTTAGAAATATATGTGAAGATGCTAAACACATAGTAATCTAAAACATGCACTTGCTCATAAGCTTCATTTATTTATCTTTCCATGGTCATTTCATACATGGGGTTATATTTGCTTGGTAAGATGGCTTTGACATCTTCAAAAGGATATACATATATTATTGCTCATATTATATTTTATATATAGGGTTGAAGCCATCTCACTTAAATCCACCATGTCATCTAATAACTTTGCTTTTGTTATGGATAATCTTATTTCTCGGTTTGGTTTGTCATATACTATTATAAATAATAACACATATTTTAAGAATTTAGAAGTGATTTTTTCCAAAAAGTTTCATATTCAATAGCATTTTTCTAACCCTTGCTACCCACAAGGTAATGATAAATTAAAGGCTACAAACAAAACATTGAGCAAAATTTAAGGAAAAAATTTGATAAGCATAATACTATTGACCTTCATAACTTGATCTCACACTTTGGAAATATCATATTAGCATTCACATTCTTAATGGTTATAGACCTTGTTCACTAGTTTGTGGTACCACAACCATTATGCCACTCAAGCTTGAGATCCCCTATATATGTGTTTCTATCTATAAACTTATTCATGATGCTACACATAGAAAACAAATAATACAAGAAAATTTTGAAATACTCAATGAGAGAATATTTTATGCATTACAAAATATTTAGGGGTATTAGAGACAATTAAATTAAACTTATAATAAATGCATCAGCCATAGATATTTTTAGCTTGGCGACTTTTTTATTCATGCTAACCCTAAGAATCCAAATGTTAAAGAAGATATATTGTTCAAATTTTATCCTAATTAAGGCCCTTTTATTATCACTTCTTAGTTTAAACTTGATGCTTTGGGCTTATCCACTCTCATGGAAAAATAGTAGAAGATCTAGTTAATATAATCATTTACATTATTATTAATGTTGACTATCAATTCAACGATACAAGCGGTGGCTACCGAATGTGCTAGACTCTTTGACCCTTTATCCTTTACTTAATCTTACTTTTCATTGTTTTATTATTCATCACAGAGAATCTTATCACTTAACCATCTCATTTGCTTTAATGTTCACTATTTATATGATTATCTTATATATTTCTATTAAAATTATTTACATCTAACATGACATGTTGTTACTATGATTAAACTATTCATCATTATAGGTTATGATGTTTTTCCATTGGAAATAACCTTGGGGCCATATTTTCTCCTTGATCTTAGTACTTACATGTTTACCTCATTGATATACATGATTGTAGATCCTTACATTATGTTATCCATTGCATGTCCACATAATTTTGTCTTTGCTAATTTATCTTATATTTTTGCTTTACAAGATGTTTATACTAGACATATTATTACATGCTTGGTGTGTTTAACATGATGTTATCACCTTCCCCTTTATCTCTAATTCCTTGTATCCTTTGCATGCAACCAAATGGAGGGGGCATATATTATCACCATGCTTCTTCATGGTTATGATCATAGTGATGCAATTATGATAGGTATGATCATTTTCTAGTTCTAGATAAAGCTTTGTCACCATATTCAAATATACATTTCCACATAATTGGATTCCTTATCATGTTATTTTTGGAATTAAATTCTTGTATGTATCTATGTAGAATACTTTACATTTATCTATGTGGTGAAAAATATTTAATTTCCTTGTTGATTGATTCTTTTAATTTGACATGTATTTTGCATGCACACCAAATGGAGGGAAATATAACAATGAAAATTGCATATATGTGCCCTCATCCCTTATGTTTTTGGTTTGCTTTGATTAGAGTGTCCTAAATACAATAATAATTATGTAAGTGGCATAGTCTTACATGGTTTTGTCTCATGACATCATCGTATCCCAAATCTCTTTATCACTCCTCCCTAGAAGTTGATCTTAATCCATAGATCCTCCTCATTTGTCATCCTAGATTAAATTTGTGGGTGTGAATTTTTGTAATTATGGATCTAAACCATAAACATTTTAAATTTAAATTTAATCTCATTGATTCCCTCTAATTAGTCATTATGAGTTGAATAAAACACAATTGTGTTGATTTGTATGCTTAGTTGTTGAATTTAAAGACATTTGTTCACTCATTTTGAGGATCAGTTAGGAACATGCTAGGTTTACTCCAAATATTTTTTCATAGAGAATTTCTGAGAGTATCATAGTAGCATTGTCATATAATTACGTTAATGCACATCATCCTAGATCCATTCCTCACTTGTTTATTGTTTTTTATTTCTATAAAGAGCCATAAAGTCAGTCCATTATGGTTTTGATTGAGGAGAACATGACCATTATAATTCAATAGATTCTCTAAAAAAATTATAAACATTTCCAACCTTTACATATATTAAAACATAAGGATATACATTCAAATAAGTTTTAAGGTGTCAAATAGGGTTAGCCATTCATACAACTTACAAGTTCATTTCTATGCATGTTCATTTTTATAATCACATAGATTAGGTTTGTAGGCATGCATCTTAACCAAAGTAGGTCATAGTTTGTATGTATATTTTGAAGTGACCATATGATAAATTATAAATTATAGTACCTTATCAAATAGGTTGCTATGTTTTCAATGTCAATTTCCCACCTTCAAAACCCAACAAAGTATCACATTTAAATTTATTTAATTTCAACATTTAATCTAACCTTTATTATTTTCCAATTCAAACTCATCTATTTAAATTCATTATTATTTATTTAATTTTTTTGTTTTATTATCTTAAATAACTATATGTAAGTGATTTTTTTTGCATTAAGCTTGAAACTCACAAATTTTGTTTAATGGGACCTTAATTAAGAAAGAAGTCCCATAGAGGAGGGTTTGGGATATTTTTTATGGAGTAGTAGGTCCTATGAGATGAACAAAAATCTACTACAAAATAAACTAGAGCCTTATCATTGAAAACAAGATCCCTTAATTTTTAGTTCTCAAATTTATAGTTGATTCCTTTAAAATGGCAAAAGGAGTTTCTTCCACTAACTCAAGATATTTTTTATCGTGTGTGATACATCTATAACTCTAATTATTACTAAAAAAATATTTTAACTAAATTTTTTAATATTAAATCTTGCTTAAAAAATATAAGACCACTAGAAGAAAGGATCTAGTAGCTTCCCATGTACCAATAATCACTCACCTCTTGTACACCTAACATCCCAAATAAATTTTGTATTATAAACTTTACTTTTAAAGTCTAGTAAAATTTTCTACATTGTCTAATACAAGTTCTCTTGTGGATGTGTAATTTACCAATGAATATGGTCAAAATGTTGGAATTGATTGTCATTGATGTCAAAAGAGTATGAGAGATTGTTAGAATATTTTCATTGATGTCAAAGGTGAGAAGAGCACTTTCTCAATAGAATAAATTGTATGATGGACAAAGGCCAAAGGCCACTAATCAATGGTTGAAGACTGAGTAAAATCAGATTGAGAAGAGTGGATAAAATATTAAGTAAATTGAATTCAATAAAGGAATAAGGGAATGAATAGAAGATATATTATGAAGCACTTCTTACATGATAAAGAAATTAATTAATTGAATAAATCTTAGTTTTAACTCAAATTCACAAGGGTACGATGAAGGGTTGTGTCTCATGATGAGACAAGAAGTATAAGAGAAGTCATTCCATGAGATGTTGTGTGTGGGAAATTTTTGTCACTCAAGAGTGAGTGAGGAATAAAAAATGGAGGAAGGTTTTATCATTCAAAGAAGTGCATGGTATTAGAATATGTAGCATGAAGTCAATAAGAGGAACATAGAAGAATGAAGTGAATGAATAATATTAATTGAAGATATGGTTAAGAATAGTCAAAAGACATGTTGAAGAGCTATGACCATTGAAGAATAAGAAAATAATAGAAGATCATTCAAAAGAGGCCATTAAGGAGAAATAAAAAGGAGAAAGAAAAAGTATTAAAAGGCAGCAATTAGTCTTAACAAAAAGACATCCTTTTAAAGAGTTATCTCTTTTCAAAAATATGCAACTCTTCATTGAGATGTAAAGATATAAATTGAGGTGTGTGGAATATAAAAGAAGATATATTAGTCAAGAGAGAAGTATGTTGAGGATAAAAATATATTATTGTGGATAAATGTGAAAAGACAGTGATCAATTTTGAAAAGGCAACAATTATTATATAAGAGGAGTCATGACTATTTGAAGGTTCATTATCTTTGAAGGATGTATCTCTTCATAGAAATACGAAGATATAAAAGGAAATAAGAAATGTGTGAGAAGTATGAAATAAATGTAATATCACACAAACATATTTTTGAAGAAGAGAAGTGTGTGAGACACAAATATATACCATTCAAGAAAAAGAAGATTTAAGAAGAAGAGTATATGTAGATTTCTGTATGAATATTTAAGAAAGAGAATATATGCAAATTTGTGTGTGAATATTTTGAGGAGAAGAATATAAAAGGAGATCATTAAAGGATATTTGTAAAGGATATTTGTTCTCAAGAAGATAAGATTTTATCTAAGAGGTTGGTGCCTCATATTGGAGAGGTTGGTGCCCCATATTGACGAGGTTGGTGCCTCATATCAAAGAGATCAGTGTCTCTTGCTGAGTTGGTGCTCAATTGTGGGGATTGGTGTCTCTAGTGGGTTGGTGCTTACAAATTCTACAAGTGGGGATTGGTGTCTCTGATGCGTCAGTTCTCAAAAATTGTATAAGAGGGGATTGGTGTCTAGATTGTAGGTTGGTGCCTACAAATATTGTAAAAGAGATTTATATAAAAATATATATTTTACCATGGTTTTCTCCTGTAAGGGTTTCTATGTAAATCATGTATTCTTCTTGTGTTGCATAATTGTTAGGTCTTATGTGAATTATATTGTGCAATTGGCATTATTGTGGATATTATTTTAAAAATAAAGAATTGTCTTATACTAATTCACCCCTCCCTCTCAATATAAGCGTGTGCTCATCACAAAATAATGCAAGTACATTTCTAATATAGGAAAAGTTGCTCTAAAATGCTCACTTTTATAATTAATTTAAATATTTAATGTTTACAAAAAACTACCCACTTGCATAGGGTGCAAAACTTGAACAATTTATATATGGATATCTTAATGCACAGTTATTGGTGCCTAATCTACCATAAAATCAATCTCCAATCAACTTTATGGGTTGTCAAATGCATATTCCCTCATACTCTGTCACATCCACATGAGTCAACTCTATTTACTATAGGAACCTACACAAACAATAAATGGTGTAAGGCTCTGCTAGTAGACATCAAACACAATATAATTCATAATTTGGTCATGTCATCATATATTTTATAAATAAATCACAACTCACAACTACAAATATAGATGATTGAATGCAAGTTAAATTAATTTAATTTCAAATTCAACAACCAAATTGAATGCATTCCATTTTTAATTTTGAATCAATCATAAGAGGGAAATTATGCAATCATATTCACATGGCGGTAAACTATCAATTTCATCCAAGTGCACATCTATCATCCTCTGCAATACATAAAGCATCACCAAGCATCTTGTGCATGTTCCCGAACTATCCAAAACTCTTCATGTTGGTACTACCTATCTATGTCACATGCAATATGATATTTTTTAACCACATTGATACATATAAATATAATGTGAAAACCATAATTTGTATCATCTTATCAATGTATCTTATTTTTTAAATTACTACATACATACATACATATATATATATAGTTAAAATTTTGTAAATTTTTTAGGCAAATGTAGGTTTAACATATACTATCTATCAATAATATATACAAACATATAAATACCCTATATAGATATATAGTGGAAATCTTAAATATACATTGTATGTCAATAATATATACAAACAAATAAATTAAGCCTTGTATAGACAAGTGTGTGTATATATATAGTCATTAAAGGTTGACGGTGTTCTATTTTTATTTTTAATAGTGGATAATATGATGGTTTAGTGATTCATTGTGGTGTGACAATGTATTTTACCTATATAGATGTCCTTTCGCTTACCAACAAAACAAAACAACATACATAATCATTGTATATGTATATGTATTAAGAAAAAGGTGATCCTATGTATATGTGTATGCATTAAGAAATGTGTCAATGATTTCATTCTCTTGCACCAAGATACTCTCACAATTAGGACAGATATTGGGAAAATGACTAACATGCTTGTTAATGACCTCATTTCGTTTCACTAGATTGTACTCATAAGTAGGGAGATTATACTCATACAAGCCATGGTTAACTATATCAAAACCACTTCTTTGAAAAGGAAACATGTTGCTACTTTCCTTACGGATAAAATGATCAAAATAAGATAGTTTTGTAAAATAGAGTTGAAAAATAGACAACAGACCTAGACAAAGGACACTAAGAGAGCTCTGCCACAGGAATTTAAGCCAAAAATAGTAGGATAGGGGCACCTAAGGGAATTTTTTTCTTAGCTAGGGGTTCTAAAAATTCAAAAGTTGACTATGTAAAGCATTGCTAAAGGATTCTGGGTTTTCTTGCAAATAGGTTGAACAGTTGATACTTTTCTAGATTTTTCTTAATTTAAGACTATGTACTTAAAAATGCAAGTGTACAACAAAGTTGAAATTTTTTTGAAAAGTTTTGAATGCAAATTTTAGATCTAAAATGCAATAATTGACTGATTTGAAGATGCAAAATTCTAAGAATGATGATTTGATACAATTTTGAAATGAAACTATGTAATTTTTATCACTTTTTGATCTAAATGAATGCAATGAATAATTTCAGAATTTAATGACTTGATGAATGCAATTTGAATGTAGATATAACCTAAATTACTAAAATAAACCCTAATTCAAGCTATGATGCAATATGTGATGCATTGTTTTTGAATTTTTATGCTTGTATGATGCAAAAATGAAACCCTAAATGAAAGATGCAAAACAATGTAATGCAAAACTTAGATAGGATGAATGAGTGTAATTTCAAAATTTTTATAATGTCAAGACATTTGGTTCACCAAAATGAAACATAAAACAAGGTGATCCTAGGTCCTAAATGCTTAGAACCATAGGATGCAAGGACTTTTCCTAGGGTTTCATTGACATGGAGATCAACAAGGTGTATAGATTGACTTTCAACCATGAAGGTGAGCCAATCAAACCTGAATCTCCATCAATTGGGGGATTGGAATGATTTGAAATTTATTTTCCTTCACTAACCTAATTAGACTATGTACCCTAATACTAAAATTACAAGAATTAGATAACTGATAAACGAAAATAGTCAACTGCAGGTAGATCTGGAAAGTGTAGGAGACTATGTACTTGTCATCCCAAAAGTTGGATCTAAGTGTTGTAGCAAGACTGGGTCACCCAAGGACAAATGGGTCTTTTTATGATACTTTTTTTCAATTTTTGGCATCCTTTGATGTCGAGTTTGAGCTTTAGATTCCTGCCTACAAATCTGTCAGAACACTATTGGATATTTCTATAACTGAGTTTCCATGAGTTGACAATATGTAGGGCTTCAAATACGACAATGAATAATTTGTCTTCAAGCCTCCTTCAATCCTTTTCAAACCTACAACCTGCACACTCAAAGAGATGATCCTATACATAGAAAAATGTGATCCTATACATAGAAAAAGGTGATCTTATGTATATGTACATAGAAAAAGGTGATCCTAGGTGCTAAATGCTTAGAACCATAAGATGCAAGGACTTTTCCTAGGGTTTCATTGAGATGGAGACCAACAAGGTGTATAGATTGACTTTCAACCATGAAGGTGAGCCAATCAAACCTGGATCTCCATCAATTGGAGGATTGGAATGATTAGAATTTAATTTCCTTAACTAACCTAATTAGACTATGTGTCCTAATACTAAAATTACAAGAATTTGATAACTGATAAACGAAAATAGTCAGCTATAGGTAGATCTAGAAACTCAGGAGGTTGTGTTTTGTCACTAGAAGTTGGATCTAAGTATTGTAGTAGGACTAGATCACCTAGAGGCGAATGGGTCTTTGTATGGTACTTTTGTTCTATTTTCTAGGTCCTATAATGTCGAGTTTGAGCTTCAGATTCCTGCTTGAAAATTTGTCGGAACACTGTAGGATATTTATGTAACTAATTTTCTGTGAAGACAATATGTAGGGCTTCAAATGAAACAATGAAGAATTTTTCCTCAAGCCTCCTTCAATCCTTTTCAAACATACAACCTACACATTCAAAGAGAGGGAAAGGTTTGTGTCATTTAGGGTCTTGCCTTAGTCAAACCTTGTGTAAGTGTTTCCACTTCCACAATGGCAATGGCAATGATAAATGGATAATTGAAAGGAAGGAATGATGAAATCAAGTGTTGAAACTCACCAACCTTCAATGGCTTCCTTGAAGGATTGAAGTCATACACATCACCTCAAGGACTTTGATCTTGCTTGCTTGAATGCTTGAATTCTTTGGAGACCTACAAAAGGGGTTAGCCTTCACAAAACAATGATAAAATAACAACATGAACTCACATACACTTTTACATGGTGCTTGGATCTTGAATTGCTGCAATAAATCACTAAAATGTTGCTCTTGACTTGCTCTTGGATGATCTTAATTTTCACCCTTTGCTATATATTTTCACTTCTAGTTTCAAATGGTGAAAAGACTGGTATTTATATGCTATTATTCTAATTTCCCAAAAATTAGATCTTGATAGCCTACATTTGAAATTTGAATTTTGAATGTTAAGAGGGCCACTCCAACATGCCCAAAATTACATCTTGGCTAAGAAGGGGGGCCCATTCACCCTTGTCCTGGCCCTAATTTCCAAGACATTAAGTGTCGGGGGCAACATATGAATTGGATGCATTTATTCAATGCTTGTAATTTATTGAAAAGTGGTACGAATGGGCTCTGAAATATATAATTTTAGGAAATTATGGGGTAAATTAGACTCAGTAATTTAAGGGGGAGCAAATAATATCATGAAATTTTCAAGGGTGATAATTTAAAATGCTACATTTAGCCCCCACTTTAGTGAGAGTATGAACTTACACTCAGACTCACACTAAAGTAGAAAAATATGTCAAGAGGGGTCTGATTGTCCAAATGTTGAAGAGATAGGATGAATAAGGGTATAGGGGGATGCACAAGCCCCCAAGATCTAGGATTGCATGGAAAACCAACATAAGCACAAAGGAATGCTCACATGTATGATATGTAGCAAGAAAACATACACAAACATACATGTCAAAAAACACGAAGTATACACGATGAAAACACATGACACAATGGAACATAAAGATAACAAAAAAAATAATAAAAACACGATGTAAATACTATGAAGAAACACAACAAAACACAAGGTTAGTACTAAAAATTTGAGTCGATAAGGCAAACAGACCTCAGTCTTAATTTATCTCAAATGCCAAATGTCGTCCATCGAATAAATTTTAGCTCACATGAGAACTAGCAAGTTGTGTTATGCCACATCACTCATGAAACACATGGCTCCACTGGAAAGCAAGGTGTGTTATGCTAGGTGGCCATGTTAAAAGGGATGTTCAAGTTTAACATCTCAGGGGACGAACAAAACTCACCTCAGGGGGTGCATAAATTTCACCTCAGGGGGTCCATAAAACTCACCTCATGGGGTCCATAAAACTCACCTCAGGGGATGTATAAAACTCACCTCACGAGGTGCATAAAACTCACCTTAGGGGTGCATTACAATAGGATAAGGCTAAAAAATCAAGGGATGTTATATCAACACCACCACACGAGACAATAACAAAGCGGATTTTCTCAATACACAAAAGGTCACCCTTAGGGGATATTACTCATGACATAACCACCAATAGAGGACAAGTCATGGAAAAATAAATTCACACCTTAGGGAATACTATCCATGGCATTATCACCAAGGGGAATGTCATATGCCAAGAAAGGTCACTCTCTTGAGGGATATCAAGCTTAATATCACCACAAAGGAGACACTAATCATAAATCAAAAAGGCCACACTTTGATTAACAAGGTCACACTTCCTAGGATATGTATGTTATCATCACTAAGAAGGGACTATTCCACATGCAAAAAAAGATCAGGGGACTATATTCCCCCCTTAAAATGTTATACTTGTTCCACTAAAATTTTAAGGAGACAAAGAGGGATCCCTTGCTAGAAGGAATGCACCTAGGATAAGGCTACCTAACACCCTTTCCCACCCTTTCCCTCCCTAGTGTAGGGACAAATATGAGCCTACATAGGTTATGATATGTTGCTCCTTGCAAAATAAAAATATAATTGCATAAAGCCAAGTTTATACCCCCATGCATGGTAGTGATTATGTTATGATACTACAACTACCACATGGTAAGGAGCAAAAACTAGTGCTATTGATTAAGTGAAGGTGTTTTTGATATTTTTTTTATTTGGGAAGGATAATAGCCAAGGCCTCTTATTGTTTCTTTTGTGTTGGAATCTATGGTAACATGGATTCCTTGTTATTTTACACCATATCCTTTCCCATTATAGCCAAGTTGTTTCAAAAGTTCATAACCTCTTCCATATATGGCTTCTAAATTTTTCGAAGAAGATGGCTTTTCATGATCATCTTCATCATAGGTGGATGTGTAATTTGTGTCTTCCTCTTTTCTAGAAGTTGTGGAATCGAATAATTTTGATGATTCAATGATAGGTTGTGTTGATACCATTGTTGCTTCTTTCTCTTTCTTTGATTTTGATTGTATAATATTGTATTCCCCCATGAATGTAGGTGTAAAATATAATGATTCCCAATCATAAAATAACAACTTTTTCATGGATGGAAGACTCTCATATTTGTCCTCAACTTGTAAAGGTTCCACTTTTGTAGTTGGTGTCAGTGTGCTAAGAGGATTTGTCATTCCAGCTTCAGTTTGTAAATAATTTTTGGATTTCGTATCAACTTTTAGTGTGTAAACCTTATTGTTGTATATGTACTTCATTGAATGATGAAGCATTGAAGGAACTCCATTTATTTCATGAATCCATGGTCTACCCAAGAGAAGATTGTATGAAATATCATGAGGCATGACATGGATAGGAATTTGTAATGTAACCTTACCAACTTTGATAGGTAATGTTATCACA
Source organism: Sequoia sempervirens (assembly GCA_007258455.2). Lineage (NCBI taxonomy): Eukaryota > Viridiplantae > Streptophyta > Pinopsida > Cupressales > Cupressaceae > Sequoia > Sequoia sempervirens. Next base: position 30,933,304 of record VDFB02000008.1, on the reverse strand, counting down.
CCAAGCGGTTTTCTTTCTGTGTTATCAAAACCTTTGATTAATAAATCAATGGGTTGAATTAAAGTTTTATCAAGCTCCAATTTTATTCAAAAGATTTATACTAAAAATATTAATCCCTGAACAATTGTCAATAAGGGTATGTCTAATCCCAACCCTATTAATAATAGTCATTATCATCAAAGCATCATTTTTTTTTATATTTCCAAAGGGGGTAACTCATTTTGATGAAAGACAATGTCCAAATCAGGTGAATTCATATTCTCAATCAAAGTTTCCACATCATTCGATTGTGCACTAGGAGGGATCACAACTTTCTAAAAAATCATTTTGAAGCATGACATAATAAGCAAGTGATGTTTGAATTAAATCCCACAATTAGATATTAGCAGGAGTGTTATGAAGTTGTTTAACAAGATCATATTCTTTAGTTTTACCACTATGTTGTTGGATATTAGGTGCAGGTGGGAGGTATGGTTGAAGCAATGGGATGGATGTTGGTGTTTTTTTGGTTTCTTATTATTCCTAATATTATATGTGTGAGCTACAATATGATAACTTGGTTGTTGCGACACATGGTTACTAGTAAGTTGTTTTGCAAAATTTAAGATATGGCCATGAGGCTTAGGAGGTCCTATAATGAGAGGTGACTTAGGAGGTTCAATAATTAAAGGACTTTTAGGATGTCCAAAAGATGTTTTAGGAGGTCTAATAATCAAAGGAGATCTAATAGTCAATTGTGCGTTCATAACCTCAATGGATTTAACTTCTTGTTGATGATCTTCTATTGAGGGGGAGTCTAAGGTGACCTTAACATATTCATCTAAGCAAGCCATCTTACTATATTTTGAAATAAATGTATCAATGATTTCATCTTCTTATGCCATAATATCTTCCCAAGTGGGGGAATCATGACACTCAATGATTGGATCTTCTAACACCAAGATACCTTTGTCACAAGTAGGAGAGGTATTGGGAGAAGGACAACTATGATTGTCATCATTTTCTATGATTGCATCCTCTTGCACAAAAAAATTCTCACAAGTGGGAGATATGTTGGAATATTAATGAAGATTAGGAAAAGTGATATTAAGAAATGTGTCAATGATTTCATTCTCTTGTACCAAGATACTCTCACAATTAGGACATATATTGGGAAAATGACTAACATGTTTGTTAATGACTTCATTTCTTTTCACTAGATTGTACTCATAAGTAGGGAAATTATTCTCATACAAGACATAGTTAACTATATCAAAACCACTTCTTTGAAAATGAAACATGTGGCTACTTGCCTTACGGATAAAATGATCAAAATTAGACAATTTTGTAAATAGAGTTGAAAAATAGACAACAGACCTAGACAAAGGACACTAAGAGAGCTTTGCCACAAGAATTTAAGCCAAAAATAGTAGGATAGGGGCACCTAAGGGAATTTTTTTCTTAGATAGGGGTTCTAAAAATTCAAAAGTTTACTATGTAAAGCATTGCTAAAGGATTCTAGGTTGTCTTACAAATAGGTTGAACAATTGATACTTTTCTAGATTTTTCTCAATTTAAGACCATGTCCTTCAAAATGCAAGTGTACAACAAAGTTGAAATTTTTTTGAAAAGTTTTGAATGAAAATTTTAGATCTAAAATGCAATAATTGACTGATTTGAAGATGCAAAATTCTAAGAATGATGATTTGATACAATTTTGAAATGAAACTATGTAATTTTTATCACTTTTTCATCTAAATGAATGCAATGAACAATTTCAGAATTTAATGACCTAATGAATGCAATTTGAATGTAGATATAACCTAAATTACTAAAATAAACCCTAATTCAAGCTATGATGCAATATGTGATGCATTTTTTTTGAATTTTTATGCTTTTATGATGCAAAAATGAAACCCTAAATGAAAGATGCAAAACTTAGATAGGATGAATGAGTGTAATTTCAAAAAATTTATAATGTCAAGACATTTGGTTCACCAAAATGAAACATAAAACAAGGTGATCTGAGGTCCTAAATGCTTAGAACCATAGGATGCAAGGACTTTTCCTAGGGTTTCATTGACATGGAGATCAACAAGGTGTATAGATTTACTTTCAACCATGAATGTGAGCCAATCAAACCTGAATCTCCATCAATTGGGGAATTGGAATGATTTGAAATTTATTTTCCTTCACTAACCTAATTAGACTATGTGCCCTATTACTAAAATTCCAAGAATTTGATAACTGATAAATGAAAATAGTCAATTGCAGGTAGATCTGGAAAGTGTAGGAGACTATGTACTTGTCACCAAAAGTTGGATCTAAGTGTTGTAGCAAGACTGGGTCACCCAAGGACAAATGGGTCTTTTTATGATACTTTTTTTCAATTTTTGGCATCCTTTGATGTCGAATTTGAGCTTCAGATTCCCGCCTACAAATCTGTCAGAACACTATTGGATATTTCTATAACTGAGTTTCCATGAGTTGACAATATGTAGGGCTTCAAATGTGACAATGAATCATTTGTCTTCAAGCCTCCTTCAATCCTTTTCAAACCTACAACCTACACACTCAAAGAGAGGGAAAGGGTTGTGCCATTTAGGGGCTTGCCTTAGTCAAACCCCATTTAAGTGTTTCCACTTCCACAATGATAATGACAATGTCAATGATAAATGGATAATTGAAAGGAAGGAATGATGAAATCACAAAGTTCTATAACTCACCACCCTTTAGTGGCTTCCTTGAAGGACTGAAGTAATACACATTACCTCAAGGACTTGGATCTTTCTTGCTTGAATTCTTGAATGCTTTGGAGACCTGAAAAAGGGGTTAGCCTTCACAAAACAATGATAAAATAACAACATGAACTCACATACACTTTGACATGGTGCTTGGATCTTGAATTGCTGCAATAAATCATTGAAATTTTGCTCTTGACTTGCTCTTGGATGATCTTAATGTTCACCTCTTGCTAGATCCTTTCACTTCTAGTTTAAAATGGTGAAAAGACTAGGTATTTATATGCTATTGTTCTAATTTCCCAAAAATTGGATCACGATAGCCGATATTTGAAATTTGAATTTTGATGTTAAGAGGGCCACACCGACATGCCCAAAATTAGGTCCTGGCTAAGAAGGGGGGGCCATTCGCCCTTGGGCGAATGGGTCTTGGCCTTGATTTCTAGGACATTAAGTTTCAAGGAAACATATGAATTGGATGCATTTATTCAATGCTTGTAATTTATTGAAAAGTGGTACAAATGGGCTCTGAAATACATTATTTTAGGAAATTATGAGGTCAATTAGGCTCAATAATTTAAGGGGGGGAAAAACATAGTGTTAAATTGTCAAGGGTGACAATTTATGATGCTACAATATGTATATTTATATGTATATGTATATGTATATGTATATGTATATATAGATACATATATATACATATATGTATATATAGATACACATATGTATATATACATATGTGTCTATATAAATACATATATGTATATATATAGATACATGTATGATACATATATGTATATATATAGATACATGTATGATACATATATGTATATATAGATACATACATATATATATACATATGTTAGCAAGAAATCTGGGGAAACACATACCAAAGTTCTAAGCTCCAAATATTTTTTGAGTGTTGTAGTTTATACCCCGGACTCAGTCATATAAAAGTGAACCCCAATTGATTCAAACAAATGATTAACCAATTATACATTCATAGATTGACATATAACATTAGACAGATAGAATCTTCGTGATCATTATATTAATCATGTCAGCATAATACAATTATATATATTATCCTATATTCTTGCTTATCTTTGTCTTTCTTACATATAACTCTTTATACATATAGATACAATTTTTATGTATAACCTTCTTACTCACATCCTTTTATCTTTCATACACTTATGCATACATATATATCTCATACTTTTTCATTCATATATTTCCCTATACATATGTTACACCCCATGTGTTATTACCTATTTACTATTACCTTATTTGGTAAAATTGCTTTAATATATGTGAATGTGTTTTGTATATGAATTTTGATAGAAATATGATGAATGAATGTTTGATTCAATTTAATGTTTTATAATAATTTTATATATGAAATATATGTGATGCATATGAATATATTGTTATTGGCTAACTATTGTTATGATGTACTAAGCTGAATGTGGGAATAGGTTCAAACCTCCAGGAGAGAGGGGTAGTATCACCCAGGAGAAGAACATGGTCTAGTAACCTTTAATTCAGCCTAATTGAGCATTCACACAATCACACCCTAGTTGGTCTTAGTTGAGTCAAGTCAATTTGGGTAAATGGTAAGTGATCTTCAGTTTTGGTTGTGAATATTTATATTAGTTTGCAATCTTGTTTTATGAATGTTTGGATTAAGGAATATGATTAAGTGTTAATTTCGAGTGGAAGTCCTTCCTTGTGTGTTTATTTTTGTATCGATGAGATATATACATAAAAAATATATATATATATATATATATATATATACATGTCTACAATAAACTCATACATGTGATTGAATATGTACATGAGTATACGTAGGTAGACGTATCTAAGCATACTCATGGACGAATTACCCATATGCATGGGAATATCGATTGGACTAAGTGATATATATACACTTCATGTATATATGTCAATCGATAGATATGAGAGTATAAGTGTTCTTATAATTTTATTAAAATAATATTATGTATATATATATATATATAATATATATGTATTAAATAATATAGATAAACATATATTAATATATTTATATATAATTGTGTGTGTATATATATATACGTAATGTTATTTCATATATGTTTATATATGGTTGTTAATTAGTAATTAATGCATTAGATTATCATGAGTAATGAGTATATATTAATATATATATATATATATATATATATTTGTATATACATTTATATATATTTGGATATATATATTACATATATAATATAGATGATAGTTATTTGATATATATTCAAGTGCATTTGCAGCACTAAAGTTGATAATAGTGAAGCATTTTAAATGAAACTTATGCGCATATAGTGTTGCCTTGTATAAAGGCATTGCATAGTGTTTAAATAAGCGTATGAAACAAAGTGTCAACCAAGTCAACAAGCCGCGCATGTTTGTTGGCATAAAGTGGAATGTTGGCAAAGGAAATGTAAATAGTTTAAACACTGGAAGAAGTCTAGCTTTTTGGAAGCAAAATGGAGTCTTAAACCTCTAGATGTGTATAAACTCGGTCAATGATAAGTTGGTAGCAATATAGAGGGGTATTTGACTTTTAAACCAAGTAGGAAACCTACTTAATAGCTTGTTGTTCATTTGAATCAGTAAAAGAGTCTAGTTGTTTCTTGAAACAAGTCGACTCAGCCATTCGAAAGGTGAGGACTATTATGTGTTGCAAATTTGTAAGTTAGTTTGATGAATCATTGCATGTGGATAGAAAGGTGGTAGAAGTATTAGCTTGTTTGTAGCCTTTGGTTGCTCACATTTTAGTATATATAAAGGTGCTCATTCTACCATTTTCTACACTTTTCAATTTGATTATTTCATTGTTATTCTACTAATTATTTTGTGCAAAGCGAGTTGAGAGCTTGAGAGTTAGTGAGTTGTTTTTTTTATTTTGCATTAGTGTTGTTGAGAGATTTGGTAAGAGGCTAGAAGTGGAAATTGGGTTGTTCTTAGAGGAAATTGCAAGTGAGATTGAGAAATTAAGCTAGGAGGGAAGAATTATCAATTGGAGCTTTTATTTAGGCATGTTTATTTCTACTCCTTTGTTATTATGTTGGAAAGATTGTTTATTTATGTGGAAAAGTTTGGAAAGAATGTCTTTTATGTGTGTTATGATGATTGGATATGCTTGCATGTTTCTTGATTGTTTCTTGTATTTGTGAAACCTTTCTTTTTGGTTTGTATTTATATAGATATATATACTATATTGGATTTCATACGAATGTATCTATTTGTACTATACGTAGATTGTCATTTCTATACATAGTGTGTCAATACTCTAGGAGCGTAGCATAAGATAGAGTTGTTTTGAGATACTTGTAGCAATGTCATTTAAATATGAGTTAATGGGAAGGTTATTCCTGGGGTTAGATAATCCATGGGAAAGGGGATAGCCTTCGAATAGAATACTAAGGGTCAAAAACAAATTGAGCAATTATTGTGACCTAAAATAGATGACCCTCACTTGAAGTACTGGGTGATGAATCTTTGGCCAAAGTAGTGTAAGTAGCCACTATTTACACTGTCATTTCATTGTGATCCAATTTACATTCTAGGTTGGGAATATCATACATGTAGTTGTAGCCACATTATGGTAGCTCTAGATATGTAGGACACGTCACTATGCTCAGGAAAGGCTATAAGAAGGATGAGGTTACCAAACCAATCTCTTCATCGAAGGGAGGTCCACCTTACCAAGTTTAGTAGATGTGCGAGGGACCGCAATAAGTCCATGGTTGGCGGAAAAACGCTTGAGTGATTCTTCTCCTCATGTAGTTGGCGGAAAATATTTGAGAGGACATTCTAAACCATTTATATTTCTAGTTCACTTAAGCTTGTTGAAGCTATGTATGTAATCATGTATCCATCTATATGGAAATTGTAAATGTGAAATGTTATCTTGAATATATGAAAAGCGAAATCATACTTGTATTGATGAAATTTTGTCTTTAATTATGCAATGGAAAAGTTTGGAAAGGTTATGTTTCAAATGGTGCATTTATTATTGAAAAGAAAAGAAAAAATTTATTGCTCATAATGTTAGATGCATAAACTTTTCACTTGTGGGTAAAACATAGAAAATTATAGGGTAGAACAATGGGCATGTTATATGTGGTATCAGAGCTACCAGGTTCAACTCTGAAACCTATGTGCTCGCTATGTTTCCAATCCAACATTATATGATTCTAATGTTTGGAAATTCTTGTGTCAGGGTGGTGCATCTTAAGATGACTGCAAGGAAGTTAGTAATTAGAAATGAGCACTACCTATGGGCCAAGTAGGAAAGAGAAGCCCTTGTTTGAACCATTGAGGGAACCAATTATGACAATGCCATTTGGTTAAATGATATTGATACTTTCATTCATGCCCTTTCACAAATTATTCAAGAGAGGAGAAGGATGAGAGAGGCTATCAACTTCAACTTCTTGCCTCTTGTCTCCCTGACCAAGTTGAACTACTTATCACTTTCCAAGGATATGTCGTTAGAATGTAGTGTTAGTCCAGTCATGATATTTAGGGATCTTTATGTTCTTCCTTTAGCGAAAGTTATTGTAATAGCCTCAAGTGGCGAATTAGAGGGTTATGTACCTCAAAACTATGTATCTGAGGATAGATCAGAGCGTTATTTCCCTTTTGATGATGTATATGAGAAAAAATCTAAGGGGTATACCCCATGATGTTATGTATTGAAAAGTGAATCCGAGGGATACTCTCCCTTAGACAATTTGAATAGTCATTCTATGTAAACTCAAGGAAATTGAAATCATTTTTTATTATAATGAAAACATGTTTTGGAAAAACTTGTGAATGAGCTCTTTTATAGAATTTCTTATGTGAATGATAGATCTTTTGGAATGTCGTTAACATTGAGAAAGCTTTCATAGATCTAATTAAAATGAAACCTCTAGGTATAACTATTCTTGGGAAAAATGGTTAGGACAAGAACTAACTTTGTGGGAAATCAAGAAGTAGGTCAAGGTGTTGAGAATGTCAAAGCTAAGTTGTATCGCATTCTGGCTATCATGGATGAAACTAGAGCAAGAATAGGAAACCTCGAACAGGAAGTTAGGGGAATGGAAAGAGAGGAACAAGAAGTCCCAAATAATGAAGAAGTTCCCAACAATAAAGAAGAAGGGGAGAATTCCCACGATCACACTCAATCTAGTGATAATGAGAACAATAAGTCACAATCTCAGACTGAGGGAACTAAAAGGAAGCGTTTAGCAAGTGAGTTATCTCGTGACATGAGAAAGATCACACCACCAAAATTTGAAGGTAGTACTACTAGAGATCTAGCGAAAGCATGGCTTATAGAGATGGAGAAGTATTTCAAAATGAGAAATTACTCTGAGGTCACTAAAGACATTTAGGGAGCATTTCAATTGGTTGGTGAAGCATCCAACTAGTGGATGAATAAGAAGATGAAGTTTGGGCTTAGTTCCTTAAGTCTCACTTGGAGCAAATTTGTGGAGATTTTCTGAAAGTGATGGTTGTCTCAACTCTTTTATGACCAAAATCTCACTGACTTCCAGAACCTGAGGCAAGGTGACTCCTCAATGAATGAGTATTGGGATAATTTCTCTTGACTCTTGAAGTACATACCTATGTACCAAAAGGACGAGCAATTTCATATGAGGAAGTTTATCATGGGTTTTAATGTTCAAATAGGGGGTGAGGTAGACATGCATGGTCCAACTACCATGGACTTAGTGTATGAGAAATAAATTAAGCAGGAACAAAGGCTTAAGTCTATTTCAAACTACCAGGAGAAAAATAGAAGGAAGTTTGGTTGGTCGCAGACCAATCAAGCTCCAAAGAAGCCAAGTGAAGGGAAAAGTTTTCAAAAGCAAGGGGACAAGGGACCCAAAATAATTGGAATGAACCAAGGAGAGATCGAAGGGGAAACAAACAAAAATTTAAATGACAATTTCAATAGCAATGCTGGTGGAAATGAGAGTAATTTTAGAAGATATGTGAAAAGGAGTGGACCAACAAAGGGATGTTATACATGTGGTGGGGATCACTATGTGAGTAATTTTCCAATTAAACCATCAGGGTCACAACCACATGGTAACTCTCTTCCACCTTAAGTGTTTCAACAAAGGATTCATGTTGTAGTGGATAATCGACAAGCAGAGTACCATATTACTTTGATAGAAGTTTCAAGTACTTTGTATGGAATTCCTATTTCAATTTTAATAGATACTGGTGCCACAGAAAATTTTATTTCTCCTAAAATAGCTAGTCAAATGTCTAGAAAAGTTGGCTACATGGAAAAGTCTTGGGTTGTTGAATATGTAAACCGGACAAGAGCTGAAGTAAGTCAATGTCTATTTGAAGCAAGGGTTGAACTTCTGAGTTTCTCTATGGAAGTGAATCTGTATGTAGTTCCCTTAAGTTCTTATGATGTCATCTTAGGGATGAATGGGCTATGGAAACATAGGGCCAAAGTAGATTGTCATGCAAAAATAGTTGAATTCTTAGATGATCTAGATAACTATGTGTCATTACAAGGAACACCTAGAGAGGTTAAGTTACGGCATATATCTACTATACAGATGCTTAGAGCAAAGAAGAAAGGTTGTCAACTCTTTGCAATAAAAATGGAGAAACTTGAGAAATGCAAAGAGTTCATTTCTCAATATGTAGTATATTATGGACCTCAAGACTCCCAAGATGTCAAAGAAGGTGAGGTGTTGGAATCTAGAAAAATAGACATGGAGAAATATCCTATTCGACAAAAAATGTGTGGATGTATTTCCAGATGAGTTACCTGGATTACCTCCTAAGAGGATATTTGATTTCTCCATTGGCATAGTTCTAGGGTTGAAACCTATATTGAAAGTACCTTATAGGATGACCATAATTGAATTAATGGAGTTAAAGGCCCAATTAAAAGAGTTGGTGTCTAAGGGATTGATAAGACCTATTGTTTCACCCTAGGGAGCGCCAGTAGTCTTTGTGAAGAAGAAAGATGGTACATTGCGCTTATGTATTAACTATCAGTTGCTTAACAAATTAATGATAAAGAATAAGTATCTGGCACCATGTACTGGTGAGATTTTTGATCAAATGCGAGGACCGACAGTGTTTTCGAAGATTGATCTATGTTTAGGATATCACCAACTAAGAATCAAGGACAAAGACATTTTTCAAGACAACTTTCAGGACTAGATACGGTCATTATGAGTTCACAGTCCTACCAATTGGGTTAACGAATACACCAACAACATTCATGAACCTAATAAATAATGTATTTAGGGACTATTTGGATAGGTTTGTGTTGGACTTATTGGATGACATTTTAATCTACTCCAAGAATGAAGAGGAACATCTCAAGCATCTAGAGATTTTTCTCCAATGATTGAGAGAGCATAATCTATATGGAAAACATTTGAAGTGTACCTTCTTCTAGAAGGAATTATAGTATTTGGGTCATGAAATTTTGGCTAATGGGATTGTAGTTGATCCAGCAAAAATAAAATTAGTGCTAGAGTGTTTGGTGCCTAAAAATGTGTTGGAAGTCAGAAGTTTCATGGGTTTGGATGGGTATTACCATAAGTTCATTGAAAAATTTTCAAGAATAGCTTTTCTCATCACGTCTTACAAAGGAAGGGGAAGAAGTTTGAGTGGTCTAAGAAACGTCAAGCAACAATTGACCAACTCAAGGAAAGGTTGACCACAACATCGATACTAAAGGTACCAGATCGAGATCGTAACTTTATAGTTATTACATATGCTTTAGGAGAAGGTTTGGGTGGATTATTGATGCAAGAAGGGTGAGTCATAGCTTATGAGTCAAGGAAGTTGAAACCTTATGAACAAAATTGTGTGTCACATGATTTGGAGTTAGTAAAAATTGTCCATGCATTACAAATGTGGAGACATTATCTATTTGGAAAACCATTTGAACTGAAGATTGATCATCATGGTATAAAGTATTTGTTTACTCAACCTAATCTGAATGCACGATAAAGGAGATGGTTGGAATTGATATATGATTATGATTTAAATATCAGTTATATTAAGGGAAAGGAAAATCAGGTTTTCAATGCCCTAAGTCGTAGGAGGTATATCTCCTCAATGATATCAATCCAGTCTAACTTCAAGGGTCAAGTGTTGCGAGAATCTAAGGATGATGAGTTTTATGAACAAGTCAAGCAAGCACTCTTGAACAATCCACAAGATCGAAGGTACGAAGGATATCACTTTGAACCTAATGGTTTATTGAGATTTAAGGGAAGGATTTATGTACCTAAACTGGTGAATTAAGGAAAATGGTATGGAAAGAATTTCTCAATTCACCATATTCAGGACATCTTGGTGTAACCAAGATGTTGGCCAAAGTAAATGTTAGGAAATATTACATAAAACCCACAATCTTAATCCATTTCCTACATAACCTTGTGAGAGATAGACATGCATACAAGTAATCACAATGCATAGATTAAATATACAAGCCACAAGATAACACAAGATATACCCTAGGAAAACCCTCAAGAGGGAAAAACCTAGCCTCCAAAAATATACATACTCCATCATATTATTCAGCAATAAAGCAATACAAGAGTTACAATGAATAGCTTTGAAATATCAAGCCTCTCAATGCATCCTCATGTGTCTAACCATGAATCCACTCATCCCATGCCATGCTTTCACATATTCACTCTTCAGAAAGACTCAATAATGATATCCAACCTTAACCACTAAACATGTGCTTGCTTTTATAGATACAAGCTCACACAAATACAACCAAGTGGTAAGATAACCATGTACCACAAAACTACTAGCCCCTTATTTAATATTGGGTACTAAGTTTTCACTTTATTTAATATTTCCCCAATATTAAATTATTATCACATGTCTCCCATACATTAAATAATAATACAATGTTACAATACAACATGAAGTGGTCCCCAAATAATTGCCTAGTGTGATTAACCACACCACCTAGGTGCATCACAACTAAATAATTATTTAATTACAATATTATAGTAAATCATTTTATGCATTGGTGTACAACACCATATCCTAATATTCTCCCACTTTTTGTATGCATTGCATTAGTTGATCAATACATGAAATACATCATCATAGCCATACGTGAAATCACAAGAATCTCCAACATGCTCTTGTGCTCCATTAAGATATTGCAATAAAACAAAGTGATCACCATCTCAAGTAATAACTCCTCTCATCCTCCAACATGCCACCTATGGAAGAAAAGGAACATTCCAAGGTGAAGATGCACCAATCCAAGAACACAAGCATTGAATCCAAGTGATAACAAAGACTCTAACCAAGCTACTGTCATGAAGAAAAACCCACATGATCAGAAATAACATCCACAACACATGCTAATACATCCAACCATCCATACCTCCAAGGTATCAATGCATCAGCAAACTCATGCCAAGAACATATGCAACCCATAAACTGCAATCACAAGTTCCCTGTATCAAACCTGTCAATAAAGAACATGCATATCCAGGAACTCCCACTGCATAGGTAATGTCAAAGCATAACAAGTCTTCCAATCAACACTATGCCAAGGTGTGATAAATAATCAATAATGAAGTACCAAGAACAATAACAATGATCCACACATGCAACCCAAATAGGTACATAATCTCTCACAACATGTCACCACCATCCTCCCAAAACATGAACATCTAGGAAGGAACCATGAAGAGAGAAAAACTATAAACCACAATTTCCTTCTACCAAAACCTCAAAAGTGCTACGTTGTGTCAAGTATGATCTCCTAACAACCCCAAATGAGAAGCCTCAACAACACCCATAACACTCAATCTCATAGACCAAGTACAACATAAGAATAATGTAAAATGCCAACATGGATGTAAGCCTCTCTAATCAAGAAGATCAAACTCAAAGTAACCATCCCCAAATCTGGAAATCAGCCCATAAACCATCTCCTAACAATCCTCATCAATGAATGATATCATAAACTCAAATGCACAAGGAGATAACCATGCCAAACATCCCTCAAATGAATCCTCCAGAACTAACTATCCTCAACTCAAGATCCATATCTATGAAAGATAAAGCATATAAACTCATGCTAAAAAATCCTCAAATGAGTCTCCAAAATCAATCACCATGAATCAACTCATTTCCATGAGAAATCAAAGCGTGAAACATAACACATTTGAAAGATATAATGGGAAAATGCCTCTCAAATGATAATTATCAAGCAGACCAAGAGTGGGGAATGAGAATGCTCCTCCAAGATAACCAAGCTATCATGACTCACTCCAAGAATAATCTCCTCTATCGGTCCATCATGAACTCACATCCATACCAGGTGAAAGCTCCTCAGTCTTCTTGTTGGAACCTCCAAAGAGTAACCATCTCAAGTAGATGTCTCTAATCACAAGAGAAATCCAACTATCACCTACATCTCCAACTATCCACAAGCACATGTAATCAATCAATACATGCCAAAGCTCCAAATGCAACATAGCATCATCATGAATTAATCAAGCAAATGATCAATGTACTCAATACAAAGAGAACTACCAAGATCAATTTCAAAGCTCCAACAACAAAATCAGGAACCTATCATGACAACATGATCTAACCATCTCCTCCTTGGAGATCACATGCACTAATGCATACATCTTGGTCTCAAGAGAACCCATATCATGCCAAAACTCTAAGCTAGAATCAAGAGTAAACCATGACATAATATCAAACATAATCTAAACAAAAAACTCACATCTCCAAACACATGATGATAACCATTGCCAACGATGCATCCACATCACTACCAACAACTCCCACTGAACCATGATACCAAGTCACACATGGCATCATGACTACCATCTCCTACATGAAGGTTATCTAGCTCTACACACACTCAACTATAATGTCAGTAACATATAAGTGAAACTAAGATCTCCAATCCAAGAAGATACATACAATCATCATCAAATCCTCACAAACCAAACCAATCACTGCCAAGTCATCACTATCAAAATCTCCCATTGAAAGTGTATAACCAATGAATGTAACCAAACTATCATGACATCATGATCAAACCACATGTTATAAGTCCCATTAACTGACTAATCAAGTACTCTAATCATCCATCCTCTCATCCCAAAGCAACATACCAATGCACAAATGACCACAGACAAGGCCAACTAATGAAATTTGCAACAACAATGAACCAAACTTGATGGATATAGACAGTCCACATCCAAGTCATCCCACTGCAACCCAATAGGTTGTACACACCTACAAGCTACATAACTCGTAGATCCAACCACTGAAATATGCAAACTCATCATCACATTAGTAACCTACAAATTGAGATATTAAAGAAGATAATCTTGTAGACATCAAGAGTCAAACACCAAATCAACCATAGATCTAATTTTCCAACCATGTCCACAAATGAGTAACCATAGTCAAAGAACAAAACAAGCATCAAGGAGATAAGAAAAACCTCCTAACATCAAACCAAATCACCGCCAAACAACCACATACATGATCATTTTGTGCCAATGCATCAAATGCACCTGCATATCCATGACACGATAACCATAGCTAACACTACACTTGCATTCAACTATCACCCATATGAGACTCCAAGTCTCCACTCATCTCAAACCATATCCTCAAAACTGAAGACAACCTGTGTACATGTCGCCATCAAATTCCAACTTTGAAAAGCACCTATAAACTTCTACCAAGAAGCACCAAACTGATAATCAATTGTACTATCATAAATACAATATAAAAAAATGTATTCCCTCAAGGTTTCACCTCTTGACTCATCTGAATGCTCACACAATCACACCCTGAATCTAAGGCATCTACAAGTGAACAAACAATTATCAAACTCATCCAACATCATAGACTGAAAAACCAACTGATCCACTATGTAGTACACTGTTCATGCTCTCCAACACCTCTTCAAAATTGAAAAACCAATTTCGTATGCAAAATTTATTCTCAAAACCGTGCAAACAAGAACATTTGACTTTCGAGCCCAAAAACTGATGAAAATATAAAAATCATGGAACCAAACCTATACCACTATGTAGTACTTAGAACCAAATTTCCAACAAGTATAAGAAGTTGAGAATCTGACTATGTGGGTGAAAGTTATGCAAGTTTGAAAAAAACATCTAATTTACCCATGTAAACAACAATTCGATGGGCCACACTCCAAAATAAATACAAATATTAATTTTTTTCCAAAAATGGTGACCCTTTTCTATTTAATATTTTAGAACTTAAAGCTCATGAGGTGGGGTGCAGTTAAAGAGGTTTGAATATTTTGACTTTTCTAAAATCTAAGAGATTTAATAAAGGTTTTCTTTTATAAATGAAACATACGACTATCTTAAATCTTTAAAAGCATTCAAGCAAAAGTTGACACAAATATTTAATAGTAGTGAGAAGTCAAGAGGTACTGTAGGGTGATGTGATAGGGGCGGTACGAGTTTGCGGACCCCATACCCCCCAAGTGTTATATAATTTTTTTCTTTTGATTTTAACCTTTTCAATGGTATTTTTTAATATAAAAAAAAAAAATTTGTAAGTCAAATTTTTAAAAGGGTCGAGTATTTTTATTTCACTGAATATTTTATTAATTTTTTCTACAACTTGGTCGTACAGTCGAATAGACCTTATGGCTAAAAAAATTGCATTTTTTCAACTTGGCCAAAATAGGTTGACTTTTATGAAATTTTTCATATCTCGGGCCTCCTAGACCCAATGGTGAGGTCCATTTTGTCCCAAGAGGTCATCTATGGAATTTCCTCTATAAAACTCTCAAATGAAAACTTAAACCAAGAAAGAAACCCTCTTTGACCCATATTTTGAAAACTCCAGATCTGCAATAAACCCAACAAATATTGACAACCCAAAAGCCCAAAACTACAAACAAACACTTGCAACATGTGTTCCATATCTTGTAATTCCTCAAATATTTCATGCATGTCTGTGGCTTCAACTTTGCAAAGAACTCTCAAACTAAGGTTATAACAAAATTCCATCAACCATGAAAGCTCTGATACCACTTGTTAGGAAATATTGCATACAACCCACAATCTTAATCCATTTCCTACATAACCCCATGAGAGATAGACATGCATACAAGTAACCACAATGTATAGATTAAATAGACAAGCCACAAGATAACACAAGATATACCCTGAGAAAACCCTCAAGAGGGAAAACCCAGCCTCCAAAACATCCATACTCCATCATATTATTCAACAATAAAGCAATACAAGAGTTACAATGAATACATGTGAAGCTTCAAGCCTCTCAATGCATTCGCATGTGTCCAAGCATGAATCCACACATCTCATGCCATGCTTCACATATGCACTCTTCAAAAAGACACAATAATGATAGCCAACTCACTCAGCCAACCCTAACCACTAAACATGTGCTTGCTTTTATAGATACAAGCTCACACAAATACAACTAAGTGGTAAGATAAAACCATGTACCACAAAACCACTAACCCCTTATTTAATATTGGGTACTAATTTTTCACTTTATTTAATATTTCCCCAATATTAAATTATTATCACATGTCTCCCACACAGTAAATAATAATACAATGTTACAATACAACATAAAGTGGTCCCCAAATAATTACTTAGTGTGATTAACCACACCACCTAGGTGCATCACAACTAAATAATTATTTAATTACAACATTATAAAAAGTCATTTTATGCAATGGTGTACAACACCATATCCTAACAGTAAAGCCATTATATTTCTAGAAGGGAATGAAAAGGGATGCAGTGAGATTTGTAGCAAGTTGCTTAGAATTCCAAAGAGTGAAGGAAAAGCATCATCATCATGTAGGTCTTTTGTATCCACATGAAGTTCTAGAAAGAAAGTGGCAAGTTATTAGTATGGATTTTGTGCAAGGTCTTCCAATGTCAAGGAATAAACACAATGCCATTCTGGTAGTGGTTGACAAGCTTACAAAGGTAGCTCACTTCATACC
This sequence comes from Sequoia sempervirens, assembly GCA_007258455.2. Lineage (NCBI taxonomy): Eukaryota > Viridiplantae > Streptophyta > Pinopsida > Cupressales > Cupressaceae > Sequoia > Sequoia sempervirens. The sequence goes on along the minus strand of VDFB02000008.1, from coordinate 30,916,537 downwards.
AGGGAATCTGACTGATGGAGCTCCTATAATAGCATGAAAGTTTATTCAAGAGATATTTAGATTGCATGGGATTCCTAAAAATCTCATTTCTAATAGGGATGCTCGTGTGACGTCTAGATTTTGGAAAACCTTGTTTTCTTCACTTGGGACTCAACTGAACATAAGTTTTGCATATCATCCAAAAACGGATGGAAAAATTAAAATGATGAACCAAGTACTAGAAGACCTACTAAGGATGTATTGTATGGATCATCAATACAAATGAGAGGATTACTTACCTTTGGTAGAGTTTGCATATAACAACTCCTATCATTTTGTAATCAAGATGGCTCCATTTGAAGCATTATATCTAGGAAGTGTCGAACTCCTATAAGCTGGGATAAGCTAGAAGATAGGATAGGACTTGGGCCAAAGATGTTATTAGAAATAGAGGAACAAGTTGGAATTATCAAGCATAGGTTAGTAGAAGCTAATGATAGGTAGAAGAGTTGTGTTGATTCTAAACAGGTACCCAGGAATTTTGTAGTAGGAGATAAGGTTTTGTTGAGAGTTAAACCTCACAAGAGTTCTATCAAGTTTTGAAAGTCATCCAAACTAGCTCTACGCTATGTAGGTCCTTTTTAGGTTCTTGAAGAAATCAACCATGTTGTGTATAGGATTTCCTTGTCGCCAACTCTTGCCAGGATGCATAATGTCTTTCATGTCTCATATCTTAAGAAGTATATACTGGAGGCGATAACCATGTTATTGATTGGAATGCTTTATAGGTATGGGACCCAAGAGTGGTAACAATCGAGCCTCTCAAGGTGCTTGAAACACATAAGCTCCACTTGTGTAACAAAGAGTTTATACAATGCAAGATCCAGAGGGATCAATATGCAAAAGATTCTGCCTCATGGGAAGACTATGCTGAAATGAAGCAAAAGTTTCCATGAGTCTTGCTAGATTTTGAAAACTCTTGAAAACAATGATGTTTTGTGATGTTATGTTTTATGTAGTTGTGCTTTATGTTATGATCATATTTGATACTTAAAAATCATCAGGGACAATGATTCACAAGGGGGGAATATGTTACACCCCATGTGTTATTACCTATTTACTATTACTTTGTTTGGTAAAATTGCTTTAATATATGTGAATGTGTTTTGAATAGTTTAATAAAATTACTTTAATATATGTGAGTGTTTTTTGTATATGAATTTTGATGGAAATATGATGAATGAATGTTTGATTCAATTTAATGTTTTATAATGATTCTGTATATGAAATATATGTGATGCATATGAATGTATTATTATCAGCTAACTACTATTATGATGTACTAAGTTGAATGTAGGAAAAGGTTCAAACCTCTGGAAGAGAGGGGAAGTATCACTCAAGAGAAAAACTTGGTTTGGTAACCTATATTCAACGCAACTGAGCATTCACACACTCACGCCCTAGTTGGTCCTAGTTGAGTCAAGTCAGTTTGAGTAAATGGTAAGTGATCTTCAGTTTTGGTTGTAAATATTTATATTGGTTTGCGATCTTGTTTTATGAATTTTTGGATTAAGGACTATGATTAAGTGTTGATGTTGAGTGGAAGTCCTTCCTTGCGTGTTTATTTTTGTATCGATGAGATATATACATAAAATGTATATATGTTTATATATGTATGTGTCTATGATAAACTCATACATGTGAGTGAATACGTACATGAGTATATGTAGGTAGACATATCTACGCATGCTCATGGATGGATTACCCATATGTATGGGAATATTGATTGGACTAAGTGATATATATTGTGTAAGGGGAAAATCGGGAGGATGAAATAGATCAGATTGATGATTAGAAACTAATATAAACAACAAGATGCCAATTGATTTATGCCCATTACTCACAAAGTGTAACTATAAAATCAAGAATTCAAGAAATAAATTGACAAAAATCAATAACAATGAATTCAAAATAAAATAGCTTTACCATCCTATGTCGGAGTGTATCTATATTGACGTATGTCAGATTGTTCAATTCAATACAAAGCCTCCATTGTGCATGTGAGAGCTTGAAGAACGTGCGTGTTTTGATCGAAGATGTGGGTTGAAGCTTTGTCAAATGTCGATTAAGATCTTGGCATTACTTCATTGCATAAACTGTATTGATTCTTTGATTCATTTTTGTGAAGGAAGAGGTTTGTTCTATATAATTTTTTATTCAAAATGTACGCTCAAGATCGCATAGTAGAATATCTTGATTGATGGTCGAAAGATGTTGAGAGGATTTAGATGGGCATAATCTATGAAAATTGATTACATAATTAGTGTAATTGAAGAAATCATTTGAATAATTTGTGGGAATGAAGAATAGATTGATCTGTCAGGAAATAGATTGATCAGTCAGCTAATCAAAGTGAGCAATCGGTGGTTCATAATTTGCTCAATCATGAAAGTGGTTGAGGATGATTAATTATTGGATTTAATTAATTAATTCTTTTTGGAGTTGAATGTGCAAATCAAGTTTGACTTTTGCAAATAAAGTTGCATTGGTTTGATTTGATTTTTTATGATGTTTTGAATAACTAAATTTGATTATTCAAATTTGGAGTGAAAGTGATTTAATTAAACCATTGTTTTAATAATTTAATTGACTTGGGGTAATAAAGAGAATTAGAAACATAATTAAATAATTGACATTATTTAATTAATCAGGAGGAATAAATTTAGATTAGGACTTTATTAAATAAATGAAATTTATTTAATTGGTCGAAATTGATGAAAAAGTGAAATAATTAAATAATGTAATATTTTTCAATTAATAGAGGAAATTATGGTTTTTGATGCAATTGATGTGAAATATAGTGATATTCAATGATAATGATGTTGATGATGCAAAAAATGTCATTTAAGGTGTGTGATACGTGTTAGGTCAATTTTACATGTCTACATTTTGCCCCTCTTTGAGACAAAGTATTGGTTGCTTTGTTTCAAAGATTTGATGTTAAGATCAAGTTTTGAAAAAATTTATATCCTCTAATGTGCCCCGACAGTTAGCAAAATGATGGTAGGACTTTGGGTTGCCCCCTCAAGAGGTTGGTCGAAAATGTTAATTTTAAGGTCAGGCTCATGACACTATTTCTTTTTCAGTTTAGATGTGTAGAGGGAAAAAAATTAAGATTATAGGTCTCTTGTTGATAGTTAATATGTTCCCGAGAGGTCCTAATTTTAGCCTAGGAAGGTTTCTTAAGCAAAAATTAGGGTTTTTGGGGGTTAAAATAGGTAATTAGGGTTCTAATTACATCATTTACACTTTGAGCCTATAAAGAATTCTTGCTTCCGGTTTTCTTGTTTTTTCAATTATCAAGGAGCTATGGTGAGGATTCGGGGAGCCCCACATCGCGTGGATGTGGTTTGAGAGTTTGGACGGCCTACAGGCGTTGGTGCCCCAATATGTACCCTTTCAAATTGTATTTTCGTCATTTCATGTTTGTGTAATTAATGCACAAAGAGGAAGTAGTTGATAGCGCTAGTTTTAGGATTTTTGTGCTTTTGCATTGGTTTAGTGCTTTTGATTTTGTAAAATGGCCGCTTTTGACATATCTTCATGCACTTGCTATACTTTTGCGCTTTTGACTTGAATTTGTGCCTTTGATTTTTGCACTTGACCTATTTTTGCACTTTTATATTTTTGTGCCCGTTTGTGCGTACTTGTGATGAATTTGTTCATTTGAAAAACTTTTGCGCTTTTGAAAGTTTCACTATTGAAATTTTCCATCGCTTTTTCCAAAAATTTCCTCGCATTCACCTATTTCTCTCCTTTTGTCAAAAAATTACGCTTTTGCTAAAGATATTTCGCTTCTGCCTATTTTGGAATCCTAAGTCATTTTCTTCGTCATTTTAGATTCGTTTTGCATTTTTGTAGCAAATCCTTATCATCGTGGGTTGAATGATTGTAGGTGGCCCTTTATCCGCTCTAGTTGAGAGAGCAACATCCATGAGATCTGTTTGATTTGATTACTAGTTTCATTTTTTTGGAATGAGATATTTTAGATGTCGTCGAGTTGCGGCACATTTGCTACATACCCACCATCAGATGTTTTAGTGCGATGATGATTGTGCTCATAGAGAGGTGGCACTTAGAGACCTCTTCATTCCATTTACCTACAAGGGAGGCCACTATCACTATTGAGGATGTGTGGAGGATTTTTCACATACCTATTCATGAAGAGCTCATTACATACTTTGTTCAACAAGGCACCCGCACTATGCTTCGCGTTCTTCGTGTTAAATGTCTAGAGGTTCAACAGTCAAAGAAATTTATCATATTTTTTTGGCAATGTTGATCTTGTTTCACTTGTTCTCTGTGGTTTGGTTTCGGGGCTCGTTGTTCCTGATAGGCGAGCCAACAGTTTCCTGTGGGATGGGGTATATGCATCGAGTAGATGTTCGAGCATGGTACCAAATATGCATGGGGTCCATGTCTCCTTGCCCACCTATACAAAGATATGCATGAGGTTGCATATCATGGTGGGAAATCCATTTCTGCCAGTGTTTCTCTTCTTCATGTATGGGCCTGGGAGCATATCTCAGTTATGCGACCTGATGGTATATTGGATCGTACTTCTGGGGATCCATACTCTTATGGCTATGGAGATTTTCTACATTATACATTGCCTAGGTAGCTTTCCTACTGGCACCGTGTATTTAATGGCATGTCAAGTTTCGTATGGAGACCATATATGGATTGTGAGGCATGGCCTAACGATCAAGAGCAGTTGGTATATTGTAGATAGACTAGATGGTTGATTGGTCATGTGCACTCTCTTTTGGAGAGATATCTTCTTGATAGGGTTTGCAGGCAGTTTGGAGAGAGACAGGGTCAATTTCCAGATGCTTGTGAGGCTTGATTTGGTTAGACCACCAGAGAGGTTCTTGTTTGGGGTTTATAGGCTGATTGAGATGCTATTGTTGCTACATTTAGAGCTCTTTCCCTAGTCGGATGGGGTTGGCCAGTGGGCTTAGTGGATCCAGGTACTACTCTTGATTATGATCAGTGGTGGGCACGATGCCTTCCATTGAGATTCACATATATTTTCAATGTTCTCGCAGTGGGCTGAGGAGGCATTACAAGTCATCGTGGAGAGATACAGCCTATCGAGATTATTGTAGAGCAACTTCATAGGGCTTGACAGGACAATGCCCAAGACGGACAGGGTGATCAGATGCAGTAGGACTAGGGATAGGTTCCAAGTCCCCCTCCACTACCTAGGGATGGAGGTGTACAACTAGCCCAGATGACTACTATGAGATATGCAGAGATATTGCAGCAACATGCCATGGAGGCATAGATTGTCACTCTCACTGCAGAGTAAGACACAGCTTGGAAAGAGAGAGAGGGCTTTAGGACGGAGAGAGATACAGAGATCGGGTGCCGTCTAGTTGCAAAGACATAGTTGTAAGTTGTTACCACTAAGAGGGACAGTCTTAGGACAAAGCATGACAGTTTCCATGTCGAGAAAGATCAGTTGCTACAGAAGGCAACATACTATCAAACCTTGTATGATGCCTATTTTTCCAGAGCATAATGGCATCCATATTTTGGAGAGCCCAATGTTATGACAAGTGTCGAGTCAGGTGGACACTCGGTTAGACAACCTGATCAGCCTAATTTTTTGAGTCCTCCTCCGACCAGGCAGTGGCATATTTCTACTTGATCTTTATGATATTTTTATTCAGAGACTTGTATTGCAGACATGATTTTGTATATATATTCATTGGCCCAGTTGAGGCCTCGTATATATGTATATTTTTATATTATCATATCATACTTGTTTCTATGATGATGTACCATGGAATTCTCCTTTTTTGATGATGATATATATGAGATATACATTTTTTATTCAACCTTATTATTTGTTATGTGATGATTATGGATGACGATGTATGATGGTGTATGTTTATACATGTTTTTGTGTACTTTTCTGATGTATGCATATGATGTGGATGGATGGATTGATCATATTTTATATCATATGATATTTTATTATGTATATGATGGATTTTGATATATAATGGATGTATGCTTTATACATGATACCTGATATTTTTATTGATTCATTATCATCATGAGATGTATTTGACAACATTGTTGATGCAGGATGGATACAGTACTAATGATATTGTGATGTAGGACAGATGTTAGTTTAGAAGAAATATTTGATGATGGATAGAAATTTGATGTTTGTTAGTATTGATGAGTTGCTTCCGCTTCGCATAGAGACTTCGTATTTTTAACAATCCCTTTTGATGTAGCAAACAGATACTATGCACTAGGGTATTAATAACCAAGGTGACTTTGCATCCATTGTGTGGAATTTGACTTGACATACAAAGCATATTCTTGCTCATACCAGACATAGAGAAACTTTTTTAAAAATATATAGTTGGGTTGTATTTAAAAAATTTCGGACCAATTACACAAAGAGATAAGAAATACCTAACATGCAACTACTACACGAATTGCCTCAAAACAACTTCTATACACACAATAAAGCAAGTATTTACCGTGGTAGTATCACAAAAAAATCTTACAAACAACAAATTGAAATGGTGCTCAATTTCCCCCATTCCTTCTCTAAATCCTTATGGACATCCTCGAGAGATCCTGGGAATGAGTCAATAAAACAAATCAAAAAAATAAGACTATAAAAAGATAAAACAATGTTGTTGTATCACTTGCCATATTTTTTTGGGTTTCAAGCTATTATCCATTGTTGATAATGTCTATCATAGGAATGGATCTGTTAAGGCATATCTCAGAATGTTGTTAGTGAATTGTCAAAAGATAGGTAGTTAACACTTTGTCATTATTTTTGTTTTTTTACGATCAAATCTTTGTGATTGTTTGCTTGAAAGTTCTAGGTTTTGGTGTTTTCTTTGTTTGTTTGTCTATTTTTTCAAAGGTTGAATGTGATGATTTTTTTATTATGGATGAAAATTTTATTGCAGATTGTGATGATGGAGTAGGTCTTTTCAATTTTATGAGTTTTATGATGTTGTTTTTGTTGTTTTTAGGGGACTAACCTAGAGTCTCAGGGGCTTATCAAAAATAAGCCTTGCCTACGTTGTACACGCAGAGGCTCGTAGTTTGCTTTGTTTGATGTGAACATGTTTTGATCTTTTTTGTTTTTTGAATGATTTTAGAGTTTAAATTTTTGTGAATGCTTTTTTAGATTTTGACTTTTTGAATGTTTTTGGATTTTGAACTTTTCTGACTAAGTTGAAAGAAAACATGATAGAAACCTAAAGGGACTAACCTAAGGCCTCGAGGGATGATCAAAGATAATCCTTTCCTATGTTGTACCCGCAAAGACCACGTAATTTGACTGGTGTTGACTCAAAGCATAAACTATTTTTGGGATTCAAACAACGTTGATAGCTTGGACTAATATTCCACTTCTGTTTCTAGAGGATATGTTGCGAGAAATTTACTTGAACTAGTCGTGAGGTTCAAGCAAATTTTGATATCTTAGACTTGTTGAGTGAAGGAATAATCCAAGGTTGTTGGTTTTATTTTTAATGTTTTGTAGATGTTTTTTATTTTCAACAGTTTTGACCATGATAGGATGCATAAAGATCTAATACATGACCTGCCTCAAGAAGTTTCCTGCAGTTTGAGTCAAGACCACTTTCCTAAATTAGTAACGAGTCATGGTTGGACACATGTTTTATTATGGAATGAGTGGGTGATGCTTTAGATAGTACCGATAGATAACGATGCAAGTCTTATTCAAACATAGCACCTATTTGCCAAGTTTTCACTATGGTACCTATTCTAGAAGCGCCACAAAGTGGTTTTCACTAAAAGAACGTTTTAATTCTCTTTACTGTTTTTCTTGATTTTTTTTTAATTTTTTTACCTTTTTATATTTTATATTTTTTTAGATTTTTACCCTTTTCCCTGGGGTATTCTGACATGTTTCAAGTATAGAACTTCTTGAGGTGGTTGTTGTTCAATGATTCGGCCAAAGTTTTCCTTCAGGAGTAGCCAACTGGTAAGCTCTGGAGTTGTAGCTCGTTGTGATGATAATTGGGCCTAACCAATTGGGTTTAAACTTGATTTTTCCATCTTGATTCAGTTGTACCTTTTGATTCTCTTTGAGAACCAAGTCACCAACCTAAAAAAAATCGTCCTTGATCTTTTTACCATAGCTTTGTTTGAGTCGATTCTAATAAGCCTAAAGATAGTTTAAAATGATCAAACACATTTTGTCTAAGAGTTCCAATTAATTTAATCTGGATATTCGATACTCTTCGTTGTTGACCATGTCTTTTAGTGAGATTCATAATGAGGAGATTTCAACTTCAATAGGTAAGCCAGCTTCTGATCTGTAGACCAAGGAGAAAGGTGTTGCACCTGTAGGTGTTTGGATGTTGGTTTGATAAGCCCATAGGGTTGAGTTCAATTGCAAATGCCAATTACAGTAAGTGTCATTAACAGTATTCTTTAGTATTTTCAAGATTGTTTTGTTAGAAGCTTCAGCTTGACCATTTCCTTGTGGGTAATAGGGAGTGGAGAATCTATGTTGGATAGATAATTTGGAACAAAGTTCTTGGACATCTTGATTCTTGAATGGGGTTCCATTGTCTGTTATGATTTTTTTGGGAATTCCATACCTACAAATTAGATAGTTCAAAATGAATTTTGATATCTATTTTCTAGTGATATAGGTCAATGGAATTGCTTCTATCCATTTGGTGAAGTACTTAGTTGCAGTAATAATAAACTTATGCACGTTAGAGGAAGCAGGAGAAATCATACCTACCAGGTCTAATCCCCATTGCAAGAAATGCCATGGTGTTGCGATGGGTCTCAACTCCTGTGTTGGTGTGTGAACAAGGTCACTATGCTACTAGCATTGACGGTATCTTCGGGAATACTGAATACACTCTTGTTCCATGGAGGGATTATAGTACCCTGTTCTTAGTAACTTTTGGACTGAGTTAGGTCCTCTAGAGTGGGACCCACAAACACCTTCGTGTACCTCTTCTAAGGAAGTTTGTGCTTCTTTTGTGTTAAGACATCAGAGTAACATACCATCCAAACTTTGATGATATAAAGTATCTCCTAGGATCGTAAATCAGGAAGTCCTACAAGTAAAGGTCTTCTTTTGGGTGTTTGTCAAGTCTAGGGGTATGATACAGTGCTATACATAATCATATGTGTCTTGGTACTGTTGATGCCAAAAATTGGCAAGGTAACAGCCCTTTGTGGGAAACTCAGTTTATGGGGGACTTATTGTGCTAAACTGAGTGACCTCTAAATTTTTAAAGAAGTCGACTTCTTCTGTAAATGGAGTTTTGGAATAGGAAAAGGAAGCAGATATAAAAATAAAGAGTCTAACTAAGGCGATGCACCAGAATTTAGATAAAAGGCATGATAAACCTATCTTTTGGATATGATCTAAGGGTCCGCTTAGCAATTAACCATGTCCTAGAATAAAATAAATTAAGGATTGCAGCATGAACAACTCATTCAATGACATAAAATAATTATCACACCCATTTACTAAAAAGAAGAATCAAAAGACATGATCTAAACTAGTAAACTTGCATTCAAATTATAGAAGTATGGCAAATAAACCATTCAAACAATAATGACATAGTGTAAATTTTATCAATAGCATAAGAAAATAGAAAGGCCGAACAATGGCACAGTCTGTGAGTTCTTACAATAATCTAAACAATAGAAAGGCTTGGTCTCTCCAAAAATCCTATAATTCTAAAACTAGTGAAACTTGAAAAACATGTAGCATGTAATCTTTGAACTCCAAACCCTTCCTTAGAAGCAAAGAGCAGTATATATAGCAAGCCTCCCACTGCTGGCGAGTAGCAATTGAAAAGATTCATAATCCTAAGTAATGATGTAGTGGAAATGATTACCCTCAACCATTGCAACAAAAAAGGTTTGGGCCATAGTATTTGGTCGCTCCCCATCCAAGTGCATCCCCTACGAATGATGGTAGTGGTCCCGCGCAAACAAGTATCGCCTCCTCGTATAGGCAGTTAGAACACGTGGCGGCATATCACAGCTCATAGTTTGCTTCATCCCCTACATTGAAGAAGCGTGCGCTAAAGAGACGCATGGCAGCATTTCACTACCCACGGTCAATTTTTCCTTCCTTCGTTGAAAGCTTGCACTGAGATGACAAGTAGAAAAAATGCTCACTATAGACACTACCTATGGGGTCCACCAAATATTTATGTGAATGGGAGCTACGCGGCACACGGGAAGGGACCGACGAGGAAGCGAAGGGAAGAAATCAAAATAACTCACGGTGAAGACACGTGGGAGCATAGCGAGGGCCGATAGAAGAGCAAGGATAAAATCCCTTCGGAGAGCGATGAGCGGACAAGTGGCAAAGGTCACGGTGATTATCAAAAAGGGGCCGATGATATTCATTTGAAGGCATGGGTCGGTACTTAGCCAAAAACAAAACTCGAAAGGAGCATGGTTAATTTCGTATTCACAACTTCTAGCAACTATCAAGGGCATTTCGCTTTGAGGAACGTGGAACCCAAAATTTTCTTTGGTTCGCAGACCAGAGTGCCATCCATTGGCGACAAAATTAGAGCTTGGAAAGGGCTTCCTGTAAGGGTGGCTAGTCATCTTCGGATGGTCTTGCTATATTGCACAAATTTTCTTGTGCTCCACCTAGGTCGACTGTTTCTTTATAAGGCAGCACCTCAGGCAAACCAGCCCTCGCCTCGCAATAGAAAAGTAGTTGTGCAAGAAGATGAATAACACCTTCAATTTATGCCATGGTAGGAGGATGGTCGAAACTCTGGAAAGCGGTTGAGTCCTACTCCTTTTCTTTAATTATTTCTATAATTTGTTCAGCTGTGGCGATCGACCCATCTTCAAGAAACGGGGACGGCAGACCCATCTCACTCATCTAGGAGAAATTTTCCCGCATGTTGTCCATTGTCTGGTTCAAAGTAGCTACGGCGGCTTTAGTTCACTGGAAGGCCGAGTGGCAATGGATGAACTTGTTTTCTGTCTGGGCAGCAATCTCCTGATCTTCGATTCCTGCCTTGGCCAGGTCTTCATCAGAGATCGTATATAGCTTGCTAAGAAAAATCTTTGCTTCAATAACCTTCTTTGTGATGAATCGTGGGAATTGCTCGATTGTTCCGTGAACCCCTGGCTCAATTTTTTTGCCTTCAAGATGAACCGGAGCGTTGGTTGTAGTCTTAGGAAAAAGGCTTTAACCTTTTCCCAATAAGAAATATATAGCTGTCGAGCTAATGGGATGAGTTCCAGCTATGCAGCGAAGGCTTGGAGAGAGCTCTTTAGAGAGGTGATCTCTGTATCCTTTGAATTGACATTCTTTGTTAATTCTACAGTTCTCTTTTTTGTGGATGCCATTTGCTCCCTGAAGCTACTTAGCTCTCTATACCAGTTCTCCTCAGCTCGGACGTTGTTCGCCAATTATGTGTCAAGAGAGGACTTTGTCTCTTGGAACTCCCTTTCTAACTAGGCCTTTCGACCTTCAAAGTTTGTATGATTCTTTTCTAATTCCTACTCATATAGAGCACGTTGAGCTGCTAACTCTTTATCCTTTTGTTGCAAATTTTGCTCTGCCAGGGTCAATTGGCTCTAATATTTTTGGTTCCTCGCTCGTAGCCCATTGATCAGTGTGGGGTCAACGGATTGGGACTTATTGAGTTCCTCTTGGAATCTACTACGCTCCAACTCTTCTGCTTGCACTTTCTCAAATAAGCGTGCAACTTCTGCTTCTAGTGATTTCTCCTTCGTTTCCAAAAAATTGACCCTTTCCTTCACAAGCTTTAGTTGCTCCTTTTTTTTCTTCAATTGACGGCTAGAGCGAAGGAAATCAATCGTTACCACCCGTTGTGTTTCCTCCATGAGTTCTACCTTATCCTGCGGTCGGGCTGCGGCTAGATCAAGCCCCGTGGAATACATGTTGTAATCACCCAGCAGCATCTCCCCCTATGGTTTGACAATATTCGGGTACATGGTGGTGAATTCAACATTTGTTTTGCTTCATTGTAAATTGTATACACCTTAGACTCCGCCTCCTTTTTGTCATCCTTTGCTTTTCGCTTTTGGATCCTGAGGGCCTGTGCTTCTTTCGTAGCATCACCCTGCACTATGAATTTTCCTTGCAATTGAACTAGCCCGCCTGCAATAGGTGCACCAGGAGGCAGGGAAAAAGGGAATACAAGTGTGGCAGGCCCCTACATTTTCTTTGGTGGAAGATTGACAGTTTTTGGGGAGAAAAAGAGAACCTACCATAGTTCGGTTTGAGAACTGGGGGAAGGGCTCATCAGTTGCTATGGTGATGGGGTAGTCATAATCGAGTCTGTTTGTTGGGAAAATTGGGTTAGACCTGAGGTAGCAGTAATAATAGGGGTACCCATGGTGTTTGAGCCTTCAGAAAGAGAGGTGAGGAGAGATTGAACAGCGACGGCTAGTGTTAAGGTTCGCGGAGGCATTAAGATAGATGGCCTTGTCTCATAAAATTGAGAGAAACCTCTAGAAAACATTGTGGTAGGGGTAGAGAAGGTAGGGCCGACACTTGTAGTAATGGGCATTGCGGGAATGGAAAAGGACACTAAATATTGAGAAATGAGAAAAGGAGGAGCGAATGTTTCCTGCTGATTGGACGTTGGCAGTGCTCCGCTTGTCATTGGCTGCTCACTCACTTCAAACTACTGGCTCGTTGAGAGCGTTTGGCTTGCAATGGCTCCTTGTGATCCTTCTCCCACAGTAGCATCAGTGTGTTGCCATTTAGGGGGTGGGGAGTCTTCGATCTCCACTATTTCTAGCTATTGCAGTTGGGAACCCCTTGTTGCTTTCAAGGCCTAGGTAAGCGTCCGTGAAGCCCTTGATATATTTAGTCGCACATTTGAAGCGACATAGGTAGACTACCCTATGGACTTCCTCTTTTGTTGAGCAGAGGATTTTGATGTATCGGCTTCCTCCTCCACTTGCTCTTCTTCTTCATCGAGGTCATTGCCTCCGCTAGCGCTTGAGTCGAAAGCAGGATGCTCCTCATCCCACAACCTGTCAAAATCTTCATCATCCTGCACGCTTTCATAAGGTGCATCAAGTTATTTTGTCTCCTGGTGATATATCTAGAAGGCTCTGATCCTTTCTATAGTCCATTCCTCTTCCTTTCTCAGCTTATTATACATGGCTTTTCCCATTTTGTAGTTCTCATCATAATCTGCCTTGACGAAATAGAACTTATGCATGGCGGCCTATTGTCTTTTGTGGGAATATGAATCAAGTCGACCAATAATTCATCTTCATCCTTTAGTGGGTTGTGCCTCCTCTCCCAATAAGGCCGAGGGTTGTGAGTTACCTTGAGATGCTCATATGGCAGATCATTGAAAGGGTTGTAATCCCACTTGTTGTAGATCATTACCAACCCTAAATGAGCCAGCTTATCCTGAAATAGTGGGTGCGTCTACTTCTTTTTCATGGCCACTATTTTGAAACTTTGCGAATAGGTGAAGAATCCCTTCCTCTTGACCTTTTTCCCGCTACAGAAGGTAATATCAATAATGCACACCTGTCAGAACAATTCAAGGGCCAGCACTCGATTAGTCACACATGTCGGAAGGAGAAATGGTTCATCGGTGAAGCCTCACATCCAGATGAATGGGAAATCCGCTCTGAAGAACCAATCGCATCTGGGAGTGAAGTTCTGCATATACTCGGTCAGTGTCAGAGTGAGTCGATTAATACTATCCTCTCCTTGCAAATATTGCAAAATCAAAGTCAAGAAATAATCCGAAAATTCATAATAATCAAAAGTGGAAGAGAGGAGAGGAGTCCAGATAGAAACTGGATTTCTTCTGTTCTTTTTTTGAAAAATAGACAATTTCACCCGCTTATCAAAGAAATTTGGGTTCTTATGTAAAAACATATGGGCGAGATAGGAAAGCAATCTGAACTTCCATTCATCCTGGTAATTGTTGATTTTCTCTATAATTTTCTTTGCAAGGTACTCTGCAAAATCATACCAGAAATAAGATTTTTGCATGCAAAACTGGAAACCTAGGTGCAATTGAAACGCGTGCACCTCCTTGTCAGTGTCTAGATCGAAAAAAAACACCATCATTGAAAATGCATCTTCCAGGTCTTCTGGGAAAGCGTCATGTTGCACCGAATTTTTTGGTAGTTTCCCCTACTCTGCTTTAACCCTTTGGGTTTCTTCATTATAAAACTCCACAGCCTTATTCCTGGTGCTCCATATATGATCCCCCTGTGTAGGATTGAATGCCTCCATTGGTATCCCTCTGCTTTTATGATCAGGAATACATAGCATATTCTGAATGGCTACCGGAGTAATGTTAACCGAAAGGGTCCGGCCCTTGATGGTGTTAATGCTTGGGTTGAAATGCTTAACGGCCGCATCAACTAATTCTAGGCAGTAGTGCACGAATGGGACCATATATTGAGGGAGCCTGCTAGACCATACTTTTTCGGTCGTCGACATTTCCTTTCTGGACACCTTCATTCTTTCGCAGGTTGCTTCCCTCAATCCTTTCGATTTCTTTGCAAGAAAGGGATCATGAATATTATCCCAATCTTCCTGAATTAAGCTCTGGTCTCTATAGCCTTTGGGTCTATCCAACTCTTTTGTGTTTTCCCACCTTGGATTGTTAGGAATACCTGGTGTGGCATAAGAAATGTTTTCAAAAATATCGACAATTGGTGCCCCTCGCATGACTCTAAATAAGCTTTTTGTTGCCCCTCCCTGTAATTCCTGGCTTGAACTTTCTGCCATTTTTCTTTGCAGGAAGCTTTTGTTAGCTTGAATTTTTTTGCAACTTTACCTCGGCTCTAGCTGTGCACTAGAAATCGCTTTTGTTTTGGGCAGCGTATTTGAAAAGACCCTTTAAGTGCTCAAATATTTCGCATGCAACACTTAGCTATTTTCTCTCAAGGTGGTAGACGGGAGTTACCTTTTTGCATTTAATTCGGCATATACCGCCAACCCTTGGCTTGTCCGAGATGAATCACTTGCCATTTTGATGTGACAAGAATTCATAATTGCAATTAGCAACTGTATTGTATAGTGTGATTTTCTTGGAACTTGAGCCAACGCTTTGCTAGTAGCCTAAGCATTTGTATGCATTGTCAATTAATATCCCAAAAGGAATGATTAAGCCAATTATGCGATCAGCATTTGAAAAGATATGAGCTCTGCCTCGAAATAAGCAAAACATCTAGAGAATGACACCTCAGTCCTTAGCCATGCAAAACACTGTCGATTGTTGCCACTAGCTTAGGCTAATTAATTAACCCTTATTATTTTTGCACGTAGAAAATTGTACTCAGCAGACACAACTGGGTGCGAAATTCAAGCAAGCTCAGGCACAACTTTCAAGTTGGTACTTGATTAGCATCACATTTATGGTAAGCAAATTACCATGCATTTGCTCACTTTTTCTATAAATAGGCATCTAAGTAGTAACGAAATCACACTTACTGATTAGAGCAAATTTGGTAGTAGGTCATTGGTTTAGTAGTTTGGTATTTGCAGTGCATAGTGTTTTCATAGGCTAGGCTTAGGCACTTTGCAGAGATAGTTCTAGGCTAGTTGTAGAGCGATTACCAACATGAATACCCCAATTAGGCTAGTGTATCACAAGTCTCAAACTGCCTTCCTAGGTGAGATTTATACTAAGCGTTTGAAGAGGATGATGAAAAATAAGCACTTGTTGGCTATTATAGCCATGAAATGGGTTTTGGGATGGGATTTCCTTGAATACGAGGACAAGTATCAAGTTAACACTGATGTGTGCTCCCACTTTGTCACATCCATGCTGGATATAGGAATTCCCAAGCCTCTGATTCTTTGTCTTGTCAAATAAATATTTCCTCAGAAGTACCTGAATGGCCTCAGAGAGGTAGTGGCAAATGTTGCATATGGCAGAGGCATACCGACCGCAAGCGACCTACGAAGGTTCATAGAAGAGGACATGGTTGTGTCGTGGCTTCCATTTCTGAGTGGCTTTTGCCTCCAGTCACAAGATGAGCACTGCCAAAAGGTCACTCGAGCTTGCCATTTCATGTTTTGCATCTACAACATGGTGTCGTTTTACGACATCGACTGGTACACGGACTTCAGGAACCTTGTGTTCCCTCTGCCTCTAGTTGTTGCTCCTGCTAATGATGCTATTGCTGATGATGATGCCCCTGTGGATGAAGATATCATGGAAGTTGTTGTTGATGTGTTTATTGTTGTTTCCCATGCTGTGGACTGAAGACTTTCGCATTTTTCTTTTTTCCCTATAAAAACTCGTAGCAATTAGTCTGTTTTTTGTATACATGCCTGAAAAAGGATTTTCGTAATATATAAAAGAAGCATAATAGAATTATATGCTTTTAGAAGCATGGCCCTTTATCCATTTTGACAATGTAAATACCAAAGCATATATATAATGAAAATATATCTTTATATAACCATCTTGTTGTCTGCTTTGGCTTCTACAACTAGGTCTTCTTTTCTTTTTCAGCATGTAAGGATTCAATTTCGCATGTGGGTGTTTAATTTTTTGCTCCTTTCAGTTATGAGTTTATTTCCTTACTCTCTGCAATCAATGGGTTACCTACTCTTTTTTGCCTCGAACCACAAAATAAATAAAAAGACTGGCCAACAAAACAAAAAGGGAAAGAAGGGAAAAACATTATAGACATATTTAGATTGGCAGGGTAGCAAGCTTAATTAAATAGTTTTAGGTGAATTCCATTGACTGGAATTCCCATCGCTTCTTTTTCCATAGTTGCTAACTCATATACATTATGCTCTTTGCATTGAATTATTATGAACGGGCCTTCCCAAAGGCTGTTAAACTTCCTGTGTTGACTCGGCTTCGTAGCCCTCTCATTAAATTTTAGCACTAAGTCTCCGCACTTTAGACCTTGATCAGACGCTTTCTTGTCAAACCACCTTTTAACCGTTTGCTGGCGGTTAGTTGTGGTTGTTAGGGACTTTTCCATTTTCTCTTGTACTTCTAGCAACTCGGCTAACCGCACCTCCACGACATCATTTTGTTCCACCTCAAGAGATTTTAGCAATTGCAACGTTGGAATCTCCATAGAGATAGGCAATAACGCCTCTTTTCCATACACTAGCTCATACAGTTAAGTCTTGAGGACTTGTTTAGGAGTCATGTGGTTTGCCCAGAGTGTTGTTCAGAGGTTTTTATGCCATTCCCTTTGGTATTCTGACCTGATTCTTTTGAGGAGTCAGACCAAATTCTTGTTTGTTGACTCGGCTAAGTCGTTCCCCTGTGGGTAGTAGTTTGATGATGTTTTAAGGAATATTCCATGCGTAAGTACGAATTGACTTAACTTAGAGCCCAAGAAAGCTTTAGCATTGTCAGAGATGATAGTTTTGGGTAGGCCGAATCTTGTCACCAGTTCTTCCAGGAAATCCACTATCTCTACCTTTGTCGCATTCTTTAGTGGCACAGCTTCAGTCCATCTTGTGAAGTAGTCCATCTTGTGAAGTATGTCTTGCACTGGAGGCTGGGTTGACCATTCTGATGAAGTCCAAACCCCATGGTGCAAATGGCTCATCAACCACTATCGGATTGAGAGGCATTGCGGAATTCTTTCTTCTTCCTGCGAAGAGCTGACATTCCTTGCAAGTTTTCACCAAGGAGTAGGAATAATTTAATAGCGTCAGCCAAAAGTACCCCGCGCACATGATTTTGATGGTGGTTGTCTTTGTGGAGAAATGCATGCCCGCGGAACTGTTGTGGTAAGTGTCAAGGATCCTTTTTGCTTGCTCTATGGTAATACATCACAACATAATGTCGTTAAAATTTCTCTTGAACAAGATCCCTTCAATGAGAGTGTATCCGCTGGTTTGCAGTCAGTAGAATCTCCTCTTCTGAGAAGGAAGGCCCGACAAATACTTTCTTGTATGCATAAATCTTCTTTTATCCACTAGCCAACAACCTTTGGAATCCGACTAATTCATTAGGACTAGCCCCAACTGCTCCTCTTTGGTAGCCACCTCTTCATTGTGCGCAAGGTATTCACACAGCCCTCTTCCCCAAACAATCTTGGTAGGCTTAACCTCAATGTCATATTCAAGGATCTTGGTGATCCAGTTCACCCTTTCCTCAATGATCTCTCCTTCCATGATGTATTTATGCACACTAGAATGTGCAACATAGACAATCACCTTATTGCAAGATATTAAGTTTTGGAACTTCTTGAACCCCTTAACTATTGCAAACGCTTGCCTCTCTACAAAGTTGTAGTTTTTCTAATATTCCTTTAGGGTCCGGGAGTGAAATGCTATTGGATGTTCTCCCTTTCCCTCATCATCTTTCTGAGTTAAGACAGTAGAAATGTTTGACTTGCTACTGAATACATACATTATGAAGTCCTTTGATAAGTATGGATTGACCAGAATAGGAGCGGATGAAATAGCATCCTTGACTCTCTCAAAGGCTTCTCTAGCTTCCTTTTTCCATTTAAATGTTTGATCCTTTTTCAACATCAGGGTAATTGGCCTAATTATTCATGCAAAATCAAAAATAAATTTGCTAACAAAATTCACCTTTCCCAAGAAGGATTGGACGCCTTTCTTGTTGACCAGAAGGGGAAGCTCTTTGATTGCTTTTACCCACTCATGATCAATTGAAATTCTTTCTTTGGACACCATGTGTCCCAATAGCTTGCCTTGCGGAACTCCGAAGACACATTTTTTTGGGTTTAGGGATATCCCAAACTCCTAGCATTTCTTGAAAACCATCTCAAGGTGATCAAAATGATCATCTTTGTATTTGGAGAACACCGTCAAATCATCCAAATAGATTAGGATAATCTTGTTAATTAGTTCACTAAAAGTGATATCCATTGCTCGTTGGAAGATGGCTCCTACGTTTGCGAGGTTGAATGGCATCTTAGCGTATGCAAACATTCCCCACTTGGTAGTGAACGTCATCTTATATTGATCCTCTTCTTTAACTCAGATCTGATTGTAACCAGAGAAGCCATCTAACAGGGAGAACATCTTCGATCCTACCCCCGTTTGCAAGATTGACTCCATTGAAGGTAGTGGTTAATGATCCTTCAGGGATGCTCTGTTTAGGTCCTGAAAGTCCACACATAAGCAGATATCTCCATTCTTTTTTTAGACCAGGACCAAATTGGATACCCACGTGCTATGCTTGCTTGAGAAGACAATCCGCGACTGGATTAGCTTTGTTAATTCTTGTGTCATTAGCACTTCAATCTTGGGATTCACTGGCCTCTATTTTTGGCAGACCGGTTTTGCGCCTTCTGCCAACTCTATTGTGTGTTAAATGATATTGGGATCATATCCCCTGAGGTCATCGTATGACTAGGCCACCAATCTATATTTTTTTGCAAAAGTCAATGAGCCTTTCTTTATCGTGTTGCGGGACATCCTTCCCGACTTTGAGCTTTCTTCCATCTCTGACTTGAAGGTCTGCATAGTCACCTTTGTCTGCTACAAACTTTTGTTTGTCATTTCTTGCATCGTCACAATCAAAAAGATTCTCGAGAGTGACCAATCCCTTTGGAAGCTTGTTGGATTTCAGCTGAATAATTTGTCCTTCATAAGCTTCAACAATCTTCGATTGGAGTTGGTCAGCAAATTCTCCCAACTGCTGGATGAACGAGGCAATGTGTTCATCACTATCAAACACTTTCCAACTTTGGTCATTGTTTGGAATCATCAGTCGAACTATTACTCATACAAAGTGCTTGTTGTGAATGAGATCGAAGGCAGGATCAAACTAGGATCTGATTGATGTCATGCGATCCGCATCTGTATTCTATTCTTGGGGCACCGTCTGAATGTTGAAGGCTTTAAAACCCTCAATCAGGTCCCAAACTCGGTGTCTATAGGATCACATACAAACATTCTTGGCCGCATAAATTCCTTGGACTTGATTGACTACTAGTTCATAATCTTCAAATACTATTAATTGATTTATGCCCATCTGTTCCGCAAGACTGATACCTTGCACTAGTCCTTCGTATTTAGCTTCATTGTTTGAGCAAGCGAACTAGAAGCGGAAAGACCTCACTGTCTTTTCATTTTGTGGGGACATTAAACATATCCCAGCTCCTACACCATTTTTGCATCTTGCTCCGTCGAAATGCAACATCCATAACTTTGAGGCTCGATTGTTCTCTGTTTTTCCGACAACCTTTGGGAGCACTAGATCTTCATCGTAGATGACATAGGTGCCCAACCCGATAGCATGGTAGTTTCCAAAAGGATGAGTATCCATATGTTCGCTTAATAGAAAATCCTCTTGATCGGTCTGATCTTCGGTCACCTTTTCATCTTCCAATAGCTTAGCGCAATACATTTCTTGCTTGGTGATAGAAGTATGAGCGGCCTCAAAGTTGATCATGGCCTCATTGGCCACATGTTTTGAATGTAGAACTTCATATTCTATCTCCATTTTCGCACTGCGCTTGGTCCTGAGAATCATGTGCGACCTGGTCGATTCCACAAAAGGATATAAAAGTCATGGCAAATCCTAACCTGGGAATTGGACATTCCAGCAGGTGACTAACATCTTCTTATGGTCGTTCATTTACATTGTCAAACCAGGGAACATATACTTGAAATGGAGCGGCACTGTATGTGCACTAAGAACCAGTTTCAGTCACAATTTACCAGAAATAAATGCTTGGAAGGAATTCTACTTATGTTGCAGGAATGTAATGTAAAGTCTTCTTAACTTAAGCATAACTTAATCAAAGCATAAATCATGAAAACTATTACTAAGAAACAAACTATGAATTGGCCTTATGTTGTAGGAACAAACACAAGGATGGATTCCCGATGCTGCAGGAACAATATAAGACTGAGTTTGCGCTGAAACCTTCAAGAATGAAATCTAACTTATAATCAACAGGAGATAAATAACTAACTACAAATACTCACTAAGTGGGCCCCCTTAGCAAGCATCAACCAGTTTATGCCAGAATTGAACTCAAAACTTCATCAGATTTTATTCATAAACATGGAATCATATACATTGATTGTTCTGCTTGTAAGAAAACTAACACAAAACAATGTTTCTCATTATAATACTAACTTTAACACACTATGTTGCTCACTCACGCAGGAGGAACACTTATTTATATTAGAAAAGCAACTAACTACTTAACTCTAACAGAGAAAGACGTGGACATAAATGCATCTTGAAACCGAGGAACAGACTTCTCATAAATGAAGGCATATCTGTTCAACACGATTCAAAGAGAATTTAGTATTCCACTCTTCCTAGATTAATGATCATTTAGATTTCCTTCCAACAACTCGGTCAGAGAGTCTTTACTGGAACAACTTCCTCGATGTCGTGCTGGAAATGGACTTTACTGCAGGGCTGAGATTTACTGCACTTTGACTCGTTCATGCTTCCTTCAACAACCTGCGATGCACATGGTGACAGAAGTGAAAGAAAGCACGCGTGGAAAATAAAATGATACACAATCATTAATCACATATTAAATCCATTTCATTATCCAAAAACCACATGCATTATATCAGTCATTCGGGAGGTCAAACAGGGCAATTAATACAGACACATAGAGATGTTAAGCTGTAGGAATATAGGAATGTGTTGCTATAGGATACTACCCGATTTTAGATAAAAAGCCTTTAATCAAAGAGTTAAAACAACCATCAGCAATAAGAGTAAGGGTATTAAAAATACATCATAATATTCAAATTATGAGCATATTTCGAGCTCATCACGACCAATCCAAGGACAGGTATCCACCCACCTTTGAAGTAAATTCTCAGGATAGACAGAGGCCAAACATGGGGGGAGCATCAATGATCACAGTATCTTGCAGCACTGTGATGCTAGGGCAAGAAAATAGAGTCAAGGGAAGATCCTTGATGAGACCAAGAGTCTTGACTCTGTTTCCATCAAGCTGCATCACTCCCTTTTTTAAAGGTTCATAATTGAGCCATAAAGCTTCAGCTATCTATTTAGGCATAACTATGGTGCTAGCACCGGAGTCAATCATGGCATTGTAAAATAACTTCTCTCCCACAATAAGCATTAGGAAGAAGGGTTTAGGTTTTAGGTTATCTCTTACCTCAACGGGAGCTTCCACTATGCTATTTGTGAGAACCTTGGCCGGAGGTGATTGATCAACAGCCTTTTCTTTGAGCAATTGCTCCTTTGGTTCCATGATTAGATCCTCTCAGAGTGCCTTCTGTAGTAATGTCTTATGTTCTAGGATAGCTAATATATCCCAAAGAGACACATTAGCAGATGATTTCTTTAACTGTTCCACCACGTTGAAGGGTGGCAGATTTAGAGATTTCTGCTCCTTTTCTCTTATTATCACAACTTCCCTTTGTGGCTGAAGTTGTGGCACCACGGCAAAGGCGCTAGGCGTTGGGTCGGCAACACTTTTAGGTTACGGGCTAACTAGTTGTGGGACAATTGGCTCGCCCGTGAATCTCCTCTTCGAGCAGGTGTTGTAATTGGATTGTACTTTCAGTGTTTTAGATGTGGATGTATCATTAGAAAACACCACTTCTTTTTCTTCCATCCATGAGAAGAGTGTGTGGTCGAGAGAGATGTTTGCTTCTTGCTCTAGTGACATCCCTTGCATTTGTGTGGTGAGCATCATGTTGTCCATTTGCAAAGAGGTATACACATAGCTTCTAAGTTTTGATGTTGTGGCTTGGTTGCGCTGCTCTGCCACCTTTCATTGTAGGTTGTCGCGCAGACAATTTCAGGGCATGTGTGAATCGCCGCAAGGGAAGCAACAAGGGTTGGTGTCATCCACTAAATTGTTTTTCCCCGCAGTCAACTCTTTGCTCAAGCTTAGGTTAGCGCTTTGCAACGAAGTGGGTACCGACACTATCTAATTTGTTGTTTGCACCTGCGGATTTGTGCGAGCACCTCCTTGGAACTAGTTTTGTTGGTAAGAGGACCTTCTTCCTTGATAATTCTGGTAGGTAGGCTTCAGAGGTATGACCTGGTTGCACTTGATAACGGTTATCTCATTAACAATAGTCTACAATATTTTCTTGAACTTGCTCATCTCCTCCTTTGAAGAGCCAAATGTAGAGGCAACATTTTGCGGCACGCTCGAATACGTATACATGGATTGAGGAGGAGTTGGTGCTCTGGTAGAAGGCATCTCCTGAGCAGGAAATGATATTTCTGGGAATATAGGAATGAAGGGCTGAGGCAGAAATTTCTCGACGTTTATCAAGTTGTTCTCTGCTTTGACAGCGAAAATATATGCGCTGGATAGTGTGGTTCCGTCGAGAGACTGGATCATCAGGGAAATGTTAGGGTTGATAGATTTTAAATAGAACATAAATTCCAGATCGGGCGGCAGGCAGATATCAACTTGAATCTTATGTCAGCAAGTATGGAACCGGGCATTGAAGTCAGCCATGGCTTCGTGCGAGGCCCATTTTATGACTGACAGTTGATAATATAGTGAGGATCAATCTCCTTCATTTGAGAATCTCTGGTAAAAAGGATCCCTGAGCTCACCCCAAGTCTTGATAGTGTTTTCTTGCAAACTCCGGTACCAATCTAGTGTCTTGCCTCTGAAAGAGGCGGTGAGCAACCTTAGCGCTATATTTTGGTCTATAACGCCATGTACCAGACATACGTCTGCAACATCTTGCAAATGTTCAAATAGTGCTCTTGAGACATCTCCAATGAATTTAGGTATAGCATTTAGGGTGGAAACTGGAATAGCGGCCCAAATGGCAGGTGTTACTAGTGCACCAAGATGGATTTTGGCGTCCCATGCCATATAATTTTTGTTAGCGGCAGGCAACATGGCTAGCGGAAAGGGAGGAGGAAGCAGAACGTTCACTAATTGGGTCGTGGGTTGTACTGTCCCTAATGGTGGTACTAATAAACTAGGATTATTTGTTGTTTGGGACCTAGTAATAGGTCAATGGCTCATACACCCTCCTAAAAATTAGATTCATTTAAGCTCAGTCCCACCGAGCGTGCCAAGAAAAAGAAAAATTGTTGATGCCAAAAATTGGCAAGGTAACAGCCCTTCATGGGAAACTCAGTTTATGGGGGACTTATTGCGCTAAACTGAGTGACCTCCAGATTTTTAAAGAAGTCGGATTCTTCTGTAAATGGGGTTTTGGAATGGGAAAAGGAATCAGATATAAAAATAAAGAATCTAACTAAGGTGATGCACCAAAATTTAGATAAAAGGCACAATAAACCTATCTTTTGGATATGATCTAAGGGCCTGCTTAGCAATTTACCATGTCCTAGAATAAAAGAAATTAAGGATTGTAGCATGAACAACTCATTCAATGACAAAATAATTATCATACCCATTTATTGAAAAGAAGAGTCAAAAGACATGATCTAAACCAGTAAAATTGCATTCAAATTATAGAAGTACAGAAAATAAACCATTCAAACAATAATGGCACAGTGTAAATTTTATCAATAGCATAAGAAAACAGAAAGGTTGAACAATGGCACAATTTGTGAGTTCTTGCAATAATCTAAACAATAAAAAGGCCTGGTCTCTCCAAAAATCTTGTAATTCTAAAACTAGTGAAACTTGAAAAACATGTTGAATGTAATCTTCGAACTCCAAACCCTTCCTTAGAAGTAGAGAGCAGTATATATAGCAAGCCTCCCACCGCTGGGGAGCAGCAACTGAAAAGATTTAGAATCCTGAGTAATGATGTAGTGGCAATGATTACCCTCAGTCATTGCAACAGAAAAGGTTCGGGCCATAGTATTTGGTCGCTCCCCATCTAGGTGCATCCCCTATGAATGATGGTAGTGGTCTTGCGCAAATAAGTGTCACCTCCTTGTATAGGTAGTTAGAACACGTGGCAGCATAACGTAGCCCATAGTTTGCTTCATCCCCTACATTGAAGAAGTGTGAACTAAGGAGACATGTGGCAGCATTTCGCTGCCCATGGTCATTTTTTCCTTCCTTTGTTGAAAGTTTGCGCTGAGATGACACATAGAAAAAATGTTCACTATAGACACCGCATGTGGGGTCCGCCAAATCTTTATGCGAATGGGAGCTATATGGCATGCAGGCGGGGACCGACGAGGAAGCGAAGGGAAGCAATCAAAATAACCTGCGGTGAAGACATGTGGGAGCATAGCGGGGGCCGATAGAAGAGCAAGGAGAAAATCCCTTCGGAGAGCGATGAGCGGACAAGTGGTAGAGGCCGCGGTGATTATCAAAAAGGCGACAATGATATTCATTTGAAGGCATGGGCCGATAATTAGCCAAAATAAAACTCGAAGGGAGCATGGTGAATTTTGTATTCACAGGTACCATGGTGAATTAGAACCAACAACAACACACACTAGTTTTGATTCAGGGATGTCAAAAGCCAGTACGAGTAGTTGTTCCACAAGGAATTCATACTTAGCAATGTTTTGTAGAATATCAAGAAGTGAACCTATCATTGCCATGGCATCAACAGCTCTATTGTTGATCCGAGGAATTTGTTCAAAGGTTATTGTGACAAAATATTCCTTTAAAATATCCACCATTCTTTTATACAGCATCAGCTTGTCATCTTTTGTTTGGTACTCATCATTCACCTACCTGATCACCAGTTGAGAGTCTCTGAAGACTTGTAGTTTTTTATTCTCCATTCAATAGCCATCTTGAGCCCTGTAACCAGAGCTTCATACTCTGAGATATTGTTTGTGCATGGGAAAGCAATTATGTATGCCTTGGGTATACTATCTCCCTATGGTGTGAGAAATAGGATACCTGCTCCAATTCTATGTTGAGTGTGGGACCCATCAAATTGTAGATTCCAATGGTTTGTATGTTCTATCAGTAATATACTTTCATCTAGGAAGTCTAATGTAAGAGGCATGTGATCTTCTATGGTGCATCGGCTAGCTAGTATATTATGATTTGTCCCTTGATGGCTCTTATATCCACATACTCTATGTCGAATTCACTTAGAATCATTACCCATTAAGCAATTCTTCTTGTTAGAGTTGCTTTTGCTAATAAGTACTTTAGTGGGTCTACCTTTGAATTCAACTTTATTTGTTTGTTTAAGATATAGTGTCTTAAATTTTGTGTTATGAATATGATTGAGAGACACACTCTTTCTATGGGTGAGTAGTTCAACTCATAGCCCACCAGTGTTCGGCTGATCTAGTAGACCACTCTTTCTTTATTATTATCATCTTGTTGTGCTAGGAGAGCTCCCAATGCTACTTGTGTTGTAGACACATAGAGTATCATTTCTTTGTCTGGAATAGGTAACATTAAGGCTAGAGGAGTGAGTAGGTAATCCTTGACTTGATAGAATGCTTGGTCACATCTCCCATCCCACTTGAAAGTGATGTCCTTATGTAATAGATGGGTGAATGGGTGACATTTGTCTGCCAGTTGTGTGATAAATCGCTTGATCGATTGTAGCTTACCTTGTAAACTTCTCAATTGCTTCAATGTCTTTGGTGGAGGCATCTCCTGTATTGCTTTTACTTTCACAAGATCTACTTCAATGCCCCTTCTTGACACTATGTACCCTAGTAGCTTTCCGGATGTGACTCTGAACACACACTTTTTTGGGTTAAGTCTCAAGTTATACTGCTCTAGCCTATCAAACACCTTTGCAAGATTGCTCAAGTGATATTCCCTTTTAATAAACTTCACTAGAATGTCATCCATATAGTCTTCCATGATTGTATGTAGCATATCATGGAAGATGGTCATCATTGCTCTTTAATATGTTACTCCTGCGTTCTTTAGACCAAATGGCATGACATTCCAATAGAAGGTTCCCCAGGGACAAGTAAATGTTGTTTTATTCTAATCATCAAGAGATATTTTTATCTGATTATACCTAGAGAAACCATCCATTAATGATACCATCTCATGCCCTGATGTTAGATCCATGATCATGTCAATACTTGGAAGTGGGAAGTCGTTCTTTGGACAAGATTTGTTCAAGTCTCAAAATTTCGTTCACATCCTTATTCCCCCAGTGGGTTTTGACATCGGTACTATATTTGATATCCATTATGGATAATCAATGGGTCTGATGAAACCCACATATAGTAATTTCTTTAGTTCTACCTTTACCCATAGTGCTATTTGAGGATGCATTTTCCTTAGTTTCTGTTTGATAGGATTAGCTCTAGGAACTATGGCCAAGTGATGTACTACTAGCATTGGATCTAGTCTTGGCATATCTTCATATATCCACACAAAATTTATCTTTCTTTCATTGATGAATGTTGTGATATGTGGTCTAAGGTGCTTCTACTAAGCCAACATTTATGGGTTTTGCTTCTTCAACTAGGAGCGTTGAATTTTCTTCATACTCAGGTATAGGGAGATCGAATCCTCCATCCTCAGGTGCCTCAGAGATATTTTCACCCTTAGATGTGTCCTTTATTTTCTTCTTTTCAGGATCCGATGGAGCCACATTGTGGTTTTCCCTAGGGGATCTTACTTTGATTTTGATATTATCTTTTTCACTTTTGTGAATAGAGGACACAATCTCCCCACTGAAGTACACTCCTTGTTGAGTTTAATGATGAGCCCTAATTTGTGATCTCCTATTGGTATACTCGTTCGAAGTCCCATGAACTATGTGATTGCTTCATCGTTTTGGAATTGATCCAAAACAAGTGTATGTTGTTGTTGGTCCCAATCTATCAACTGTGGATAGCAGAGGGGTAGGCTATCGTCATTGTCTACAAAGCTTACAGAAGTTGTGGAGATGGTCAATATGGCCTTGGCATCATTTTCCCATTGGGAATCTAGGTCATCATCACTAGAAATGAAGGAGTCACATTCAGTGACAAAGGAAGGAGAATCCCATTCGTACTCATTAGAGTTTGCTTCAAAATAATAATAGTCATTAGGAATAGTTTTGATAAGTTGGGTTTGGACTATGCTTATACTAAATCTTTCCAATAAGTCCTCAATGGGTAGATCATTGTCTATTTGATGGTAGATATCCAATGTCTTAACGCTAGTAGAAGGCGCTTGTTTCTTAAAAGAGGTACGTCTAGTTTTTGAAGTAACCACGTCTTTTAAATCATAGCCCAGTCCCATGTTCTTCTTTCTTTGTACCACTATGATAGGTTCCTTTCTACCTTGTTTGTGTAGCCCAAGGCCACCTGTTCAATTATATCCCATTTGTTTAACTAACTGATAGCCTCTAGTGCTAGGATCAATCAAAAGGGGCTGGTGTTGTTTTGGTTTCTCTTGTTCATCTTTGTAAATCATGGATGACAAGTCTTCTTTGAATATCTCTCCATCCTTCATGTCTCCTCACCTGGTAAAAATTATGGGTTTGGCTATCATCTATATTGTTTGAACATACTTGATCTCCTTTGGGCCTCCATAAACCTTGGGTGTTGGTGGAAGCATGCCAATGCAAAATGCTTGGTTGAAGTGATAATTTCCATTACCTTTTGTCAAGTACTTGAACCTTGGTTTCAATTTTTGGTTGTTCAATTGTTGTGGTCTCTTTTGAGGTTGATGGTAGTGTGGAAGGATCAACATATGAGAATGAAAGAAATGATATGTCATTGCTCGGTATACGCTAGATTTTGTTATACTTTTCCTCAAATTTTGCACAAAAGTGGAAGGGTTCAGGATCAACATATAAAGTCACCTCCTTTCCTTCGTGAGGAAACTTCATACATTGGTGAAAGGTTGAAGGAACCGCTTGTAATGCATGAATCCAAGGGCGTCCTAGAAGTAGGTTATATGGCAACTCAAGGTTTAGTACTTGACATGTGGTTTTTGTGATGGTTGGCCCTATCTATACTGGTAGCTTGGCTGTCCCTTCTGAATTCCTTTCGAGGTCGTCATAGGCCCTTATATTAATGCTTTTTCATTTTTCTATCACATTGTTAGAATACCCCAGCTGTTTCACAAATTTTAAGGTACATATGTTTAGACCTACACCATTATCTATCAATACCCTTTTGACTTGATGTTTGTGGACACCGAACTCTATGTAGAGGGCTTGGTTATGGAATGACTTCTGCAGAAGGTCTTTCTCATAAAAGATTAAATGATGATTGGCTATAATTTTTCCAACCATGGCTTGAAACTAATCCAGATTGAGGTCATTAAGGATCGTTATTTCTAATGCTTTTTGTAGTATCTCCCTATGTGCGGGTGATTTTTTTAGAAATTCTAGAATTGAGATCAAGGCGGGAGTCTTTTTTAGTTGTTCCACAATACTATAGTCATTTGATGGCTTAGTTGTGGGCTTAGGTGGGGCTCCTTGTATTGTAACTATCCCTTAATGGGTAGTTACATTGTAGTCGTTGTCTCCACCTCGTATAGTCACTACATCTACCCTAGTGTCATTTGCTTGAGAGAGGGTACCTAGAACCGTGTCACCATAAGTGTAGTTAGCATTGTGATCATCTTGGTCCTTTCCTTTGTCATTCTTCCTAGTATGGTTCAGAATTGGGTTTGTGTATATCTAGAGATCTTTTTGTCCAGGTCCATGTTCGACATCTACTTCTCTTTTGTCTATCAAGTCTTGTATGATGTACTTGAGTCTCATGCAATTGTTTTTTGTGTCCTTTGATTTTGTGGAACTCACACAAATACTTCTCATTGTACCATGGCATTTTGAAGCTTGGATCTTCATAGTTGGGGTGATCGTTGACCTTGATGAGGTTTTGTTGTACTAGTTTACACATGACCATCTCAAGTGACTCTCCTAATACTGTGAACTTCCTTCTCGGTTGATCGTATTGCCTCTGTTTCCCTCCCTGATTTGTCTGTTGGTTGACCATTTGGTTGTTTTGGGGATTAGGAGCATAGTTTGTTTGTGCCACTTGAGGTTTGTTTTGAGGTACATTAGGATTTTTTACATTCCATACTACTCTAGCATCCACTACCCCATTGTTTGTAACATTTTTTTTCTTGGCCCAAATTTTAGGTTTCTCATTTGAACTAGAAGAACTATCTTTTGGGTTGTTTAACTTGATCACTCCTCTTGCTATGAGGGCCCTTTCTATGTGTAGTCCCTTCTCAATTGCTTCTTCAAATTTAGTAGGACACGGCATGGTGAGTTGATAGTTGACCTCTACTTGGACTTTGGAAATGAAGATATCTACCGATTCCTTGTCAGGAATGGGCCACTTGCATCTACTAGCCTTATGTCTCCATCTTTGTAGGTAGGAGGTAAAAGACTCTCCTTGACTCTATTTAATGTATAGGTCTGTGATGGTGACGTCTTGTTTTATATTGAATGAGAAGTGGGTTATAAATTCTATAGTCAGTTCAACAAAGCTTTTAATTATTGGTGGTAGATGGGAGGACCACTCCATAGCATAGCCCATGAGGCTGTGTGGAAAGAGTCTCATCAGGTAGGAATCATTTTTTTGGACTTCCATGCATGATACTGAGAAATCTCGTACGTGTTCAACTAGATCCCCCTTTCCTTTTTACTTGTCAAACTTAGGTATCTCAAACTTTTTTGGAAATGGAAGCATAGTAATAGAGCAATCAAAAGGAAATGGGCACATATCCTGAAGGGTATAAGTCTTCTTTGGATTTCCTATCTACATGTCTAATATTCTTTGATTTATTGCCTGAAATTGCATGTCCATCTTTTTTTTTGGTATTTTCGTTTGGGGATCATGTGTGTAGTAACCTTGTTGTCCTACCATGTTTTGGTAACCATTTTGGATGAAACGAGGGTTATCTCCTTGTTGAACGTAAGGAGGGTTAGCTCCTTGTTGATTTTGAATGGGGGTACCTTGATATTGTGTCGGTGATACACCTTGTTGTTGAGATGGACTATATTGAAGCTTTCCCTGGTGGTGCGTTGGTGTGATACCTTGTTGATGGGACAAACTATACTAAAAGCTACCCTGGTGGTGCGTTGGTAGGATACCTTATTGATGGGACTATTGATTGTAAAGGGGACCATGTGGTACACCTTGTTGGTAGGATGAACTATTATGAAGTTTTCCCTGGTGATGCGTTGGTGGGATACTTTGTTGATGGGACTACTGGTTGGACAGGATACCATATGGCACACCTTGTTGGTAGGATGAACTACTTTGAAGGTTTACCTAGTGATGCATTGGTGAGATACCTTGTTGATGGGACTGTTGGTTGGAAAGGGTACCATGTGGCACACCTTGTTGGTAGGATGAACTATTCTAAAGGTTTCCCTAGTGATGTGTTGGCAGGATACCTTGTTGATGCGACTATTGGTTAGAAAGGGTACCATGTGGCACACCTTGTTGGTAGTACTGATTTGGAAGGGGAGTATGTTGTCCACCTTGTTGTTGGTATTGATTTGGAAGGGGACCTTGTGGTCCACCTTGTTGTTGTTGATTGGGAAGGGTACCCTATGGCACACCTTGGTGTTGGTACTGATTCGGAAGGGGACCCTATAGTCCACCTTATTGTCGGTACTGATTTGGAGGGGGGCCCTGTGTTCCACCTTGTTATTGGTACTAGTTTGGAGGGGGACCCTGTGGTCCACCTTGTTGTTGGTACTGATTTGGAGGGGGACCCTGTAGTTCACCTTGTTGTTGGTGTTGATTTTGAAATTTCCCTTGTTGATTTTGTATATTTTGGGAAGGGTCAATTTATGAAGTGTTTTGAGGCATGTATTGTCCTGTTGGTGAATTGTTGCCCTGTGGTACGTATTGGGATGGACCTCCTTGGTATTGTTGGGCTACTGTTGCTTCTTGAATTTGTGATGGTTTTCTAAACAAGGGGTTGTTCTATGGTTGATCATTGTGTTATGAGAAAATAGGTAGTGTATTCAAAATTTTTGTGGGTTTGGATATTTGTCTCACCACTGAGTTATCCCCTAAGGGAATAAGGTTAAGATCTTTAAGAGCCCCCATGTTAAATTTTGTTGGCAATTTGGCACCACTTTGTGCTAATTTGAAGAAGTAAGAATTTGGATCCTTTTTCAACAGTTTATCCATCAATTTTAGCACCTTGGGGTTGTTGGAATGTTGGAAGAGTTCTTCATAATTTATTTCCTCCTCACTATCCACCTCTTCGAAAACCACGTCTTTGGGATCTTGGTTTGACTGCGCCATCATTTCTTTTTATTTTCAGTTTATCTCCTCCTCACTAAATGTTTCCTTATATGTGGGTCTCTTTTAAGGGGTTTCAAGTCCACTTGGCCTATAGCCCCATGGACCATCTTCTTTGTTTGTGGTGTTTGTTGTGGGAATACTAGTGTTGTTCTTGTTTGCTTCCATGTTTTTTCTATATTGTGATCTCGTAATTGTCATAAACGAGTGCTAGGATTTTATCAACGTTTTGTGACTCCTAACTATGGAGAAGAATGCTTTTATTTTTGGATTTTTTGTTTCAAGGAAAATGGAATTGTGTTGTTTTGGGTATTTTATATTGAGTATTCAAGTCTAGTTCACCCATTAAAAAGAGTGTATAAAATTTTCTTAGCAAGAGTTCCCAGTTGTGGTAATATTTCAAGATGTGTCCCTTGATAAATTTTTTACTACAACACTTCTTTGATAAGCGGAATATGGATTTTCATTTAAGAATTTTGGTCTTTCCTAAGATCATGAAGGATGGATACCTATTGCTGCATAGGAGGTGGTAATACAAGCCTTTTGACCTCAAGGTCTACCTTTCGTTCCTCTTTATCTAAGATGTTTGTTGTGTTTCTCCACTAGTTTGGTGTTTCATTTTTCTTGAATATGAAGCTCCTTAAACTGCTAATGATATCTATATGTTCACCTTTGGCGTGTGTGAGAATTGGTTGTAAGATGGGTGTCATAAGGTTCGGTTGTTGAACCAGAGCAGTCAAACACCAAATGGTCATAAAGTGAAATGGTGTTTTGATATGGTTGTTATGAAGCTCAAGACCCTAAGGTTTGAGTGTTGTTTTTGAATGACACTATTCTTGGAACTCAAAATATTGAAGGACCTGGATCAATATTTCACTTATTTTCTTCTAGAGGATATGTTGTGGAAAAGCTTACTTGAACTTGCCTTGAGCTTCAAGAAACTGTTGATATATTAGAAGTGTGAGTGAAGGAATAATCCAAGTTGTTTCGTTTTGATCTTGATTTCCAAAGATAGGATGAAGTGTTTGAAAATGGATGAAGGACTAGATGACATATCTGGGATTCCAATTGTTTCGTTTCAACAATTAATATTGTAACCAGTTTTGGATCGTTCTTCTGATTTTCAGCAGGACACAGAGCAAAAGCGATGGATCTGAGGCAAAAGCGAGTTGTTTTGGCAAATGCAGCTAAGTTTTGGGCAAGTGCATTAGGAATTTTTTTTCAAATGCGACACAAAAAGATCAAGTGCAGCCATTTTTGTGGTAAATACACTAAGTTTGTCAAAAGCAATATATTTTCATCAGTAGTTGTTTATGAGATAGAGAGTAAAAGCATTGGATTTTTGGCAACTGTGACAGAAAATGGGTCAATTGTGATAGAAATTTGTGTAAAAGCGACCTCTATGTAATTTGTTTCCATTTTAAGCAAATTTTCTCCAAATTTTTGCAAGTTTGGACTTCTTTTTTTTCAATTTCTCTATGGTTGGAGTATGGAAAGTGGTACAACAGTATTTGGCTGACTTAAAAAAGCATACACTTGTGTGACCTGTATGTCTATGGCTTTAAGTTGTGAAATCATGACACCCAAGCCATAGTTTCCAACGTTTACTTTGAGCCAATGTAGCCTGAAATTAAATCCTAAATATTTGGAAACCTTTAAGGAGATCCTTTTAAGGAATGCAAATATAGGGATTCTTTTAAAAGCATACACTAAGTTAAATGGTTTGTGATTTTGATAAACATGTTGAGTGTTTGTTTTGATGTGGTTTTTTTAATTCAAGCACAATGTTTGATGTCTAAATTTGTTTTGAATGTTTTAGAAATTTTTACATAAACAAACATCACAATCCTAGAGATAGAAACCATCCTTTTAGGTAGGCTTGCCTCATGCCCCAAAGGGATGATTTTACATGCAACTTATGGCACAAGCCTGAAGTCAAACATGGAAAGTAACTTCTCAGAGGTAAATTCTGATGCACCACTTTCAAATAATTTTCTTGGATAAAAGGGTAGCTTCTACAAACATTGCTTTTTATTCATGTTTCTAGATAATCGGTGTCTATACATGCAGTGATTCACTCAATTAAGAGGCCTCCTAGCCCTTTCGGGTTTTGACATATCACACAGATATAAGGGGAGACATTTTTCGGTATAGAACAACACCAAGTGGGTGAGGAACTTTCCTCACACCCACAATAATTTATATAGCAGACCAAAACAAAAGTACCAATTGGGTCACCTTTGAGTTCTCTAGCGCAGGATGTGTCTCAAAAGGCAGAGCCTCTAAAGATATGCTTTGAAATGAAATAATGTGTGAAACTCAATATGATTTTCGTCACTCAAGATCACCAAAAAAAGCACGAAGGGAGAGGATAATCACCTAGTTTTCCAAACACGGAATTCACATAATACACTTCAATGCAATTTGATTCTTTTTAAGCACCTCGAGTGGTGCTATCCCCAAAATAAAGTGTGAATAGCACAACAATTTTCTTTTTAATTGCACCAAAGTGAAATGTTCTGGACTTCAGACAAAAATATCACAATGTGCAAGACAAGAAATTGATTTGTTCATTTTTAAGCCCAAAACTGAGTGTTTGTTCTAAACCTTGTCTTAATGATCAACAAAATAAATTGTGCAATTGTCAACAAAGTAAAGGTGTTTTGCTCAACAAAAATCAAACATGTTTTAGAGCACCAAAATTGAAATATTCATTTTGTGGGGTTCTTTTTATTGCACCAATTTGAAATTTTCTAACTTAAAAAACTTGGAAAAGGTTCATTTTAGAGCACCAAAAATTGAAATGCTCGTTTGTGGGGTTCTTTTTATTGTACCAATTTGAAATTTCCTAATTTAGAAAGCTTGGAAAAGGTTCATTTTAGAGCACCAAAAACCAAAATGTTCGTTTGTGGGGTTCTTTTTATTGCACCAATTTGAAATTTCCTAACTTAGAAAGCTTGGAAAAAACTTAGAATTCTTCTACCATTCGTCTTCCCTATAACAAATGTGTTAATTATTTTTGGAGAAACATCAGATATACTTCTATAAATCATGCATAGACAAACATTAGCACCTATAAAACACTCAAATCAAGTACCCATTAGCGTTAGAAATTGAAAATTAACCTTTAACTTTCAGACAAAACTAAACAGGGAAAAATGAGAGAAAAATAGTCAAAGGCGGCCTCTGTCAAAAATCAAAAGTAAAGGAAAATGTCGAAAGCACCTCTATTTCTGAAAGAAAAAGCGTAGGAAAAAGTCAAAAGTGCCTCTGTTAGAAAGCATAAGCGTAGGAAAATGTCAAAAGCGCTAAAAACACTCAAGTGCGAAAATTCTCTAGAACTTGTGCGTGAAGATTTCTCCAATGCGCTTCCAAAATCTGCAACTTCAATTCTATCTCAAAAAATCGTTAGTACTAAGGACCATGGTCCCACCGGGCATGCCAAAATGTGTAAGGGGGAAATCGAGAGGATGAAATAGATCAAATTTATGATTAGAAACTAATCTAAACAATAAGAGGTTAGTTGATTTATGCCCATTACTCACAAAATGTAACTATAAAATCAAGAATTCAAGAATGAAATTGACAAAAAGCAAGAACAATGAATTCAAAATAAAATAGCTTTACCATCATGTGTCAGAGTGTATCCATATTGACGTATATTGGATTGTTCAATTCAATACAAAGCCTCCATTGTACGTGTGAGAGCTTGAAGAACATGTGTGTGTTGATCAAAGATGTGGTTGAAGCTTTGTCAAATGTCGATTATGATCTTGGCATTACTTTGTTGCATAAACTGTATTGATTCTTCGATTCCTTTTTGTGAAAGAAGAGGTTTGTTATATAGAATTTGTGATTCAAAATGAACGCTTGAGATTGCATAGTAGAATATCTTGATCAACGATCAAAAGATGTTGAGAGGATTTAGATGGGCATAATCTGTGCAAATTAATTACGTAATCAGTGTAATTGAAGAAATCATTTGAATAATCTGTGGGATTGAAGAATAGATTGATCA
Organism: Sequoia sempervirens; assembly: GCA_007258455.2. Taxonomy (NCBI): domain Eukaryota; kingdom Viridiplantae; phylum Streptophyta; class Pinopsida; order Cupressales; family Cupressaceae; genus Sequoia; species Sequoia sempervirens. Next base: position 30,880,432 of record VDFB02000008.1, on the reverse strand, counting down.
GTCAGTTAATCAGAGTGCGTAATCGGTGGTTCATAATTTGCTCAATCATGAAAGTGGTTGAGTATGATTAATTAATTGATTTAATTAATTAATTATTTTTGGAGTTGAACGTGCAAATCAAGTTTGAATTTTGGAAATAAAGTTGATTGGTTTGATTTGATTTTTGATGATGTTTTGAATAATTAAATTTGATTATTCAAATTTGGAGGGAAAGTGATTTAATTAAACCATTATGTTTTAAAAACTTAATTGACTTGGGGGAATAAATTGAATTAGCGACATAATTAAATAATTGGCGTTATTTAATTAATCAAGAGGAATAAAGTTAGATTAGGACTTTCTTAAATAAATGAAATTTATTTAATTGGTTGAAATTAATGAAAAAATGAATTATTAAATAATGTAATATTATTCAATTAATAGGGGAAATTAGGGTTTTTGATGCAATTGATGTGAAATGTAGTGATATCCGATAATAATGATGTTTATGATGCAAAAAATGTCATTTAAGGTGTGTGTTAAGTGTTAGGTCAATTTTACATGTCTACATATATATATATACACTTCGTGTATATATGTCAATCGATGGATATGAGAGTATAAGTGTTTCTATAATAGTATTAAAATAATATTATGTATATATATATATATATAATATATATATGTATAATATATATATGTATAAAAAATATAGATACATATATATTAATATATATACGTTTATATATATATATGTATGTATATATATATATATGTGTATATGTATGTATATATATATATATATGTATATATATATATATATGTATATATATATTATATATAATATAGATAATAGTTATTTGATATATATATTCAAGTGCATTATGCAGTGCTAAAGTTGATAACAGTGAAGCACTTTAAATGAAACTTATGTGCATATAGCACTACCTTGTATAAAGGCATTGCATAGTGTTTAAACCAATGCATGAAACAAAGTGTCAACCAAGTCAACAAGCCACACATGTTTGTTGGCATAAAGTGAAAATTTGGCAAAGGAAATGTAAATAGTTTAAATGCTAGAAGAAGTCTACACCCGCACTATCTATAAGGGCGCCAAAACATGAAATGTGGTGCCAATACCTATAGCTTTTTGGAAGCAAAATGGAGTCTTAAACCTGTAGATGTGTATAAACTCAGTCAATGATAAGTTGGAAGCAATATAGAGGGGTAGTTGACTTTTAAATCAAGTAGGAAACCTACTTAATAGCTTGTTGTTCATTTGAATTAGTAAAAGAGTCTTGTTGTCTCTTGAAACAAGTCGACTCAGCCATTTGAAAGGTGAGGACTATTATATGTTGCAAATCTGTAAGTTAGTTTGATGAGTCGTTGCATGGGGATAGAAACGTGGCAGAAGTATTAGCTTGTTTGTAGCCTTGGTTACTCACATTTTAGTATATATAGAGGTTCTCATTCTACCATTTGCTACACTTTTTAATCTAATTATTCCATTGTTATTTTGCTGCTTATTTTGTGCAAAGTGAGTTGAGAGCTTGAGAGTTAGTGAGTTGTTTGTTATTTTGGATTAGTGTTGTTGAGAGATTTGGTAAGAGGCTAGAAGTGGAAATTGGGTTGTTCTTAGAGGAAGGTGCAAGCGAGCTTGATAAATTAAGCTAGGAGGGAAGAATTATCAATTGGAGCTTTTATACAGGAATGCTAATCTCTACTCATTTGTTATCATGTTGGAAAGATTGTTTATTTATGTTGCCAAGTTTGGAAAGAATGTCTTTTATGTGTGTTATGATGATTGGATATGCTTTCATGTTTTTTTATTGTTTCTTTTATTTGTGAAACCTTTCTTTTTGGTTTTCATTTATATAGATATATATATACTATATTGGATTTCATATGAATGTATCTATTTGTACTATACATAGATTGTCAGTTCTATATGTAGTATGTCAATACTCTAGGAGCGTAGCATAAGATGGAGTTGTTTTGAGATACTTGTAGCAATGTCATTTAAATATGAGTTAATGGGAAGGTTATTCCTAGGGTTAGGATAATCCATGGGAAAGGGGATAGCCTTCAAATATAATACTAATGGTTAAAAACAAATCGAGCAATTATTGTGGTGAAATAGATGACCCTCACTTGAAGTATTGGGTGATGAGTCATTGGCCAAAGTAGTGTAAGTATCCACTATTTACATTGTCAATTCACTATTATCCAATTTACATTCTAGGTTGGGAATATCATACATGTAGTTGTAGCCACATTATGGTATCTCTAGATATGTAAGAAACATCACTATGCTCAGGAAAGGCTATAAGAAGGATGAGGTTACCAAACCAATCTCTTTGTCGAAGGGAGGGCCATCTTACCAAGTTTGGTAGATGTGTGGGGGACCACAGTAAGTCCATGGTTGGCGAAAAAGAACTTGAGTGATGCTTCTCCTCATGCAGTTGGTGGCCAAGATTTGAGAGAAGGACATTCTAGACCATTTGTATTTTTAGTTCATGTAAGCTTGTTGAAGCTATGTATGTAATCATGTATCCATCTATATGGAAATTGTAAATGTGAAATGTTATCTTGAGTATATGAAAAGTGAAATCATACTTGTATTGATGAAATGATTCTCTAATTATCCCATGGAAAAGTTTGGAAATGTTATGTTTCAAATGGTGCATTTATTATTGAAAAGAAAAGAAATTTTTATTGCTCATAATGTTAGATGCATAAGCTTTTCACTTGTGGGTAAAACATAGAAAAATTACTTGGTAGAACAATGGACATGTTACAACATATATCTATGGGATGGGACATGACCCATCTATGCTACCCCTAGTCTAGATGGTAACTTTACAATATTATGCTCTGCAAGCTCTTTGCAGCAAGATGCGGTATGTTTTCCACAGTGGTGTCTTCACTATTCTACTTTTCGACTAACATCATCCTCCCTTTCAAATTTTGACTTGTTTTCAAGTAAATGCTACTGTGTTGGAAGGATATCCTTGTAGATCTCCTTTAGGATAGAAAAAGTGGTATCCCATTGGGTCTTGGCCAGATGTAGTTGTTGTGTCTGCACTTGGATCTATAATAAGAGCTTCTCTGCCTTCGTGAGTGTTTGAGGAATTTGAATCTTTTGGGCTAACTGTTGGGATTCTTGGAGGACTCTGATGATATGACCTAGCCTTAAGCTAACAACCTCTTAGAGCTGGTGGAATCTATGTTAGACCCTATCTCTTGGGTCTTGCAATTGTAGGAACTATGCATGCAGTGGTTCTATTTGCACTCTAGATTGCCCATTTGTATCCTACAATGTATCATAAGTTGTGGCTCTTTGGAGAATTTGTACTTCCAAATGATCCATCTAAGCCTTGGTTGTTGTTGTCACTATTGGCCATTGTAAAAAAACTTGGTATAAGGCATTCATATCCCCTTTGGTGTTTTCAAGGTACTAATCTATGATTCTAGAGTAAAGTGTGTGGCAGCACACTTCTTTCTTTCCTCATTTGTTCTTGTCTTTTGAATTTCTACCTAATTTTTTGTCTCATTATTTTCTTATGTGAGTGTGTATCCTTTATACTCCTACCAAAATTTTCAACTGTGTTACCAAAGGTTGGGATGAGTCTCCTTGGATTTTAGGGAATTTTCCTTGTATCTCCTTTCCTAGCTCCCCTAACTGGTCGAAGTTCTCTACATGATGTTTGAGGATCTCTTCCCTTGTAGTCTGGTGCAAGATATCATCCAAATGAATTTTTTGCAAGGGTGATATACTCCCAAGGTCCAACTATGACTTGACTAATAGAAGTTGTAATAGTTTTGGAGATGTCACCAATTATAGTTGCTTCTATTTTGCCAAGAAGTCCTTGATGGAAGTTGCATAGAGGATGTGGAAAATTAAGAGGGTGTCTCAGATTACGAAGGGGGTGAAGATTGTTCCTACTATGAGGAAATTGTTTTAAGCTTTGCTTCTTCCTCTTGTAGCTAATGGTAATCTCTTTTTGTTGCTTCTTTTATCTCCTTTTGCACTATTTGGGAAATTTTTTAGTTTCTCTATCATCAACTTATCCAATCTTTGTTTGGACTGGAGCTCTTTAGTTTGAATCTCCACTATCTTTTATTTTTATGGAGGGGTCACTATAGCAACCACTTCTCTAATGGATAAGTTCTTTAATCATTCCTCTTCTTTTGCTACTTTTTCTCTTCTCTTATTCAATACGATAGTTAATGGGTTTGAAAAATGATCAATCGGATCTTATATGGTTGTATTTGATGCTATCATATATCTAATGATCACCCTATTTTTAATTTGTTGGTTTGGCCCCTTCATGTTTGGGTACTTTTGTAGTGTCATATCTATTATCTCCTCTCAAAACAAACCACTATACAGTTGATCCTCATCTACTAGTGACAAGACTTCATGGGTATTTGTAGTCTTTGGAATGGAAGTGTCCTCTAGTATTGTCTACTATTCTTCCTCTACGTCCACCACTTGCGGAGAAACTTCTCTATGTGCCTTTTCCTTCCCTCTCTTAAGCTTCTTCTTTGAACTCATTTGTAAGAGGGTTTATGTGGCTTCTTTTTCCTATGGCTCCTTTCTAGGAGTGGTTGTGAGCTTCCTCTTCCTTGGTCAACTACCCTCTCCTTATGAATGTTCTGTAGGTAGGGTACCAATTTTGAGTCTTCTAGACCTCTACAGAGTGGATGTACTCTGATCCTCTAGTTCCTATTTTGGTAAGCCCCATTTCTCATGCAACTTCTCCTTATTTTTGTCAAAATGTTCTTTGGCCTTACTCTTTGCAATATTTTCCATAAATTATTGGTATGAGTGTGGAGGCATAATTGTGATTTTTTGTATTATTAACCTCATAGGGGAGTTGGGGTATCCATGATGCCTAGGATCAATAGCTTCTGTGAATATGTAATCTTTATCTACAAGGAAGACTATATCTTTAATATATTGATGAACCACCTCATATGAGACGTGTTCCCTAGCCTGAAGCTTATGTTGGAGGGATTTGAAAAACCCCCAATAAATTGTGGTAAATGAGGTGGCATCTTTGAAATGTTTTACATGGTTTTGGATCTAGGTCGCCACTGGTTGGGTTGAATCCCAAATTTCCCCGACAAACCCCAGTAGTTGCTTCATAAAGTAGAAGGTGGGGTAAACTAATAGAGTCCCATACTTGAATTAATAATGGGATTGTTTGGTATATTGGATATTATCGAGGAGATCCTGTTGTAACACCTCACAAAGGTTTACATATTTTCCTTTGGTAACCATTTGATATGTCATGTGAATGGCAGCTATGGTGGTTGAATCTTCCTGGTTGGTATAGTAAACTTTGTAAGTGATGCCCACGGTGGCATACTTGATTGTGAGGTTGTGATTATAGTCACATCTAGGCTTTGGCCATCATAGGTTGCTTCGATTAGCCGGGTGACTTTTGCATTCTCAATGGCCTTCTTTGGTGGGACTTCCCCCTAAGCCCATAGGCTTGTCACTAGTTGGATAGAATATTTTGTAATTCAGTATGGTTGGTCTAAGTAGAAGTATTCATCATGAAATCTGCTCGAGATTATCCAAACCTAATCTTCTTGTCCGGTGAAATCTAGGAAATCTCTCCACACATACATTCATTTCTCTGCTATGTTCTTATATTATGGTAGATACTATTGTGTGCCTTGTTACAGGGGAATAAGCCTTAGGACTTTTAATTTGCTATGATTGATCCCCATGAGGGTCGCATGGATGTATTTTCTAATATATTCTATATAGACAACCTTTGCAGGCACTTTGAGAATGTTGTTGTTGGGTCTATCTCCATCTCTTTGTATGAAAACCATTTATATTCCAACCTTGGCTTCTGGGAGATATCAACAAAAATAGGTGTGACTATTGAAGTAGCTAATTTTTTTTTCGAGTAAGTGGAAACTAGCATAGGGTTTAGCAAGAATAGAACACATAGTGAGTGGAAATGAGGTCGTGGAGGGGGTTATATATAATTGTTGTGTGAGGTGGGTACAATAAATGGTCTAGCCATTTTTCCATCTTCCCGCATTTTTCTACCCATTATCTTTCTATAACTTTATTTTTCTAATGAGTTTTGTCTCTTTTGTAGTGGATGAAAGGACTATGGTACATTGATATGTTAATTTTATTTAAGTTATATTAATGTGGTTATGTAATACTTTTCTTTGATCCCTCGAAATTGAAGTTCAAACTCAGACGTACCCATAAAGTGTGGATACTTTGTCTTAACTATTGGGCTTCCAATTGTCTTGTTTTGATTGATCTCCTTATATTTAATTATTTTTCCAGCCTTATATTTGTTATGGCCTCTCTTTCTTCTCGAGATTACTAGATTTTGGTATATTGAGTCTTTTTGTTTTTTTCTACTTGGACAAGTTTGGAATGTGTTGGATTGATGTTTGTGTGATGATTTTATGCATTTGTGGTATCTTCTTTGAATTTGCGGTAATTTGTGAAGGTTTGATATGTTGCCTGTGTACCATAAATGTTCTCTAAAAGCTATATACCTTATGAGATGTTAATTCTTGTTCTTCTTGCACATCTATGCTTCTAAAACATTATCACTATCAGTACTATTATTGTCACTCTCTAATTTAATTTCTTTGGAGTTGTTGGGATCTTCCTCTCCTTCTATGGTGGGTAATCTTGAAATAACATGTAGGTTTCGAGGATCTTCATCTTCTCAGTCTTGTTCTATTTATTCCATATATGTTCTATCTTCTCTTTCTCCTAATGGAATGTGGACTATTAGATTGTTATCTGCCAAAGATATTTATTCCTTCCTAGAGTCTACTATTGATGTAGTAGGGATACTCTCCCTTCAAATCTCAACCCACAACCTGTAGTGGCAATCTTCAACCTGCAGTTGTTCCTATCTTGCACAACAATATCACAACTTCAAATTGTTGTCTTCAAACCCTCATACCTGCAAAAAAACATCCTTACCACCTTCTCCAATAAAATCCACACCTGCAACAACAACCTACACAATCTAATCGAGAATGGCTACCAAAACCAAGTCCAAATTGCCTGTAATCTTAAAAAACGGGCTCCCAAAGCTTCTCCAAAAAAAATACATGACCAAGTTGGGAAGAAACCTCCAAAAATCAATGCCAAAAACTTTCCATAATATAGAAAATGCTTTCATAAATCCACTCCCACCAAAATTTCCAAAATGGGAGTCAATTCCTAGATTTTAGGGTAGTTTCCAATGTAACTCTGCCAACTCACCTTGAGCACCCACTTTTTCATAGATAATTTTAGAAAAAATTTAAATGCATCATTGAAACTTATAACTCCCTCCAAAACCATGCCCAAGTCCATTTTTACAAATTTTTAAAATTGACAATTTCTCAAAGTTCCCTCCTAAATTATCTCCACTCCCAAAATTTGCAATAAAATAATAAAAAGGTAATAATTTAATATTTATTTTATTCTAAATTTTCAAATTACCATATTAAATAAATCCCCACCAAACCTTAGGAAAATATAAAAAATTAGAATGCATTCTTTTGGTTGATGTAAGATTTCTCTCACAACCCAGGATGCTCCTGCATTAGACACTCAGGGTAAGTGAAATGTTTCATGAGTTGAAAACTCATGAACATTTGAAGACCATATGTTTTCTTTAGATCCACTGTTCTTCCTTATTCTTCTAAAATTTCCTCTTTCTCTTCTTCCAACACTTAGTTGGAACAAGCAACCTCCTTCTTTAACAACTTTGCACTATGTTCGTCTCTCCTCTCGTGGACTTGTATCTACCATGTACCATCCTCCTCCTAATACCATACATTCTCCTCTCTAATTTTTTGGGATTCAACCCACCATAAACCGACCACCACCACAAAGTTTCACCTGCAACATCCTCTACAAATTCTACATCCAAATATGTATTATCCAAATAACAATCAAAATCCACTATATCCTTATACAAATATGCAATTACTACTCCATGGAAATTAGAAATTTCCATTTGCATACTCTCTTCTTGCTTGACATCCTCTTCTACACTCACCAAAGAAGGTATAAAATCATTAAAACTAAATTCAAAATGAAAATTTACCTCATTCTTGTTCGTTGCCCCAACATCTTTTTCCTCATTCTTCACTGCAACATCCATCTTCTCATCTCCAATGACAAGTTTTGCAAACTCCTCTTCATGTTTTCCATCAATTCCACTTCAAACAACTTGTTGATTCTTTCCATCTCTTATTTCAACAAGAAATCATCCTCATCTTCACCAACCTACTCATCAAACTTAGGACCATCCATATTCACAATTTTTTATTGCAAACCTTCTTCATCCACTTCACATAATGCAATCAATTCACATGTTATCGCTGAAACTTGTACCTCTTTATCTTCTCCATTTGTGTGGCTACCCTCACATATTCTTCCTTACATTCAACCCCTACTAAAGGGCTGCAACATTCTTTCTTTCTAATCTTCTCTTCATTGTCTTCTTTTATAAAAACATTCTTCTTCTCGTACCCCTCATCCCATGCTCTCATATCCTCAACCATCTTTTTTAATACATCTACTTCAACCTTGAGTTTTTCAAATTCTTCATGGTACTTCCTATTTTTCACTTCTTCCCAATATTGTTCCCAAAATAAAATTCTTACAAGCCTCCTCATGACCCATCCCATCCTCTCAAGTATAGACTACCTCACGTCTATTGATCTGTCTACACACAAATCACACACACACCATAAGTCTCGATGCAAACTGCCTCACATTCGATGCTCTGCCTACACACTCAAGAACTCCTACTCTGATACCACTGATGTAGTAGGGATACTCTCCCTTCAAATCTCAACCCACAACCTGTAGTGGCAATCTTCAACTTGCAACTGTTCCTGTCTTGCACAACAATATCATAACCTCAAATTGTTGTCTTCAAACCCTCATACCTGCAAAAGAACATCCTTTCCACCTCCAAGAAAACCCACACCTGCAACAACAACCTACACAATCTAGCCAAGAATGGCTACCAAAACCAAGTCTAAATTGCCTGTAATCTAGGCTCCCAAAGCTTCTCCAGCAAAAAGCCACAACCAGGTTGGGAAGAAACCTCCAAAAATTAATGCCAAAAACTTTCCATAATATAGAAAATGCTTTCATAAATCCACTCCCACCAAAATTGCCAAAATGGGAGTCAATTCCTAGATTTTTGGGCAGTTTCCAATGTAACTCCTGCCAACTCACCTTGAGCACCTTTTGCATACATAATTTTAGAAAAAAATTAAATGTATCATTAAAACTTATAACTCCCTCCAAAACCATGCCCAAGTCCATTTTTGCAAATTTTTAAAATTGACAATTTCTCAAAGTTCCCTCCTAAATTATCTCCACTCCCAAAATTTGAAATAAAATAATAAAAGAGTAATAATTTAATATTTATTTTATTCTAACCTTTCAAATTACCATATTACATAAATCCCCGCCAAACCTTAGGAAAATATAAATAATTAAAATGCATTATTTTGGTTGATGCAAGATTTCTCTCACAACCCAGGATGCTCCTGCATCAACTATCTTGTTGCCATTTACAAACCATTTTAGTCCAAGCAATCTTCTAAAAGTGTTAAAAGGCTCCTTTATTTCTACAACTTCAAAATCAATAATTCGTATAATCCCTTTTATGTTTACCTCCACATTTTTCCATGTACCTAATGTTTTCATGCCAAAACCATTAGCTAGACTAATGTTTGAATAGGTGTTCTGATGAGCTTAGGTCTACCTAGCCTCTCCCAAGTGGTTGCCAAAATGATATTGAGGTCTACACCTAGATCTATCATTACATGTTTAACTTTATTATTATTCAAGTTTGTGGTGATTAACAGGGGACCATTCTTCTAATTTTGGTCTTCTGCAATCTAATGTACTTGTTTTTATTTATTCCAATATTTTCTAACTGTTTTAATTTTACTAACAGATCTTTTTGTTGAGCTAATGATGATAAAATATTCATCATCACTTCTTCTTTGAAAAATATTTTATCTCATCTTTTTGTTGTATAATTTGTTTCTTTGCTTTCTACACTATCTGATCATGTTGTTTTATACTTGGTCAAAAGTAGTCATACATCTCTTCTTTCGATTCTAATTCTTCACTAATTTCTTCAATCTCCCATTGTCTATTTTTTATTATTCGATCCTTGTTTGATCAACAGTGTAGCTTTGTTCTTCTTTGTTCCAGATTTCTTCTTTTTGTTTATTTGTGGTGGTTTTTTCTTCCCTAGAATAATCTTCATTTGAGGCATCTAATGTTGGTTATCTATTATCTGGAAACTTTTGACTCCTTCTGGTACTCTTCTCATCACTTTGGCTCCCATATTGTCTTGTAGATCATCACTTTGGCTCCCATATTGTATTCTGATAGTACTATTGTGCCTTCTCACATCTAAATATATCATGTCAATAATCTCTATAAAATGGACATTTTCTTCTCTTCTTTGCCCAACATTTTGTGGCATAATGACCTACTTTTCCATAGTTGTAGCATCTAGCATCACTTCTTTAGCGGTTTTTGCTACTGTATCCTCTTCCTCCTTTATAGTTAGATTGTTTATTATCTCACATGTAGTTTTATGGTGGATTATTTTGTAGTGCATATGCACTTTTGTTGTCTCTCCATGGTGGTTTCTTCTAACCTCCATCGTATAGAGGTCTTTCCATAAGTCCCTTAACATATGCCATGTTCCTATCTATCTTTGCGTCATAATTTTGGTTCAAAGGAATCTTGGGTTAGGGTGATTCTATGTGTTCTAGATTTTAAATTGATTTACAGAGTAGTCCTCGGTGAGGTGACTATCCCATTCTTGGCATGTTCCATAATAAATTGAGTTTGTATCGGTCGGCACTATCTTTGACTCTACATATAGTGTTGTGGTGGTTATCTCTCCTTGAGCCTTAGGGAAGCCATTCCGGAGGTAACCTTCTCTTGTGAAGTATGTGCACCAGATTTCTTTGGTTTTCTTTGTTTCTCCTCTTTCTAAAATTTAATTTTCTATGGTTTGTTGTTCTACCGCAAATTGTAACTTCTCGATATTCTCCTTCGTGTCTTCCTTTTGTGGTATGCACCAAATTTGGGATTCAATAATGTTTGCTATGGTGATTAGGTTTATATAAGTATCGAATATTCTACCATCCAAAGTTGCTCTTATATATTTTTGTAATCCAGAAATGAACCATTCTATCTTCTCTTTTGCTATCAATGGTTCTTCTAACTTGCAAAAAAAATCTTTGAATCATCTATCATATTCTTTTACTAATTCTTCTTCTCTTTGGACTACGTCCCTCATTCTTCTTACACTCTCTATTGGGACATCCAAAATATCAAAATTAGCTAGAAAATCTTGTTTTACTTCATTCCAACTCTTCCCATGTTGAGGATAGGCCTTCTTATACTAATCTAATACTTCTTTTCTAAATGAGAATATAAATTCAAGTAGTTTTGATTTATCTTCATCAACATCTTGCCTTTCCCATGGGGATTCTAGTAAGATATGTGTTTCACGGCTTTTTTGTATCTTTTCCAAATATAGGGATTTTGATTGAGGATTTCATCATCTTTTCTTTCTCCAATTCTAACTTTTTAGATTTGTAGATTAGGTTTTTCTTCTTTCTCTTTCTTTACCTTTCTAACAATATAGGGTTTCTACTCTCTACCCTTGTCTCTTGCTAATTTTATATCAAAGTATTCTTTTCCAAGTATTCTTCCCACTCTATTTCTTTTCCTTTTTCCTTTTTTGCTTGCTTACCTTTTGGTATCTCTTCTTTTAAAATTATTCAACTCTTATATGGCTGAGGGGATGGATCTTGGTTGGGGGGTTGTGACTCTTCAAAATATCTCTTCACCTTTTTATTTTTTAGTGTCATTTTTTAGACTACAGGAATCAAAATTGGGTAGCCGCCCCCTATAAACTGCAATGCACATGGTAAAAAAATTTCACGTGACCGATGATGTTGGTGCAACATGCCCTTAGGTACCACGGGGATGATGGGGAGACTAGACCTCATGACCTCTTTCCTGCAACAAGATGTTTTAGCTAATCAAGCTAGGCCCACCACCCCTTTTTAGTGTCATTTTATTTGCTTGTAAACATAACTCTTTTCCTAAGCTCAATATATAATCTTTAATTTTTTAATTTCTTCTTCTTTTAATTTCCTTATGCTCCTATTGACTAATTCTTCTAAATATTCTACTTGAATTGATGGAGTCCTCTCTGAAACATCATTCGAGTTAATAGTTTGGTTTGATAGGTCTAATATAATTATTGAACTATTAGAAAGTTGCAGTGGTAATAGAGTCTTTGTATTACTGCAAGGACCTAACAAAATCCTTCTAGATTATCCATTGTTAATATTCTTTTTATACTATTTATTAGTTGTGTTACTCTTTCCCAACATTTTTTTGATCTTTCTGAAGTTCTCTATTCTTCTTTTCTATCTTTTAATTTTTCTTTGTCAGCACCCCCTTTGGTACGCTCAACAACACCCTCATTAACAAATTCTCATTTTCTTTGCAATTTCCATTTTTATATGATGTTTTTCTTCTCTTTCAATCCTCTGTTGTTGCCATATCTCTTACTATTTGGGATTTTCACGTTTACTTTTCTTATCAATTCAATTTGTTCTCTAATCTTTCTTGAAGTTATATTATCTCCTTTTGCCATGGGTGTGATTGATTTGGGGTTTTATTAATCCTTTTATTGTTTCCCATAGTAGTTATTTGATATATTTTCTTAGAAGTCACATCTCTTCGAAGATCCCTCTGGAATCCCCCCTTTCATTCTCCATCCCCTTGGTGCCTAACCCCCTCTCATAGGGTAAGCACCAGGAGGATAGGTTCATAAATTCTTCTCTTCATTGATTTTCTTTTCTTTCTGTATGTCTAATTTAAATTTTAAAATTTTGAGTGGTATTGTCCTTTATATCACCTAATTAGGGTCCCGACAATGGAACCAATGTTAGCAAGAAATCACGGTAAACACAAATCAAAGTTATGATCCCCAAGTACTTTTTGAGTTTTTTAGTTTATACACTAGACTCAGTCATATAAAGGTGAACCCCAATTGATTCAAACACAGTATTAACCAATTATACATTCATAGATTGATAAATAATATCAAATAGATAGAGCCCCAATGATAATCATATTAATCATATCAAAATAATACAATTATATATCTTCTATTGTACTTTTTTTTATCTCTATCTTTCTTACATATAACTTTTTAGATGTACATATAGCTATAGTTCTTACATATAACATTCTTACATCCTTTTATCTTTCATACACTTATGCATACACATATCTCATACTCTACCATTCTTATCTTTCCCTATACATATATCTATGGGATGGGACATGACCCATCTATGCTACCTCTAGTCTAGATGGTATCTTTACAATATTAGCTTCGCAAGATCTTTGTAGCAAGATGCGATATGTTTTCCCCGATGGTATGTTCACTGTTTTACTTTTTGACTAACAACATACATACACATACATATACATACACACACACATATATTTATTGATGGTTTGATTTATAACTTGTATATATTTGCATTTACTTTGTAGGGTTCCAATTTTAACCAGTGTTATAAATTTAGGGTTCCTTTTTGTTATTGGTTTAATTCAAAATATATATATGGTTTGATTTATAACTTGTATATACTCACATTTAATTTGTAGGTTTCCAATTTTAATCAGTGTTGTAAACTCAGGGTTCTCTTTTTTTATTGGTTTAATTAAAAAAAAACTTGTTAATATTCATGAAACTATGTATATATTTGTCTCAGTTCACTTACCATCTAAACAAAGCACCAAATATATTCATTACCATATATAATATGCTTGTATATATAGGGTTTTATTTATATTTGGGTATATATTATTCATAGGGGGTATATACTAAGGGTTTCCACAATATATACATATAATCAAATAAAGTCATTATTAGAGGTTCAAGGTGTCCTATTTTTTGGATCCAAACACCATGTTAGGGATTTGTGTTGGAATAGACTGGACTCCTATCATTTTCCACTTTATAACATTTTTAGTTTGAGTACATATTATTTTCACCCTAATCATATTTCAAAATGCTTCCCTCACATATCACATTTACACTCTAAACACTTTATAATATTTCCAATCTAAACACATATATACTACTATTAAATATTTGTCCACTATTAACATGTATAACTACTTATGCCACTATGTTTCCTCAAATAATTGTTACAATTCATTCATTTTCTTTTGTCCACCATATATGTTATATTTCGGTTTATATTATAGATCGTATCTTAATAATTCTACAAGTATTGGTATTCATTGCTTGAGGTGTAGGTTCATTGAAAAATATGGGAGGTAAAAAGGGAAATAAAACATTTAGAAGGCACATAATTAAAGTGACTCATGGAGTGAAGTTAAATTCTACACAATCTGGTGAGGAAGATACACCAATGACCAACCAACAAGATGGTGTTGAGGAATGTGCAGACCCCTCAACACATTATGGAACTAGCTATTGACATTACTCAAATAGATGACGTGTATCTAAGATATTCAAATGTTTGCAAAAGTAATTGGTCACATGATGACATCCAAAGTGCATTGGAATATGTTAAAGAAAAATATATTTTCAATGGTTGTAGTGAATAAGTAGGGAATGCCTCCTGGTAGTTTGAGGTCATGATTTCATGGTGTTACAAACACCAAATGGAGGGGGCCACGAATCATTTTAACTAAGGAGGAAGGTAGAAATTGTCTAATGGTGCAAGGGCATGGCTGATATTGGCCATGGACTTCAAGTTTCTCAACTCAAATCTATTGTGGCTCAAATCATTCAATGTATGCCTAACCCATTCAAAGATGGGATACCCAAGAGGTCATGGTGGGTGGGTCTTTAAAAAAGGCATCCTAATTTGATCATTTAAACTATAGAGGGCGTAAGCATGGATAGATAAATAATGATAAGGCCCTTGCATTATGGTATCCTTTTATGACAACTTGTAAAATTTATACAACGAGCACCAATATGGCTCTAGAAAAATTTAGAACACAATGAGACTAGTGTTTAGGCTAGTAGAAACTGTGGCATGTGGGTAATTATAAGAATGGTATCTCTAGATATGTCTCCATTTAATCTCTAAAATTAGGGAGTGGATCACATTTTTAGCATGTGCAAGTGTTGCACAATTTAATATCCCTAATTGCTATCTATTTAAATAAAAAGGTATATCAAGAATTATAGTTTTGATTGTGAGTCAGGGGCATGCATGGTAACCAGAGAACATGCCTAGATGACAAAAGAGTTATTTCTTAATTGGAAGCAATATTTTTTATTTTTTATTTTTCCTAAGTGGGGTGTCACCCAAAAATAAAGCTCTTCTTATTTTTGATGTCCATGACATCATGTGGCCTTCAAAATAATTAATGAAGCAAGGTGTATAGGAATTTACTTACTCACCCTCCTTGCACATACCAACCATATATGTGAGTGTGTTCTCTCCATTCAAAAACATTTCAATTAACAACAAAGGACTATATGGATGTCAAACCATCCCTAAATTGAAATAAGAAGGGAAGAGCTAGCAACTCTTTCTAGCAAGGCCTTCAAATAGGCATTACCACCTAGCAATATTATTAGTGGGTTCTAAAGGACAAGAACTTAGCCAATAAATCATAGTGCACTTGAAATGGACATGAGGCCAAGTGAGGCCTTCACAATTGAAGAGGAATTAAGAAGTATAAAGTGACACCATGACAATGGAAGAGGACACATAGGTTATTACAATCAAATATTTCTTGCACATAGTTGGATATAATGATAATTAGATGAATTCCTCCAAGCGTACAATGTTGATCATATCACAGATGCAACACAATGATTTAGAAGAGGAATGCACACAATTTCATGAAATTTAATTGCATGAAAATCAAATACTTTTTGTTCAAAGTGGTTGCAATGAGGTTGTACATAGTTAACTATTCAATGGTCAATTAATTGAATCGGTAGTTGCTACAAATAGTATAAAAGGTCTAGGTTTTCCCACACAAATAAGTCAACTAGATTGGTTGAGAGAAGCAGTTACAACCCTAGGGGTAATCTCACCAAATTTCAATCAGGTGGATGCCAATCTTTCCATTCCATCAGCACCACAACATGACCCAATAGAGGTCATTCACTAATTTAAAAATGCAACAAATTGAGATGTAGAGAATAGGGTAAATATTGAAGATGATAATGCTACGCGTGAACAAAATCTTGATTTTGTGTTATGCACATAAGAGGATGAGTTGTAGATAAGAAGGACACTCAATTAATTTTGAAGTATTCCAATATTAAGGGTGCAATAAATTTCACAAAGAGACTAGATTGGGGTGATTCATCTAAGTAGACAATCATAAGTTTAAACATTATATGCATACATTAATATTCTTAATGAATGAGACACATAAAATATGAATGGAAGAAATGTAAAAAAGGAAAAGGGAGAAAATGAGAGAGAGGAAAGCATAACAAGAAGCAAAAAATAATACTAGATAATAAACTAAGAAAACAAAAAATGGCAGAGGATAAGTCTAGGCTATGATGAGAGAAGAAGGTTCAATAGGAGCATATGAAGATTGATCGACATCTAAAGGCAACTCAAAGGTAGGTAGATCAAGCACAAAAAGATAAATGTATGAGTTCAAAAGTGTCTCCTCTACCACCCCAACATCCCATTTTAATGGATATGTTAAACATATTGTCCCCAACATTTGCAACTCTAAGCAATCCACAAGTTGGGCTTGTCTCTAACTACTCATAACAGTTATAGCTAAATGCAAAGGAAAATTAGGCTTTGCTTTCCTATATAGCTAGTAGCCTACAAAATGTTCCACAACCAATCACTCCAAATCCACTTGGAAGTGACTTTGATACTACACAAAATGAATGACCAACTCCTTTTCTTGGCTTTATAGAGAATTGACTAGGATGTATGACGATATGAAGGTTTTGATGAATTTAATAGAGTTTTGGGAATCTATTATGTAGAATGTAATATATCATTTTGTCCTACTATTTTGTTATAAAGTTTTTTCAAGTGTATCAATCTGCCAATACACACACATATATTGACTATTGTGCAAACTATTAATCAAGTTTGTTTTAGTGAAAGATTTTGTGTATTTTGTTTAATTAGTTTCTTACATGTAGCCATGCTGCTTAAGAAGCATATTGTGTAATACAAAGTGATTTATATATGTATGTATATATGTATATATACATAAAAAAAATACATACATACATGCATACATATGTGTGTGTGTCTATATTTATACATATATGAATATATAAATATAAACCATAGTTATTGGGAGTATGTTTTATATATATATATTAAAGGTTCAGTTTTGAATTAGTAATTTTATTTTTTATATGCCCATAGTCCAGTGATGAATTGTAGCATGAGGATGTATTTTAGTTATATCATGTGATTTCACTTACCAACACAATGGGGCATCATACATAAATTATACTGCTATGTGATGACTCAATGTCCACACTCATACGTTCTGATTTCAAAAATGATGACATAAGAGAATATAGACCTCCCAGACAAATACTTTAAGTTGATATCTCCTTTTTTCCCATTAAAGATGAATGCACACCAAAGTTTGAACTAAAACAAGCCAATAACAATTTGACAATATCTATATTCATAATAACTAAATGTTTACAATTTGCATTGCAATTCTTTATTTTTTATCCTCTACTCTTCTTGGATCAACCTCTTCTATTCCCTTCTACCTGTAAATTCTCTTTATCACATATTTACGCTAGCCCAATCTTCTCCAAGCAGCATTGAATCTCCTCTTCCAAAACACAACTCAGCCTCTTCATGTCTTGTTCACATTTAATTCTTCCCTTTGTCCATTTCTCATGATTTGACCTTTCTCAATGCCTCCTCCTCTAAACCTGTACTAACAATTCACATGTGGGTTTGCTTTCCTCATTCCCACTATATTCTTTCATCTATCTGGCGACAGACACAATTAATCGTGAGCAGTTTAAACTTGGTTCTCCTAACCAATCAGTGACTTCCTCATAGCTACTCTGCATCTAGCACGACCCTCTGCACATAAACAGGTTGGTTCTTGTTCAACGCCTACCCTCACTAGGAGTGGCTAGCTTCCCAAGTCTTTCGCTGGCCTTCTTCTCGCATATGCAGCCTGCTACCTTGCTTTAATCATCATCCCCTTTTTGTTTTTCCCCACGTGCTTCACACTCCTCCATAGCTTCTTTCCTGTCTTTTCTAACCAAATCGCTTCCTGAAAAGACCATCAATCATTCTATCTTTTTATTTCTCAAGAACTATTACCAATTATCTCTTCCTCCCTTTGGGAGGAATAGATTTTGGAGAAATAACTATGCTAGGATCTTGTGCGCCAATCAAATAAAAGACACATGTCTACAGTAAGACCAAGGCCAAGAAAATAACACTACCAACACAACCAAAAACAACCAAAATTGAAATCAAAATAGCAAGAAAAATTAAAGGAGCACGATGCCCTTGCATTAGACTCCCCAGGAGACAAAAAGAAGCATGTGCTCCTACACATGAGATCTCCAGTCAAAAATCACCTTCGTTCTCTTCTTTCATGTCTTTCAATAGTGCTCCAGAACAACTATCAAGCGTTCAATCTATTTTTTTTGTTTTCTTTTTCCTTGTTGTATCTCCTCCTTCAGATGTCCTTTTCATCGGCAAGCCTCCAAAACTCGATCTCACTACATATGTCCTGTTCATCTTCTTCTTTGAAACTCTTCTCATCAATAATTTCATTCAAAGATTCAAACTTCATCAAACAAACCATCTTGAACTCCATCATTCACAACACAACCTTTATCAAAATCTACATATACAATTTCATTCTTTTCCTCTTTTGCTACAATGATTTCTTGATCATTAGTTGCAACCCTCATCTTTGTATCTTTCACTATCTTAGTTGTCTTCATATTGTCATTAGAAAGTTTCTCCATCCACTCTTATTCTATCATTGAGAATTGTGCCCACAAATCTTCTGCACTCGTTGCACCTTCTTTAAATTCCATTGTTGTGATTTTTTCACCATTCATTTCTTTCCCTTCCACTACTGCTCTTACATCTACTTCGTTTTTAGCTACACCTTCTTCTTGCTCTTCATTCTACAATCCTACATCACACTTGGATTTCCATCTTGCTTTCCATTGCTTTTCCTTATTTTCTCCTTAGTGAGAACTTTCTTCACCTCTTCTAGTGGATGTTGCTCACTTGACAACTCCAAATCTCTATAGGTTTTCCTTACACTTTTGTCCTCTCTTCTAAAGGCATCCACACCTTGTCTTCTTCTTTTCTTCACAATCAAATTTACTGGCCACTTCAACCTCTTTGCCATGGGCCAATACCAATCACATTCTTGGCTTCTTTCCTCAAGCCTTTGCTTCACCAATAGCTTACATCTCTCCAAATCTCTTCTCAACTCTACCATTTATCTTTCAAAATCTGAAGCTTGTCTCTTCATATTGTCTTTCTTCTTGATGCTTTCCTTCTTAGTATACTACTGCATCTTGTGATTTTTATGTTGATACCTCACCTAGGGCTTCCCTTTTCTTGTCCTTTGCCTAGTCTTTTGGCACCCAAGTTTTCTTTTTAACCTATCAAACTTTCACACACACATACTTGTCCAAAATCTCTTGAACATAATCGACTTCTCCTACCCAAAACTTTTGACTCTCCCAAATATTTTAAGCTCTGATACCAAAATGATTACTCAACGTCCACACTCATATGTTTTGATTTCAAAAATGATGAAATAAGAGAATATAGACCTCCTTGACAAATACTTTAAGTTGATATCTCCTTTTTCCCATTAAAGATGAATGCACACCAAAATTTGAACTGAAACAAGTCAATAACAATTCGACAATATCTATATTCATAATAACTAAATGTTTACAATTTGCATTGCAATTCTTTGTTCTTAATCCTCTGCTCTTCTTGGCTCGACCTCTTCTATTCCCTTCTACCTACAAATTCTCTTTATCACATCTTTACGCTAGCCCAATCTTCTCCAAGCAACATCGACTCTCCTCTTCCAAAACACAACTCGACCTCTTCATGTTTTGTTCACATTTAATTCTTCCCTTTTTCCATCTCTCATGATTCGACCTTTCTCAACGCCTCCTCCTCTAAACATGTACTAACAATTCACATGTGGGTTTCCTTTCCTTGCGCCCACTGTCTTCTTTCATTTATTTGGCAACATACACAATTAATCGCGAGCAGTTTAAATTTTGTTCTCCTAACCAAACAATTTCCTCATAGCTACTTTGCATGTGGCGTAACCCTCTGCACATAAACAAGCTGGTTCTTGTTCAATGCCTACCCTCACTAGGCGTGGCTAGCTTCCCAAGTCTTTGGTTGGCCTTCTTCTCTCATATGCGGAATGTTGCCTTGCTTTACTCATCGTCCCCTTTTTGTTGTTCCCCATGTGCTTCACACTCCTCCATAGCTTCTTTCCTCTGTCTCTTCTAACCAAATCACTTTCTTTCTTTTTTCTCGAAAAGACCATCAATCATTCTATCTTTTTGTTTTTCGAGAACCATTATTAACTATCTCTTCCTCCCTTTGGCACAAATAAATTTTGGAGCAACGACTGTGCCAGGATCTTGTGCACCGATCAAATAAGAGATACATGTCTACAACAAGACCAAGGCCAATAATTTGGCCCCAAGAAAATAACACTACCAACACAACCAAAAACAACCAAAATTGAAATCAAAATAGCAAGCAAAATTGAGGGAGCACAATGCCCCTACATCACTATGCCCGATAGTGTATGAAGACATGATGTAATAAATTGTTTTCATATCATGGTTCTCTTTTATTTGTGTTTTATTGAGAGGTTGTCAAGTATTCAATTTACACCTCATTACAAACTAGTTCAATAAATGAAAGAAATAAACAACTTGCATTGGATATATAATATTTTGTCATAGTATATACAACAATTCACAACTTTACATAAATATAATAAGATACATTACAAAATCTGTATAAGAAAATGGAAAAATACTTTACCTATCATAAGCAATCTTTAGGATAGAGTGAAAAATATTGAAACTGAGATTGGCAAAATTGTGCACATTATCGATGGGATTATGGGTATGGTTTTTGGGTAGTTGAAGCTTAAGAAGTAGAGGAAGAAGTAAGACACAAAATATAATAAGCAGGTTTCTGACAAAGAGAAGAAGACTGAGAACTTGAAGGAGAAAACACCCTGGGAGGAACCTTTGGACTCTCTATCCAAAGATTGGAACTATATTTGCTAAGTAGTTTTTTCTTGTTACTTTGTTGTTTTTTTTTGTAGATTGTCATAGTGTTGGAATGGGTATCAGTTATGATGCATCTTTGTTTGTTTTATTAAAATATTTGTTTTAATGCTTTGAGATACTCTTTGGGTTCAAGGCCATTCCCTTGCTTAACTAATAAAAACTAAACATCAAAATATCCCAACAATAGTGCATGTACAACTAAAAAAAATTATACTACTAGAACAACATAAGAACATATCAATAATAACACATAAACAATTGCATTGTAGAAATCCAACTAGTAGCCATTATAACAAAATATCTCAAAAATTATAGTATGTTAACAAACACAAATTCATAGAAATGTTTGCCATCCATATTTTCTTTTCACCTTTTCACCTCCATCCACATCTTTGACAAAACCTACATCGCAAGAAAACATTACTAATAGTTGTAGCAAACTAAAGATAATGTGTAATATAAATAGAAATGTAAACATATCCTCTAACATAAGCAAATGAGCAATAAAGATGCATTCAATTGATAAAAACCTATAATATAAAGAGAAATGTAAATATATCATCTGAGAATTAATTAGGGTGATGCTAATTATAATGATATTATGTATCTGAACGAGAAATGCTTTAAAGTGGATAGTAATAAGAGAGCAATCGATGACAACACAAATGCTTTACATGGCCCTTCATAACAAAATATCCTTCATGAACCCATGGATGAAATTGATAGTGTATTGCCTTGGGAATATGAGGGTTGCATAATTTCTCTCTTTTAATGGATTTTATATTTAAAAATGAATGCATTCAATTTGGTTGTTCAAAAAACATTGAATCAATAAAACTTGTATTCAATTTTTGAATTTGTAGTTGTCATTTTTGTATGAAATATGCAATGACATGACTGAATTGTGCAATATATTTATTTTGATGCCTGCTATGGGATGCTTACAACATGTATTGATTTTTAACTGAATTGTGAAATGCATTTGTTTTGATGTTCGTATTTGTCATACCCTAGTGTAAAAGGTATATGTTCATTATAATTCATGCAAGGTGATCCACCCCATATTAGTATGTTATTATCTTTATATATAGACATACATAGTGATAGATATATTATATTATACAAAGATATATTAAATTATAAATAGTCCACTTTAAATTATAATACATAGAGATATATTAATGCATGCATTTCTTATTATATATATATATATATATTGGCGAAAGGCATTATGCCTGTATATTATATCAATATAAATAGTTGATTACGAAATTGTCAAACATGGCAGTGAAAAGTATATATTATATATTATTATTATTAGATAAAGATATATTATACAAAGACTTACATAAATATAAATGTATTATATTATATACATATATTTTTACAACTAAATTATATTATATACAAATATATTATACATAGACATAAGACAAGGATAACAACATACAAAAAATAGACACAAGGAAAAACATAGAAATAGGATGATGAACCTATAACGAAGATATTAAAAATATTGCAAAGAAATAAATACACAATTAGAACACTATGAAATTGACACAAGATTTTTACAAATATGTTGTCAATGTTGTCCTTATTAGCAATACACAACTCCTTCAAGTAAATGTACAAAATTATGTAGGAACAATTACTCATGAACATATATATTTGATATACATAGATTATATATAGTGTACATATATATTATATATTTGATATATACATAAATTAAAGATAAAAAGATATTACTGAATGTATATCATATAATAGTTGAATACATTATATATAGGATAAAAGCACAAAATCGTATCATACTTTCAACCAATTAAATAGTTTTGAGAAAAATTATATCGTCCTAAATAGTTTCACTCAAAACCAAGTAGCATATATGTGGCACATAGAGTTTCTAGCGAAACCCTTTCATCCAAAACTATAATATATATTTTTTCCATTGTAAATTTGAAATGCGATTAAATTTAAGTGTAAGGCTTCAAGTGAAAGGGTTTTAGTTAAAACCCTTTTGACCAAAAATGTCTATGTGGCAACTTAACCCCTCTTTTGGAACAAATTAAAAAAACTCCAGTTCTTCAACTTTTAATTTCTCCAACTAGGGGTAATTTCATGAAAATCTAAAAATACCTTTTTGTCTCAAAGTCTAGAATTTAAAAAACATGTTTTTGTATTATTTTGATTAATTTTATTATAATTTTGATTAGTTTTATCGTAAGTAGGTTTTTATAATCAAACACGAGGTTAATTAGAAATTAAAAAACATATTAAAACATATCTTTTTTAAAAAATATATGGTGCACTAGAATAGAGAAACCTCTCCAAAAGGGCATAATTTATTTTTTTAAATCATAAAAGAATTAGACAAAAGTTGACGTCCTATGAAAATTGTGACCTTCTAGTGAAATTTGATTTTAAAACATTATTACATTTTTTCCATGTACTAGATATTGAAGTTAGCTATTTTGGTAAAATATTAGGGAAAAAATTATTTACTCTTTTTTTGTGATGTCCCATCAACCTAATTTTTTGTTGAATTTTTAGCAATTCAAATTTTGCTCTTAAATTCATAAAAAATATATTAAACTAATTTTACTTTTTAAAAAAAATTACATTCATAAGCTTCATCAAGAGTTCTACATTTCTTTAATTTACATCATTTTGAAATTCAAAACATAAATGCCACTTTTATGCAATCAACATTTTTTTTGAAAAAGGGGGTAAAAATTTATTCAATTAGAGAAGAGCCAAGAATAAAATGAGCAATATCAAAACAAACAAGGCCTAAAAAGCAACCAATCGACCCAAAACAACAAGTCCTCAAAACTAGAAGCACAAGAGCCTATTCAAGGACTATGACTATCCTCGTGAATCAAAATCTTCACTTTTTGGGTACACTCTGTTGCAAGAATGAAGGTGTTGTCATTGATGTCAACTGGAAATCTACTAACTGGTGTTGTCTTTGATGTCAACTATGCGATAAAGATATTGAGGATATTGAAAAAATTGATAAATAGAGTAAAATGTGTTGTGCAAGTGTTCATAGTATGCCCCGGTATTGTGCTCCACGTTCTTTCAATGTTGATGCTATGACTGTGCAGATCTTACAAATTATTCAAGGTTAATAATATCAAATTTCCACAATCCATAGTAATTATACAAATGATTTTTGGATTCAATTGTGTAAAGAATTTTTTGCATAACATTTTGGATCATACTCCATGATCCATCATCAGGATGAAAGCAGAGAGCATAAGGAGTAAAAATGCTCTCTACTTTCGTCCTGATGATGGATCATGGAGTGTGATCCGAAACATTATGCAAAAAATTCTTTACGCAATCAAATCTAGAAATCATTTGTATAATTATTCAAGGTTGTTAGAGGTTGCTATATTTAGAATTTGGGTTTCTGGATCGTTGTATAGTGTGAAATATTTTCACCAGTGTGTGAACCAGTTGTTTAGTGATGTTTTTTGTGGCCTAGGATAAATGTATTTGCTCTGCATTTCTTCGTTTGGTTTTAGGTTGTGCGGATTTGGAAAGTTGCTTATAATTCTTGTGTCTTTCTGTATTCAAGATTTTACTTGATTTGGTACATTACAGAGTGAGTTTTATTTATCAACGTGTAAGGGTTATCAGTTGTTCTAAGTTGAAGTATTTGAATGATGCAAGTTTGGATGAAGTGTTTGATAAATTTCAATTTCTTCATGAGTTACTCTTGATCATGTTCAAGTAAATTATGTTGTTTGAAAAGTTCGGCTTATGGATTTATTTGAGGAAGTGTGTACTTAATGTTTATGGTGTTTTGCACAGGTTTTGGCCGACCTTGTGTTTAACACTACATGTGAGGTTTGTGAAGTGTGTTTGGATCTATTTGGGTCCTATTTAAGGACTTATGTAGGTCGCCTTTCATTCCTATCCACCGCGGGAATGTTTAGGTGCCAACCTATTTTGAATTTGTATAACGGCTAGTGATCGACATTGGAGAAAGTTCGAGGTAGAGCTTGATATAAATATATATGGTGTTGATGCAAGTGAAATAAAAGGAAAGAGTAAGAAGTAAGATAGATGCGAGTGATGTGTGTGATGTGAATTTGAGCAGAGTAGTGCGAACTTCATGTTAGGGTTCTTGAAGGTAGTGAGTTGAAGGCATCTGAAATATTTCATGCGAGACTGTGAAAGTGTGTGAGCAATTATGGTGGACTCCTTGTTCCATTGAGAAGTATCCTCTATGTAACATTCTTCTTCTATCTTCTTATATTTCTTTTTGTGGCAGTGAGCCCTGGCTATGAGCCTTTTGGACAATGTGTCCTATTCTGGCAGTGAGCCTCCTTGTACCGGTTTTGCTATTACTTATAATGTGAGCTAATCCTCACCGTGGTTTTTCCCTCATTGGGTTTTCCACGTAAATTTGGTGTTCTCTTGTGTATGGTGTTGTGATTCTAGTTTTTGTTATTTGCATTTCATGTTTAATCAAACTAATAGAATAAGGGTTTAATGAATGCTTGTGGATCTAATAATTGTTGAGGGTTTTGAAGGTTTAATTTTATACAATTGATTTGCCCCCCCTCTCAGTTGTCTTGTTTATTTCAACACACTCACCAGGAACATTCTCCCAACCATCAACCTTCCAATCACCCCTAAACTCAGAATCCCATTTAGATAGACAATCAACAACATTGTTCCATTCCCTCAAAATATGAACAAAAGACACCACCTCCAATGAAGTGCATAATTGTTGAATCTGTTGCACAATCAAAATTAGTTCCCAATTCACCCCCATCAAAGCTATGATTTTTCAACAAATTAATCATAATCTAAGAGTCTGATTTACAAATAACCTTTCACCAGCCAAGAGCACACGCCTTTTCTAAAGCAAAAAGAATTGTCAGAGCCTCCATGAGATTATTGGTCTGAAAACCTTGGTATCTAGAGAAGAGGAAGAGGACAACCCTGAGCTATCTCTCCCCACACCTCCCACATCAACATAACTTGGATTACCCCTGGAAGAACCATCAATGTTAATTTTCAAGACCCCATTAGGAGGCGAAAACCATCTACCATTTCACTAGATATTCCTACTAGAGTGTCTCCTCCCTTTTGAACTAGTCCTTCTAGAGCTCAATCTATTCAAACCAAAACCTTGCAAAACTATAGCCTCCCCAACATCCAGAGGAGATCCAACCTCAAAATTAGTTGAAATAGTCTCCTGAAGCATACCAAGAACCCGCTATCATACTTGGAACTTCATCAACTTTTTATCTTAAAAAATTCTGCGATTCCTCTCTAGCCAGATTTACCACATGATGCATTGAGGCCCAATAGTCCACACCATCTAGAGAGGGAAATAATGATATGGGGGCCTCCGCAAGGTTCTACGAAAATTAGTGAGGGAAAGAACATGCACACAAGAGTGTATCCACACCGCCCACCAAAAATTCTAGATAGAACTGGAGAAGGGACATTGGAAGAACAAATGTGAAGAAGACTCTTCACTACTACCATAAAGAAATCAAATTGATGGACCCTAAAATCCTCTCTTCAGAAGATTATAAGAGATCTATTGTGAGCAACTAACCAAAAGAAAAAGTTACACTTAGGCCAAGTGAACTTATTTTAAACATGTTTCCACCAAGGGACTTCATCCACCCCATACTTCCTTCAATCCAATTCCTGATAACCAACAGCCATCGAGTAAGCTCCTTTAGGATTAGGAGCACAAGCTAGGATATCCCTCCTCTGTAAAGAGTTACAAGCCCTACCAACTAAAATCCAAGACAACTCACCACAATCCACTTTAGAGCCCCCTAGAGGCCACAAATGGTGCTCTTTCCACTCAACCACCTCCACCTGATCCAAATGCTTCATAGTCTTGAAATTACCTACCTTCACCCATCCAGCCTCCTAAAATCACAAGCCAAGATTCTAAAGATGAGGAAAGGTGGTCATAATTGGGGGATGACCATCCCAAAAGTCGAGCCAAAAAAGAGCATCATCACCTTTGTGACAAATCCAAAATAGGCCTTGCTCTATTAAGCTCACACCTATTTTAAGTGTGTCCCAAATCACAGACCCCTTACCATCTAGGGGGAATCTAGGAACATCTTCACCAACAACTCCTCCCAAATGTTTGGTATTGAGGATTTTGGCCCACCACTGATCCTGATTAGTACACCATCTCTAGTAAAGCTTAGCAACCAAAGCCTAACTAGTAATATCAACCTGACGAAGACCCAAACCACCTATAAATATAATCCCAATTGACCAACCTCCATTTCTTGGAATCTAATTTGTCTGCCCATAAGAATTACCTAGAGAGGGCATCAAGCTCTGTAATAAAACCTGCAGGCACAATTTGAACCATACACCTATAGAGAGGGAGCACTTGAACCACTACTTTAAGAAGCATAATCCTCCCAACAAAGGACAACCACTTGCAAGTCCAGTGATTGACATAACTCTTGAACTTATCCAAAACACTATTCCAAGTACCTCTTGGCAGAGGGGCCACAAAGAGGGGAAATCCCAAATATACAAAGGGGAGAGTACCTAATTTAAATCTCATAATATGAGCAATCCTAGATTGAATGAGAGGAGTGTTGAAGAAGAAGATAGAGGACTTCCCTTCATTAATCCGATGTCTAAAAGCTGCAAGATAAATATTAAGAACCCATCTAAAATTATTTTCTTCTCTGATTTGGACAACCCCCAAGAGTGTAGTATCATCCACAAACTCTAAGCGAGACTAAGGAGGCAAGCCTCCACCCCAACTCCACCCTTGAATAATCCCCTGACTCAAATGGGCTTTTATAAGTCTTCCCAAACCTTCAACCATAATAATGAAAAGATAAGGTGATAGGGGGTCACCCTAATGAAGACCCCTAGAAGCCCCCAATAAAGAGGTAGGCACACCATTAATCAACATAGAGTAGAAAGCTGACATGACACAAATCATCACCCAATTGATCCATCCTTCATCAAACCCAGAAGTGTAGAGAACCATGTGGAAAAATGACCATTTGACCCGATCATAAGCCTTAGCCATGTCCAATTTTATAAACATGGCCTTCTCTCTGGATACCTCCATGGAATGAATTGCCTCTGCAATAATAACAACACCATCTTGGATATGTCTACCTGCCACAAAACCTCCCTGCTCCTCCAAAATAACTTTGACTAGCCAGGGTTTCAATATATCAGAAATTAGCTCAGAGATGATCTTATAAATAACATTACAAAGGGCAATAGGCCTGCATAGATAAAAGGAATTTGCACCTGCTCTCTTGGGAATAAGTTCCAAAAAAGTATAATTCGTGGCTTTTAATAGTTGTTTATTATTTTGTGATTCTCGCACAACCTCCAAAAGATCCCACTTGATAATCTCCCAAAAATATTGAAAAAAATTAGCAGGGAACCCAACTGGACTAGGGGCCTTACCTTTTTTCATACAAAAAAAATCTCTTCCAACTCACCCAATGAAATAGGCCGATTGAGCGTAACGTTTGCTTCCAAAGGAATCACAGAGGGAACACAAGCCAAAACTTGGTTCACATTCCCAAAATCCTCGAGAGAGTACTTAGTGAATAAGGAAGAGAAATACTGAATAACTTCCTGACAGATGTCTCAGAAAGAGGATAGTTGGGCACCATGAGAGGAAACAATTGAAGAAATTAAATTTCTATGTGCCCTAGCTTTGACAGAGTTAAAGAAGAAGGTTGTATTCCTATCTATCGTCTGAAGCCAGTCAATTCTTGAATTTTGCTTCCAAAACAATTCCTCCCTCAGTTCCCATTTAGATAACACCTGCAGAGCATCCACTTTATCTTTGAGGGACTCTTGGGTAAAACCATAATCTCTGTTATGCGTAGAGATGAAATCCAAGCGATTTTGTGCTGCTAATTTCTCCTCAAAGACATTCCTAAAACATTCTTTATTCCACTTTTTAAACTAAAATTTCAAAAATTGTAGCCTCTTGATGAAGGTATACATTGTTGTCCAATGTAGAGGTAAACCTCTAAACCACCATTCTTTCATAAGGTCCAACAAAGGGCTCCTACAACCACATTAGTTGGAATTTGAATGAGGGATTTTTAGCATTATCCCCTCCCTGAGCTAAAAAATTTATAGGCCAGTGATCAAAACCCCTCCAATCAATAATTTTTGAGTAGGAGATCCACTAATTGCCAATCCAAAAATTGGAAACCAAGAACCTGTCCAACTACTCAAAAATGGAATTCTCCCCACATCTCTTGTTAATCTAAGTGAACATACCATTGAGTGGTTTTATATCAATCAAGTTCGACAAGGATATATTATCTCTAAACACTGACAGGGAGGACTTCAAATGATCTGACCCACCCCTCTTTTCATCAAGACTGACAATAGTAATGAAGTTTCAAGCCACAATCTAGGGAGCCAGGGGAGCAAGGGATCACACATACCTTATATGATCCCACAAACGAAGTTTACCAACCAAATTAGTTGGAGTGTAGACATTAGAGAACATCATGATTTCACCCAAGTCAAAACTTGAAGCAACCACGGAAAAGGAGTGCCTACCCAAAATCCACCATAGAGGGGAGACCTTTTGCTTGTCCCAAAAACAAGCTATCCCACCAGCACTACCTTGCGCACCAATGTACTAGCATTAAAATTGCACCAAAGCTTGGACGTGAGCTTGACCATGCCCTCCATTGACAACTTAGTTTCCTAAATAAGCAAAACATTAGGAGAATGAGCCTTGATCATTTCCTGAACAACATTTTCTCTAGGGATGCTATTCAACCCCCTCAAACTCCAAGAAAGAACAATAATTTTGGGGGGTTAGAAAAATGAGAGGACCAATAATCTTAACTGACCTTAAATCCACCAAATTCTCACCCATTGCTTTAATTTTGTCTTGATCTTTCTTTCTCCCCACCTTCAAAGTTTCCCTTTTTAAAGGTTTTATGTTGCAAACCCAAAGTAGGAACAATTTTATTGCTTTTACCAAGTTTCGAAGATATAGCCTTGGGCCCTGAATCCTATAAAGCCAAATTCAGACCATCACCCACATCCTTGGCTCTACGTGTAATTTCCTCCCCACTACACTACAAAATATGATCAATGTCCATCTGAGATTCCAACCCAACATCCCCCAAATCTAGATGCTTAACCCACTGGGTTCTAAATGTACCGTTTTTACCATATTTGAGCCAGGCACTAGATTCCCTTCTAGTTGATCCATGTCATCCAGAACTTCAAAATGATTGAAAGGTACATCCACATGCCTATCCTTTAAGGTTCTCTTCAAACCTCTTCCCTTGTTACGAGGCTTGACAAGAGAAAATCCCTCCTGATCAACCTCCCCACCAAAAACATGGGCCTTCCCTTTATCCAAAGAAGGAGGTGGGTGATAGGTTGTCGTTAGGTCCTAACACTTTAGTTGATAAATACATAAAGATGTCAAACGGGTAGTGTTTGAAGGCTCTATGCAATAGAAGACATCTTGAATATCTCCCTCGGGTTTCCTAGATGTTCGACAGCTGAAATAAAACTCTAAACTAAGAGGCCACTAAAATTAGAAAGCAAGAAATCATTTATTTGGAAATCTTGAAATAACTAAACTAGAAAACAAAAAACTATAAATCTAAAAAGCATAACTAAACTAGAAAGCATGGAAATGATTAAACTAAGAAATGTATAAATTGTTGAAGAAGTAAAGCTTGCAAAGAAACTAGGAAACATTGATCCAACAAAAGATAACAATCTTAACAACTAACAAAAAATGATTTAACAATCTGAAACAACTGAGAGAAGGTGCTCTGGAACTTCAAACACTAAACTCAAAGACTACAGACTCAGCTACAACCTGCAGGATTAGTCTTAACAGAATTACACACATGAAAATAAACTTCAATTCCAATTATTATCTACTAAATGAAAGTACAAAATTAAAAGTAGAATACTTATCTATCTAATCTACAACCCCTCAAGTGGCTAGCTCTCGAGTGCTCCTATGCCTAGCTCAGATCACATACACTGGTAACTCCAAAATTACTTCATTCAAAATAACTCCATTCACATTACTCAGTAACTCTAAAGGTGGTGGGCAAAACTCATTTTATTCATATTAAGAGTGTAACTCAGAAAACATAGTGACAACATAACGATATTCTTTTGTATATTATCATTTTCAACAGTTAAATATTTATATAAGAGCAATTAACAAAATCCTCCATTTTAGTTGGTAAAGTCTTCAACTGATTGTCAACAACTAACAGACTTTAAATCCCATAAGATGAAACATTAAAAGGGCTCAACACAAGCCATAAAGTCTTTAAAATTGAAAATAACAGAAACTACAAAAACTCAGTCCATAATGTATGCTCCTAAAGTTTCGGTACCCATTCACTTGTCTTCAATGGTGTTGAATTCTGTGTTAAACCTCTTTGACAGGCATGATAACTGATTATGGAAGTTGACCTGTGCAATGCTAAAAAACTAAACCATTAAGTCAGCGCAGGTTAGCTTATTTTGACTAATTTCAAGAAATAAAGATCGTACGCCTTTTCACAAAAAGAAAGCAATTACTTATCCTAAAGATAATTAATTGGTAGGGTAAGGATGGTTGAAAGATGCGAGGTTAAGTATTTTGTCCATTATATTGATGAGGTTATTTTTACCTCATCAATGGGCAAGAAGGAAATTTGGAAGAAGTTGCACCCGCAAATCCCCCAGAAGAATGGAGTTTAGGAAATTTTCTTGTAAAGGTGCCCATATTCATGGAAAATTTGGTAGCGAAATGGAAGAGCCTCATAATCCAATTGTTGTATCCAAGAAGTGGACCTAACCTAAATTTCCATCAAATCTAGCAAAGGTTTAGTGAAATCAATTTCAACACATATGCGAGCAAATGAAATTACCTTTCTATCCTGCATTTGTTGGGACAAATCAACCGACTTTCCCAGAAGAAGGGAAATCATGTGCATGATGTCATTCCTCTAAAAATCCAGGAGTAGCCATGGGAGTCTCACCCAAACCAAAACCCTTGACGAAAGTTCTTCAGTCAGATTAACCTCTATATGCCAGGGTTTAATGAACAACCCTGCCTGATTGTAGAAATACGTGCCCCCTTAAAAATATTTATTCTAATCAATCATGTTGAAGAACACCACCACAAAATAGTTATTTGCAGCTTGCAAAATTTCCATGTCTCCTTTAGGATTTCGTGTCTTATGGGCCCACGACTCCAGAAATGGGAGAGAGACACAAATAAGCATAAACATACAAATCATAGCATGGTTGCTCAAATAGTTATCCTCCTCCGCCACCGGATCCTATTGGATCATTGAAATAGGTTGAGATGAGCTCCTCTCCAGACACCCATTAATTTTTAAAGTATGCATACATTTGCCCTGCAAAGGCCTCTCACCATTTAAAGCCTTACCTAGAAAATTCATTGTATTGGCATTATTAGAGGGAGAAGACACAACTCCCATTTCCATTTCCGGAAAATATAGGTTCACATGCCCTCTCGAACCTAAGCTAGAATCCATGCAAACTTAAACTGGATAAATAAAAAAGAGAAAAAAAGAACCCATGATTAAGCAACAACAAAAACTCCCATAGTTTGCCAAGATTCCACCCTCAAACTACAAAATAAAACCCACCCACCACACAAAAAAACCCACAACCTTCAAGAAAAACCACACACACATGCAAGGTATGAAGGCATGCAAGTTGTAACCATCTATAGGCCGCACGCCTGCAGTAGGAGCTTCACCACTCGCCCACGTGCCTTCATCGTTTCTTTTTCCTTTTCAAACATATTCCTATGTAGTCAAAATTTAATTTTTATTTGTGTTGGTCATTTCTTTTATAAAAGTGTGACACAAATTTGTGCTTTTACCTTATAATATTATGTAGCAATATAATATACATGTGTATTATGCAATACATATATAATACTACACTAATTAGGCTCATATTGGACACAAAGTCTATAATATGTGTGTAACATATATAATGTTAGCGAATGAAATGGTCACTTGAAACAAATCGATAATTTTGACTCTAAATTACCCAAAGGCACTGAAACGATCACTAACAGCTCTGGAAATATCACAATTACATTTGCGAATTTCCTCTGAATTTTGGAGGTATAGCTCCCTCTTATGATCTTCAATGAATTTGAAAAGATTGAAAATAAAACTAGGGTGTGCTTTTAACCAGAAAGCAATAATGTTCAAACATCAGTTCATAAATATGATACTAATGCGGATGTGAAAGCAGGAAGCCATAATTAATCAATGCAAATATTGAAAAACCTATGACTGATAAAACATGATAGATGAATTCATACTGTAATAAATGGATGTCATCAAGTGCATCTCACAAAGAACATAGAACTCTAACACACATGATACAAAGATCAATACGCTAAGCATATCATTCAATCCATAATTCAAGGATTACAAATCTTTACAACATGAATGAATTAATATCAAATTCCTCCTTGAAAGTGCAACCAAGTGCCTTTTTCAGAGAGAGACAATGAGACCCCTTCTCCATTGGCTTAATCATATATATATATCCAAAACATTCCCTCAAACCAATGCTAAAACCGTTACTAAATCTGGCATCTTCTTGTCTTTCATCGTCTTTTTAGGGACTACTAGAGATCAATCAAAATAATTAATCTGGAAATTGAAAGCGCATCGAGCAAGAAAACTGATCTTATTTACACCAACGAATGCCAAATAACCTTCACATAGACGAATAATTAATGAAGCCTTTGGAGAACACCATATGATAGCACGTGTTAACTGCCAACTAAGGGTATTATTTAATGTTGGTTTCAAATCAACCATTAATTCGAACCAAGTTATCATTCCAAAAAATCTAAGAGAGAAAGTGCCAATGTTCGACAAACCTTTTATAAATTCGACCAACGTCGCCACTCTTCATCATTCAGAAGCATCCAACATGGCAAGCACTCATAGTGATGGCGATTTTGTAAATAATTTCATTGTTCTAGAGGAGATTGAATGCATTCCATTGTTCAGGCAACTGTTAGATCAACTGAAAGAAGTTTTTATGATACAAAGTGAGGTGGAAGAAGAGGTGCTTCACAGTATCCTAGGCGAAGCGTTTATGAGCTAGGCACATGTACACAACACCACCATGTAAGAGTGTATTGTGTACATAGTCATCAGGACCTCTGGTCGCCACAACTAGGGTGTTAGAGCATTAGAACACCTGGTGAGGCCTGAAGTCCATCATCGTGACAATGTAGCTATCGTTGGGCTCAATCACTATCCTCAAAGTGGACTAGTAGGCGATGCCATTTGTATAGCGTCAACTCTTCAAAATGAGACCATGGAGGAAGTGATTGCTCTTCTTTGTGCGAGAATTATGAGGAATGATATGGGGCTCTTTGCCCATTCTTGCAATCACATGATAACCTGCTATCCCCTGCTCAGCTCAAACACCTCCAAACTATGATTGAGGGCATCTGAGTCCTGATGTTTGCTTTGTGTGTGTGAACAAGAATATCTCTTTTTTTTCTTTTGTTATTGATATCTACTGGGTAATCAAATCACCCAATAAAACATGTTGTTCATTGAACTTGATAAAACACTGCTTGGGTTTCAAAGACTTTGAGGAATGTCGCCCATAACATAACTTGTAACATAAGCTAATAGACGACTTCTGACAAATGGTAATTAATCACACGGGTCACCAACATGCAAAATTTCTCTTTAATAAAGTAATAGGTTAAGGTAAAGTCATGAACACCGCTTATACCTAGGGAATTAAAACATAAGCAGCGAGGTGGACAATTAGCAAAACTAGCGAAAATACTGCCTAGGTTCGAGATGAGTAATAAAACCTCCCTTAATGTGAGATTTTGACATAAGGCATAGTAAAGCAAAGCAAATAATCTAATTTGAGGTAATAGTGGCTCTGATTGGGGATAAGGATTGCAAAGGACACAAAGAACCTAATACATATACATATGACCAATCTTTATCCACTGGGCACAAAGTCAGGAGGAAAAGGAAACCAAACACAAACAACAAGCCAAAAATGAACACACCAAAATTGCAACTATTTACAAGGTAGGACCAACTTGTCGGAAATGGGAAGGAAAAGGTAAAGCAATCATACTAACCTGTTCACTGGCTGAGAGAAGAATAACCCACTCATGAAAATACCTACTTTTTTGTAAATCCTCTGAAGCAAACCAAGAAATATAAACACCCCCACATTGATACAAAAGAAAATGCAACCACTTTCAAACTATCCTCCAAAAAGCCATTTTTCATCAAAAACTTATTTTTTTCTGCCATTTAGTTGACACTAAACCCTCCTTTATTAATTGTTTTTCATTATTAAAACTCGTCAAACCAAATGTATCCAATTCTAAGGAGGAGAAACTTGGCATATTATCATTCTCTTCCTTTGACGAGGGATTAATGATTTCCCAAACGTTCTCATGGTTATAACCTTCCTCTATCATTGAAGAACCCAATTTTGCTTTAGACATAGATAGGTGAGCAAAATAATTCTTAAAGAGAGGATTATCATATATTGCAAGCTTGTCAAAAATGAATAGAGGATTAGCATTAATTGACCACTCCATATTTTCTTGGGAAGTACCATATGTGAGATCTCCATTTTCCTCTAGATGAAAGCATTTTGTCTCATTCGTCGCTTCTTCGAAGGAGAAAACTTTGTATTTAGGGAAAAAAAGGGAATTCGACACCAGATCCTTTAAATCGACCTCAGAAGAGAAAGATTCATTCTTGAAGTGAAAGGGAGAGATGATCGGCGTTCTCTTTTGTGGCATATAATCTTCATCATCACTAGATGAACTTAGTTCACTCTCACCCTCAAACGAGGTATATAAATTGAAGGCCTAATCATTGCAATATTGGTCTTACCCTTCATTAAACTGTTGCATGTGGCAAAAAATTGTCAGATTAATATCTTCTGCAGTCGAGTGAGGAGATTTTACCTCTTCATGGAATTTGATTAGGAATTTAGGAGATAACTTGCAGCTGACCTCAGGCTTCACACTATTACTTGGTTTCCAATTTCCCACAGCTATAAATTCATCCTCAACACTTATTTGCTTCTAATTGAGTTCTTTCAATTCCTTGAATTTTATCTCTTTTGAGGATCAATTAAATATCAGGATCCAAAGCAAAAATAAATATGTGAAACTGGATCTCCTCATTGGGTCTTTCTGGAACAATAATTCATTGAAGCAATTGATTGAAATGGTATACAAAATCCCTCATTGTTTCGGGCTTATCCTTCTTGATCTGAAAGAAAATCCATAGGGTAGCCACGATATTGACTGGAATTTTATAATGTTGGAGAAAATTTGTTTTAAGAATATTCCATCCCATGATGCTTCCCTTTTCAAGTCCCCTGTACCACTCTGTCGCCTTCTCAATTAAACTATCAATGAAAATTCTCACAAAAACATCCTCTTTTTGAATTCCCAAAATTCCACTTACTGCAGTCATAGCCAGGATGTGTCCTTCAAGATCTTGTTCATTTTGACTATAAAATTTAGGAAACCATTTCCGGGAACCATTGGGTAAGTCATGATATTGTGACAAGGCAAGAGGGCCAACGCGATTACACCAAAGATTTGAGGCCATGGATGATTAGAGTCACCAACTCACAAGGGAGTAAAAGGAATAGGAAAGAAGATTACTTAGTCAATTTCTGGGTGGTGGGCGAGTCGAAGGTGGATTCATAGGTTGAGGAGGGGGTGGGCCCTGCAGATGATGGAATGGTTGATTACACTAACGATCAGGATGACGGGGAGGATTGTTGTAGTACACAGATACCAACCTCAAAGGGCATTCTACTACAGGTGCAGGTGGGCGCTGGACCAAATCTTCCTCTTCTTCCAAGGCAAGATTCACTCACATATAATCTGTTGCGTTCCTCCTGTATCTCCAGGCGATCGTATTCAATTATGAAACAATGTCTTCTTGTTCTGCTCCTACCCAATCTAAATCTGGCTACAAAATAGGAAACACATCATTATGAAGAAGTACCATCTTGCCGCATGATGTGACAGATGTCAGATATTTTCAATCAATTTGATTTTCCCCAATGAAGTCACCAAAAATTTGTTAGTGAATGAAATGGTCACTCGAAACAAATCGATAATTTTGATTCTAAATTACCCAAAGGCACTGAAACGATTGCTAACAGCTCTGGAATGTTGCAATTACATTTGTGACTTTCCTCTAAATTTTGGAGGTACAACTCCCTCTTATGATCTTCAATGAATTTGAAAAGATTGAAAAATAAAACTAGGGTGTGCTTTTAACCAGAAAGCAGTAAGGTTCAAATTTTAGTTCATAAATATGATACTAATGTGGATGTAAAAGTAGGAAGCCATAAATTTAATCAATGCAAAGATTGAAAAACCTATGACTAATAAAACATGACGGATGAGTTCATACTATAATAAATGGATGCTGCCAAGTGCATCTCACAAAGAAGATAGAACTATAACACACGCAATACAAAGATCAGTATGCTAAGCATCTCATTCAATCCATAATTCATGGATTATGAATCTTTATAGCATTAATGAATTAATATCAAATTCCTCCTCGAAAGTGCAACCAAGTGCCTTTTTTTAGAGAGAGATAAAGTGAGACCCCTTCACCATTGGCTTAATTATATATCTATATATATATAGCCAAAACATTCCCTCAAACCAATGCTAAAATCGTTACTAAATTTGGCGTCTTCTTGTCTTCCATCATCTTTTTGGGGACTACTAACGATCAATCAAAATAATTAATCTGGCAATTGAAAGGGCATCGGGCAAGAAAACTAATCTTATTTACACCAGCGACCGTTAAATAACCTTCACACAGATGAACAATTAATCAAGCCTTTGGAGAACACCATATGATAGCACGTGTTAACTGCTAGCTAAGGGTATGATTTAATGTTGGTTTCAAATCAACCATTAATTCGAACCAAGTTATCATTCCAACAAATCTAAGAGAGAAAGCACCAATGTCTGACTAGCCTTCTATAAATTCGACTAGTGTCACCACTCTTTGCCATTCAGAAGCATCCAACATGGTGATCACTTAGAGTGATGGTGATTCTGCAAATGATTTCATTGTTCTAGAGGAGATTGAATGTAGTCCATTGTTCAGGCATTTGTCAGATCAACTAAAAGATTTTTTTGTGATACAGAGCAAGGTCGAAGAAGAGGTGCTTCATAGTATCCTGGGCGAAGTGTTTATGAGCTAGGCACATGTACACAACACCACCATGTTAGAGTGTTTTGTGCACATAGTCATTAGGACCTCTGGTCGCCGTGACTAGGGTGTCAGAGCATTAGAATGCTTGGTGAGGCCTGAATTCCATCATCATGTCAATGTAGATATCACTGGGCTCAGTCATTATCCTCGGAGTGGACTGGTAGGCGACACCATTTGTATAGAGTCAACTCTTCAAAACGAGACCATGGAGGAAGTAGTTGCTCTTCTTCATGTAGGAATTGTGAGGAATGACATGGGGCTCTTTGCCCAATTCCTGCAATCACATGATAACCTGCTATCCCTTGCTCAACTTGAACACCTCCAAACTGTGATTGAGGGCATCCAAGTCCCAATGTTTGCTATGTGTGTCTGAACAAGAATATCTCTTTTTTTGCTTTTGTTATCGACATCTACTGGGTAATCAAATCACCCAATTTTGTATTGCCAATGCAATGTATACACACACACACATATATAATATATATATCTTTTGCTATCTCTGTGTTACTGTATGCATGGCTTTGTTCATTTTCTTGTTCATATCAATTAGATTTTCTTCATGTAATGCATTGATTTGTAAATCAATATTCACTGCTTTTCATTATGAAAGCACTTCCAGGCGGGAAAATGAGTTGTTCATTGAACTTGATAAAACATTGTTTGGGTTTCAAAGACTTTGAGGAATGCCGCCCATAACATAACTTGTAACATAAGCTAACAAACAACTTCTGAAAAATGGTAATTAATCACATGGGTCACCAACACGCAAAATTTCTCTTTAATAAAGCAATTGGTTAAGGTAAAGTCATGAGCATCGCCTAGACCAAGGGAATTACAACATAAGTGGCGAGGCAGGCAATTAGAAAAACTAGTGAAAATCCCACCCAGGTTCGAAATGAGTAATAAACCCCTGCCTAAAGTAAGATTCCGACATAAGGCATAGTAAAGCAAAGCAAAGAATCGAATTTTAGGTAACATATAAATAGCAATACACGATGAAGAATGTGTAGATTCATATTGCAGACTTTATGTCCAATTGGAGCCTGATTAGTGCATAAATATCTTTGAGTGAAGATATAAAGGACCACATTAAATTTGACATTTGAGAAAGTTACATATCTTTGACATATTCCTTTAACCAAAGTTGTGAATGCAAAGAATTCTCAATGTATAGCTTTTTTTTCGTTTTGTAATCTTATGAAAAACTATATAGCTATGTTTTGTTTTGTAGTATTTTTAAAATAGAGGATTCTATGAACTTCTCGAGCATTGTGTGTGACTCCTACAATGGAAACCTCCACATTCATCTTACACACATCTTCTCCATACCATCACAGAGTGAAGAGAATGCAATTTGAGAGATTATTGGAGAAAAAACATCTATCACATGCCCATGTACATGATGCAAAGATATTATAACTGTTTCTTTATAATGTGACGAGGAGGATGGGTGAGGTCCATCGGTTTGAAGTAATAATTAACGTACGTGCTTGTACCACTTTTAGAAGTGAGGCACTTACTACTATGAGAAAACCGAGTTCTAATTTTTCTGTTGGTTTGGTAGGAAATGCCATATGCATTGATTGCAAAGAAAAATGAAGAATTGAAGCAAGTTATCCCTCTCCTAATAGAAGGGCTCACTATAAACAATATGAATATGTATGCTTTCTACATGGCACATCAAAATGACCTTTTATCCTCTACATATATCAAGAGACTTTAGGAGATTATTTTAGGTTTGTGTAGTGTCTTATATTAAGGAACTCTATCTAAATACTACACTGTGTATATGGTATGTGATCTTTTTTGGATAGTTAATAGAAATGATGGTTAAAATTCAAAGCTATAAACTGTGAACCTTGAATTTATACAAGTTAATAGTGAACAAAAGCATATGACTGAATTGTAATAGTTGTTTGAGGAACATAGTGGCAAAAGTAGACTTTTTGATAGTGGACAACTATTTAATAGTAGCATATATGTGTTCAAATATTATAAAGATTTCAAAGTACATATGTTATATGTGAGGGAAGCATTCTAAAAAAATGATTAGGGTGAAAAACAATATGTGTTTAGATTGCAAATGTTATAAAGTGGAAACTGATAGGACTACGGTCCAATCCAATACAAATCACTAACATGACATTTAGAACCAAATAACAGGGCATTGTGAACCTTTATACATATTGTGGAAATCTTTAATGGATACCCTTTGTCAATAATATATACAAATAGAAAAATAAAACCTTGTATAGACAAACATATATATGATAATGAATATGTATGGTGCTTTGCTCAATTGGTAAGGAAAACAAAAAAAATATATACACATTTTCATGAATATAAACAAGGCTTTTTTAAGTTAAACCTGTATCAAAAGAGAACCTTGAATCTATAATGGTGGTTAAAATTAGAACCCTATAAAGTAAATGTGTACATACAAGTTACAAATCAATTTATATATATATATATATATATATATATTGAATGTTTAGATGGTAAGAAAAATGAGCCAAATATATACATAATTTCATGAATATAAACGAGAATTTTTAGAATTAAACCCGTATCAAAAGAGAATTAAATTTGGAACCCTACAAAGTAAACATGAATATGTATATATGTATGCATGCATGTATGGTGCTATGTTTAGATGGTAAGAGAAACAAGACAAATATCTACACACTTTAATGAATATAAATGGAGATTTTTTGAATTAAACTCGTAGCAAAAGAGAACCTTGAATTTGAATTTATAACATTGGTTAAAAATTGGAAACCTACAAAGTAAATGTGAAGTTTGACACACACACACACAATGATTATGTATGCTGCTTTGTTCTATTGGTAAGCAACTCAAATATAGGTAAAATACATTGTCGCGTCACAATGATTTGCCGAACTATCATATTATCCACTATTATAACAAACTATACAATTAGTTTGCATCATCGTAAAAATATATACCTAAAAAATTTGATGGTATTGGATTATACATGTTTTGTTGATTATATCACCTTGAAAAGGGCAATGGGTTTTTGAGAATGATGTCCTAAACGATTTTCGTATATATAAGGTTAATGTAAATTCCAACCTAGGTATAGACATGGATTCTATGAAAGAAACCCTCAATATATACAATTTATTGAATTTGTATTATATGAAACTGTATTCAAAGAAAATGAATCAAAGTAGCTATCTGTATAATGATGGGAGAAAGATACAATTAATGGAGTAGAAAAATCAATTGAACGAATGATGGAAGTCACATGGTGAAAAAGTTGAAAAATTACTCAAAGAAGTCACAAATCAAACAAGTACATTGTTTGCAAATTGAAAGGAGAAATGATGGCTTGACATTACTTGAAATACCCATGGAGAGGATTCAATAGATAGATTACATGATGGAGACTATAGGCAGCTGAGAGCGATGCTTGATGAATATTGCTTGGGGAATAATCTCCTTTGCAAAGTTCAACGAATATATATTGTATTTTAGTAAGAATGCAGTTCGTGCCAATGCAACATTTAGAATGTGGTGTTTCATATAGGAAAACAAGTCGCAATTGTTAATTAAAATTAAAATATGATTTTAAAATATGGTGCTAAAACACCATACATATATATATGATTTTTTTTGGTGATGGTACAAATTGGTTACTAGGGCGTGTATGCGTGGATATTGGACGACACTTCTAAATGATCACTTTTTGACCTTTGTGCATATAATGAATCGTACTGCGTTCATCGTGACTGAAATAATAGATTTGAGCTCTTAAATCAAATGTAAAGAAACTTAGTTTTTTTGGTTAAAATCTGATGTACCATTTAAGAATTTATAATGCGCAAAATTAGAATGTACGGTTCTATGGATCCTTTCTCCTAACTTCATAAAATTTCCAAGTTAAAAAATTTAAGCTTGCCCTATAATCAATTCATAGGATAAAAATTCTCGATAGTAGTGCCCTTAAACATTTTAAAAAGCTCTCTGCATGGAACCGCTAGGTAAGAGGTAATTCAATATAAATCTCCAATTCTAAATGATCACTTTTTGACCTTTGTGCATATAACGAATCGTACTGCGTTCATTGTGACTAAAATAATAGATTTGAGCTCTTAAATCAAATGTAAAGAAACTCAATTTTTTTGATTAAAATCTGATGTACCATTTAAGAATTTACAATGCACAAAATTAGAATGAACGGTATTATGAATCCTTTCTCCTAACTTCATAAAATTTATGAATTAAAAAATTTAAGCTTGCCATACAATAAATTCATAGGATAAATATTCTCATAGCTCCCCTAAACATTTTAAAAAGCCCTCTGCATGGAACCACTAGGTAAGAGGTAATTCGATATAAATCTCCAAACCTGGTTTGGCATCGGAACCCTTCACCTCGGGAACTTGTTATGTAAAAAGCTATTTTTCAGAGAAGAGTTTTCAAATGCTCCATTTTAATGAATTAATTTGTAAATGAATGAGATTTAAGGAAAGTTCGGCAGAGCAGGGAAGCGGAACGGTCATTTTATCACAGATGTCTGTCTGAACTTACATAAATAATTTCCTCTTCAGCACAAAGCAGGCGGGTGCCAAAAACTGCTGTTACTTATCTACAAATAATCACCACATTATTTCATATAATACTTTGCTTCACGAATTATATTTCAGCCAGAGCAGAAGAATTTCCC
This sequence comes from Sequoia sempervirens, assembly GCA_007258455.2. NCBI lineage: Eukaryota > Viridiplantae > Streptophyta > Pinopsida > Cupressales > Cupressaceae > Sequoia > Sequoia sempervirens. The sequence continues at coordinate 30,837,044 of VDFB02000008.1, read as the reverse complement.
ATGCCTTGCATTTTTCTAGTTCTGAGAAATAGTAGAATCAGAAGTAAAATATGATGGCAAACGCCCCTCGATTGAGTGTGAACGAGAAAAAGTTCATTTTAGAGGCTTTGCAACTCGAACAAAGAATTGACGGACGTCGCCCTTTCGATTTCCGCAGACTATCAATAAAGTTTGGCAGGTTTGTTTGCTGTTTCTGCTTTTTTGATCACCATAGCTTTAGTTTAACGTGGCTCTTATGTAGAAAAGAACACGCATTGGTATTTAATTGAAGATTGTTAGGAAGAACGGAACAAACTGCAAGTTTGGAGCTTAAACACTAATTCTTAACGAATAACTGAAATGAGAAATCTAGCATGCCAAACCCTAGTTTGGATTGTGGAATAGGTGCTTTGAATCTCAATGTACAAGTTTATTCGTTGGTATTTAATGTTGAATGCGGGATTTAACAGAGAAATCTAAAAACAGAAAGGAAATTGTTCTTTTGAACTCAAAAACTTAATGCTGGATGGGTAAAACTGAAATGGCAAACTCTAATTTTACTGATTGAATTTCTACTTTGTGTTGGAAAAACAATCCACATTCCTCATTTCAAAGTGTATCTCAGTGGTAAAGTGCTCTGACACCTCAGTGGTAGGTTCTATGTTTGAGCCCTAGCTGTTACGTGTAAAATGACATGGTATCAGAGCCAGAGTAGTGAGCCCATCCGAAGAAGTGTTGGTGATGGCGGGAGGAGGTGTGTTGAGTGCATGTGAAGAACAATCCACCTGTTAACTGCTAATGGGACAGTAGCTCATGGGTAGAGCACCTCAGCATCTTAGTGGGTAGTCCTATGATTGAGTCTTTGCTAGTACATGGAAAAGAACACTATGTATTTGAAAATGTAAGCTTATATGCTGTCAAATATACACCTTGTATTAAAAGTATAAGCTTATATTTTGGTATTCTGCCCACAGGGAGGATGGTTCTGCTGAGGTGCAGTTAGGGCAAACCCATGTCATGGGCAATGTGACAGGACAGGTGATTCGGCCTTATCGTGACAGGCCAAATGAAGGAACAGTTTCTGTGTTTACTGAGTTTTCTCCGATGGCTGATCCTACATTTGAGGTTGGGCGTCCTGGGGATTTCGCTGTTGAACTAGGGCGCATAGTTGACCGAGGTTTAAGGTAATAATTTCCTTATTTCTTTATGATGGTCTGTCTATGCTCTTGGTCGGTGGCTGTCTGCTCCCTTAATATTGAGAGTTAGGTTTGATGTGGGGCTTTTTCATTTTCTAGTCATGGGGTCACAATGTCACCCTTCTTTGCTTGGTGCACAATTCACATGTTTCTTGGTTAATGTCTATGCATGCACACTTTGGTCTTTCATATGCATGTGTTGATATACTGCTGACCTGAAAATGAATATTTCCATACTCATGGAATAAGTTTTGCAAGTCTTGTGTTTTTAATGAGGTGGTTGTTCGCTAGGAGGTGGTGCCATATTTGACCATGCTGACATTATTATTTTTCAACTTTCTCTTTTATTATCTCTAGGGTTGTGCTTGTTTATATTAGAGAATGTAAATAGAACTATTTCTTAACTGACTTCTGTAAAACTGCAGGGAAAGTCGGGCAATAGACACAGAGTCACTTTGTATACTGGCAGGAAAAGCAGTCTGGGGGCTACGGGTTGACCTTAATATCCTAGATAATGGAGGGTACTGTTTTTCTTTAAAGTTCAAATAAAAAACTATGTGACATAATTCAAGATCATAACTGTTTGAGCTTCTTTGTCTTTATGGATTTGCAATGGTTATCTGATAAGGGTAGTATTTCAGGAATCTTGTGGATGCGGCGAATGTTGCTGCATTAGCTGCATTGCTGTCATTCCGTAGGCCTGAGTGTAGTGTGGGGGGTCAAGATGGCCAGGAAATCACTATTCATCCACCAGAGGTTAGCTTATTATAATATAGCAGCCATTTTATCAATGTTCGAGGTTGTATTAGTTTGTCTGTTTCTTTGAAGGGAGTTATGATTTAGAATTTCCTATTCGCCAGTTAAGATAGGTACTATATTTGGCAGATAAGAGAACCTTTGCCACTTATAATTCATCATCTACCTATTGCCGTGACATTTGCTTTCTTTGGTGAAGGAGACATGGTGGTAAGTAAATGTTATTCTGAACTCATCTTTAATCTCCAAGTCCTTTATATATGCCATCCTTATACACTCTAATCTGTAAGTGGACTTTGTGTTGAATCATTAGCCATCCTGTCTAGTCTTGCTATAATTTTGCAGTTTCATGCAGGTATTAGATCCAAACTACAAAGAAGAATCAGTGATGGGTGGACGAATGACCATCACAATGAACACGCATGGAGATGTATGTGCAGTTCAAAAAGGAGGTGGTGTTGGTGTTAGTCAGAGTGAAATAATGCGATGTTTCCGTGTTGCTTCTGTGAAAGCAGCTGACATAACAGCTAAGCTAAAAGAATGTGTAAGTGAATTCTTATTTCTTTTTGTTTTTCTATTTATTTCAATGTTTGCCTGTAGTCCCAGCTTGAGTGACTGTTTCAGCTTCAAACAAAAGCAAGGGTTGCTAGAACTCAATCATTAATTTTTTTAAAGTCACACTGTTATGCCATAAAATATCTACTAACACATATTGATTTGTTTACTTGCACACAATCTCTTTCAGAGGTTCCAGATGGCGGCATGCCTATGCCTAACAATAGAGTATTTTTTCAATATAAGAACAACAGCCCAAAACCTAGGAAATGATTGTTAGTTTATTGAAAATGGGCATCGGGATGGAAAACTTCCTGGGGTGCCATGGAAAATATTACCAGTGGGGACAGTCTTACAGGACTTTCTAAAGATTGCTCCATCAAATTCATTAAGTTGAGTTAGTACTTGAAATGTGGTCAGGTTGATCTGCACCTCATTTTTTTCCAAACAAATATGGAGGCACAAAAAATGGATATCCAGTTAGGGGGAAAGGTGCACCCATACCTAGATGCCATGGTTTACCTTTGCAACTGCTACAATGCAGAAAAACACTTTAACTTTGCATCTGGGAGGATTTGGGCTGTTAAACATGACAGACTTCTTCATCTTCCATATTTTCCACAGAATCTGAAAGCTATGAGTTTATTAGGTGGACCAGACTATGTTTGGGCCAGTTGGTCCAAATTCACAGTTCAGAAGCTTGAAGATAGCTTTCTCTGAAGATCAGGCAAGCTCCAGAGAAGGGTGGCTTCTCTACCTTGACATACTGCTCCTAATATATTTGCCAAGGAGGAAAGGGAGAAAGATTATGTCGCAGCAGAAATACGTGTGGGGTGATGCACTGAGATAGTCAATCTGAATCAGTTGAGATGAATTCAAGCACAAAACATGTTAAGATATTTCTTTAGAATAAAGGTAAAAATCAATTAAATATCAGATCACTTTGAGGGGGCAACCTTTAGAAATCAGAATATAATAATATGAATTCAATATTACAACTTATGATGCTTAGGGAGAGCCTCACTCTTCCTTATTTATAGACATAATTAAGTAGGGAAACACTTTTCATCCTAATAAGGTTTGCTTAAGGAAATAACTAGAACTTAAGGTTAAGCATGTGACAAGGGCTTAACCTTATTACATTTAGGAAGATAGAATATTAGGGGCATAACTTGCCGGTCCCCTTCAGAAAAGTGTTGTTACCAATGCTTAGTGTAATGTCCCTTTTTTTTATGTCCTCTAATTTGGTCAGTTGGAGATTTGATCCTCTTACTATTTTTAGTGAGTGCTCTTTTTAGTAACTGGTCCTGGCGACAGTGCAGTGTAGGGTTTCTTGTTTGGGCAGTGTGTGGCAGTTGTCCGGTGAGCTCTAATGTTTTGTGTTAGTTTGTTGTTTTGGAGTATTTACTATTTTTAGTAGTTGCTATAAATAGTAAGTCTATTTTCAGTAATTGGCCCTGGCCTAGGCTACTTCAACAGTGTCTATTTCCAATTTGGGTGTTGGCATGACTAAAGTTTGATTTAATTGTTATTTGTATTTCTCGCTTAAGTTATTTTATTAAAGTTTAACTTAAGTGAAGGGGTTAGGGGGTCATGCAAAAAGCACCTTGGAGCCTAATGTAATGACTTAATGTTGTTTTTAAAGGCAACAAAAGTGAAATAGTTTCCTTATGAGCATGGACACCCAAAAGAGGTATAAGGTGTTTTTTAAATTATTAAAAATAAAGTGCTCATGAAGGGGTGGTTGTTGGCTTTTAGAGGGAATGAAAATTCAAAATGTTTGCCCTAATTTCCTATTGACTCTATAAAACTTCTTTTTGGGCCTCATTTGCATATGGCTGAGCTGACGAAATAACAGGATGCTGCTGGATTATTTCCAGAATATTGCTACTGCGTTTTGAGGATGCAAACCCTCATCATTTGGAATTGGTTTAGGTGGTGAGAGATCCACCCTAGCTAGATTTGGTGTGGTTCTATCTCAGGAATCACCTAGGGCTTCACAGTATTTTGGAGTGAGAAGATGAAGATTTTTGAGTACTTCTGAAGTGGGTTCTTGGTATTTGGTGTGTTGAACTGTTGGTTTCAATTTGGTATGGGTTTGGCGATGATTTAGGAGGTCTGAAACTGTTTCTTCAAATTCTGGAAATTACTTTTACCAGGGACAGAAAATGGGAAAAAGCTCATAGCTCAGTGCATGCTTGAAGACTCATTCTGGGCATCGCTCCATTGGATTCCTCTCTCCTAGGCACTCCAATTCATGTATTTGTTTGCATTTTTGGGTTGAAGGCTGATTTACTAAGGCAGATCACCCTATCTTAGGGGCAACCCTTGTTTGGAGTTTTTTCTGGGTTATTGAGAGCTGCTGTTGTATGCTCCATCATCTGCATTATTCTGAGTTGGAGAAGCTGGTTGAGGGCATAGAAATCTGAAGTGTTTGTTGGTTGTCATGCATGTGCTGTTCGGTGCAAGTTGAAGTGTTTTTTTCGCTGCTGTTAGAAGTCTTATCAGGTCTGAACTGATCAATATCATGTCTGATATATGTTTGTTAATATTCTGTACTATTTATGAGTTGATTTTCCAATATGAAAAGCAAAGTTTATTTCCAGTTTTCCATCTTTATGTTACCTATAATGCATGCAATGAAAGCCATGAAAGATACATGAAACAAACACAAAACCATCTGCAAACACTTGCAATCAGCAAACAGAGATATTTTAAAAAAACAAATCAGGATTGCCCATTACACTTAGCAACTCTGGATGCTTCTCCATGAACTGTTTATCTTTCTAGGTTGCATCTCCAGCTGATAAATTCTTCCACCTGATTAGGAATTCAGAAATGGTTCACTTTCACAACTACTTCACTCATTTCTCAATAATTGCCTCTACTTTCAAAATAAACTGTTAGTTTTTAGATCAGAAATGTAAACAAGTAGAAGATACATCACATAAGACAATGAACACAACATTTTACCCTGGGAAAACCCTCCTACTCGAGGGAGAAAAACCCAGCAACAATATTCTCTTATATATTAGAAGAAAAGTGGAGAAAACTGCATACAAAATCAAGCCCTACACAAGGCCGAGTCTCATACAATGAGAAGTAGCAATTCTCCTTGAAGCGAACCTTAAATGCACTAATGATATCACTTCTTTTTGTATGAAATCTGCTGCTTGAAAGTTCAACCTGCTGCTGATGGAAGATGCGAACTGCTGCTGAATATATTTGAATTGGAGTGAATTGAATTGATTGTGAAATGAGAGGACTTCATCCTCTATTTATACCCAACTAGGTGGCCTTCTTTCTAGGGCCGACCTAGTAAATACAAATATTATTTATAAAAATGAAGGCCGACTTGCCTTATAATAAATTTATTTAAGGAGAAAAATAACTCCCGCAGCTACAACATTAACACTCCCTCTTAGCTAGGGAGGTATTTTCCAGATATCCTTGTCATGGAGTCTCTCAACATGACATCCACAATGGCTACACCCATTTGTGGAAAACCACATCTCAGTCTCAGAGATGTCCAAAAGTTCATCATGGAGTCTCTCAACATGATGTCCACAATGGCTACACCCATTTGTGGAAAACACATCTCAATCTCAAAGATGTATAAAGGTTCATCACAGAGTCTCTCAACGTGATGTTGTCATGGTGTCTCTCAACATGACGTCCACAATGGCTACTCCCATGTGTGGAAAGAAACACATCTCATTCTCAGAGATGTACAAGGGTTCATCACGGAGTCTCTCAACGTGATGTCGTCATGGAGTCTCTCAACATGATGTCCACAATGGCTATTCCCATGTGTGGAAAGAAACACATCTCAGTCCCAGAGATGTACAAGGGTTCATCACGGAGTCTCTCAACGTGATGTCATCATGGAGTCTCTCAACATGACATCAACAATGGCTACTCCCATGTGTGGAAAGAAACACATCTTAGTCTTAGAGATGTACAAGGGTTCATCACAGAGTCTCTCGACGTGATGTCGTCATGGAGTCTCTCAACATGACGTCCACAATGGCTACTCCCATGTGTGGAAAGAAACACATCTCAGTCTCAGAGATGTATAAGGGTTCATCATGGAGTCTCTCAACATGACGTCCCATTTCAATCTCAGAGATGAACAAGGGCTTGCACCTCATATTTCTCCGTCTCAGAGAAATATACATTACAAGGGCTTTCACCTCATATTTCTCCGTCTCAGAGAAATATACATTACAACAAATCTTCATGATGATGTGACTCCCTCTGAAGCTCCAAGTACTTGCATCAACCTCTTGACCTCCTTGTCCAAGATTGCCTGCAATGCTTTCCTTTAGAGAAACGGTTTCCAACGCACACCTCCGGCATTACTGACTTGCGAGAGTTCAGGATTGTCCTTCTCGACCTCATCCCAGATCACCCTATTTTGAATAGGTTTGTGGAGCTATCGATGTCAAATCCAGATTGACTGTCTTGTGCAAATCTGTTCTCTGTAGCTGAAGAGGTTTTCCAAGAACTTTAGCATCTGGCCTTGCAACACTGTGACCCACTTAGCTGACACCTTCACTTTTTCTCAGTGAGTCACAAAACTCCCTCTTTATCCCTCCCTCAACACAGAGATTACAAAAATTCTCTGGAAGTGAACTTCCTTCCATTGATGGATCTCAGAACCTTAGTTCTCTTCCTAGAAATGATCTCAACTTTTGTCTTGAATTCTCGGAATTTAACTCCCTCTGAATGTCATTTCCTCCTCTTCAAAGAAACTGATTGCAATGACAATCTGTATTGGTTCTCTGTTGTTTAGTGTCTTCTTTGTTGATGTAAACTCTCCATCCAAGGCTGTCCCAACCTTGTGCCCTTGAGAGATGTCTACAGTGAGGAATCATGAGAGTTATGCACCACCAACTCAGTCCCAAGGCTGCAAGCTATGTCTCCATGTTTGTTCATTTCTTCAGCCGGCATGACTTCCTCACAGGATGCATCACGCTCTTCCTCCCTTGAATTCCTTATGCAATCTCTCATCATCCTTTTGCTCCTCGATCCGTCCTGCATTTTAGAGAGATTAATAATAGTTCATAGAATCAAACTACCCCGAAGAGGAATATACAGACCAATGCTAATAGCATGCATGATTCACTATTCCCAATGTTATTGAATGAATTATTATTAACTACATGATTATATAAATCCACGATCATTATTCAAAGATACAAACATAAAACACTTATCTCTTTATTGTTGATCAATTTAGCGATGCCTTTTCAGATTTCGATCTCCCTATCTTTCCCTACTATCAGCACCACAATCTCTTTCACCATATCGACCACCACTATAACGATCCCCTTTCCTTTGCTTCTTGTATAGTTCTTCTTCTCGATATTCTTCGCGTCCAATCCCTTGAGCTATTTCATGACTAAACTGAGCAGCAATAGTCATTTTCAACAGATCCAATGGAAATCCGCTGCTTGAATATTTCTATATATTGTTGTGGACACTCGGCAAACCATACATGTAGCACAGGCCTCAAATATGGATTATGATCATCGAATGGAGTTGCATACACATTGTCTAGAGCACCATGCGTTATAGCTCTTTGCTGCAGTAATCAGTTCAATCCAACATACAAATCACCGCCCATACAATCGTCACACACAGTGAATCCTGAGTGAGCTCCCAAGGTCGTATATCCAGGTCTTGTGAATCATATACTCCGTGCGACCTGTCGCTTATCACTGGTGGATATCCTTGGTCTGATGATTCGCTGACTATGCCAAATATCAATTCAGGAGCTATGTCCTCTGTACAGCGGCAATGGTAGTACTCCTACAGCCGACGTTATTGAATCACCTGCTCAGATCTCCCTAGAAAACATCGACAAAAATGAGTCCTTAGATGTCTACCAATGCCAATTGCAGTCAACCAACTCCTGACCTTGAGGGTAGTCGCCAACTCTCGACCCTGAGGGTAGTCCCTCAGTTGCTAATTTCAAATGTCACACTTTGCTCAAATTGCTCATGAACTCAAACATGATCCCACTTCGAATATCCCCAATTTTGACTTTGCTTAAACAAATCTGATAAGATCTTTTGTTAGACCCGCTCTGATACCATGTTAGTTTTTAGATCAGAAATGTAAACAAGTAGAAGATAGAACACATAAGACAATGAACACAACATTTTACCTTGGGAAAACCCTCCTACTCGAGGGAGAAAAACCCAGCAACAATATTCTCTTATATATTAGAAGAAAAGTGCAGAAAACTGCATACAAAATCAGGCCCTCCACAAGGCCGAGTCTCATACAATGAGAAGTAACAATTCTCCTTGAAGCGAACCTTAAATGCACTAATGATATCACTTCTTCTTGAATGAAATCTGCCGCTTGAAAGTTCGACCTGCTGCTGATGGAAGATGCGAACTGCTGCTGAATATATTCGAATTGGAGTGAATTGAATTGATTGTGAAATGAAAGGATTTCATCCTCTATTTATACCCAACTAGGCGGCCTTCTTTCTAGGGCTGACCTAGTAAATACAAATATTATTTATAAAAATGAAGGCTGACCTGCCTTATAATAAATTTATTTAAGGAGAAAAATAACTCCCGCACCTACAACATTAACATAAACTTCCCTTTATCTAATTTAGGCAATTTTGATTGGACTAGAAGCTTGCTACCTATTACTTTATTTAGGCAGAGGACATGAAATATAGGATGAATTTTAGAAGAGGGTTGAAGATCCAACTTATAAGCTACATTGTTGATCTGGTTGAGGAGGGTGCTACCTCGATGTTCTTATGTTGCTTAAGTGGCATTTATTTGTAGGATTGCAACCGAAGGAATACCCAATCTCTGTTTAAAAAATGCCTATCACTGCAATCGTGATCTGCTTGTTGTATCAACATATTCGTAGCTACATCCAAATTGTCCTTAAGGAGTTGAAGCATTTCTTGTTGGTGTTAAATATAATCCTCTATTTCATGAGCATTGGGATGACCTTGCAAATAAGTAGTAGATGGCGGGGTAGCCATAAAGAGCCTCAAATGAAGTTCATCGTTTTTGTGTAAAATGTCTTGTTATATCACCATTCTGCTTGTGAAAGCCATTTGGACCATTGTGCTTGGTTGTCAGAGGCAAAGCAATGTAGACATCCTTCCAAACATTTATTCATAATTTGTTTTTAGCCATCTGGTTGCAAATAACAAGATGAATTGTGTGCTATTCTTGTGCTCTATGTTGCAAATAAGTTAGTCCAAAATATGCTAGTGAAGATAGCATCATGATTTTTCACAATGATTTTGGGAATGCCATGAAGTTTTTGTACCATTTCCATGAATACTTTTGCCATTGTATGTAATGTCCCCTTTGGGATATTCTTTAAAACAACAATATTTGCTCAAAATATGGCAATAGTTTTATCCAAGATTAAGAAATTTATGATAATAATCAGATCATAAATCATAGCACAATAACCAAGGAGTCAAATCTGAATTCCCTAGCAATACTTTGCAAATCTGCTGAATTCAAGGACCCCATCCCTAATTCAACAGTGACAATACCAAAGACCCCGTCCCTAGAATGTCAAAGGTAGGAAAGAGGTCCCGTCCCTCCAAACCTTAGCTTACCTCGCGAGCTCGGACCCCGTCCGGTTTGCAAATACCACCTAGAATTCACAATTGATAGCTTGATGTATTTGCTAGACTATTGCTGATTAATATTTCTTGATGGATTGACACTTCAATCTTTAAATAATAATTGTATGCTTTAATCAAATGATTGCTGTTTGAATCTATTTTCTACCTCAATTGCTATTGATTTCTCTTTTTCCACTTGATATCCCTTTCTTGGATGCCTTCCTCAAACAAAATGATCTCCCTTTTATATCTTCCAATTTGAGGGAGTCACACCTCAAATCATTTCTTCACCAAATCATTTCCTTGTAAAGAGTTACACCCCTTCCTAATGAAGCATTGTCTTGAAAACTATTGTTTTATTTTTTTGTTTTATACCTTTTGGGAACCGTTGCTTAATGACCTGCTTAATTGACCACTTATTATACACGCTGTGATCACTTATTTCTCTCGCCTATAGTAAGGCCACGACTTGGTGTTTCAAAAAGTTGTGATCTCATTCTTGGTGGGGTATGACATTGTATTGGCTTGAAATGGATGAGAGAGTCCATAGGAATGTGCATACTTAGTGAGTCTATCCACAACCCTAATCACTAGAGATGAATATGCACTATTGTTGGGACACAAGCAATACCCAAATATAATGTTTCTTGACCAAGTTTTCGATTTTTGACTTATGTTCATAGGGATAGTGATACGGCCTAACTTCTTGGTATTAGTTCAATGGCATGATCATGATCTCTAACTCAAGTTATGCCCTCGGGTTCTTGAAAAATCTATTGATGATGTTCAACGATCTCTTGAAGCTTTGGTGGATCTTGAGTTTTCATACCTTTTCCCTCTAAGAAGTGTGGTTGTACCACCATGCCATAAAATCCTTTCTCAAGTAATTTCTCCATCCTATGAGAGCTAATAATTTGTCTTGGTGGTGATTGTATCTTGACCACTTTCTGTGCCATAAGATCCTTTATCAAGCAATTTCTCCATCCTACGAGAGCTAATAATCTCACTTGGTGGTAATTGCATTTTGACGAGTTTATACTTTTGTTTGTTTGTATTGACCATGAATAAGTTCTAAAATTGAAGGACATTGTTCCAAATTGTTTAAGGCATTGCATGCCCAAAATTACATCTGCTCCTCCAATTGGGATGGAAAACATATATGAATCTAGCTGATAGTCTTCCATTGAGAGTTTGATATAATGGCATTTACCACCACAAGAGAGTTGCTTCCCATTGAGAGTTTGATATAATGAGCAATTGGATACACAAAACACTTGAGCTCATAAGCCAATCTTTTGTTAATGAACTTGCTTACTACTGACATCAACCAACATTGTCACCGATTGCTTCTTGATATACACAATCACTTTGTTATGCGTGTATTCCATTTAATGCATGTAGAGAGGTAGTAGGGTGGTTTTTCTTCCTTAGAATTTGCATGTTCAAGTTTCACATCTAGTTCTTAGCTACCTCTCCCTTTTCTACAACTTCATTTTCAATAATCATTAGACTTTTTCTCACTATTGGCCATGCTTATGACCTCTAGGCTATTTGTTATCACAATACCAACATAAACTTTTTTCTCTTTTCTCCATCTCTTATTGAGGAGAGAGCTTAGTAATTTGCCTTGGGTTAAAGAAGTTGGTCACATTTCTATCAATAGGATTAGGCACATTTCTATATCTCCAGCCTGTGGTTTGTCCTTGCATGGATCTTTTGGTGGTAGGGGTTTGTTACTCAATATGCAATGCTTGTTGCATAACATTCCTAATTGTACAGGGTTCCAACAGATGAACTTCGTGCTTCGTTCAGTCATTGAGTTAGTTGATATAGCATTGCAACCCTTGATAAGGTGTTGTATTGCAAGTCTGGATTGATAATCTCATATTTTAGCATTATTTTCAGCTATGAATCCTATTTATATCAAAGTTGTCAATTGGGTGAAATAACTTCTCCTTCATGGTTGCTCATAGTGGGCTGCTAAGTCATTAGTAAATTCTTTCCATATAAGCACTTGCCCTTACTTGTCACTTGTCCTCCACTGGTGCCATTGATAAGGTTCAAATTTTAAATGTAGTGAGGGTATGCCAACAATTATATTCTATGGTATATTATGAAGCTTAAAATATTGTTCCATGAGACTTATCGACAAAGTTATATCCATACCACCAAACTTGTGAATGTCTATTTTGGGTAGGTTCAATTTTGGACTTTGGAAAGGCAGCCCTATCCCTTTGTTTAGTCAATTGGAGTTGTGCCCCCCAAGGTGGGTTTTGAGAGCTTTAATTCAGACAACATTTCGTATTTAAACTATCCAAATCCTAATTGAAGCTGTTGTAAATGAGGAAAACAAATTATCCATCATAAAGTTTACCACCATTTCACATCTTGATGGAATTTTCTCCCTAACTTTAGGTGGTGGACAGTAAAGATAGTCATTGGACTTGGTTGTTGTAGAAGAGTTTTCTGATCCAAAAGATGACATAGCTTTTGATGTGTTTGTTTTTGAAACTCTATGTTTTTGATTAGATAGGGGAGAGAAGTATTTGGTGCGAGTTGTAACAATAAAAAATTAAAACATGAGCTATAATTGAATTTGATGTTCATCTTTTGACCAAACTTTGACCACTAAATGACAATGTATTTTGCCTTCAATTAGAAATTATAAATAACAAACCCACCTAATTGTTCACAAGCTTTCTATAAATGTAAATGAATTTGAAAATTTCTGAAAATTGTGGTTTATAGCTTATTCAAAATGATCACAAAAAACTGAAATTTGCATTGTAGCTTCCTTGAATATATTCTCTGCTACCTTGAAAAAATCATTGAAAAATTCACAATGGTTTGCAAGATACGGCAAAAGCAAAATTCTTGGCCTAGATGGTTGCTTTGATACCACTTGTTAGGATATTTCTTTAGAATAAAGACAGAAGACTATAAAATATCAGACCACTTCAAAGGGGTGACCTCCAAAAATCAGAATATAATAATATGAATTCAATATTACTACTTATGATGATTTGGGAGAGCCTTGTTCTTCTTCATTTACAGATATAATTAAGTAGGGACACAACCTTTCATCTTAATTAGGTCGACCTAAGGAAATAACTAGAACTAATAAATTAAAATATTAAGGTTAAGCATGCCATAAGTGCTTAACCTTATTACACTTAGGAAGATAGAATATTAGGGGCATAATAGAACATCTACCTATTTTGTAAACCTTGCAACAAGCACAACTAATACACGTGTAAAAGGTGAGTGTTAATATTGTAGGAATAGATTACAAATCCGCAATTAAATATCAGACCAAGAATAGAGAGAACCACATGATTTTTATTAATCGCTTCTTAGTACACATATTTACATGAAGCTTTGAAGGCTGAAAGATACATGAAATGCAAATCCAAAAAGATGTTGCAACTAACCTTCTATGGGAGCATTGTGATGTTAGAAACTCTGAAATTTCTAAAGACAAAGTTTCTAATAATTCAGATTCTTTACAGAGAGAGAAAAGCTCCTATATATACCAATCAAAAGGGTTGGCAAAATATTGTGCTGGTTGCACTGGTCTGGCCCATAGAAACAGGATGCAAGGGACATTCGTTGTCCAAAGTGTTAAATCTGCTTGATAATTTGTGGAGATGCTTGATTGAAGGTAGACATTTTGCCCTTCGGAACAAATCAGTGACTTGGGCTTCAAGTTGTTACCTTAAACTGTAATGATTTGGTGTGATGTGCTTTTGATTTGAATCAGATGGTACGCCATGACCTCAATGTTGATGGATGGTAGGTAGGGGTTTTCAAAGGGAATTAAGACGCTCAAGAGGGGATATGAAGATCTTCGGATTCCCTTGGGACCATAAGAAGATGAGCTTTGTCGAATGAGTGCATTGGTGGTGGGAGTTGCAATGAGGATCTTTTGAAAGTGCTTCAGTTTTTGGATCGTGTTGTTGTGGAGGAGGTCAATGGAAGGTGCTACTTGGGTCCCACAATATTATTTGGATCATGTTGTTGAACTAGCATGAGAATTCCCATGTTCCTTTGTTTTTTCCTTTTGTGGTGGTGGTGGTAGGTCTCACAATATTACTCGCTTGTTGCACATTATGGTCTTTCTCTATGTTGGGCTTTTTATTCAATGTTGTTGGATTGGACCTTGATCACTAGTGAGTAGAACTTTGAGGTGTTGTCAGACCTTTTCTTTCCCTTAAACTTTGTGATGGTGACACCTTGACAGAGTTCACTTTGCTCTATCGACTAGGCAAGTCTTTTCTTGAGAAGCCCATGGGCTGTTGGATTTAAGATCTATGGTGTGTGTATATTTGGGGCCTTTGAACTGGGCCTGATAAAGGAAAAGTTTCTGCACTTATTCTGAAGGTGAATCTTAGGATTTATTGTAGAAGGTTGTGGCCTTAATGGAGTGTTTGAACTCTACACTATGAAAAAGGAAACTTTGTGGCAAAAGATATGCATGAATGTTCAGAGTGTTGTCTTGATAGTTGCTGACAAGGAAAAAGGGAATACCACCCTGAAGAACACAAAGTTTGTACATATGAATGGTCTAATGTTCTTCTCTGTTTCTTTTATACCCTCTGTTTTTTGCCTACTTGTTTTTGTCATTTCCTTTTCTGTTTCATTTAGTTTTTAAAAAGTTTTGATTTTCTAAGTTCTAAAATTTTCTTTATTCTCTTGTTTCTTTCCACCCTAACAATGTTGGGCCAACTACAAATTCCTTCTTTCCTTGTTCCCATTTCACATGCATATTCATAGAGCTAATATTAACCTCATCTTTTCTCAGGCATTGGCTTGTAACCTTTTCACCCTGACGAAGGGTCCAGCAGAGAGACCCAGAAAATGGGAAAATAAATATAATACATAGGGATAACTGGAAGCACTTAGCAATACAATGTGCTGCAATCAAACCACCCTCAAAGCAAAAATCCGTTGCTCTCCAGCAGGTCAGGGAAGGAATACGATTATAAATGAATTATAACAACTATAATAACACCTCAAACATTCATAAATCAAGGCATGACAACCATCATTTATCTAAGTGAGCATGATTGGAACATTGAAGAAGCAATAACCTCACACAACAGTGCCAATCATTCACATAAACATGAGTAAGAAACCCATCATTTGGTCAGCAAAACATTAACTGTTGCAGGAGAGGCGAAGGACAATACGAATGTGATAGATTTATCATTTATGAGTTGACACACAAATAGTGAAATCTGATTTATTCATTGACGAATTCCAAGGGAGATAAAATCACGAGCTCACGATTTAAAATCTTCTCATATATTTATATGTAACAAGATCAAGCTCTAATAAGAGGGATCTAGCTCTTATCACGAGTTCTACATCTCAATTTAAGAATTTTCTAAGATCTCTATGGCTACAAGGTTTGTATTAAGAGATTAACATATAGAGATTTGCAGGAAAGGGGGCATCAATGCGACAAAGTCTACAGAACCTCATGCATAGCTTTCATCACTTCAAAGAACAAGAATGCATACACTAGTTTTACAGCCACCTAGGCCACATAAGAAGGAAGACAAACATCTACCAACATCTACTCAGTGTTGTACCACAGTCTCATAAAGCTGATTTGAAAGAAGGTAAATCCTGTTCATGATGGGTCCAAAGGACACAATATGCACTGCAGCCCCTAAAGCAGTGATTCCAGTCACAGCGAATTATATTTGTTTGATATGAGAGACAAGAAGCTACAGTACTGTCAGGTTTACTCAAGTACATCAGCATCATATATTTCCTCAAGGCAACATTGTGGACATCAATCAAACAACCATGTAGGTTTTAAAAGAAAGGCAAGTCATCTACCCTTGTCTCAAGCAACTCTGTCTTATATACTGCTCCAAGAATTTAGAAAGAAAAAATAGCTGAGGTGTCATGCAGCATGGCATGTCTAATAACCCCTTCTAAGTATGCCCTAAAGACTTAAAATTAATTTTTCTACTGTGCTCGTTATATTTATGAAAACTGGGCTCTAAAATTAGTGATCTCAGATCTGTTATAGGCTTACAGCTGCCTTGTGGACAAAGCAGTTAGATCCCAAGGTTGGTCCTGTCATGAAAGAACATTTGATGGCCATTCCACCAGCTGGTCTCCATGCATTATACATTCTTTATAGCTGCTGCTACGAGTTCCTCCAGCCAACAATGCAAACAAATCTACAAGGTCAGATCAAGGGCATAATTATATTAGAACACTTAAATTATAGCATCGTATAAGCAATGCGCCTACATGCCATTTCAATTAAGCACTTAGGAATACAGCATAAAAGCACGAGGAAGGAATGTGGTAAGATGAAACTGAAAAGAGGTCAATTCCTTGTTACACCACTGAGACCTTAAACAAGGCTGACACCAATAGCTGGCTGGTAAGCAATACAGTGAGCTAAGTTGTAAGAAACAGCTAATGGGTCCCTGTTTTGCCATTTTATTGTTTCTGAAGTGGAAACAGATTGAGTAATGCCACTGAAACATTTCCAAAATGACTATAAATAATGAGGTATGTCTGGATATATTCTGGAGATTTCACTGCTGCTCTTTCCAAGATGTTTCTTGACAGAACCTGATTTGGGGTTGTTTTTAGAGTGGTTTTGGGGGCAAAACAAATCAATTAAAAACAAACTTTCTTTTAGCTAATCTAACTCCATCCTCCTTCATAAACTAACATGCCATTAACATGCTTATCTACATTAATCCAAACTTAAAGAACAAAATGTGGAAAAAACCCCTAAAAGTAAAAAATATTCATCTCCAAAAAAAAATGTTAGTTGACCTGATGCTGAACCGAGAGGAACATATTGTTGCTGAAGGCTGAGAGTAATTTGATGCTGTGTTAGTGCAGCCACAATATTTCTCATTTGCTGAGGGCTGAGATGAGATTTCTGATTTGTGAAGCCTCAGAGGAGGATACCACGTTTCATATGCTTTTTAAAAAAAAAGTATTAATATTATAGATATTTTATCTCCTAATATTCTCTGTACAGATGTTTCTGTGTTGTTCATGTTTTCAGGGGTTCGTGGAAAATCAACATTTTTTCTGTTTCCATTCCTGGCGATTGAAACAGCATGGCATTCTCTATGATAAAAGAGTCACGACTGCCACTACAAAGAACATGACAACTAAAGTAGGTTCAACTACATTAAATCAATCCACTATTCCATAGCATGGCTAGATGTGCATCTATAATCTCAATTTCAAAGAATGCTTGAAAAGAAAGCAAGAGAAGATGTAACCAGGATAGATGTGGTTGTCACAGGCTCCTCGAACTCTTCTCACTGTTCATGACACTCCAATAAGGAGCAAGTACCATGCTTCGGGCCACCCCCAAGGCAGTGCACTAACTGTAGGGGCAAAGAGGATGCTTCTTTGGCCACAATATATCTGGTCTTTTTTTTTTTGATAAATTAATTGTGGGTTCTATAGGGGCCCACTCCCAAAGACTGTAAAACAATTACATAAAGGCTTAGAAGCTGAGAAAGCCCAGGCAGCAATACATAACAACAACTAGAGCAAAAACCCCATAAAAACTAGGTCCACAAAAAGCAAAAATTAATGCTTAACAAACTAAACAACCACCACCCATCCCAAAATCAACAAGTGAATGGTCTGGAGCTGAACCAGCTGTATCCTTTGCCTCAACCTTAACCTTGGGGTCCAGGAACAAGCAATGAGTGGTTTGCAAGACTCTGCTTTTTTGAGATGCCTAATAAAGTGAAAAGGCTTGAGATTTCTAAACTGCCATTGCGAAGGATAACTCGTAGGCTATCAATATATAGAGCAAGATCTTGCCAGTAGAGTGCTAGGTGAGCTTGCTTTCTTGCAAGAGAAAGAGAAGTACGATGTAGGTTGGCAACCTCTTCCTTATGAAGCATTTGAGCTTCCCTATTCTCCAAATCCAGAAACCCTTCCTCACAACTCTTCCCAAGGAGAGTAACATCATTTAATGGGAGGATTTGATTGAGAATCCAATCCTTGGTCTAGACATAGGCTCCCAATCTATTGGAAAAATCTTTAGAGATGGATGCGCCAGTCCTCTGCACACTAGAGTTGTAAATACCTTTTGACCCCCAATCTCCTTTACAAAGCTATGTGTGGCTGAATCAGAGATACGAAAGGTACATCTAAGTCGCCTATCCAATATGACTCCATTGTAGTGCAAGTCAGGAGTTGAATGGCCTTGCTTCATCTCAGCTCTGCTTTTGCAATCCTCAAACATCACTTGCACAACAATTCACAAGAGAATAAAACCATTGCAGAGAATGATTTACCATATGTGGCATGTGGGTGGCATCCTACAATCTAATAGACTATGGCCGCAAATAAAGAAGTGACGTTTAAAAGGTGAATGCACAAGAGAGAGTGCGTTGTGTGGAGATTTGGCATATGTGGCATGTGGGTGGCATCCTACAATCTAATAGACTATGGCTGCAAATAAAGAACCATTACATTAAGAAAGAAGTTGGTAACTAATTCAAAGGTTGTGAGTGAAAGTTGGGTGAGAGAGGAGATGTCAAAGAGGGATAATTGAGCTTTAAAAAAGCCTTGTTATCCCATTTTCTTGTATCTTCACTTATCTTTGCCAAGAAATAAAGATTTGCAACATTAAGGAAGAGGCTGGGAATTAATTCAAAGGCAGCGAGCACAAGTTGGGTCGGGGAGAAAATGTTGAAGAGGTTTAATTAGACTTTAAAATCCCGATATCCCATTTGCCTAGATCATCACATATCTTCACCAAGAAGGGAAATTGAGAGATCCCAACATCAGCAAGGGAGTCCGTTACTTGATTGCATTCCTTGAAAGTAGTGATCAAATGAAATTACTGTAAAGTTTTTTTTTGGCAAAACCATTCAATTTATTTGGGGAAGATTAAATCCAAATACAACAAAGAGATTTCTAGACAGCAATTGCTGTCATAACAACCAAAATAAGCAAGGCCCATAAGGAGCGCTTACAAAACCAATTGACTACATGCCTGCCAGAATTAGAGCTCCAACTAGGACACATCCTATCCCTCCTTACCCAGCTAGGATCCCTCCAGCTAGTCATCCTGAACAAGCTTTAGAATTTGTTGGGATTTACCTGGATCCAAATTTTCCCAACCAGCAATATTCTAGTTTCACATTCCCTTAGAAGCCCATTTTGCCAAACAATCAACCACCTTGTTCCATTCTCTAGGAATGTGAACAAAGGAAATAGAGTCAAAGTTTTTGGCCAAATCAAGAATGTTCTTGGCCACCAGAGCTAATCTCCAAGAAGCAACTTGAATTTTTCTTTTTATTAAGGAGAGAGATCAAAATCATTCAACCTATTTCGCAAATAACCTTTCACCTGCCCATAGCAACAATTTTTTCCAGAGTTGTAAGAATTGCCAAAGTTTCCATTAGATTATTAGAATGTTGCCCCATATAGGTAGAAAAGAAGAAATGAACACAAACATTCTTATCACGTCATGTACCGCCAATCCCTGCAGCCCCTGGGTTGCCACAAGGGGAACCATTTGTATTGATTTTATGGAAACCATTTGGAGGAGGAGACCATCCACCATGTCTCCTTCACCTTTGCAAAGACTTGGGCATAGGATCTTGACTTAGTAATTGGGGAAGAAGACATAGAAAGCTCCAAAAGCTTAACAATGTGCACATTAGAGAACGCGAGAGGCTCATCTATATTGAATTTAGTTTCAGTAGTCTCCTTAAGCATGCATTTAACCTTGTGCCAAACTTGCAATATTCTATGTTGACAATCTTGGAATATTCGATGGTTTTGCTCCAACTAGAGCTATCAGAGAATAAAAGAAGGGCTAATTTCTCAGGCTACCAATAGGAAGGAGGTTGAAGCAGTGGGACGACCCATACTCCTAGAATTCAAATAGCAAAGTGACTTAGACCATGGGTCTATTCCATATCATCCACCATAGCTTCCAAATTTCCACTGAAAAGGGGCATTGTATGAAGAGGTGATTGGAGCTTTTTTCATTACCACCATAGAGAACACAAATAGAGGGCTTCTCAAAATCTCTTTTCCTAATATTATTCCATGTGAGGCATTTGTTATGACTAAGAAGCCACAAGAAAAAAATACATTTAGGCCACCCAAATTTATTCCAAATTCTTTTCTACTCAATATAATTCTCTTGTTGTCGTTCAAGGGTTTGATACCCAAGAGCAATTGAATAGTTTCCTTTCAAATCATGACCCCATGCAAGGACATGTAAGTCCTCCAAAGAGTTACAAGGTCTATCTTCTAGAACTCAGGCCAAAGTATCTTGATCCTCTGCAAAATCCCCTCCTAGCCAGTTACAAGATTTCTTCCATTTTTTGACTATAGATCTCTCTAAAGTAAAGGAGCATTTAAAATCAGCTACCCTATACCATCCAACCTCCTGAAAAACATCACAAAGAGCCTGCAATTGAGGAAAATATGAAAGGATTGGGGGATGATTATTCCAAGAGTCTTCCCAAAACAATGCCTTGCTACCTTTTTCGACTATCCAAAAAAGCCCTTCCTTTATAAGCAAAGCCCCTCCTTTTAGAGTATTCCAAATTACAGATCCTCCCAGTGATCTGCACTTAGGGAATAGATTCACTATCCATTCATCCTAGATATTTGAGTATGAGAATCCTCGCCCATGGTTGGTTTGGATTTTACACCATTTCTAATAGAGTTTGGCCACTAAGGCCTTGCAATATAGCTTTGACTGTCGAAGGCCAAGACCTCTAGCCTTTTTAGGTTTGCACACCAATTCCCAACTTGAAAGGCTCCACTTTTCGGTTTGTAGGTTTCTATCCCATAAGAACTTTCTTGAGAGAGCATCAAAATCCTTAAGAAAGCTTTTTGGAACAGCTAAAAAAAGAAATCTATAGATTGGAAATGCCTACAAGATAGACTTTAAAAGAGTCAATCGAGTAACAGAAGAGAGCCATCAAAAGTCTAATGGCTAACCCTCATCTAGATTCAATCCAAATTTTTCTTCTAGTTAACCCTCTTGAGACTACCAGCCAAGAGGGGGGTTCCAAGATATTCCATAGTCAACACTCCATTTGAAAATGGAAAATCTCTACAATTCTCCATTGAATGAGCTCGGGAGTGTAAAGAAGAAAATACTAGACTTATCCTCGTTGATATTTTGACCAAAAGTAGATAAGTATATATCAATTAATTTCCTAAAATTGGCAACCTCTCTAATTTTGGCCATTCCCATCAAGGTTGTATCATCCATGAACTGGACATGAGATTGGGAAGCAAGATTCTGATTCCATGACCAACGTTGAATTAGACCTATCTCCTTGTGATGCTTCAACAATCTGCCCAAGCCTTTAGCCATTAAAATAAACAAGTATGGAGATAACGGGTCTTCTTGTCTGAATCCTCTAGAAGTTGAAAAAAGACTTGAAGGAATGCCATTGATTAACACATAGTAGGATGCCGAAGTCACACAACTCATTACCCAATTAACTTAATATGAACTAAATCCAAAAGCCAAAAGGATTTTTTGGAGAAAAGACCAACTGACTCTATCATAGGCCTTGGACATGTCAAGCTTAATAAACATGGCCTTTTCCTTAGAAGTGGACATGGAATGAATAGCTTTGGCTGCCACAATAGTACCATCCTTTTATTAGATTGAGATCCATGAACAACTTCCAACAGGTTTTTGTTGATAATGTCCCAAAACTCTTGGAAGAATTCAATTGGAAAACCATCAGGTCTTGGAGATTTGCCTTTCTTCAATTGGAAAACAACTGAGCTAAGTTCTTCCATTGAAATAGGACTTAAGAGGAACTTATTCATCTCCATTGAAACTAAGGAGGGAATACATTGCAGAATGAGCCTCTCATCTTCAAAAGCATCTAGAATTTGCTTAGCAAATAAAGAAGAAAAGTGAACAAATCCCTTAGAAATATCCTAGTAGGTGGTCAATAGATTTCCTTGAGCTCAGGTGAGACAATCAATAGAGTTTCCACTTTTGTGTTCATAGAATTGTGAAAGAACAAAGTGTTGTTGTCTCCTTCCTAATGCCAATCAATCCGAGATTTATGTTTCCAAAAAATCTCTTCCTGAAGCTCCCATTGTGAAAGTTCCTTAGCACCAATTGATTCTTCCCTTAAAAGCTCTTTAGTCATGTTTTCATCTTCAATTTGAAAGGTAACTCCCTCTAGCTTTTGTTGAAGATAGGCCTTAATTTGAAAAATATTTCCAAAACAAGTCTTATTCCACCTTATTAGTTTAAATTTTACAAATTGAAGCTTCTTAAAGGAGTACATAGCTGTACGAAAGCCAGGCTTCTCTTGAGACCACCATTCTTCTATTAGCTCAAGCAAGTTAGAATCTTGCAACCACATGAGTTGGAACTTAAAAGGAGGGTCCTTTTGAGTTGAAAGCACTAAGGAGGACAATTTAATTGGTCAATGGTCATAGCCTTTCCAACCTAGGATATCTGATGAAGAATTCCAATTGTTTCCAATCCAAAAGTTTGAGAAAAGAAATTTGTCCAATCTCGTTGAAATAGAATCACTGTCACATCTTCTATTATTCTAGGTTAAAATCCTATTTTTCGGCATCAGATCCACCAAATTGAGGAATGAAATGTTATCTTTCAGTAAGTCAGATGAAAGGCCCAAATGATCATTACCCTCACTTTTCTCTAACAAGCTAACTATTGCATTAAAGCTCCTAGTCAAAATCCAGGGTAAAGAAGGAACTAAAGAACGAACAAATCTTATATGGTTCTGTTATCACTTGGAATATGCACCCTGTTGAATCTTGAATCTGGCTATCCTGTGAATCATGGATGACCTCTCGAGTTGTGGGACTCGTGAAACTCGAGGTCAACCTCCAACTAAAGGGCGGCTTCCCCTTGGTAAATCACCTAAAAACTAACTTAAACTAAAGAACCTTGCTGGGAAAAGAGATGAGAAAGATCTGATAATCTAAATCTAAAATATAAAATGAAGGTGATACACCATATAGAGCAGATTTCTACTTTGTTTCAGCAACACAACTTATGAATCTCAATCTAAAGCTTCACACAATAATTTGAAACAATAATTCGGAGTTAAACTTAGAACAGCAGCAATCAAGGAGTCACAAAACTCACAATAATACCTACTTTTCTTTCATACACAGAGAAAATTGAAACAAATAGAGACAAACATACTGATCTTTGATTCATTGAAGGCTGCTACAATGATTGTTTTCTGGAAAAAACAGTAAAATATCACATCACAAGCATACAATCAACCATTATTTCAAAGTGAAATAAGGTTGAAGATGCAATCAATGAAGAAAATTACAGAAGTAAAGGCCTGATTTTGATTGAAAAAATTAAAGGACTGAATGTCATTTTGTCACAATAAACTTTTCCAGTGTTTGCAACCTTATTTATAAATTTTGAGAGCCTAAATTCGAAAAGTCATGTTGACTTTAGATATTTTTCCTATGAGTTGTCATCCTTATCCTTTGTGGATAAGATTTACCTTTTTGCTTTATGAGTTGTCAATCTTATCCTCTGTGTTGTCATCCTTATCCTCTGTAGATAAGATATTTGTAATCCTTATCCTTTGTGGATAAGATATTTTGTAATCCTTATCCTCTGTAGATAAGATATTTTGCAATCCTTATCCTCTATGGATAAGATATTTTGTAATCCTTATCCTTTGACTTTGACTTTCTTGAAGTTAGGTGAACTCCTTTATTATTTTTGCATTCTTTGCTGATTTCGCGAAAAAATATTTTCTCTCTCCTCTTTTTTTTTGTTCTGATTTTTCAAAAAATCAGGTAACAGGTTCCATAAAGAGACTTACCCAAAACATTAGTCGGAGCATAAACATTAGTAAGCATTATCATAACTCTAGATTCAAAGCAAGAAGCTACCAATGAGATAGAATTCCTACCTCCATATCACCAATAAGGAATTATCTTGTGAGGGTTCCAAAAACAAGCCAACCCCCCAACAGATCCTTGTGCAACAATACATAAACATTCTCTTGCTCCTCCAAATCTTAGTAGAAATACTCTCCATATCCTTAATTGAAAGCTTTGTTGATTGAATGAAAATGATGTTTGGTTTATGAACATGAATAAGATCTTGAACAACCTTTTGTTGAGGGATGCTCAAACCCCTTGCATTCCATGAAATCAAAATCATTTTTGGGAGTTAGAAAACTGAAGTCTAATGTTTTGATAGCTCTAGATTCCACCAACATTTCTCTAATCAGTTTGATCTTTTCGAGGTCATCTTTCCTCCCTACTTTTACCCCTTTATCATTTCCTCCTTTCTTGATGATTTTTTGCTATAGACCAAGAAGTGGAGGTCCTTTCTTTTTAAACTCTTCTTTCTCCTCTTGTCCATGCAAAGGCTTTAAGTGAGCAATCAAAACATGAGGCTCCACTTGGTATTCTAACACGGGAACAAGTCCAACCTCTTCAGGTTGTAGCTTTGAAGTTTCTTTCTGCCTATTATCTTTCCCTGAATTATCAGAAGCTGGAAAAATCCTATTATCTGAAATCCCTTGTCTCGGAAAAAGGATTTGTAGAGGGAGGGTTGGGAACTGAATTTGATCTTGAAAAAGGCATCTCATGATTTTCCAAATTGTTATCATGATCCATTGCGATCACATCCTCAAAGTGTTCAAGAGCATCGAACCTATTGGACAAGAATACTTTAGGAGCATCTTTAAACTGGCATGATGTAGATTTCCCTTTGATCGAGATTTTATTGGAATAAAACCATTTGAGTATGGCATCTGAGCTTGGATTGGAGCTTTGCCCTTTGCTTTTATACTTGCAGCCTATGACTCATTATGCATTTGAGGGATTTGGGTACTGAGTTTTGGATAGTTTCTATGCAAGTGGCCATATTGATGATAGGTACAACATCTAAAGGGTAGAGCCTCATAATCAATTTGTTGGATCCAATTCATATTACCAAGCCTGATCTCCATTGATTTAGGAAGAGGATTATTTAAATTAATTTCAACACGGAGATGGACATGAGTAAGTACCTTTTTGTCGAGCATCTGACGAGATGGATCTTGTAATGTCCCCATTTTCGATCATGATAGCATCAAATGTAGCTCTAGTTTTCTTGGTGACCGTCGGTCGTGCCAGGAGAGTTATTTGATGTTCTGAGGAGCTCCGAAGTATTTTGGCATTGTTAGATATCATCTTTGTTTAGGGTTTTGTATTTTCCATAGTTTCAATTGTTGGTGTGGAAATATTTTAATAATTAATTAATTAATTAAGCTGTTGATAAAGCATAAAGAAAAAGGCAACTTAAATTAATTATTTTGTAAAGTGACTTATAGTTGGAAAAGTTAAATATTTTACTAAAGTCGCTTTTTGGGAGAAATAGGGAGTTAAAATTAAAAAGTAAATATGTTTTTTCAAGAAACATGGAGCCATTATGGAAGATTGAATAAAGTATTTTGGGAAGCTCATTTAGGGATTTATGCTAGGTTTATTTTATCTATTGGATTTTGGAGAGCTTCATGAGGAGTTGAGAATCCTAGGACGAAAACCCTAAGGATAAATTAATTTTGTAGTTAATTGCAGGTGGAGCCATTTAGGTTTCGCATGGGAATATATTGTTTGTAGATTAAGAAATTCGGGAAGTCTTGACCCAAGCTGAATTTTTGAGTTTTACAGGTTGAATATGGATGGCAAGAAGTTACGAGTAAATTTATTATTTTTTGTTGGCTTCAGATTTATCCTTATCATTTGCAAAATTATAAATGCCGTGCTATTAAGTTTTGGCTGACTTGCTAAAGTGGTGCACTAAGTTCAGAAGTTATTGTGGCAATTAATAAATAGCTATACAAAAGTGCTGTTCTATTTTGTGTTCCCAGGAAAGGTTCGAAACTCATGGTAAGTTTGCCGTAGCATGTTTGAAAATCTTCATTAGCCTCCCAAGAAAGGCATCGAGACACATAAGAAGGATGCGGTTGTATGGAAATGTAGCTGTGACATCTTCAAAGTTCATCGCAGTTTTCATACTTGAAGCTGCCTCTCTATTCCAATAGCTATCGCTTGGGTTATAATGGAAAAGTCATTCATTTGGAGTCACTTTTCATATTAAAAGGGGGAGAAATAGTATTAAAAGAACTGACAAGAAGAGGACATGGGAAGAAGTGTTGGGTTAATGATATTTCACTTTGTTAGAATATTATATTCTTCTTTTGTTTAATGGTCGGTTATATCTACAGTAGTTAGTAGTTGAGGTAGTTAGACATTATAATGTCTACAGTTATTTACTTCCTCTATATATTGTAATCTGTTCTCCTTGTTAATATAAGCAATTTTCTCAGCTAAAATTGTTTCATGGTATCAGAGCCAATGGGGTTTTTCAGAATTTGGATAATTTTTTAAAATAAAAAAATTCTAGCCTCTTGTCTGGAATTTTTTTCTAGAAATTTGAAGGCCACGACTTCTGGGTGCTCGGATTTCATTTGGGCGCGACCTCCTATTCTATTTGCGTTTTTCAAAAGGTCCTGGTCGCATTTTTGTGTAGGCGCGACTTTTTGCAAATCTGCATTAGTTTTGGGCGCCGTTTTTGTTGAAGAAGACGCATTTTTTAGATATCGCGTTTTGTGTTTTTGAAGGTTTCTTGTGGCGTGTGTTCCAAAAGCTCGTGGTCGCACCTGCTCATCTTTTGTGTGCGACTTCTTTTGGTTTCTTAAGTATCTTTTGGGCGTGTTTTTCCTTGCTTTGTCACGATGAGAAGTCTTTCAATCCGCGTTTCTCTTCTGTTCGTCAAACGCGATCTCTCGGGGTTCTTTGCTCGCGTCCTGGAAGGGCATCATCTACCATTGTTTGTCCTTGATGGCTTTTGGGGTGACGAGATCTCTTTGCTCTGTCTTTTTGACTGCGTCTTCTGCAAATCGACATGTTTTTTTTTTGTGACGGGATTTTGGCCGAGTTTTTGACACGATTTTTAATCGTCTGCATTTCTCAGAATTTTTTTGCAATTTTCTGAGTTGTAATGGTAGCCTAGGGTTCCAGAATTTTCGTCTAGGGTTTTGACCCTCCAGTTCAAGACGGATCTTTTTTTTGATTGTAGATTCCTTGTGGGTTTTTCGAGATCTCAACTGGGTTGGTCTCCAATTTTTCTGGGTGCTTTGTTTTACGTGCCTCGGTTTTTGTGCAGATTTGTTCTAGCGGCTAGGGTTCCAAACCCTCTGTTTTTTCAAGTTGGCAATCGATGTATGGGTTTTTTAAATATTTTTTCCCTTATAAAAAAAAAATCTAGATGTATGGGTTTTTTAAATATTTTTTCCCTTATAAAAAATATAAAAATCTGGATGTATGGGTTTTAATATTTTTTCCCTTAAAAAAATCTGTATGGGTTTTTAAAATTTTTCCTTAAAAAATTCCAGGAAGGTTTATAATTTTCTCCTCAAAAATTAAGAGTTTTTCCTGTATACCCTTGTCAGGGTTTCTGTTGTTTGGGAGGGCTCTTTGATATTTGGTTTTTATTGTTTTTTCTGAAAAAACGATGATTTGTAATCTTCGGATTTCTGGGTTTGGCGATTTTTACCTCAAAAATCGTGGTTTGTTGCAATTTGTTTTGGTCGCACTTGGAGTTGTTGGGGCAAACATTTGCACAACTAGCTTCTTGCAGTCTGTTCTAGGGCGTTGTGCTCCTCTTCAAAAGTTTCGACGGTTTGCCGATTTATCCTCAAAATCGTGGCAGCTGTTCTCGGTGTGTCTTTGGTTTCAGGGAGGGACAACTTTGTTACCCAACGTTAGGTTGGACGTTTTGTGATGACTTCTGGTCAGCAGTTTTGCAGATTTTGGGAGGGTTGGTGGCAGACTCCTCTCAAGTGGCAGAGTCAGTGGCAGGCTCTTGTCTCTTGTTGTAGAGCTTTCTAAAGAAGGGGCAACTTCTCTGTTCTTTTCTGGATGGTTTTTTGGTTCTCTTGGTCATTAACATTCTGCAGATCTAGGGAGGGTCTCAGCAGCAGCAGAGTGTTCTAAAGAATTTGTGACCAAAAGCCCTGCAGATTGTTTTCTATAGGCTAGTTAGACGATTGACCATTAAGGGAGGGTGTTAGAATATTATATTCTTCTTTTGTTTAATGGTCGATTATATCCACAGTAGTTAGTAGTTGAGGTAGTTAGACATTTTAATGTCTACAGTTATTTACTTCCTCTATATATTGTAATCTGTTCTCCTTGTTAATACAAGCAATTTTAAGCAATTTTCTCAGCTAAAATTGTTTCACGCTTGGGTGGTCAGCATAGCCATTTTCCTTGTGATGTAGCTGCTTGGTAGAGACTTAGGGGTTTAAAGTTCAATATCCTTTGGTTTTCAAATGCAGTAAGGAGTTGCGGGAAGCCTAGGAAGTATAGCACCGCCACCTTGTGAAAAAAGGCCTTTGCAGGAGTTTTGTGAGGGTGACGTGGAACTTGGTAGGAGTTGTTGGGAGTTTAAACCTTATTTGGTGACGCCTATCTATTCTCATTTGACTACCGCCTTTTTCATGGGCTGTGCATTATAAGGGAATTGCCACCCAAGGTGTTGAAGGAGCCGTAAAAGCCTAGGCTATCTTGTGAAGAGGCTGCGATAGGGGTGAAGATATAGAGAAGCCCGCAACAGTATTGAGAGTCGCTTGGAAGAGCATAAATCTTGAGGTTTGCTGCACATGTTTTCAGGTCAACAGGGAAATAATATTAAATATTGCTTGTAATGACTGCAAATATATTATATTTCAAATTTTGAGTAGAATGTTATCAGCTGAACGTATTTTGTATATTATAATTTCTATGCAATGTTTTTGGGTTTGTAAGGAAACTATATTATAAATGAAATGCTTGTGAACAAACTTAAATTTAAACCCAAAACAACATTCAAAAAATTGTTTGACGAAATTTCTGAACACCTGAAGTCAAAATTGCCTTTTTTTTTGCCTAGTAATTTAGCTTGGGATATTTCGGATCCAAAGGCTTACCAATGATCGTTGCTATGGATTGCAGAATATCTTGTCTCCAAAATTCCTTTGGGAGGTGAGGAAGGTGAATCCAAATAGGAATTTTGTAAGGGATCTCCTCCACCAGATCAAACCCTACATGCTAGGGTTTGATAAATAATCTTGCTTGATTGTGGAAATAGGGAACTCCTTCAAAAACCACATTTCGATCCATCATGTTGGAGAAAACTACAAAGAAGTAACTGTTTATTGCCAAAGTTATATCCATGCCACCTTTGAGAAAACTACAAAGAAGTAACTGTTTATTGCCAAAGTTATATCCATGCCACCTTTTTGATTTCGATTATTTCTCACCCACATTTCCAAGAAAGACAAGGAGATTCAAATTCCCATGAACTTGCAAATTAGCGCATGCATAGCTAAATTTAACACATCTTCTGCAATGGCTTTTGGGTTTATCACTAAAACTGGACACTCATTGCTTTTCTTAAGACATCTATTTGGTTTTAACTGACTCCTCGAATTCTAATCATTTTTATTATCTTGTGTTGCATGCAAAAGAAAATGAATTACTTTTTCATGACCCGAAGAGGAAGACTCCTCCCCACGAAGAGCATCCTTAAAATGAAAGAATTGGGGGGGTCCCCAGGAACCCCACAAGCTGCCATATTGATAGCCACAACTCAAGAAGGGTAGAAACAATGAAAAAATGAACCAAAAGAAACAAAAGGTCGATCAAAACCCTTGTTCACCTGATTTGCACACTGAGAAAAGGAGAATAGACAAAAACCACCTAAATTGCAGAATGAACTAAACAAAAATGGCAAAGGCACAAGTGTAGAGATTTGCGGCCTTGTGAATCTCACTCAGGTGCGGTTGTATGCTGCACTATACCACACAAAACCTGCACATAGAGCTTTTGAATGCCATCCTTCCAATCTTTTAACTATTTTAACTTTACTCCCACCTTTTCCAGTTTTCCTTCATTTAGACTTTATTTGATTGGTCAAATTACTCTAAAGTCACTCCCATATGTTTGTAGTAATTCCATAATACTTATTAACTTCAATTATTTTGAAGAGTTGTTGATAACCAATGTTCCGCCTAGTTTTTGGGACGAGGAGGATAGGGGATGAGTGGGTGTGTTTTAGGGACAATTTTTTTTTGAGACCAGTTTTGAGGAGGGTAGGAGACAACAAAGAGGACAGCTATATAAAAAATAGGGAAAATCTTAAAAATATAGGGAAATTTCAAATATTCATATGATAACATTGATAAAGCATTCATCATATTAACATATGCATTATAGAATCCTTAATACACAACATTCGAGTTCATGTGAGAGTCGAACAAATTAATATTAATAAATATTAAATGTCAAAACTTAAAATTTAATCGCTTCCATAATTCATTGTCAATGTGCATATGATATAAAACTAAAAAATAGTAATACAATAAAATGCCCAAAGGTTGCAAGTTTGAACTACAAATGTCAAAATGACAAAGTCACAAAAACATAGTGATAGAAAGTATGGGGCTGCCCTAATTGGCATTTGCCAACATTGCATCAAAATCAGAGTCTGACTCTTAGTCACTAATGGAACTCCAACCAATCTCTCTTGTGTCTCCTCCTCATCAATTTGGGTGGCGTCTTTTGGATCAACATCCCACCATAAAGCTGGAGTTTGTTGGTACTTTGAACTCTGATGATCTTGGAATCACAAAGCACTGTGCACGGGCACCAACTTCTCTGCTTGTCTAGAGGTCAGCCTATTTCTCTTGATAGAGTGAATGAAGTTGTATGTGGACCAATTCCTCGCTAAAGCAAAGGAACTGACAATGTGTAAAAGGAGGTGAATAGCAAGTGTCCTCAACTCCGGTGTATCCTTGTCATGCCATGTCCACCATCCAATAGGATCAATTTGAGCTAATGTAGCTATATCTATCTTTGCCTTGGGTTTGCTGATTGTTGGATTACGAAGGTGAGTAAAGGCAAGTCATTGTG
This sequence comes from Sequoia sempervirens, assembly GCA_007258455.2. NCBI lineage: Eukaryota > Viridiplantae > Streptophyta > Pinopsida > Cupressales > Cupressaceae > Sequoia > Sequoia sempervirens. Next base: position 30,805,964 of record VDFB02000008.1, on the reverse strand, counting down.
TGCAAAGTAAATTTGACTCCTCAATTGAATACATCTGAAATATCCCAATTTCACTTTTCTTCACTATTAATTCTTGTAGACTGTTAGGGTTTCGCTGAAATATAAAAGAACATCAAACACTGCTTCTTATACTCATCAATTGGAAACTAACTCTTATTAATTCGCCGCTATCAACAGATCCTTATCTCATCCAGAAAATAAACCTTCATAATTACATTATTGTCATTAAATTTTATATCAGATCTGGCAAAGAAATGGAAAATGTAATTGTCTCAGATTTGACTTACAATTCACATGATTGTACAACAGATAATTGGCACAAAGATGTTTGACAGTCACAGTAACCTTTAAGACCCGCTTAGGATCAGATCTGGGCATGATTATCTGTTGATAGTGAGACAGGTGTCTACTACATAAGACCTACAACCATGCAGAAAATGACTGTCATTCACAAGCTTAGATCTGGGCATGATTCAATGTTGTAGGGTGTGGACAAGTGATTGTAGTAGAGGAATCTCCACTCTTGATCTTGAATGTGATGGAATTCCTCTCCAATGCCCTAGCTTTGATGGCAGCGACCACTACTGCAGTTGTTTTAGCTCCTCTCTGCCTTAGTAGCCCCTTCCAAATAGACTCCAGATGGTCCTAGATCAGACTAGGGGTCATGCAGCCCTAGTTTCCTCTATTGATCAGTCTCAAACCCATTGCTTATGGTACACAGGAGGCAGTTGCTGATGTCAACAGGGTCTTGTGCCAAGTCTCTTTGCCCAGTTCACCTCAAATTGCCTTGGAATCTCCACCAAACTCAGGAAATGGATTGCACCCTACTAAGTTTCCTTGGAATCTGCCCTGCTAGACCTGTAGAGATGACAATCTTCTTAAATTAAGCCCTATGCAATCCTGGTTTGAAACTACGAAAGCAAGAGGAAGGGTTTCGTCCTAACCTCTCAGTTGCCTTCAAAGGTTTTCATCCTTGCTGGCATAAAATTTGAAATTTGGAAAAAGTATCACATAATTTCTAATGAGTGCCCAAAAGAAATCTCAATTTGTTTTATACCTTCCTTGTCATTGGGTGCATGGGGCCAAAAACCTAGCACCAAAGTTAATTTTACGTTTTATTTATTTATTATTATTTTGGTCGATGAGCACGAGAACTTTTAGCCTGGCTCAAGCTAGGTGAGGTCACAAATGGGGGACCTCATCCTCGGCATGAATGCACAACATTAATGCAAATAGTCCAAACCCGCGAGCATAGTAGCCCAACAAGGGCACAAAGCTTGCGAGCACACCAATCTAACGAGGGTTTGGAGCATTAAATTACTGGCATGAACACCAACAATATCAATGTGAAGGTTCAAACTCGCAAGCACAATGGATCAGTTAGGACATAATGGTCGCAATCACAATGGCCTAGCAGGGGTTTGAACCTTGGTGGCTACAACAACAATGCCACGATTTAACCATCACACTATACCATGAACGACATTTATTTATTTATTTTTATTATATATATTTATATATTTTTATTTTATTTATTTAGCGTTTATAAACACTATTGATAATTCAAAATTAGAAGTGTCAAGGTTGGCCAAGGAGAGGAGACATGACAACATCTTTTGAAAGGGCCTTCATTAACACTTCTTTCACCTCTTCGTCATCACAAGGAGGCAACCTACGAGCCTTTGGTGCATACCATTCGGGATTTAGAGCAAAGATTGCCATATGATGTGGGGTGTTCATAGTGTTCCACTGTCGCATCACAATGGGCTTAATATGATGCTCGTATAATCACAAATTAGTATCCTTGTTAGAAATTGCCTGCTTCATTTTCTCAAGCATGCTATCAAATGTCTCGTAAGTCTCTTTAAGATTAGAGGGTGCCTATCGGCATATCTAATGACATCTACAATAGGTGAGATGAAGGAGCAAATATATCTGCAAACAAAAAATCGAAAAATGACAAGTTAGAAAATTAGAATAAAAAAATTAATAATACAATCAGCAATCAAATTATAAAATTATTAATAAAATCAGCAATTTCTTACCTCACATTGGACCACCAATCATCATTAGGGATTTTTTGTTTAATACTTTTTCCTTTTGGAGTGTTTGCAGTAGACCATCTACTCCACTATTAGTTAAGAATTATCAATTGTAGAGCCTCTTGCACTTCAAGCATCCTTTCTAACAAAATGAAATAATTGGCATACCTTGTCTCCATACATTTGAGAAATTCCTCCTTCGAAAATGTCTTGAAGAGAGCAAGTGAGGTGTGGTGGTTGTAAATAAACTTTTGAATATCTCTAGCTTTTGCCACCACTTACTGCACTCAATCTATCTTTCCTATGTCTTTCAATGCATTGTTCAACGCATAAACACAACACGGGGTTCAAAAGATGTGCTTGTAAGCACCCTCCACCATCATGCAAGCTAATTTGCACACACGTGCCAAATCAATGATCACCTATACAATATTTTAGGCACTAACCTCCTCTACGACATCTCTCAAAATATGAAATTGGAATTATGCATCCTTGTGCTTCCTAGAACAACTAATAGCTCTAAGAAAATAAGAGCTAGCTGAATATGTGAGTATGATGTTGATGAGTGGTTGATGTCTATCCATGACAATAGAGCAGCTAGTCCTAATCCAACTTTGTCTCATGTGTTCCATTACTAAACTCACCTTGGAATATTCTTTTTTAAGGAGGCTATGTGTAGTTTGTATTCTCCAAGGGGGATGAATGAGGGACCTGTTGTGACCTTTTCACACATCACCCCATTCAAAATGGGGACCCCCCTAAATTTTTGCCTCATTCGGGTCTTTTGGCTTTGGCTTGTGGTGGTTTTGCGGCGGTCTCTCCTAGTTCCTTATGTCTTTCCGGGGATGTACTCGTCTCTTGGCCCAATTTGGAATTTTGGCTAAGTTTGGAGCGCGTCTTGTCAGATTAGGGTTTTCATTCTTCAGGCTTAGTAGGGGTCAAATTGAGTAAGCAGATTGAAATTTGAGCATGGCACTGCAATCAGGAGGCTTCAGGCAAGTTCCCATTAAAATTTCACTAAATTCTGACAACTTACTATTTTTAGTAAGTACTCCATTTGGGACCTTTTTCTCAGGGCTTTTGAAAATCTGACTGCTACATCATGTTTAGAACCCTTTGAGCAACTTACCTGCCAAATTTGAATGAATTCCGAGAACTTACTATTTTTAGCAGGTCCACTTTTAGCAGGTATGATGATACCCGAACAACTCTAGATCTTTAGTTTCTAGAGTAGAGCAATACGTAATAGAAACGGCGTCGAATGGAGGCCAATAGAGGCACATGCAATGAAATTAGGGTTTCCTATTTTCATGCCTAAAATGAAGGGCAAAACTCGAGAAAAACTGAAAACAAGTGTATCCCACTGCGATCAGAATCTTCCGGCGAGTCTACACGTGAAATTTGAGTGTGATCTGCACACTTACTATTTTTAGTAAGTCATTTCCAGAACAGGGCCTAAAATAGCAGGTGAGCGTAAAAGGCAAGTGTGAACAAGTTAATCAGGCCATGAGGACCATGTTGGGCGAATATCAAGTCTTGAGAAGTTTCAGATGTTTGAAAATCAAAAGAACTTCAGAAGTTACTAAAAATGGAAATATGAGGGCAAGCCGGGCAAATTGCTTAAGTGTTCAAAATCCCCTTTATACACGGAAATACTCTTCACAAAAAATGGTTAAGTATAAAAATCTCCCTCACACCACTCAAATGCGCCCAAGGGAGTCAAATGGGGGGTCAAATATTTTCTAAGGCATGAAATTGAGGTGAACCCCTCTAACATGCGCTCTAGAAAGGGCAAGGAAAATGCTAAATGGTGAATGCGCCTAGCATCCCTCCCAAGTGCGCCCAATGCACAAGACCTCAAATGAGCCCAAGGAGGAATGCATGAGAATTTTTTTTTTATAAGGTATTGAAGATGAGGAATGCGCCCAAAGCACTAAGGTTGATATGTGCCCAAGTATAAGATGGAGGTGCGCCTAAGCCTAAGGTGGAAAGGCACCCATGAAGGGAGGTCTAAAATGCGCCTAGAACAAGATCAAAGTATGTCCCTAACACACAAGGTTAGAATGTGCCTTAGCTCAGGGTCTAAATGCGCCCAAGATAAAGATTCAAAGTACGCTCAAGGATAATAGGCTATATGCGCCCAACACAAGGAAGTTAGAATGCGCTCAAGGCAAGGCTTGAATGTGCCCCAAGAGATGATGAAAATGCGCCCTAGACACAACTCTAAAAACGACTAAGGCATAAGATCAAACACACACACAAAGCTCAAAATGTGTCCTTAGCACATGATGAAGATGCGCCTTAGCTCAGGAGATGGAAATGCGCAAAAGATAAAGGGATAGAAACGCGCTCAAGGCCAAGTGAAATGCGCCCAACACAAGATGAATTAAATGCGCCCAAGGTGAATGCGCCCGTGATTTGATACACAGTGAAATGCACCTATGGAAAGTTGGGAATTTTAAATGAGTTAAATAATTTCCCCACGGATCTTTGAAATAACTAAATGTTACAGGAAGTTAAAAGGGAAAATTCTAACTTTGCAAAGGAAAGAATCTTCAACAAAGGCAAGGTTTATGATGAACGGGACCCGCTTTGGTGACAACTTGCCCATCACCTCTCCAAAATTGGAAATTACCAAATGTTGGGAAGAGAAATTTAATGAATTTGCTAAAATAGACTCCCTCACGAATTAGCAATATTCTTTGACACGATTATTTAAGTCGCGAAAGTTTTCATTTCTTCTCACCATTTGCAAGTGCGAAGTTGTGGCTTTGAGGGTGAGGAGAAAACGTTGAGGTGAAGCTGCTGAAGTGAGCAAGTCAAATCAGCAAGCTAGGTGCTAAGGGTGAAAATTTTAAGTGCGAAAAGTAATACTGCTAGAAAAGTGTTGAGGTTTGGAGTTTGAAATTTTAATGCTGAAGCTCCATATTTTCGAAGTTTGCTCCACATTTTGGCTATCCCGAGGTTATTTATTTTCTAAGTTTAAATTCTAATGCATATCTTTTGTTTTGCAGGATGGCTCAAGCAGGCAGAGGAGCAGCTGCAAAGGCCAACAAAGTTGCGGGCAAGGCTGCCAATGCTAAGTCAAGCAAGGTCAATATATCTAGGCAGGCAGTGATAAAGAAGTTAAGCAAAACATTTCTTCCAAAATCCAAGTTTACATCAAAGTTGGGAGAGCTAAATCATACGAATCTTGGTTCATACAATCTTGGAGTACTTAGAGGTCGGATGTATGGGATAGGTGGCCATCCTCCATCAGTCACGACACATCAAATTATGAAGAGTGGACTTTATGCAGTTGCTGGTTTTCCACCAGCTATCCAGTGTCCGGAGTTAATCCTGGAATGTGCCAACTGCTACAGGCCGGAGCGAAGGACTATTGTTTCCTCTGATGGCAAATTGTTTGCCAATCTTACACTCGAGGCCATAGGAGAGGCGTTTGGAATCCCTACTTTCAATGAGATGGTATACAGAACAAGGCAGAGGGCTGAAAGGATGTTCGCTTCTACTTTTGAGAGATGTGCTGGAATGATAAATTCTATTTGGATGCAAAATCCCAGGCCTCCTCGCACCAAGCTCCCCAAGCAAATTATTTCAGATGATGTGAAGCAAAAATATTATGATCTAATAATGATGCTCAGCCGAGTGAATGGAAGTCCTCAATCATACATCTTTGAGCCGTGGATGTTCTTCTACATCGCGATTGTTCTGGAAGGGAAGGATTGTGTGGACTGGGCAAGAATGATAAGTGATAATCTGGATGAACAATTCAGGAATCTGAGGAGAACTAAAACTTTTTACATGAGCTCATATGTAATCTACACGCTGGCTCGAATGACTAAGTATAGGGGAATAACTTATAAGGAGCCGATTGGGTGTGGTCCTGAACAGTTCAAAATTTACGAGGCTTGCCCACAATTGCACTTGAGCAGCATCTCCAATTACAGAAGGGTGAACGATGCCTTCACAATGCACATAGTTAGGACCCTTCAGCAAAGGACGCAACAAAGGATATCAAAAGAAGCTCAGGAGTTGATCAAGGGATATGGATGTTGGTTTATCCAATTTCCAAAGTTCACTTATATCAAGCTGCAAGGGTTTACATCATATCCTTATAGATTACCAAGGTACCCCACAGATAGAATGGTGATGTTAGAGGTATCTAGGCAGCTCATTGCTTGTGATAGAATTCATAAAAAGAAGAAGAAAGGAGGATTGGACTTCCCTATCATCATAGGAAATTCAGATGAGGTTTGTCCCTCCTTGCAGGTAGCCAAAGAAGCTGAGGATGAGCTACAGTTTTTCCACCTCTCATACCACACCAGCAGGCAGGATTTTGATCCTTATAACAATATCAAAATGGTGCAAGGTGTGGAATATAGGCACAAGGTGCATATTGAGGACTTCTGGGCCAATGCAGTGAATGATGTTGAGGTTAGAAGAAGAATGTTTTCCAGGATACCCTTGAAAATAATCAGAGAATGTGAGATTGTTCCAGTTTCGGATCAGGTAGATGAGGACGTAAATGTTATGCAGCCCGACTATGAAACAATAAGAAACACAATGGTCCCACTACCTGATTGGTCAGAACCGGAAATTACAAACTTAGATACATTATGCATACCGGTTTTAACATTCACTAGAAATTGGGTAGAAAGGCACGTGAATAGACTTAAAAGTAGATCAGTCCCCCTCACTTACAATTTGATGGGTGACCAAAGGCCGCCAACAACTAGAAAAAGGAAGCAGGTCGCCCAAGTTTCAGAACCGCAGAGAGAGGTGCAGGTTCAGTAGGTGCCTCAGAGGGTAGAGGAAGCATCATCCACGCCATCGCAGACTTACTCTTTGAGCGTGTAGGAGGTCTCATTGTTTGTGGACCAAAGAAGCAGACTGAATGAGGAGCAAGAGTTTCAGGAGGTGAGCCAGCCACCTCTTAGAGAGCCAGATAATCAAAGTGTCAACGCTCCTAGGAAGGAAAATCAGCAAGGAGAAGAAGTGGAAACAGAGACAGACACCCGCTTCCAGCAGTTGATTGAGACTGCTTTGGAAGAGACTGCTACAGGGCAGGAGGCTCAAGGTTTAGGAGAAAATATTCAGCAGATGGAAACTGATGAGCCTCAACAGAATGGTGTTAGAGAAGAAGTATGTGGAGAGGAAGTGAGAGAGGAGCAACTGCTTATTATTTGTGACCCGCAACAAGCAGTGCCAAACTGGCTCAAGGAAAGAATGAAAAGGGATCCTGTTGAGGAGATTGACTCGACAATTGAAATGGAGGAATTCCTCAGCAGAATCGGTGGACCGCTAGAGAAGAAGAGGGCCAGAAAGTTCTCGGAAATATCTACAGATAAGTCTGGTTCTTGCACACTCCATGTGGTTGTTCCCAGGGTAGAATGTGGTCGAGATGAGGCGATCCCAGAGAATTATGTGGTCACTACTGTGGAGTTGGGCCGCCCTATAGGAGCTCAAATAATCGAAGAATGTGATAGCTCCTATCAGGCTCTTAAGGATAGGTTGCTCCAGACAGAAGGGAAATATAAAAGATTGAAGAAAGAGCATAAGATGTTGATTGGCTATGTGCAACACTTAGCCCGTCCATGTGGACAAGAAAATCCAGCAGTTGATCTTCCAGCTGAGCTTCCGAGGGAATTAGTTCAGCGGCTTGGTAGATTTAAAGAAAATGGCTCAGGAAGCAGATAAGTGGGTTAGCAATATTCGCATAGAGACAAAAAAGTTCATGGAGGATCTTGCCCTTTCTTTTCAGTAGGCCTCCAGTATTCTGATGTGCATGGATAACTTTGATCAGGCTTGGAGTGAAACCCACATTTATTAGAATAAAACTGTTCCTCGCTTGGCAGCCTTAATGTATATGCCCATACAGACTCTGGTAGGAGGAGTGATTCAGGAGGGCAATAGATATGACTTCCCCAGTTGGTATTCCTTAGCAGTCACAGGCCGAGGCTTCTTCAATGTAGCTCAGGCAGAATTAGCTAGAGTTAGAAAGGCCATGGGAAATATATAGGAAGGAGTCTTGAACACGCTTGAAGCCTTATTTGCTAAAAGATTGACTCCAGAAGAAGTGACTGCGGATGGCCTGAAGAGCAGATTGGAGCCTTTCTTTTCAGATGTAAGATCATTTGCCCAAGTGGATTTTGAAAACATTTCGACCTTCTCCAATATCATTTAGAACACTTAGGATGCCTTAGTTGCTTGGGGAAAATCTTATACTCGGCGGGGGCAAGTGGTCACGGTGCTTGAGTTTCAGCTTAATCATATTCCACCCATCTCAGTTCAGGAGGTTGAGGTAGTGTTGGCCAGATTCATTGAGTTTGCTGTCAGAGAGAAAGAGAATGGGAATGCCTTCCTGGATGATGACCTTCTAGATGATAGTGGGTATTAAATGCTCATAGTGGTGAAGGGAGAGAGTGGGCATTGTGTGCTCATTTATTACCCCACTCCTCCACTTTGTGGCTGTTTTTAGGGAAAATCTTGAATAGGGCTTATGTGGCTCAATCTAAGCCGTTCGTTGTAATTGAATCTAAGCCGTCCATTGGACTGGGCTAGCTATAAAAGGGGCATCCCCCCTCATTTGTACGGAAGGAAGGAAAGTTTTCAACTGAATGCTTTGTAAGAGACTGTTGTGAACACTACCATAATAAAAAGAGTTGTCATTGCTTGTGATTTCATCTTTTATTGTGTGCAGTTAGCAAGGTTTCTTCATCCTTCCAATTAGCATAGAATCTTAGAGTAGAACTTAGATAGAGTAGAATAGATTTTATTTCATGCAAGTAGATGATTGTGGAATGTGGTGGTTGATTTGAGCAAGCTTCGCTAGTCCATATCACTAGCGGGCTCACTGATGGTGGGTTTGTCTTGTGTGGTCAATTGGAATAGTTTGGACCTAACTTCGGTTATAATTTACATGTTGGTATGCGTCATCGTGATGGTGTCTTCATGTTAAATTGTAATCTGAATATCTCTAGTTCACCCCTTTGAAGATTGCACTAGTTTTGTGGAAGCTGTCCAAGGTGAGGCAAAGCAAAGCTTGGTTGAAGTTTGTGAGAGTTGATCGCCATGTCCCGCGCCTAGGGTAAATTAGAGCTTTTCTTAATCCTTGCAGCCATTCAAATTCAGCATTCTCTAGTTAGTTTAGGAAACTTGGGCTTCATTGGTAAATCTTCCGAATCTTGAAAGTCCCTTTCTCTCGAGTGGACAATTGTGTAAGTCCCCTTGAAATACTAGCAAATCACATCAAACCAACTGAGTCTACATCCATTGCATGAAGGAACCTTGGAGTTGAATGCATGATCTTTTGTAATCTTAGCATGCAGGAGATTTTGATCAAGAGAGAGGATAGAGTGACCGTTGGAAACTTTATTTTGTGTTGGTGTGGTCATAAAACACCCGTCAATAGGACCAATAGAAGCTACATCTTTGAAATTTTGTTTGAAGTAAGAAGAATGTGCTACATGGAGTGGGATGGCATGGGCATAGAAAAAAATGGCAATGGAAGACTCTACCACATCCTATGCCTGCATGTTGAACAAACTTGAAACTTTCCCTGCCTTCTCACTAGCAATAGTCTTCCTCTTTACTCTTGTAGAAACATCACCGCTACCACTACCACTACTACTACCAACCATAGAGGGCATATGCATAGGTGATTGTGCAGATTGTGTTGGCATTGACACACTCGTAAACTTTTATTATGACTCCATATGCAATCTACAAACCTCTACCTTTACATCCTCCTCTATCTCTTGAAAAACCTTCACCCCTTGTCTTGTATAGCCCAATAGATGACAATATACTCGTGTGTAGCTCCCTCTAAAATTTGTTTTGCAGATGTGACACAACCACACTCTAATACCTTCCGAATTTTTCTTTTTATCTTTGTCTAAGGCTGTCAAAAATTGGAGAAGGTGTTTTTTGGGATTAAAGGGGTCTTTTGCATAAGGTTTTAAAACTTTGGAAGGGCATTCAAATGGATTTTATGGCAGTCTCCTTTCACCCATAGCATTCCCATACCCTAATGAACCCCCGAATGAGCTTGAAACTCTCACATTTTGATTTTCTTATCTTTCTTCTATCTCATCATGCTCACTACTCTCATAGCTGCTGCTCATGTTGTTTTGTTTTGTGAAACAATATGCAAGTGGAAAAATAAAATAAAAATAAAAAAAATCATATATTTCTTCCTTTAAACATTGATTTAAAAAAAAAAAAAACAAAAACAAATGGAAGATTCACTTACCTCTTTCACTTCTCTTTCTACCTCACTCTTCACTGCTCACCAATGTTTGTTTTTCCAGCTGCACATTCAAACTCTGCTTAAAATATATTTTTTGGTTTCAATTTGGTTGCAATTTTTTTTGGAGATGTAGAAATAAGTTAAAATGAGATAGGGAGGCCTTTTTGTTATTTTAGGGATAAGAGTGGCGTGGGGGCCCACAAAAATAGTAATAAATCAGTCTTGTTTTAAATTTTGACCATTTTTTAATGAAAATGTATCAGCAACGTAGGGGACGATCAGCTGCCCCTAGGATGGTTGGCCATCTCGAGGATGTTTGACCATCCCCTACCTATCCCCACATTCTCGAGACGTTTAGGGCAATTTAAAAAAAATGGGGATAGCTAGGGGATGTCCCCGAGTTGTCCTTGGGATGCGTACACTTGGAAAATCCCGGGTGACATGTCCATGGGGAACATAGTTGATAACTTGATACATCACTGAATAATCACTTGGGAATCCCCATCTACTTCCAAAAATTTACAACCCATGGCGCCCATCAATTTACGACCTAGCATTTGTAAGTCTTTTGCTTCATTATTTCTCTTAGAGCTAAGGAAAAAAGAGGCTCCTCTAATAAACAAGCTTGTGCAAGAAAGCACAACCACAACATTAGCAGGGCTAGGATTACCTTTTGAGGCTCCGTCAAAAATTCGATTTTTGAAGAATTTTGCCTTTGGCAGTTTCCAAGAAGAAGCATTATGCTTATATTTGTTCTTGATTACCCCATTAATAGGGGACAATATATTAGGTTATTGTTCCTAAACTTATCACTTAATTATGAGACCTCATGGTATGGCTGCTGAAATCATTGTATCGGTGATGCTAATACTAGTCATTTTATCGATATGCTTTTTCAAAGGGTCAATACGATGGTTGTACAAATTGCCACCTGATGGTCGCTAATTCCTCAAAGCACGGCCAAAATCTGATGAGAATCACATTGACTATTTATATCCTTAAATTTGGTAAAGATCTTTTTTAATATCTCTCTTATCGTAGAAGCTTCCTTCTTTATCCTCTGTAATCTTTATATATTCATACTAGTATTCCACGAGAATGCATTCCCAGGGATCTTAGTGATGTCTTTGTTGTCTTGAGGACTTGGGGACTTGGAGGGGACAACCCCCATAGCCCCCTCTTATACAGTCAGTTATGAACAAATCTTTCAAGATCCTTTACCAGTGTCTATTTGAAATATGCTAACCAATTTTTTGCCACAGTTTTTACACAATAACCAACACTTGGCCAATTTGATTAGCGTTAGCGCCAAAACCAAATCTCTATCAAAACAACTCTAACCAAGAATGCGCCCTAAAACACTGAAGGAAGAGGGGCGGGCATATGGTCAGGGGATCCCTAGGATCAATAACTCAACAATTGAAATTGCTTACAACTGGAAGTGTAAAATAAACTCAACGCCACGAATGTGCACACAAGATCCCTTTGAAGGCGAGGTGCTAACATATGGCGGAGTAACTATTACAAATTGAAATAACTAGGTAGATAACCAGCCATAGAAAACTCCAACTACTAATTCATCCTTTGCGGCGGGCATCCACTCAAGAGTGGGGATTCACCACTTGACAGTGGGTGAGAAAAGCAAATACAAAGTAATTTTCCTCACTGGCGGTAAACCATCCAGGGGTTATTATATGTGATTTAGAAGCACAAGTAAATGCAGAATTAACAATGGTTGGATTAGTACTACTAATTCTCAACCTTACAAATAAAGAAATCTGCAAATTACAATGTGTTACAATGATAGAATGAAGCAAAGTGAGAGGAATGATTCTTGCAAGCTCTAAGCAACTCAAATACTGAAAACCGAAGCCAAAAACTGAACTTATACAATCTGATTACAAAAAACCAGCAAATTGAAATCGAAAATCAGCAACTGTGAAACCAATGAGATGTTCATAACTCATTCAAAATACCTCCGAGTGGCGTGAAACGAAGTGCAAAGGTCTTCTAGGAGGATGGCGCCCCAAATCAGATCATAAAATTGCATCAAATCATCCCTGTTTATTTGACACGAATCCCAAGACCAATAATGAAAGGTACGACCCTCCTTGAGGGGCAATTTTGACTTATAAAATCAGAAACTTGATAATAAAATCCCAAATTTGGTGGAAAGGGTCGCCCATAGCAAACAAACACTTATCAACAATGCCCAAAACCAATTTTAATTTATTCAATGAGCTGTATACAAAATTCACTTTCAGTTGTACGTGAACCAGCAACTCAAAATTTGACAAAACTCCAAAAATCTTCAACTAATGAGCTCAATCTGCTAGTCTGATTTGAGAAGCAGCAATAATACCAACTAGGTGTTGTCTTGCAAACACGAAATTGGTTGAAATCTAGGAGGTAAGCATCCCTCGGAGAAAAATTCACAATGTCATTTTGACAGCATAATGATAGCATAAACAAATGGATACCAAAATGTTGGAGCAAGGCTTCACTTTTATAGAAAAGGAGAAAACTCTTCAAATCCCCTTCAAGGCACGCCAAAAGCCATAGTTGAATCTTTTCAAATTTCCAAAATTCATAATCCCTCAAGGGTGGCGTCCCACTTCAAGGCAACATAAAACTTTATTGAAAAATAATAAATTTCTTCATGAAGGCGTACCCCTTCAATGACCCTCTTTTAAAACAACATAAAGTTAGCTCCTTAGGCCAAGGGGGTCAACAAAGAAACATAACATTATTTGCCTTGTATTAAATAATTGCCATCAAAAACTGCATTTTGGGAACAATACCAAAAATACCAACTGCTCCAACAAGAATAAGAACAAACCGAAGTACTGCCAACAGGACCACTTCCGAACATAGTATTTACTAAAAATAGTAAACTCCAAGAAATGCCACAGAACCTCCAAGCACGAAAACCCTAATTTCACCTCAACAAGCCTACGGGCCTCCGAAATAGGTTGATGAGCAACTAAACTGATTACTGACGAGAAGGGGACATTACACTATTTCCCTAGAGATTGAGATCCAAGTCACTTATTCCATAGGAGTTGGTTTCAGGGACTAACAAATGGAACCAATTTTGGTGTTGGCTCCCCTGCACCATCCCTATGAGCTGGTAGGGGATACCACTCCCACAAGGGAAGGCTCTCGGCTATAATCTATAAAGATCTGGGCAATTGAGTGCCCCTATCTCTCTATGGGGCCCTCTTTTCTCAAGAATGTAGATTCTACTCGATTTGGTGCATAAAAATTTAAGAAGGTAACTTTTTAAAAGAAAAAAATGCTAAAAACCCCTAAAAAGCTTTAAGGGGGAGGGTTGTCATTACAAATTTAGCACATTATGATTATATTTGTTTTTTAAAAATTCAGCTGCTTCTAGTTTGTTTAAGTTATTTTAATAGCTGTCCCCAAAATTAGGGAAATTTTTTGCTGCCTATGAGATTGCATTTCCAAGTCCTTCCATCCTCCCATCCTGGAAACTTGAGAGAAACACTGCATAATACAAATGAGTCCACAACATGTATAGTAGCGGCAATCTCTTGTGCTCTCTCATTTTGCAATTGTTCATATTAATTGCTAGCAAGACTTGGCTATTGTTATCTCTACATTTAATCATCTAAAGAGTTTCTATCTTTTACATTGCCATCGTCTGCCTGTGTGCCATTCAGCTGGCTAATACTGCCCAGGAGTTGCCAAAGTTCTTGATGGATGCTGCAAAAGTTATGCCCAATCTTCACTCAAGCACCGCCAACCTCAACCTATGTAATGTCCCCTTTTTGGGATATTCCTAAATTTAGGCCTACAAAACAATAATAATCACTAAAAACCGATATTAGTAATAACAAGTATCAACTTTATGGTTATATTCAAATTAATACATAAACTAGTATAATATTGAGAGCAATACACCTTAGCTAAAACATCATAATAGTTAGATCTATAGTTCATATCATCATTAACCTTTGAATTCAAAATAACTTAACATCACTAATGATTAGCCCAAGGCATATCCCGATAACCAATCATATTAGGAATTCACTAGAAATATTTACAAACTGCAATCTCAAGGATGGTTGTCCTTGTATTGCGAGAGTATGGGTTGATCCTTGTCCATCCATCTCGAGGTGGCATACTTGAGAAGACCCTCAAGCCCGGGAGCACTCATACACCTCCAGCCCCATGAGCACTGCATCTCGGGAGTGGTGTACTTGAGAAGTTGCTCTCAAGCCCAAGAGCACTCATCCGCCTCCTGGCCCACGAGCATGGTAGGATCTCAAGTCCACACCATCCCTCAGTCCACCTTGGAGGTGCTCCTCTTCCTTGATCAAGCCCAGGAGCACTCATTCGCCTCCTAGCCCATGAGCGCTGCATCTCGTGGTGGCATGCTTGATTAGATGCATGAAGACTGCCTCCCTCAACAACCCGAGAGCACTCATATGCCTCTTGGTCCCATGAGCGCTACATCTTGGGGGTAGCGTACTTGATGAAGGCAAAGCCGGTACTTCCCATCTCGTGAACCCGGAAGGTTGATCGTCCTCCCTAATACTTCTATAAATTCAAAATAGATTGCTAAAGGAATCTTATTATTTTAATTGTTAATCAAATATCATTTCATTATGCAATTATAATATCATTTCATATATATATATATATTTTATATATACATAGTTATTCCCAATTGTATTTAAAACTTACTTCCCAATAATATTCTTGCTAAATTAATATTTATTCCAATAGATCTCTTATAATTTCCAATTCTTATTTCTTTTTTTTCCCAATCTGCTTGATTGATGCCCTTCGCCAAATGATTCCTCCTCCTTATATATCCTTCATGGTGGGGTGAATAGTCACACCCTTAATAATCATTGCATCCCTATGCATCCCTTCCTTAATCGCTATCTTTGTGTTTGACTTTTGATTGCTATTTTTAATTTAATTAAAGCCTTCATTATGTAGCGCTACCTTGGTAATAGGGAATCACTGCGTTTATTCCTTCATTGATCCCTTTTTGAATTCTTCTTGGGCAGCATTTGTTTTAATTCTTATGCAGGATCGGGGGGCATGACAACCTAGTCACCAGCACTCACACTGTCCACTTATTAGTGTGAGGACCAATTGGAGAACATCAGTTGGCACAATCAGGTTGGGCGGGAAAATTCGGCGTGGAAAATCAAAATTAAAAAATTCAAATTGGACTATCTGTATTCAAGATTGCACCTTATCTTTAATTGTATTTTTAATGATAGACAAACCAGAAAAGTGTAAAATTAAAACCCTACTTTTATTTTTCCTTAAATTCTATGTATGCAATTATATCCGGAAAAATCCATCTTTTACTTAAGATATGTGAGATTTGTAAAATTCCTTTAACTGGCTCAAACTACAGCAGAGAAGAGAGTTCAAGGTCTCTGTGCCTACCATGGCATCTTGAAAACTCTTACCAATTAGTCGCTGTAAAAGTAAATTGATGACAAAGTGATGATAAGCACTTCAGGAGCTCCTTAAAAGCCAAATTCAAGCTTGAGCTGGCAAATGAATTTCTTCCTCTGCAGATGAGAAACTCCCAGAGCTATGCCCACTTGATGATGGCAGAGACCTTTCGCAACTTTGTGAGGGATTGGATCAAAGTTTGTAGGTTTTACTATCTAAGGTTTGATACTACGTCAGAATTCAGAAACAGGTTCAGTTATCTGCAGTTAAATCCATACAAGCATGAAGAGCAAAATGTGATGCAGATATATGTATGGTAGCAATAGGTGCCCAAAGTTAACTGGCAATATGAGGTATACAAGATAAGCGTACATTGTGAAAATGAGGTACAAACTCCATTTATTAATAAAAGACAATTGTCAAACCCTAATAGCTTGAGGTGTGTTAGTCACCCTTAGAGCATGTCAGTCTCATATCAACACAGATTCCAAGGATATCTCAACTCAGGTAATTCATTGGGTCTAAAGCAACAATTCCAAGGATAACAGAAGTTGTTAACTCAATGGGTCCCAGAACAATACCTCCAAAGAAGACAACGGTCTATTTAAAGGGCCCAATAAGTCAAGTTTATCATACTCCAACAGGCTGCATGAGCATGTTATTAACGTATTATGTAGGTATAGACATTTTTATTTGTGTATATTTTATATTCATATATGCTTGTGTGTCATTTTTTTTTGACTGGTAAATTCTGGTCATAACTGTGCACCAGCTGGTGAGACTGCAAACAAGGGGCCCAGCATTAATGCAGTCCAAGTTCGTGAGCTCAATGGCTCAGTGAGGGCTTAAAGCTTGCAAGTGCAGTGGCAAAGCAGGGACTTGAACCTGGGTAGCTGATTTAACAATGCTACAAGCTAACCATCAAACCATGCCCTTAATGACATATATACTCGTGTGGTGTTGTCTCTTGTAGATTTGCAATTTCTTGCCTATGGATCCCTCACTTATCTTTGCCAATTTTAGGGAGTATGAAGATTCATTTTCTTTCACAAAGACAATCAAATTTAAAGCCAAGTTGTTATCCATGGTTTACATTTGCAAATATTTCATGAATTTTTGTAGTTGCTTCACCCTTATTTTAGAGATCCAAGTTCTGGAGATTGATGATACTTCTGAAGTAAACATGCCATCCAAAAATTTATTTATGTGTTTATCTTTCATTTTTATCCTTGCACCAAATTAAAGAACTTTTTTTATAACTTGTAGCTAAACTGGTGAGAATATAATACTACTTATTATAAGTATGACTCAAGAGAAGTGATTTTTAGTTTTTATCTTTGATATTAGATGCAATTCTGACGGAAAACAAACATAAATTCTTAATGCAGGTTGAAGCACATGCAGTGGAGAGAGCCCAAAGGAAGATCAAACGCCATCGTCCTCACATTGCTGCTGCAACCAATGGATCTGAAATTAAAATGAGTGAAACAACTCTTCACTCTACTCAAAAGCAAGTTGACAATGCTATGGAAATTGAAAAAATCTTATTGAATGAGAGCAATGGTAAGGATGAACTTGATATTGAAGAGGAAGAAGGTGAAGTTGAGTGTGATGTACAAGTTCACAACATTCACGATAAAAAAGAAACAGCAGGCCTTTTCACTGGTGGTCCTTCAAAATGGTAAGTTCATCCTTTCATGGTTATGCTGACTTTGCTCTTATAATTGATTATGCTTTTGAAATTTTACATGTTTCATGTGAAATTCATTTTTAATTTAACAACTTTAGATCTTCTTTTGAGGATATTAGTCTCTTTTGTCAACTAGATATTTAACACATAAGAATTGGTTTTTTAAACAATGTTCTCTTGCAGGGATCCTTATTCAAAGGGAATTTCAGCGCCTCTTTCCATGGAGCTTCTGCAATCTTCTCTTGGTATATGTTTTTTCAAAGTCTACATTGATTAATTATACTTGGAAATCTTGGTTCAACATTTTGTGATATTGAATATTGTCACACACTGATGGTTGTATTATTTATGAACAAGCATCAAAATAGCTCTGATTGGAATGCTTAGTTTTTCATGGGCTTGTTTTGTCTTGATTTTAATTGTATCAGAACAAGCTACTTCAGAGAAATGCCTTATGCTTGAGCTTGAAGATGATCAAATTTTCCCAAGCAAGCCTCATTTAACTTTATCAAACTTTAGTAATGAGTAATTAACAAACTTAGCTATACTTGAATTAGTAGGTTGATCTTTTCACAGATTAACATTCCAAGGCATGTATTTTGATACAAAGGTGTTTAAAATTTTCTTTCCAACATTTCAAGTCTCCCTTTTAGACCCCTCTTAGGGGTATTTTGGGCTAATGAGATGTTGATGGATTGCCTTGATTGTTCTTCAACACATTGTGCAAGATATTTTATGCCGAGTCAGCCAAAAATTTAGTGATGTCTATTCTTCCTTGTTGGTAATGGGAAAAAAGTTATTTAATTCTTCATTTGATTAAGGTAATAGATTAAAGGTTTCCAAGCATTGCTAATTTTCCAACCACTATCCCTATTAATTCTATTAATATATATTGTGTTACATGATTTCAATGGCTTTCTTTAAATGTCTTTTCATGTAATGATACTTTTTATTGTGAAGAATATAAGACACAAAATGATTACAAAAATATTCAATATTAACAAAGGAGCGAAAGTCTCCTTAAATAAGAGTTACAAAAGATCTACCCATAAAGGATAAGATCAACAACTAGTAAAGCAAAGGATAAAAACTTATCTATAAGAATAAAAGAATATTCCTAAAGTCTATCCTAAAGACTTAATTGACCATTATAAACTAAATATTACAATATTACTTTAATACCCTCCCTTAATGGTCAATCTACTAACTACACCAAGTTTATCCTTAAATTTTACGAATTTGTCAAGACTCAAAGACTTGGTAAGAATGTCTGCAATTTGATTCTTAGTTGGACAATACTGCAACATCACCGATCCATCTTCCACAAGTTGTTGGATGAAATGACAATGAAGCTCCATATGTTTGGTATGCTTGTGGAAGACTGGATTCTTGGCAAGCTTTAACACCCCTTGATTGTCACAAAATGAGGGTGAATGCTTTGCTTGAGACATTTTCATGTCTGAAAGCATCCTTCGAAGCCATATTGCCTCACATGTTGCTTTTACTGTTCTTCGATACTCTGCTTCTGTCGAGGAAAGAGCTACTACATGTTGCTTCTTGCTAGTCAATGTGATTGCACCTGTGCCAAGACTGAAAACATATCTAGAAGTGGATTTTTTGTCAACAACATAACCTACTCAATCTGAATCCCAACCAGCCTAGGATCTTCGCTTTTGTTGTATAGAATGCCAAAGTCATGTGTCCCTTTTACATATCTCAACACCCATTTCGTTGCAACCCAATGTTCTGCCTTTGGTGTTGTCATGAATCTGGAAATGTAGTTCATAACATAGCTCAAATTAGGTCTAGTGGCTATAAGATAGATAAGGTTGCCCACTAGTTGCCTGAATGTTGACTCACTTATTGCCTTTGAGTTTGTTTTGGCTGAAAGCTTCAACCCTTTCTCCATAGGTGTAGACGAGATTTTGCAATCTGTCATTTTGAACTTGTCAAGCAAACTCCTGGCATACTTAGATTGAGAAATAAAAATACCATCACTTGTTTGCCAAACTTCTACACCAAGGGAAGTAATATAGGAGGCCTAAGTTAGTCATGTCAAAAGGCTTACTCAAATTACATTTGATTTGTTTAATCAAATGCGCCTCACTATTTGTAATGATGATATCATCTACGTAAATGACCAATAGAATGATCTCATTACCTATGCTTTTGACGTACGTATTTGGATCTAGAGGACTTCTTTGGAATCCTTGTTTAACCAAATACTTGTCAATCTTAATGTACCATGCCTTGGGTGCCTACTTCAAGCCATATGAAGCTTTCGTCAGTTTGCATACTTGATGTTCCTTTCTTGCAACTTGAAAACCCCGAGGCTGAGTCATGCAGATTTCTTCCTCCAAGTCACCATCGAGGAAGGCACTCTTTATGCCCATTTGATGGACTTTCCAACTGAATTGTGTTGCCATGGCATGAACTAAATGGATGGTGCTCATCTTTGCTATAGCCTGTAGGAGAAAATGTCTCCTCATAGTCAATGCCCTCTTTTTGTGAGAACCCTTTAGCAACCAATCGATCTTTATATTTGTCAAGTATACCATCAGCTTTGTACTTGACCTTGTATACCCATTTGTAGCCAATGGGTTTCTTCCTTGGTTGAAGAT
The DNA here is from genome assembly GCA_007258455.2 of Sequoia sempervirens. Lineage (NCBI taxonomy): Eukaryota > Viridiplantae > Streptophyta > Pinopsida > Cupressales > Cupressaceae > Sequoia > Sequoia sempervirens. The sequence goes on along the minus strand of VDFB02000008.1, from coordinate 30,785,918 downwards.
CTGAAAGAAGCTGTCTTATTTTTCATAAGACTTTGATGTTCGGTTTCCATGTCCATTTCCCATTCAAGTTTTCCTTTTGCCTCCACAAAATCTTGGGGCTCATAAATTCCCTGAAGATTTGTTGGCCATAAGAGTGAAGTTAACTATGTTCTTTCTCTTCCCTCTAGATGATCTACCTTTGATCATTTCATCATCCCGAACATCACCAATGATGCTTTCCCACCATTTTGGTCTCTTAGGAGTGTTTGCAGCCAAATCACTGTTGTGAACATGACTTGGGCTTCTTGTTTCTATGTCATTTGGATGCTAATCCAGCTTATCCTGAAGAAAATATTTTGGTACTAGTACCTGCTTGGGAGATTCCACATGCTCAGCATGAGATTCCTCATGTTCAAAATCATCAGAGTAACCCCTTCAGGTGGAGCTTATGGAAGCTAGACATGTAAATCTTTAGCCTTCAAAGGCTGATCTTCAATAAGCTTGATCTTTGAAGAGAGTTGAAAAGGCCCAACTTCTTCATCAATCATAACATCCCCATTGATTGTTAAGTGGTCGGTGTCAACATCAATCTGCTGGTAGGCTTTATGATTTTCACTGTACCCTATAAGCATTGGCTTCTAACTCTTCGAGTCCAACTTGGTTCACTTTACATTTGGAATCCAGACATATGTCGTAGAACCGAAAATCTTTAGATGAGCCACCTTCGGTTTCCTCTTATACGAAGCTTCCTCTAGGGTTTTCTTCTTCACTGCTTGTGTCAGAGACCTGTTGAGAAGATAAACTACAGTGTAATCTGCCTCAACCTAAAACTTCTTGGGAACACTCTTGTTCTCCAATATACATCAGGCCGTCTCCATAATAGTACGGTTCCTTCTCTCAACTACTCCATTCTGCTATGAGTATAGGGTGTTGTGTATTGATGTTTTATACCATGTCTAGTACAAAAATCATTGAATTTGTTTGAATAGAATTAACCTCCATTATCAGATCTAAGAGTTATGATGTCACATCCTGACTCTTTCTCTACTAATGACTTGAACTTTTGAAATTCCATAAACACATCTGATTTTGATTTCAAGAACACCCACATTTTCCTACTAAAATCAACAAACAAAAGAAAGTACCTAGCACTAGTGACCAATGCCGTATTCATTGGTTCACAAGTGTTTGCATGAATCAACTGTAAGACTTTCGAAGCTCTCCAAGTCTGTCCATCTGAAAACAAAGTTCTGTGTTGCTTCCTTGCTTGGCAAGCTCCACAAACACCCTGTATCTATGGTTGTATGTTAGGTAAGATGTCTACTAGATTCTCTCGTGCTAATTGAGAGAGGTAGGTTAAGGTCAGATGCCATAGTGTACTAATGTCAGATGCACTCTTGGCTGCCAATGCATGCTCTGTAACCTGTCCAGTATCAACAAACTGATACAAACCATAATTTTCAATGCCAATAGCGATGGTTTTCTTGGATTCCTTGTCAACAATATAGCATTTGTGTTTGCTAAATATGACATCCAAATTGGGACAATGGTGCATAATCTGACTAATAGAGAGTAGATTGAGCTCCATTCCTGGTACATAGTGCACATTGAGAAAACGTAAATTTATCCCTTTAGAAGAAATTTGCAAATTCCCTTTGCCAACAATTGTTTACTCCTCACCACCACCAATGATCATTGAATCTGAGCAAGTTGTGTACTCTGTGAACTAATCTTTCCTGGGGGTGAAATGTTGAGATGCTTTAGAATTGATGTACCATGCAAAAGACTTTGACTGATCTGCTGCTTGTTTGGCCATGAAAGCATAGAAGGTTGACTCTTTCTACTTAGAATGATCTGCAACATGAGTCTTTTGTGGAGGCCCTCCCAGGTTGGGTTTTTCTTCAGCCAACCTCTTTTTGCAGTGCTTCTTGATATGACCAAGTTTACCACAATAATGACGTGATACTTTTTCAGATTTATGGAAGTATCTTCATTACTTTTCTTTTGTTTGCCTTTGCATTTGTCTTTAGTTGCAAAGGCCTGTTCCACACTCAATGCATCATTGCTGCTACCGAATTGCTTCTTCCATCTGTCTTGCTGCAAGAGCTTGTTGCACAAATCTTCGAACTTCAGGTCAATAGTTGTACATGTGATGTTGAGTGTCTCATTGAAATGTTCATATGCCTGTGGTAAGCTTTTCAGCCTTATATCCACCCTATCTTCTTCCATCTTGCAGCCTATTGATTCCAATTGATCGCGAATATCTTTGATCTTCATCAAATGATCTTGCAAAGACATATTCTCATCTATCATGAATGAGAACAACATATTCTTTAGGAAGAAGGCCTTGCCTTTATCTAACGTCTCGTGTAGATCTCGTAGGTGCTTATAAATTGTTGTAGAGGTTTTGCTTGTTTGAACCTCTGGAATCATTTTATTTGTCATTGATAACTTGATCAACATGATGGCTTCTTGATCACACTCATCAAACTTGTCTTGGTCTTTACCTACAACGGTTGGTTGAGCGTTAGTATTGAGGACAATCCTATCAAGGCATTTGTACTCAAAGATCATGAGCATATGTTGCTTCCACGTGTTGTAATTCTTGCCAAAAAATTGCTGTTTGCCTTCCAACATAATGTTGGGTAATGAAGCCATCCCTCCCGCAATTCAAAATTACAGTGAAATAAAAAAGCCCTAGCTGTCTTGAAAGAAGATCACAAAAATTTTGTAGGAATTTTTTTTGAAAACCCTAGGCAGCAAACAACACCCACGCTTTTATCAAAAGATCGTTTTAAAAACTGCAAACAGATGCTGGAAAGTTTGGCTAAAATCCTAGCCGTCGCAAAAAAAAAAGCAGAAAACTCCACAATTTGATGAAAAATTGCCAAAACACAGGCCTGAAATGTGTGAGAAACCCTAGCTGCTCAGAAAACCCACTATTTATAAAAAAACTAATTGTGAAAGACGTCAGTTTTTTTGCCAAACTGCAGATCGTGGCTCCTAGACCAGTTGTGGCTAGCAAAAACTTGTCATGACCACAAAATGCAGAAAAATGGTGCTCAATTGCAGAAAACCTTTGTGAACAATTTTTGCAGAAAAAAGGTGATTTTTTTCTAAAAAATAGTGCAATTTTTTGAAAAAAGAAGCATGCAATTTTTGATAAAAAATCATGCTATTTTCAAACAAAATCAGTCATGCGATTCGCAGTAAACAGTGCCCGATTTTAATGAAACAAGATGCCTGAAAATTGTGATTTTTTGGAAGAAAAAATGTTGTGTGATTTTCAGAAAAATGAATGACATGTTTTTTACTGTTGAAAAAATCCACAAATTTGCAGAGATACAAATCATGATTTTCCACTGTAACCTGGCACGATTTTGTAAAAAGAAAATGTACCCAAAGATTTCTTCAAAGAAAAATTCGCGATTCTCCGTAGCTGATCCGTATGATGTTGTATTGTACCATACGACGTCCTTTTGGCACATTTGTGTCATGCTTTCTCAATCTGTCTTTGCTGACAGCAGTCCCTAAGACGATTTGCATTCACTGATCCCAAGTTGTGACCTCAGCTCTGATACCATATTATGAAAAATATGAGATACATAATGATTATCGGGATATTTGATATTAACAAATGAGTGAAAGTCTCCTTAGATAAGAGTTACAAAAGATCTATTTGTAAAGGAATAGATTGACAACTAATAAAGCAAAGGATGAACTTATCTAAAAGAATAAAAGAATATTCCTAAAGTCTATCCTAAAGACTTAATTGACCATTATAAACTAAATATTGCAATATTACTTTAATGCTCTTTAGCTAACACCTTTGCTTTATCAACACAAATATCAAGTTTAATTGTGAGTTAATGTTCTACTGAGGGCAATTTTTCCACCCTATTTTGTTCCTCAATTCTAGTTTAGATCTAAGTTGCTGGTTTGTGTTCAGGTTTGGCAGTTCGCAGATTGCTTTTTAACTTGGATTTTGTAGTTCACCAATTTCCTTTTTTCACTTAGATTCAGTTGTTCACCAATTTTATTTTTGACTCGGATTTGGTATGGCTGTACTATACATACCAAATATTAAAAATATAAGAAATAACCATAATTTGCACAAAATATATGAAATTAAATACATTACATTGCTAAAATTGATAATTTAATATCAATTGTTAAAGATAAATCAAAATGCTTTATATGAGTGCTATTGCATATGGAAAATCAATACAAATTATCATGATATGTAATGCTCCCTCCTTAAATATAATTTTTATTTGCTGCAGTAGTTCTTTTCTTTCTCCTGCAATTCCATTAAGGAAGGACAATAAAGGGAGTGTTTAAGAGAGAATGATTAATATTATAAAAAATTAAAATTTAATAAAGTTTAATTTTAATGAAAAGCCAAGAGACATATGAAGGGTTATGACTGTTGAAGCAAAAGGTGTATATAAGCAAGATAAAGCAAGGAAATGAAGGCAATTTTGAGTAGAGATAATTATTTATTTTTCCTTAATGGGATATGAATCAATAATTCAGCAATCTTGAAGACGAAAGCCCTCGTAGATCAGAAATTCAAGGACGAAAACTTTTAATTTCTTCATCAAGTTAGTGGACGAAAATCCCTAACTTTATCAAGAATATTTCAAGACATTTGTACAAATAAAATAGCCGCAAATTGCAAGAAGATTACAGTAGACATTCAAAAAGAAGTTTGTATTTTTCAGAATTATATTTTTAAATTTTAAATCTGAAATTTATATAAAAATTATAGTTTGATAAATTAATATTTGTAATTAATTATGCACGCCTTATTGTGAGTGTGGAATATTTATTTAAAGCAAAAAAAAGAAATGTTCTAGAAAGGGACATTACATGTTACTCTTCATCAAGAGAATGAACTTGATCAGTTGGTATATTAGAACAAGAAGCAATGTCAATGTCACTTCCACATGCTGCACTATGCATTTATAATGTTGCAGCTTCTCATCATGGATCGAGACTAAGGAAAAATGTGGAATAGAAGCATCCAAGTTGGGATGCTTTGCAGTTTGCTCTACTACCCAATACCTCATAATCTCCTGCTTGTATTTGACTTGCTTGTGTGAGATGAGGTGCTGGAAAACACATACCTCAGCTCCTCTGCTTTTTTCACTACCAAAGCAATTGTACTTAACCAAGTGGAGAAATGAATATGCACTTCAATTCTGTTAAGCAGAAGAGAAAATCTTAATCTATTGTTGCAAGTAAATAGACCATTGATGATGAAGGTATCACTGCGTATGAGCATCCTTTTTGTACTTATGTTGAAGAGTGCCGAGGCTGTGACTTGTTGATGCTATAGAATTTCCAAACTCACCTACAACTATGTCCTCTACATTTGGATTTGGGAAGAGCCTAGTGAATGGTGACTTTTACCCATCACTAACTCTGTGTAGATGGTGCTTTTGGGTAAAGAAAGCATCTTTGTGCTATAATACTTGGGGATCAAAGAAAGCACTAGGAGTTGCAGTAGGTTGAATCTTGTTCCACTGTTCAATTACACTTCTTTTCACTTGCTTGAAAAATGTTTCAGATGGGTTTTGCTCCTTAGTTGCTATTATGTACCAGTTTTTTTTGTTGCAATGGAGTCAACTACATTATATATCTTGCTCAATTATGAGTCCACCAATCATCATCAGGGCTAGTGCTTTGACACTTTGAGCCCTTTTGTATTAGTTTGCCTCCATACTCTACAAAAGCTGCTGATTACCATGGTGCTCAATGTCTTTCACACCTTTATAAGTTGTCTCAAGATGATTGTGTGAGGTGAATTGAGTCTTAGCAACTTAATATGGCATTCAAAAAATTAAAACAAATTAAATAAATCATAATTTTATATGTGAAATTTGTTCTTAAAAATTTAAATTTAAAATACAAAGTAGTTAATATAAAATAACTAATATAGCATCTTAAAACTGAAGTTAATAAAAAAATAAAAAAATGAAATTTCAGAAAGGTAAATTAAATAGTTCCAACTTTGAGGACTTGAGGGTGGCATATGACATATGGTGATTAGTCATAAACATTTGAATTTCATTAGCTTCTCTGTAAAGTTGTTTCATGATTCATACACTTCATCTATGTGTGAAGCTTTTGTGTTATCAATTTGAGTGAGTAAACGATGCATGGTGCTCAAATAATGTGCCCGTATCTTGCCTTAACCAACCCCACTACTCAATCATTTTTAATGTTGTTTGTTATGATTTGGTCTATCTATTGAGGCTCCATTGCCTCAATGGATCCTATGAGGTTATTGGCGATGATGTTTGCATCTTAACTTGCCCCTCATGATCAACTACCTTAAAAGGTATTGCCCTTTAGGGCACATTGCAATGACATTAATTAGGGGCCTGTTTTTACAAACTTGACATCAATTAGAAACAATGACGCCTTTGTTTCTGCTCTTGAATCCCAGATGAGCTGCAATGAAATATTTACAATTTTTCTTTTCTTTGCCAATAAAATGATGTGTACCTTTTCATAAGTTGTATACTTTTTAGGGGCCTCGTTTATCCCTCTCACCATTTCTTGCCAGTATGATGATCTTATTGTTAGTTTTAGGATCAGAAATTAAATAAGCAGATAAAGAACAATTTCAACAATTTAACACAGCATATACCTTGGGAATGTTGATGTTATAGCAGCCTCGGGCTCATCCTTCCAGCCCCCGATTCAAGACATAAAATTGCATATAGCCTAATGGCTATTTATTTTATGGAGACATCCGATGTGAAGAGTCACGTCACTTGTAAATTAAATAATGTTTATCTATTTGTTAATTCATATTCATTCATTGAGGCCGACCCTTTCTAATCGGCGATTTATTGAAGAGACATTTCACTACATTGAGGCCGACCACATACCTTGAAGAATCGCGTCCTTTGGAGATTTCCTCAATCGAATAGTATAAAGAGGAGATGATGTTCGATCCATTCGCATTCATTCATTCACCTGTCATTCGATATCCATAAGTGCGAGTTGGTGTAGTAAGAAGATCATCAAGTGCAGATCGATATAATTGGAGAAGGCTGAGTTTGCTATCAGCAAGTAGCATTATATTGTTTCTGTGTTAGCATCAGGTTGTGGTGCTATTAATTGGCCTCATAATTGGCCTCGTTGTAAAGAAGACTATTGTTTACTATTCAATATTGTTGTACCCAAAATAAGTTTTTTGGCATTCTGTATAAATTGAGCTAAATCTTGTTAAAATGCCGTTAAAAGTCTGTTTTAGGTCAAACCAAACATAGGGTCTTTGTGGGTTTCTGTCAAGGAACACGTGCAAAATTCTGAAAATTTGAAAATCAGGGTTTTACGCCCCTATTTTTAGGGAAACCCCCGAAAATAGGACCTTCCCAGAATTGATTGAAAATGATTTTGGGATTAAAAGGCTTCATGATCACATCGGTCAAGTCAAAATCATCAAAAGGCATGTTTTACTCTAGTGGGTCTATTTCTATTTTTCAGGAACAAAGTTAGGAGCTCCACAGCCATTAATGGCAGATTGGCCAGTACCAGGTGCTGAAAATTAAGCTTCAAAAGCTTCAATGATGCAACCATGGCAAAAAAGGTCTGAAATGATGCTGTTTGATGAAGGAGATTCCTGAAACCCAAAAAGGTCAAAATTTGACTAACTCTGGAAATGTTACGAAGGAGAAACAAGTTCACATGCTGAAAAGAGCCTTTTTCAAGCAGGGGCGCCCATGATCTTTAAAGGTCAAATGCAGCCTGTTGGATCATCCAAGGCAGTCATCTTTGGCGTTTGCTTGCTGGCTCGACAATGAAACAAACAACTAAATCATCTGATGAGTTGATCATAAGTAGTTGCTGACGAAGTAAAAAGAGGCAGTTGAAGAAATATCAGGAAATGAATGTCAAAGGTGAAGATCAAAGAAAAAAGAGCCTTTTCAAAAGAAAGGCGCCCTTCCTTTTGGACCTCTAGATGCTGACAAAAGACCAAAGGCCTCCCAAGACAATCTTCTCAGCCTAGGTAGATCTCAACAACGCAACTGCAAGCACAGGCATCTGATGAGGCAGCCAACAAATAATCAGGATTTAACTAGGCAACTTTTTAGATGAAGATAACCATGTTGAAGGACAAAAGCGCCCTTTTCAATGAGGGGTGCCCTTGAATAAAGGAACCCTAAAATGACTTCTGGATTTTCCAAGTCCAGTCATCTTTGGCGAAACAGAGTTGGATACCTGACAAGATATCAAACAAGAACATCTGATTCTCCGATCAACGAGAAATCTAGATCAAAGCACGAGAGGTCATTTCAAACGCTGAAGAATGAGGATTGAAAATTTACCAAGGCACAAGCAAAAGCGCCCTTTCTTGGAAAAGGCACCCTTTCTTTTGAAGCCCTGAACTCAGCTTTTTACCATCATGTCTCCCAGGCACTTCTCTTTAGGATAGATCCAGCTCAGCAGTGAATGTGTCAACAACATCTCAGGATCAACAGATCAAGCCAGATTCAGGATCAAATTGAGGTCATTCAAGAGAGAAAATAATAAAAAACTTGCAAAACTCAAAAGGGACGCCTAAAAGAAGTCAAAGGTCAAGTTGTTGACTAAAGTCAAGATATTTTGAGATAAACTTGGCTAAAACACTCCACGATCAGTGGAAATCACCTTTTTGAACTTCAGATCAAGCCAAAACCACTTTTGATCATGAGTTAGGTCCCCAAACTTATGGATCTGAGGCTTGAGTCTATATAATCAAGGTGAAGGCGTCCTACTTCATTATTTCATTGCAAGTTAAGGATTAAGAACAGCCATAAGCTCTCAAGGACGCCATTGACAGATTTGGACAAGGTTTTCATCCGTTCTTCAATATTTCTTGCAGATCTGAAGCAGGAGAAGATTGCTAATTTGAGGATTGGATTCAGAGACAAATTTTCACAGGGAGTCAGATAAAAACTTCCAATCCATCTTTTGTCTACTTCCTCTCTTCTTGTCTTAGGTTTTCTTGCATATTACAAAAAAGCAACAGGCTACATCAGATCAGATCAACTGGGTAGATTCAGCAAAATTTTCCAGTGAAACCCATCTCGTCAGATTTTCCAGAATCAACAAACTTGCTGCCCCTATTTTTGGGGGTTTTTCCGAAAAAGTTTCAGAATCAAAACTCTAAGGAACTAGGCTTGTTTAGCATTGAAGCACGAACAAAACCCATGTGCCAGACTTTTTCCAAAAAAATACTTGAGGCAGGGCGCTATTTTCAGGGGTTTCCGGAAATTATCAGAACAAGGTCAAGTTTACAGTCAATCTTTAAGTTTTTCAAGATGCAGTACTCTCAGGTACAATATGGGACCAAGACGACCCTATTCCATGATTACTTGAAACAATTGACACAAATTTACATCAAGTAAATCTAGTGGTTGATCTAGAGCAGTTGGAGGGCATGAATCAGATCACATTGCAGAATATTGAAGAATCCGGGTTGCTACAGGCCGCATCCATTCCCATCACGTTACAAAGCGTGGAGCTTGTAATCGCTTATGTCAAGCATTACAATCCTACCACTAGAGAAATCAGAGCAGCAGATGGAAGAATTGTTTGTAGTCTAAAGCCTCAGGATATTGAAAAGTGCTTTGATATTCCATCATGTCTTAACAGCAAAGTCATATCAGTGACGGACTGCAAGAAGGCATTCAAGATGGCCAAAAACAAATGTCAAAGGGTAATAGCTGAAAAATGGCTAAAAGTGACAAAGGAAAGCTTGCTTAAGTTGGTGGGACGAGGAGAATGTAAAGATGAGTACGCAGTGTTAATCACTCTACTCAATAGAATCATTGGAGAAGAGGATGGCCATCAACTCCAGTCATGGATGTATTATGTCATTTCGAAAATCATTGGCAAAAGGGAATATTATGACTGGGCCACTCTGATTAGTGACATACTCCACCGACAAATCACTGGGTATCTGGAAGCTCATAGGTTCCACATGTGCTCTTACCTACTATACCTGATTGCCTTCCAAGGTGATTTCAAAATATTGAACAATGTGGGAACCTTAGGTGTGCAGAAGGTTCACGAACATTTTACACGTCTTGAGTTTACTCAAGTGGAGCAACATAAAAGAACGAGTGATCACTTCATTATGCACACTGTACGAGAGCTAGACCATGAGATGCACATGCGTATTTCACAAGAAGCCAGAGAGGCAATGGTGGATTGGGCGGATTGGTTCATCCAATTCCCTACGTTCTCCTACATACGCGTGTACGGCTACATTGGTCACTCCACCATGCTACCAAGATACCCTTCAGATAGGGTAGTCTTCATGGAGTTCCTGAGACAGTTGTCCGAAGTCCACGTCTACTTGCGCTTGAAGAAGAAGACAGCTGTTAACTTTCTCGTTGGAATGGGACTCTATAGATGCAGATTTGCGGCAGATACTAAGATGACGAGTCAGGAAATGGTGAGGCTTAATCTCAAGTACCTCATTGAGAGAAGGTCCTATGATCCCAGAGGGCTCTATGCAGCGCATCTCAAGCAACACTCGTCACATAAGTCTTCCATGGAAGATTATTGGGTAAATTGTCAAGACGAGTATGAAGTGTGGAGAAGGAACTACAGCAAGTTCAGACTCCCACAAATTGCTGATTTTATGTTAGCAGACATCGAGGGCCTATCCGACGATGAAGGGGAAGTCATTCTTCCCTCATTCTTCGCAGATTCAGTTGACTCCCAACCACTCCCAAGAGTGGATTGGTATGCCAAGGAAAACACGTCTATAGAGGAAAGAACGAGTAGAGTGGTTAGAAATAGCCAACTCTATCTCGACAGCAAGAAATCAAGGAAGGTGATACCTCACAGAACAGAGCCGCCACAGGTTCAATCTCCACCACCTTCCACTTCAAAAAGGAAACCTAGGCAGAAGCAATAGTGCAATCCTCCCCAAGGGATGAGGATGTTGAAGCCTACAAAGCCCAGAACACAGAGGACACCTGTGGAGAAAGCCACACATAGTTCGGAAATAACCATGGGTATTGCTGCCCCAGAGCAAGGAATAGAGACTGCTACTCCTGAACCAGAAGAAGTTGTTGCTGAGGAGCCAATAGCAATAGTTGTTGAAGAGCCAGTAGCAAAACCAACAGCAATAGTTGCTGAAGAGCTAGTAGCAGAATCAACAGCAGCAGAAGCAGCAACGGAAACGGTGCCTGTTATGGAAACAAAGCCGCCAATATCAACACCATCACAGCAGTTGCAAGTCCTCATTGACTTGGATTCACCACCAAGAGACATTGCTCCAGCACAGTCTCACACATCGGGCATTCAAGGGCCTCATATTCCTCCTAGTGAAGATCGCCGAGATTCCATTTGGCTTGAAGGCTTCCTAGGGAGAAAGAGAGAAAAATCCTCCTATGAACTTGACTTCACCAAATTCGACCACGTCCCACAAGACATACCGGCGAAGAAATTGAAGAGGCAAGTTCACATAGAGAGGAATGCAGAGTGTGAAATTATCATAGAGACTGCTGCCCCACTAGTAGAGAAAAGCATACACGAGGTACAAGTAGAAGACTACACATTGTCTCAACTTAACCTCAGGAAGACTACACGACAAGTGGAGGCAGACCTTCTTAGAATAGCTTCGGTGAGCGCACAAGAAAGAATGGCTAAGGATGGAAAAGAAAAAGCAGTCTTAAAGGCTGAAAATTAGCAACTGAGGTCATACATAACCAGCTTGATGCATGGCACCCCGAACGTCTCAGCCTTACCAGCAAGATTGTTAGATCTCCCCGCAGAACAAAATCATCAACAATTGATAACATACGACAAACACTTGAGAGATCAAGTGGAAGAGTTTGTTCTCAAGGGAAGATGTATACTGGAAAATCTATACCAGTTACGGGATAGAGCACATGGACTTCGTGCAGAGATCCAGCAATTAGAACAAAGAATTGCAGAGAAGAGGCTAGAAGACGAGAGCACAATTGTAGACTTGCAATTGGCGTATCAATCAATCTACTCCGAGGAAAACAAGCAACATCTCTTTGCTTGGAAGGAACAGTTGGCGTACAAGGTGAAAGCCTATGACGCCCATTCAGTAGAGTTGATTGATTACAGACGGGTGGTCACCACTATTATCAACTTCGCAAGAATGTTGGTAATATCTTTCCCTCACATGGAATATCAGCGTGAGGGAGGAGAATACGTCTAGATGGTCACTATACAAAATCAGTTCAGAGACGTCATCCGCAGTACCTTTCTTGATGATCTAGATGGTTGCAAGCTGGCTAAGGTGGCAGCTTTATCAACCAAGTTCGAAGAGGCAGCATCTCAGTGTATAGACTTCAGGAATCAAGTCACAACGGGTGAGGTAATGCTGCGATGCCGCGTCATCATTCTACAGAGCATTAACTCCCCAGAGGCTGATGAAGTTAATGAATGGATAGAGACACTGTTGATTAATGGTGAGCTATAAAGGCACCAAAGAAGGACGTTCTACACCCTCCAAGTGGCATTTATGATACTTGAGTTTGACTTGTTGCTTCTTTCCAAGTCAACTCAAGATGACATTAAATGTAATTGGAGCTAACTTGATACCCCTTTCCAAGTTAACTCCATATCCCTTAAATCATGCATTGTCAGATCCCACTGATTAAGGATGTCTAACCGGCTTCCATGATTTGTGGATCTTAGATCTCCACTAAATGTGGATGTCTATTTTGGAGGGATACTTTCATTAAAGTTCACCTTTAGTTTACTTTCAGTCAACTGAAGTAGTTTCCAGTTGAATCTTTGTTTACTTTTAGTTAACTGAAGTAGTTTTCCAGTTAACTGCTTGTTCCCCCTTTTTAGGAATAAATCTTGCTAATTGATTGGCAAGAACTCATTGTTAACTCAAGGAGATTTTGGGTTGCCCACTCATTTGAGTTCTATAAATAAGAGCCTTGGGCTCATTGTTTGTTTAACTTTTACTTGCTATGCAAAATTGCTGCGCCATTGTTGCCAATAGCTTTGAAAGCGGATATTTGTTCACTCTTGGATGAGAGTTCATTGGTCGATTGTAATTGTGCATGATTTTGTGCCTTTGCTATCCCAACCTTTGTAATTCGTTGATAAAGCTTGAAGAAGAATATCAGAAGGCGCTTGCATTTTGATCTACCTATTTGAGTTATTTCCACGTCTTGTTTCAAATAGCTTGTTGTTTCATTTCCCTCCTCAGATAGGGGTTCCTCCTCCTTGGATATTTGTCATTAACAATTATCGTTTGTTGTTGTTTAATGTATTGTCCTTCAATCTATACTTCGGATAGGGGTTCCTCCTCCTTAGCAAGCTTGTTGGCCAAGACATCGTTAATTTGTTGTTTCTTGTAAACCATTTCCTAGCCCATACCTCGGATAGGGGTTCCTCCTCCTTGGCAGGTCTAAGATTTAGTTTACTATAAAGAGTGTTTGCTTGTACCAACCTTATCCCGGTGTATACCCGAGAGTTCAGAGCCTCGGTCATATTCTCAAGAGACGGCGAATTTAGGTGATCCAACCCTTCATTCCCGCTCCTTTACCCTCATGCTCTGTTTACCTTGAAGGTATTGGATAGATTAAAAGCTAGAATAGTCGTAGTTAAGATCTGCAGAAACCAGAGAAAAAGCTTAGCTGCGGCGCATTGTGTTTGTGCACCCTTGTGTCCTACCGCTAAAGTACAAAAAGATAGGAACCTTAGTTTACGATACCCTTCCTTACGCATTGCTTTCAGCAGAGAGGGACTTCTCCTCTTTAAATAATGAAGAAGTGTTGCAAAACATTTGAAATAGTTGAACGTTTACAATCAGCACTCCAGAGGTGCTAATTTAAACGCCAACAAATATATAAGCGATATATTGTTGTTGGGTTTTTCTCCCTCAAGAGGAGGGTTTTCCCAGGGTATATTCTTTGTCTGTGTGTCTGATTTTTGAATTAAAATCTGAGTTTTACATCTGATCATAAAAACTAACATGGTATCAGAGCGGGTATAAGAAAGATCGTGATCAGATTTCTTCAAGTAGTGTTATTCTCCATTCTTATTCTCATCTTATCGTCAAGATGGTGAACGGACTCAAGATCGAAGATAGACTTGAGGGCGCATCAAACTTCACATCTTGGAAGTTTAGGGCCATGCTCGCTTTGGAAGAAAATGAGTTCGCTGAGTTCGTGGAGGGTGAAGTTCCTGAACCAACCGATGAGAATGAGAAGCCTCAATGGAAGAGAAATGGCACTAAGGTGAAAAAGATGTTGGTTGATTCCGTGAAAGATCACATTGTACCAATCATCTCCAAGTTGAAAACAACAAGAGATATGTTCAAGACCTTGGAGGAGATGTATGAGATCAACAACACAAGTTGAGCTCTTGCATTAAAACAACAACTTCATCACATCAAGATGGCGAAAGGAGATTCTGTCATCACATTCTTTATGAAGATCACCGAGTTGAGAGATCAGCTCTCTACCATTGGGCATATGGTTGATGACAAGGATTTGACTATGTTGGCTCTTAATGGTCTTCCTCCATCTTGGGAGTCATTCATTTAAGGAATCAGTGTGAGATCAAAACTTCCTAAGTTTGATCGATTGAGAGCAGATTGTATTCAAGAAGAATCAAGGTTGGCTGCGAGAGGCATTGGACAAAGCTTTACTAATGAAGACATTCATGTTCTTGCCGCTCAATCCTCAAAGAAGAAAGGAAAAGACGGAAAGAAAGGGTACTTCAAGAGGAATAGAGATAAAGGGTCAGATGGTGCCCCTGCATTTAAGAAGAAGAAGGACCTATCTCGTGTTCAATTTTTAGATGTGACAAGTTTGGTCACTATGCAAAGGATTGCCCAACCAAGCCCTAAGCAACAGGCTTCAATTGCAAATGTGGGTGAGATCTCTCCGCAGAAGGATTCAAGTGGTTTCCTATTCTATTCTGCCTTATCGAGCAATGTGCCTACCAACAACAATACTTGGTTGATTGATAATGGTGCCTCTTGCCACATCACCAGATTTAGAGAGCATCTAACTAATTTGGTGGAGAGAGATTCTAGTGTTCAAGTAATTATTGGAGATGATGCTAGTTATTCTGTGAAAGGAGTTGGGACCTCCTCTCTTCACTTGGATTCCGACATTTCCTTACAGTTGAGTGATGTTCTATTTGTTCTGGGTATCAAGCGGAACCTTGTTTCTATCTCAGCCTTGGAGGACAAGGGGTACCAAGTTGCATTCTCATAAGGTAAAGTTCTTGCATGGCCGAAGAACTCAAATATCAAGACTGCTCGGGTGATTGGAGTTCGACATGAGAGTCTCTACAGACTTTGTACTCGTCCACTTCAGGCTTTGTTGCATGATTCATCAAGTTCGTGTGAACTTTGGCATAGAAGATTGGCTCACCTTCACTTTCGAGCACTACCAACCATGGAGAAGATGGTCATGGGCCTTCAGAAACTCAACCAGGAGCATGAAGGCACTTGTAGAGGTTGTGCATTGGGTAAGAATACTAAAGGTCCATTTCATAGTAGTGAAAATAGATCCAAATGTATTCTAGATCTTATTCATTCTGATTTATGTGGTCCAATGTTTGTTGCTTCTTTGAGTGGTTTCTTGTATTACATTATTTTTATTGATGACTACTCTAGAAAGACTTGGATTTATTTCTTGAAATCTAAAGAATCTGAGGGAGTACTTGAGAGGTTCAAAGAGTTTAAAGCTCAGGTAGAGAACTTATCCGGGAAGAGGATCAAAGTTCTAAGATCCGACAACGGAGGAGAGTACATCTCTGGAAGCTTCCGTAACTTTTGCTTTGAAGCAAGGATTAAGAGGGAGTTTTGTGTCCCTTACAATCCTCAACAGAACGGTGTTGCAGAAAGGAAGAACAAATCTATTGTAGAAGCAGCCAAAGCCATGATACATGATCAAGATCTGCAAACCTTCCTTTGGGCTGAAGCATCTAGGACAGCTGTTTATGTTTAGAATAGAAGCTCTCACTGCATTTTGGAGAACATGACTCCCGAAGAAGCATTCACAGGGGTGAAGCCGGAAGTAAGTCACTTGAGGTTTTTTGGTTGTCCAGTGTATGTTCATGTACCTAAAGATAAAAGGACAAAGCTGGAACTGTCTGGCAAGAAGGGAATATTTGTGGGCTACAGTGAGACTTCAAAAGCCTACAAAATTTACATTCTAGGTCAGAAGTTGATTGAGATCAGCAGGGATGTTACATTTGAAGAGGATGTTGCATTCAAAAGATCTAAGGGCATTCATATGGAGATAGATAATGAAGACCAAGAGTCCCCTCAGGATATGGAAGTTGACCATACTCATGAGATTCAGAGGGAGGCTACTGATCCAAAGGAAGATGATGATCCAGTTGAGCCTTTGGAACCTATCGATGGGCCTTCAGACATTGTGATTAGTCGCAAGAGACCTCTTTCATATGGAGATAGATAATGAAGACCAAGAGTCCCCTCAGGATATGGAAGTTGACCATACTCATGAGATTCAGAGGGAGGCTACTGATCCAAAGGAAGATGATGATCCAGTTGAGCCTTTGGAACCTACCGATGGGCCTTCAGACATTGTGATTAGTCGCAAGAGACCTCTTTCATATGGAGATAGATAATGAAGACCAAGAGTCCCCTCAGGATATGGAAGTTGACCATACTCATGAGATTCAGAGGGAGGCTACTGATCCAAAGGAAGATGATGATCCAGTTGAGCCTTTGGAACCTACCGATGGGCCTTCAGACATTGTGATTAGTCGCAAGAGACCTCTTTGGGCCAGGCAAACAATGCAGGAGGCAGAAAGGTTTGCAGCTCCAAGAGGAACTTTCCGAGAAAGCAAGAGGCCTCACAAATTTTCAAGCTATGTTGCATTGATGAGTCAAATTATTGAGTCTGAACCTTCCAGTGTTGAGGAAGCTACTAGTCAGCAAGTGTGGAAAGATGCTATGGCTGAAGAGTATCAATTCATCCTCAAGAATGATGTTTGGGACATCGTACCTAGACCTGAAGGAAAATCTGTTGTTTCTTCTAAGTGGCTCTTCAAGATCAAGCATGCGGCTGATGGGAGCATTGAAAAGTACAAGGCTAGGTTTGTGGCTAGAGGATTCTCTCAGAAAGAGGGAGTAGACTATGAGGAAACCTTTGCTCTAGTTGCTCGTTATACATCTATTAGGACCATCATTGCTATTGCAGCATCTAAAGGATGGAAGATACACCAAATGGACGTGAAGACAACATTTCTGAATGGTGTAATCGAGGAAGAGGTATATATTGAGCAACTTGATGGCTTTGAAGTTCACAGGAAGGAGTCTCATGTTTGTAGGCTGAAGAAGGCTTTGTACGGCCTTAAGCAGGCTCCTCGTGCTTGGTACGAAAGAATTGATCGATACCTGATGAGCTTGGGTTTCTCCAAGAATGATGCTGATTCAAACCTTTACTTCAAGGTAATTGATGGCAAAGCATTGATCTTGGTTCTATATGTTGATGATCTAATTCTTACTGGAGAAGATCACCTCATTATCAAATGCAAGGAGTTAGCTTCTGAATTTGAAATGAAGGATCTTGGTCTCATGCACTACTTCCTTGGCTTAGAAGCGTGGCAGAAGCCAGATGAGATCATTCTGAGTCAAGGGAAGTATACAATTGACATCTTGAAGAGATTTGGTATGATGGATTGCAAATCCATGTCTACGCCTATGGAGACCAACTTTCAGAAGCTTAAGGAGGCTGCAGCTAGTTCAGATCTGGTGGATCCTACTATGTACAGACAATTGATTGGATCGTTGATGTATCTAGTCAATACTAGACCAGATATTTGCTATGCAGTGAGTGCACTTAGTCAGTTCATGTGTGAACCTAGGCAAATACATCTAGTTGCAGCGAAGCATATCCTGAGATACTTGCGTGGCACAGTTGGGTATGGCTTGAGATATTCTCCTGGTGTGGACTTGAAGCTGCATGGATATTCTGATTCTGATTGGGCAGGGTGTGTTATTGATCGAAAGAGCACCTCTGGATGTTGCTTTAGTTTGGGGTCTGCGATGATATCCTGGTGTAGCAGCAAGCAGTCATCAGTGGCATTGAGCACCGCAGAGGCCAAGTATATTGCAGCTTGTGTGGCAACTCGAGAAGCAGTGTGGCTTCGGAAGCTCCTTGCAGGATTGTTTGGACAATCGTTGGAGCCGACTCTCATTCATTGTGATAATCAAAGCTGTGTGAAGCTTTCTGTCAATCCAGTGTTTCATGACAAAACTAAACATGTTGAGATCAAATACCACTATATCAGAGATATGGTATTGAGGAAAGCAATCCAGTTGAAGTATATCAACATTGGTGAGCAAACGGTAGACATTCTCACCAAGCCTCTCTCCAGAATAAAGTTTGTGTACTTTCGAGACAAGCTTGGTATGGTGGAGAATGAAGCCCTAGTTGAGAGAGAGTCTTAGCATCAGTGATCTTCTTTAATGCATTTCTCTCTGTGAGAGGGATTTGAGGTGTAAGCCCTTGTTAATGCATTTCTCTCTGTGAGAGAGATTTGAGGTGAAAGCTCTTGTTTCCACTCTCTGGGAGTAGCCATGGTGGATGTCATGTGTGTGACTCCATGACAACATCACGCGAGAGAGTCCGTGATGATCTTCTTGTACTTGTGCTTTTCACCCTTTGGGAGTAGCCATGGTGAACGTCACGATGAGGTGATGACATCACATTGAGTGATTCCGTGATGGGCACTTGTGCACATTTACCATTTCATGGGAGCAGCCATGATGGTTGATATCACGATGAGGTGATATGTTTCTTTTCCACATATGGGAGTAGCCATGGTGGTTGACATCACGATGAGGTGATATGTCTTGCACAACTGGAAGTATTTCTCCCTAGCTGAGAGGGAGTGTTGATGTTATAGCAGCTTCGGGCTCATCCTTCTAGCCCCCGATTCAAGACACAAAATTGCATATAGCCTAACGGCTATTTATTTTATGGAGACATCCGATGTGAAGAGTCACGTCACTTGTAAATTAAATAATGTTTATCTATTTGCTAATTCATATTCATTCATTGAGGCCGACCCTTTCTAATCGGCGATTTATTGAAGAGACATTTCACTACATTGAGGCCGACCACATACCTTGAAGAATTGCGTCCTTTGGAGACTTCCTCAATCAAATAGTATAGAGAGGAGATGCTGTTTGATCCATTCACATTCATTCATTCACTTGTCATTTGATATCCATAAGTGCGAGTTGGTGTAGTAAGAAGATCATCAAGTGCAGATTGATATAATTGGAGAAGGCTGAGTTTGCTATCAGCAAGTAGCATTATATTGTTTCTGTGTTAGTATCAGGTTGTGGTGCTATTACTTGGCCTCATAATTGGCCTCATTGTAAAGAAGACTATTGTTTACTATTCAATATATAAGCAATATATTGTTGCTGGGTTTTTCTCCCTCAAGAGGAGGGTTTTCCCAGGGTATATTCTGTGTCTGTGTGTCTGATTTTTGAATTAAAATCTGAGTTTAACATCTGATCATAAAAACTAACAGGGAAAACCCTCCAACTTGAGGGAGAAAATACAGCAACAATATATCACTTATATATTGAATAATGAACAGAAATTCGCTTTACAATATGGCCAAACTCAAGGCCGATAATGAGGCCACACACAAGGCCGAACTGAAATAGAGCTTCTCTCTTAGAAGCAATTATATAATATCTTCTATAAGAATCAATCTCCTTGAAAGAAATGCTCAATCCGCTGAAAGTATGAATTTCTCCTTTGTGCGAACTTGACTTGATGAATATGAATTGAATGAATAAGGAGAGAGCAGCATCCTCTATAAATACAATTTGATAGGTCGTCCTCCAACCAATGCGTCATTACAAGATAAGTCGGCCTCAAGAAAGACGTGTCCCTTAAAAGGTGGCGATTATTATTTATGTCGGCTACATTTAATAAAAATATGATTACAAATGAATGGAGACGACTCTTCAAAAAATCAACACCAATAAATAAATAGCCATTGGCTATGTTTAATTTATTGTTTATTAAATAAGTCATCGCTGGAAGTATGAGGCCCGCGGCTACACATCAACACTTATGAGGTTGAAAGGAAGCTCATTAGTGTAAATACAATGCACAATGAGCTCATTTGCATTGTCTCTCACCTCATTTTGAAATTTCATTATGAAAGGCTTGCATCTTTTTTTCTTTGGTGGGAAAAAAGATACAAGGGTTTTCTTTTTGAAGACAATGTTGCAAGAAATAGATGTGTGAAGCCACTATTAGAGTACTTGAGGAGAGCCTTGTAGGTGGCTTCTGGGATCCTTTATTTGCGAAGGATGAGACTTCGATTAAGATTTTTTGGATGCACTATTTGCTTCCTCATGCTTTTTGATATATGCAAGAATGTGTCCTATTGCCAACCCATGTTTGGTTGGTCCATTGCAAGATGTAATTTCTTGACCAACAATCTCACACAAGTGGGCTTTCACCCAACTATAGGAGCTCCTATGATAGTTTTGGTAATCATTACAACACCAAAACTAACCCTTGCCTCCAGGATGCTATTCAATTATTGTCACGTGTCACCAATTGATGAAGAAGAGTCATTTTTGTAAAAAGGCTTAGCTGACCTTTGGCCCATATAACTAGAACTTCCAACCACTCTAGACTATATTTATAACTACACATTTTTACATAACCAAATATCAGGAAAAAATAATTCAACCCTCGGCTACCTTTATTTGTTGAAAAAATGAACAAGATATTAGAAGACAACAATAAACCATTTTAAAAAACAATAAAAGCTCTTGTGGAGGTTGGAAGGGATAAAATCAAAACATAAAGAACATCAAAAACTTGGAAGGGATAAAATCAAAACATAAAGAACATGAAAAACTTACTTGAATGAAGATTCTCCTTGTTGCAAGCTCCTTGATCTTCTTGGCACTTATCTAACACTCCTTGAGGGTGAGGGTATGATGTTTGAAGGCAAAGAAAACATGCAGCCTTGAGCAATGAGTTGAAATGGAATTTTGGGTGAGTGAGGAACAAAAGGTAGGAATTTTGTTTTGTTTTTGTTTTGTATGTCAGTGATTTCTAAGTCAATTTTTAGGGTTAGTTTAGGTTTTTAATTTTTTTTTCATTAAAAAAAGTGTTATTTTGAAACTCCTTACAGCTGCTTCTGGGTTTATTTTAGTGAGCCTGAAGATATTCTCAAAAGAAGGGGCTAGGTAACAAGCTTGGCCTGAACAATGCAAATTGGAAACATCCATTTGCAACAAGTTTTATGAAGAAAAATAATAGTCTGAGCCTTCTCAATACATGTCCAATTCACCGTCCCTAAACTGGAGACCCAAATTTTGAACCCATAAGAAAACTGTTTAGTATAATAGCAGCATTGAAAAGGAGATCATTGAGCAATGTCTTTAGATGAGGCAGAGTAGAGCAAATTAAGGAGACCATTGCATAACTGAATTAATGGTGGTCTGTTGGGTGGGCTGACTGGTGGAGAGGGGGTGTCATCAGGCAAAAGATCCAGGTTTGAGTCCCATAGGATGAGAGTCCTTAATTACTCAACGGTAAAAGAACCCCCTCAAAGTAATTAAAAAACCATGGTTGATTCTAAATGATCTGCTTCTGAGAAATTTTAACTAAAGAGTTTGCGGTAATGAAGATGATTTCAAAACTAAAGGCTGTTGCCTGAGAATCGGCTTTGTTGAATGCTTATTTTAAGTACTTTTGGAAAGGAAGATTTTAGTTCTTGGTTAAGTGTGTAGTAGATTAAAGTTAATGGTAATTCTCTCATCCAGTAACGAGCTCACTTGCACAAGTGTCTCATTTATTTTGTCCTATTGAACATATCCCCAGATCACAAATTCCAATGGCTCCACCTAGAGCATTTCTCTATCCATTTGTTGGGCCTCCTTCTCAGCTGTCATTACATTCATTGACTGCTGCCACTTCCCTCAAGATCCAGATGCTTCTGGAGCTTTGTTTAATGGCTATAAATCAAGGGAGGATACATATTTACATCTCTGGACTTTCTCCTTGAGCTTGGGGAACATCTCGACTGGACGATTTAGGACATTTTGTTCAAATTCAGAAAACAAGCGATCTACAGTGTAAAGCTGTGGATATAGTTTCACCATTTGAAATATTGGCAGATCGGCAGGTTGCAGTAATTTAGGCAACTGAAGGCCTGGCACTGTGTTTCAGTCCAGCTTCCTCAATTACAAATCTCAAAAGTGGCTCAATATTCCTTTGAAGAACTTAAGTCCATTCTTATAACCATCCAAGTCCATTCTTATAACTGTCATCTTGGATTAACAATTCAAGGTACTTCTTCATAAGTTTACAAATAATCTGTTGGTTTTGATACCATTTTGAAGAACACGGTCAGAGGACCGTAAATGTAAATAAATGATACACAATTGAGAACACTATTGATTCAGAACTTGTTATTTGGAGTGCGATTAAGCAATGTCCATCGTACCCCATAACTGACTTTACAACCTACTAATTAAATAATTAAATATTAACCCTAATGCTGGGCTGACTCATATATTTTTTTTCTACCTTTTGGTTGTGCAAGTTGATTTAGTGCAATGCACATCTTTGGAATTCTAAACACTTATCATAATTCTGTGATTGTTCTATTTGCTAGATGTTATGAATGTTAACTACTCATGTTTTGATTCATGATTTCTTGTTTTCGCAATCAGAAAATATTTTCAGAAAGTGGGTTCTGCTTGTTCAAAGAAAATCATTTCATTTGTTAACACATGGAATATGTAGGTGATGAATTATTAGATACAGTACAAGGAGATAGTTTGCAGAAGACAAGCCAATCCACAGAGGATTTAAAGGCCAGAATATCAGGAGTAGAGCAGACAACAGTTGTGTTGGTGAAGCAGGAAAAAATCTCACCTGGATTAGTGTTGTCAAAGGCAACTGATATTCAAAGTAACGAGCAAGTTATAAAGGTTTCTGCAAATGAACCTCAGAGTTTACAAGATGCCGTAAAGGATAATTCAAGAAGAAAGAAGAAGAAAAAAGCTGTTAAAAATGTAATCTAACTGTCTTCTCAAATCTGGTGCTAGTCAGCAAATTTTCATGAATGCTGTCATTTATGTTTCAGCACAAATACACAAGGCCTTTGCAGATTAGTCTACTCAATAGCGAGTTCAATCTTCAAATGCAAAAAATATCATACTAGTAGATGGTGAACTCAATGCTAAAACCATGATAAAGCAGACGAAAGATGTAAAGTTATGCACTCAGTTATCTAGTGCATAGTGCATTTACTTGGTGTTGCTTATCTCCTTATTGCAACAACAGGCCATGTATCACTTTGACTGAGCAACATGAATGGTTTCAGGCCTACCTTTTTCTGCTAAGTTGTATTCTGATATTCATCTTAGCTATAATTTTGTCAGGATTGATTAAAAATTGAGTCAGTTTATTGTGCAAGTGAAGTTTGTTCATAATGAGCATGCCAACTTGACTTCGCATGTAAGATTGTAATGCATTGCCTTTCTTATCACTTGTTTGCAATATTTTTGGTTGATTTTGCTTTTGGTATCAAATTATCAGCAATATTAAGGATTGAAATTAAAGCTTCCAGACTTTCAATTGAGGTTTCTATGACTAGAGACAATTAATATATATCATGACACTTGATAAACCATTTCGTGAAAGATGGAATTGTAATTGGTATTTCTCATCTTCAATTCACGGATGTAAGATGCATGTTTTCATATTGTTGGATTACCATGCTATTAGTTTTGGAACTAGAAAAAATCAAGGTTAATAAAACCATGGGCGATGCATACCACATTTAATTCAGTTTTTCTTGGGTGGAAAACAATTGTTTCTCTTCTGTAAATATGACAAAACCTTTGTTGTTTCTGAAGTGATAAATAGTTGCAGGTTTATAATTTGTCTCAACTATTTTTTATTAGGGAGTGGGGGAGGAGAGGAGGGGGAAGAGTGAGAGGGCACCTAGTCCAAGAAGCCATGGACCAAAAGAAAATAAGCCTCTATATCATTTAAATCTCCCTTGGAGTATATGGTTGAAAATCCTGTCACAATCATAATTTTCTAGTTCATGTGGGTTCTCATTTTCTTTTTTGGTGTCGGCTACTTTATGCAGGCG
The DNA here is from genome assembly GCA_007258455.2 of Sequoia sempervirens. Taxonomy (NCBI): domain Eukaryota; kingdom Viridiplantae; phylum Streptophyta; class Pinopsida; order Cupressales; family Cupressaceae; genus Sequoia; species Sequoia sempervirens. The sequence continues at coordinate 30,761,786 of VDFB02000008.1, read as the reverse complement.
TGTGGGATGCTTTAAATATGTCAATATATTCTTACGATAATTCAACTTTTATTTGTTTATGATTTTAATGTGGAAAGGGTTGTAAGTGATTTTTATTTTGATATTTGATTTTATATTTGTTAAAATTGTTTGTGTGAGATCACTATAGATGCCTCAATGCTTCAAATCATTTATACACATTTTTTGCTGATATTTTTTAGTTGTAGACGAGTTAAACATGATTGTGATGGAGGGAGAGAAGGAGCCAAGGACAGCCCCACTAAATTCAACTTGTCCGAGCCAAGTCACAGACCAAAAGAACATAAGTTTTAAACCATTAAAATCTCCCTCTACCTATACAACTGAAAATCCTGCGTCAAAATCATAACTTTCTCATTCACATGAGTTGGCAGTTTCTCTTTTAGTGTTGGCTACCTTATATAGGTGTGTATGATGCTTTAGTTGACAGTAAACATATTCTTATGATACATCTAACTTTTATTTGTTCATGATTTTGTCGTTTCAAAGGGTTGTACGTGATTTACATTTTGATATTTGATTTTAAATTTGTTGAAATTGTTAGTGTGAGATCATTATAGATGACTCAATGCGTCAAACATTTATAAAAGTCTTTTGCTAACACTTTTTAATTGTAGATGAGTTAAGCATGATTGTGAGGCAATGGTGGGAAGCGTATCATGTCTAATAGTTACTGATAACACAATATGTTTCAGATACTATGACATCATTGATGTGTGTTCTCAATACACGATAAATTTGACACATTCACCCCCTTATTAAATCCATAACGAAATGAACATGCAAAATATAGAAACAAATGCATCATAAATATTATAAAACAGAATCTTGATGTAAACAAGAAAAGGTGGGATGATAAGTTATTTTTTATTTGGGTAGACATAATAACCTACAAGAAGGCTGTTGGAAGGAGTTTGCTTGAACTAGTTTATGGAATGAAGGTCAGATTACTAATCAACCTTGAATTTCTAGTGCATATACAACTAAACAAACTTGAGGGTGAAGAATAAAATTCCATTTCCCAAAGAGCACATAAGTTGACTAGATTAGACAAAGGTAGACGGATTGCCCATGAGAGGAACATGCTGAGACAAAACAATATGAAGTATCCATTTTATAGGAAAGTTGTCTAGAGGGAGTTTCAGGTAGGGAATCACGTGGAACTCTATTTTTAGAAGATAAAGGGAAAGATGTAAAGTTTGATGCCTTGTGCATTAGGCCTTATCGAATTGCTAAAACATGCTATTAGCACACTTTCTATCTTAGGTGTCTTGATGAAGAAATCGTGAAGCTATTCATTCATGATCAACATCTCAAGCACTACTTATCTTGAGGGAAAGGTTTCGGGGACCTTAGTACATATTTTTTCATTTTTCATTGTCCACATATTAAAGTATTGTATTGTATGTGTCTATTTATATTCACAATCCTTGTTTGATCATGATGAAGTGTTGCGATCTCGGTCTTCCTTTTTTGCATCCCTGTGTTGTTTTTCTCTTAGAGTTCTAGATTCTTGTTGTGTTTGCACGATACATGTGTCTCCAACTAGAGCCAATGTTGGCACCCTATTTTAATGTGTCTAATTTATTTTGCTTGATTCCTAATTTTGCATTTGACCTTGTTCACCCATCATTGATAAATGATATGAGAAATCTTTAGTTGGGTCCCTTGTGCTAAATTTTACCTGAGGATGTTCATTCAAAGTGTTATATTTCAAATTGCTTGGTAAAGGTGGTTGGGGAGTGATTTGTGGTCATTTCCTTATTTTCTAACCCACCCTTAGTTGATCTTAAGTTTTTTAGGTTTTAGGGACATTGGAAATTGTCTTTAGTTCCCTGATTATTTCCTTCTTTTGATTCTCCACAAAGTGTAAAATTGTGTTTAGTCTTACGTTCAACATCCTAAGGGTCATGAATTTTATTTAAATGATGTTTTTTTCCTTATAGTCACTAAGGTGAGATTAAGTGTGTTCTAGAGTTGTGAAGATGATGGATTATTTTTGTATCTTCATGGTTCCTGGGCCTATAGGGGATCTCAACACCTTAGGATTTGATGTTGCATTCTAGGTCCCTTTATAGACTCAAGACCTAGGCCCCAACTCTCCCCTCTTTTATTTCTCCTTGCCACGTGTCCTTTTTGTTTCTTTGTTGGGTTACAATTCTTTGCACAAACTTAAGACCAAGGGACTTGGTTCTGAGGTCCCAAGTCCCCATTCCATCCCAATTCTTGGGACCCATTACTTCATGTCTCTCATTTTGCAAAGTCCATATTCCCCTTGGGAATTTAGCCTCCACTATTTTTTAACTTGGATTTATTTGTCTCTCCCTCCACTTCACTCTGTAAGGAAACTTGCAGCCATCTAATGACAATTTCCACATAACCCAAAAGAGATAACAATGCAAATAAGTGCTCAAAATCCACATGCAAGAGAATAGACAACATACCCATTGAATATGACGCAAGATATACCTTGGGAAAGCCCTCAAGAGGTAAAAACCCAGCCTCCACAAGCATCCATAATTCATCATATTAATCAACCATAAAGCAAATACAAGAGTTACAATGAACACTTTTAAAACATCAAGCCCTCCAATGCATCCCCATGTGTCCAAGCATGAATCCACACATCCCATTCCATGCTTCACAAATGCACTCTCAAAAAGACTCAATAATGGCAGGCAAACCAATCAACCAACCTAAACCACTACACATGTGTTTGCTTTTATAGACACAAGCTCACACATAATAAAACTAGTGGTAAGGTGAAACCATGTACCACAAAACCATGTGAATACAAAACCACTAACCCTTTATTTACTATTGGGTACTAATACATCACATTATTTAATATTTTCCCAATATTAAATTATTATCACATGTCTCCCACACAAATAATAATAATACAATGTTACAATACAACATAAGTGGGTCCCCAAATAATTACCTAGTGTGATTAACAACACCACCAAGGTGTATCACAACTAAATAATTATTTAATTACAATATTATAATAAATCATTTTATGCAATGGTGTACAACACCATATCTCAACATTCTCCCATTTGTTGTATACATTGCATAAGGAATCAATACATGAAATACATCATCAAAGCCATACATGTAACCACATGAATCTGTAACATGCTCTCGTGCTCCATCAAGATACTTGCAATAAGAACAATGTGACCACCATCTCAAGCAAGAACTCCTCTCATCCTCCAATGTGCCACCTATGGAAGAAAAGGAACATGCCAAGGTGAAAGTGCACCAATCCACGAGCACAAGCATCAAATCCAAGTGATAACAAAAGCTCTAACCAAGCTGCTATCAACTAAAAACCCACATGATCAGAAATAGCATCCACAACACATGCTAATACATCCAACCATCCATACCACCAAGGTATCAATACATCAGTATACTCATGCCAAGAACATATGCAACCTGTAAACTACAACCACAAGCTCCCTGTATCAAATCTGTCAATGAAGAACATACAGATCCAAGCACTCCCACTGCATAGGTAATGTCAAAGCATATCAAGTCTACCAATCAACTCTATACATCAAGGTGTGATAAGTAAATCAAAGCATGAAGTGCCAAGAACAATAACAATGATCCACACATGCAACCCAAAGAGTTGCATAAACTCTCACAACATGTTGCCACCATCCTCCCAAACATGGATATCCAAGGAAGGAACCATGGAGAGAGAAACCTATAAACCATAATATGTCCTACCAACACCTCAAAAGTGTAATGTTGTGTCAAGTATGATCTCCTAAACAACCCCAAAAGAAAAGCCTCAACAACATCCATAACAATCAATCTCATAGATCAAGTACAACATAAGAATCAATGTAACAATGCCAACATGGAGGTAAACCTCTCTAATCAAGAAGATCAAACTCATAGAAACCATCCCCAAAATTGGAAATCAGCCCGTAAACCATCTCCTAACAATCCTCATCAAGGAATGATATCATAAACTCAAATACACAAGCAGATAACCATGCCATAAGATCCCTCCAAGTGAATCCTCCAAGACTAAATAACCATAGCTCAAGATCCATATCTATGAAAGATAAAGCATATGAACTCATGCTAAACAATCCTCAAATGAGTATCCATAATCAATCACCATGAGTCAACTCAATCCCATGAGAAATCAAGGCACAAAACATAACACATTTGAAAGATATAATGGGGAAATACCTCTCAAAACATAACCTGCCGATTAGACCAAGAGTGGGGAATGAGAATGCTCCTCCAAGATAACCAAAGCCATCATGACTCACTCCAAGAACAATCTCCTCTATCGGTCTATAATGAACTCACGTCCATATCTAGGTGAAAGTCCCTTGGTCTTCCTACTAAAATCTCCAAAGAGTAACTGTCTCAAGCAAGTGTCTCTTATCACAAGAGAACTCCAACCATTACCTAAGTCTCCAAGTATCCATGAGTACCTGTAACCAATCAATCCATGCCAAACTCCAAATGCAACATACCACCATCATGAAGTAATCAAGCAAATGATCAATGTACCCAATACAAAGGGAACCACAGACGATCAATGTCAAAGCTCCAATCATGAATCGGGAACATAAACATGACATCCAATCCATGATCTAACCATCTCCTCCTAGGAGATCACATGCACCATAACATACATATAAACATCCTGGTCTCAAGAGAACAAGTACCATGCCAAACTCTAAGCACACATCAAGAGTAAACCATGACATAATAGCAAACACTCTAAACCAAGAAAATATATCCCTAATCACATGAAGATAATCATACCAATGATGCATCCACATCACTGCAAACAACTGCCACTAAATCGTGGCATGAGCTACACATGCCATCACAATAACCATCCTCTCCATGAAGATCATCCAGTTTTGCACATACTCAACTGCAATATTAGTAACATACAAGTGAAACCAAGATCTCCAAGCCAAGAAGAAACATACAACTGCCAACAAACCGTCATAAACATATTCATCACCACCAATCCATCACTATCAAAAGCTCCCGCTGAAAGTGTATAACCGATGAATGTAACAAGCTATCATGACATCATGCTAACAATCTCCTAATGAAGGTCAACCAAAGAGTGCCCTCACACAATCAAAGAACTCAAATGCAACACGAGCTCCCCAATAAAGAAAACAAAGTAAACCATGATTCTCATACCAAGAAGATACACCGCCACAACCTGAATCAAGATCCAATCCAACACCACCAACAATGCACCTGCATAAACCATCATGCCATGCCAAAGTCGCTAAAACACAAGAAACATCCATGACACCATGATCACCACCAAATGTACCAACAACTCAACCCAACCGTGTCCCACATATCTGCATATCATAGTCAACTACATAGGTCTCACATCATGACTGTACCTGGTAATACCATCTCACCTCCTTAACATGACATCAAACCAACAAACCAAGTGACTAAACCAAGCCACCAAAACTGAAATGCATCAACACTGAAATATCTATGAGCATAGACAACCCATGTCCAAGTCATAGGTGCAACAAGTGTAGAACGCCTATAATGCTACAAAACTTGTAGATACAACAATAAATTATACAAATCCAACCAAATATTGATAACCATGTCAAATGAGAGTAATATGAGATGTACAATTGAGCATATAATGAATCCAACATCAAATCTCCTAGATCCGACAATTCATAAACTCATAGTATCACCATAGTCAAAGAAACCCATAAACAACTTAGGAAAGAATATCAACAAATAAATCATGTAAAAAAAACTCCAAACCTGATCCACTGTATAGTGCTTTGAACAAGCTTTCTATCGACTATTCAAAGTCAAAAATCCGACTACGTATGCACCTGATATGACCTCTCGAAGTTCAAAACGAACACCTGAATTACATTAAGCAAAACACTATAAAAACCACAAAATCTAGAAAAATCTCTAGCACCATAGTGTAGAGCACTGAGTCAGCTTTCCAACAAGTCTAAGAAGTTGAAAAACAGAGCACCTGGGTGAAAGTTATGCCCCTCAGAAGTAAAACTGCAATTTGAACTTAAGACAAAAAAATTTAAGCCACCCTTGGTGGTTGGGCGACGACCCCACCCGAGCAGTGCCACTCCCCTAGTGGTAGATTCGACCAAAACATTAAATTCGTTTTAATTTTGTAAATATTAAAATTTATATGTCGGTCTTTTGATTTTACATGGGTGGATTATATTTATTAAAAGCGGTGAAAACACATTAAATAAAAAACGTTTTAAGAAAATTTAATTTTAAATTAAAATACCCCATAAATAGGAGGTGGATGGTGGTTGGCGAGGGGACCCACCCACTGCCGACCGACAGTATTGCCGACAACAGACTACCGTCGGCTGTACTGCCGTGGTAGGGGGTGGGTACAAGGTGTCCCCACCTGCCCCCCAAACATTAATAATTTTATTTTTAAAAACTTTTTTCCATTGGTTTTTATAATATGATTTTTAATTTTTAATTTTGATTTGATTTTTGTAGGGATTTTTACCGACATGATTAATTTATTTTTTTAATAATATTATTTTCTGAATAATAAACTTGATGGTCGTACGACTGCAAAAGAGGACTTTTAGTAAATTTTTTTGCATTTTTTCTTCTCCAAAATAGGGAAAATTATATATCAAAATTCGTCTTTCGGCCAATCTGAACCAAACCATGAGGTCCATTTTGTCCCAGGAGGTCATTTGTAAAATTTCCCCCACAAAACCCCTATTTGAATGCACAACCAAGAAACCCTTTTTTGCCCTAATTTTTTTCACACCTCGAATCTGCAAACAACCCATCATAATAACAAACCCAAAACCCTTAGATCTGCAATAAACAACTTGCAAAACCCTCATATCTTGCCATGTCTTTCATTCTCTCATGCATTGCATAGATTCAAACTTAATCATCATTTTCTCAACCTAGGGTTATAAGAAAAAATCTCCAACCATGAAAGCTTTGATACCACTTGTAAGGAAACTTGTAGCCATCTAATGACAATTTCCACATAACCCAAAAGAGATAACAATACAAATAAGTGCTCAAAATCCACATGTAAGAGAATAGACGACATACCCATCAAATATGACACAAGATATACTCTGGGAAAACCCTCAAGAGGGAAAAACCTAGCCTCCAAAAGCATGCATACTCCATCATATTAATCAACCATGAAGCAAACATAAGAGTTAGAATGAACAATTCTGAAGCATCAAGCCCTTTAATGCATTCCCATGTGTCCAAGCATGAATCCACACATCCCATGCCATGATTCACAAATGCACTCTAAAAAAGACTTAATAATGACAATCAAACCACTCAGCGAACTTAAACCACTACACTTGTGTTTTCTTTTATAGACACAAGCTTACACATAATACAACTAGTGGTAAGGTGAAACCATGCACCACAAAACCATGTAAATACAAAACCACTAACCCCTTATTTAATATTGGGTACTAAGACACCACATTATTTAATATTTCCCCAATATTAAATTATTATCACATGTCTCCCACATAAATAATAATAATACAATGTTACAATACAACATAAGTGGGTCCCCAAATAATTACCTAGTGTGATTAACAACACCACCAAGGTATATCACAACTAAATAATTATTTTATTACAATATATAATAAATCATTTTATGCAATGGTGTACAACACCATATCTCAACACACCCTTCTTTGGAGCTCCCTTGAACCATGGCACCATTTCCCTAGTTCTCATTCCTACTAGAACCGAGTCCCCAAAATTTTTACCTCCGTTGTAGAATCTCAAAATTCCTCAAATGCCTAATTTCTCCATCCCTCTTATCGTATTTCCCTTTCCCTTCATGGATCTAAACCCTAAAACCCTTGCCTACCTTCCAAAGCTCAAATTATTGGAGGATATTCATACTTTTCCCTCAAATACCTATTTCCTCCATCCACTTGAGTCCTAAACCTCTTCTATCCTTTCTCCACATATCAAGTCCTTCCCTTCGCTTCAGTAACATGTATATGGGTATGCTCTAGACATAAAGCCTTCCGTGTAACTTGTTCAACCATAAATACCCTAGCTTGATACATTGTTTCAACTACCTAATCCCATATTAGGACATTCTAGCAACCTTAAGTAATGACACACATACTTCAAGAGATCCTCCCATATATTTCATGCCACTTCCCATGACCTAAGGAACACCAAATAGAAGATCTCATTCAATATAAGGATGAGTTGTAGTTCAAAGAGTAACATTCACCCATACCTCCTTGGTATGATTGAGCACATTTGGGTGTGACTCATAGATAAGTGATACTTGATATGTATGAGAATCCTTTGAATTTTTCCAATAGAAGGATTTTTTGTTTTAATATAAATTTCAACACCCAACTACCTTGGTCATGAGTTTTTGGAGGTTTCATGTAGATTGTAAACTCTCAACCCTAGGTGAAGTGTACATGAGATTGCAAAATATTGAATTTCATATGTAATAAGAGGATGGAAAATTTGTAAAGGAGTATTTGTATACCAAGAAATGGATTTGAACCAAAAATAGAATATTACAACAAACCCTAGGGTGTCCATTTCTCTATCACATGGTAGCTTTTTTATTTTTTAATGATTTAGATTTTATCCCAAACTTGTAATAAATTATTGTAATCCTTGAAGAATTATTGTAAGGGGAAAATTCAACATTGTGTAAATGTATCCATGTAAATTTTATATATTTTTAGACACATTTATTAGTTATCTATCCATAAGACTATAAATATTCACAAAACTTTGGTGAGGTCTCTTTTCAAGATAAATAAGGAAATATATAGGTATGTTCATGGATTAGTAAGCTATATTTGTGTAATTCTCTACTATTTCAATTTTTTATTCATGTGTATGTATATAGCCTATCTTATTTATGTATTTGAAAAGAAATATTATTTTGTACTACCTTCATTAAGGTATTACCAATTGATTTCAATTGTTTCTTGTTTTTTGTATGAAACCCACGATTTTTTTGCTTAGTTGGAGGAAAGCATTGATTTGTTACTCGCTCCACATCCCCATCGTCCCAACACACCCATAAAAACTCACTTTAACCATATTTTCAACTTTATACTAGTTTAGTGTGTTTTAGCTTTGATGTCTAAATATGTATAACACTACTATCGACCATTTAAAATCACATTATTAGATAATTAGTGTGGTAGGATATCTTCTTTGATAAGTTTCTCACCTTGAATATTACAAGCCAACATATAGGTATGAAATGAAAACTGAAATAGGGGTATAATATGCATTGTGTATGGTTTGTATCAAGGTAAATGTTTATTTCCTATTGTGATATCTATTGCAACACCTTAAGGAAGCCTCCCCTTGTCCTAGTAGAGCGAAAAGTGAAGGAGGTATTCCCACCTAAACAATTTCATAGTTTCCAACCACATTGAGCATAAGTCTTGTGGTTTTCTTCTTGAGATTGTCACATTTGGTACTTGGGAGAATATCCTTACGAATTTGGGACCTACAACTATGATTATTGGCACTTACCATGACTACTTTTCTTGCCAACCATGCACTTATTTGATGACCTTTTATATCTTTGTGTTGACTATCTTTTTGCTTTCTTCTATAAGTTCCATATAACATATTTTTATGTTCTTTAAAATTCAATCTAATTGTTGATTTGTCATGAGATGGTGCCCCCATGTGTCTACATAACTAATGTAGAATCTCTATGAATTCTTGTTATTTTTGTGTCTTCTTCATTATTATTTGTGTTAAATATGATTTTGTTATACCTTTACCTTGTGAATTTGTATCTCTTTATCTCATTGGTTCAAAAATCACACATAGTCCCTTATGTATTTTCTCAAATACTTTGACAAAATTATGACTTGATCTACACAACTATTGCATCTATCTTGTAGATATCTAATAGGTATAGTGATGGAAATCACGTTAGGAAGATGGAACCAACCCTCATATTGATCATGCAACAAATCGACGTGTTTTTGATAAAGGGAAAAACAGATTTTGAAGGGATCCGAAACCCTTAAACAAAAAGAGCAAGGCTGCAGAAAAGACAACAAGCAGCTAGCGAAAAAGATCAGCTCCAAAACAAGACCAATCAAGATTTACAATTTACACTTTTCTTGTGGTAGCGGAGAATCATGTTGAAAGAAGGCTTAGAGTATTTAACTTTTTTTCTTTTAACTGTGATCCAACCTTCTTCCACTTGCATCGCTTTACCATGCCAAACCATGACAAATAGATGTGTTGTAATGCTCATATTTTAATAATGACCTTAAAGAGTAAAACATGACTACTGGATTTCTTAAAATAAAAGTAGTGTTGCAACACACACATGCATAAATGTTATTGTCTCAAAAACAATACTAACATAAGAATCCAAACATGTGTGAAAGATGAGTAGGTGAAACATGAAATATATAATGTCAATCTCAAAAAACAAGGAGTGGTAATCACCTTAATTCAAGATACTCTAAAATAAAAATACCAACAAGAGATATCTCTATCTCAACCTATCCAATGAACACACAACTCATTGTGGTCCAAGCACATAAAAATAAAATGCTACAAAAAGAGGGATTAGAAATACACATCACACTAAACCCGATACACCAAATAAAAGAGACAAGGTCTCTCCAAATAGTGGTAGGGTACTTACCACCTATCACCTATACAAACAAAAAAATATATATAGTTCATTCTTCAATTAGACTAAACAAAAAGGAAATACATATTATTTATAAATGGGTAGGAATAATCTATCTTCCTTCCTAACATCATAAGAAATAATATAAACCATCATTTACTCATTAATTAATCTAATGAGATATCAATATTCAGTAACCACAATGTTTAGGGTAAGAATGAATAAATTTTACAAATCGTTTCCAAAAACAAAGAGGAACACATCCAATCATTACAAGCTTCTAGAAAGTGATAGAGCATAATATTTTTTTCTAAAATTTAAATCATTCATTTAAAATATTATATATTTTTGGGTTTTATTGCACATTTATTGTTTGGAAAGAAATGACAATAATTAGCCAAAATCTTAATAATTTTAGTTTTTACATAAAATAAAAGAAAGAGAAAGGAAAGAGCCACAACAACCTTCGAGGATTTTCCTAAATTTGAAATAGAAAAGAAATGGTAGGGGAAGACATAAAATATACAATATCTTGATCTAGTTCTAGTTCACTCCTTACAGGATTTGTCTATCTCTTTTTCTAATAGTAGGTTAACCCTTGGTAAATTTTATTTAGCTCTGCTAAAACAAGGGAACAAAGATAAAGAGAAAGCAAAAACATAGTGAATTTTCCCAATATTCTCACATCTAGGGAAAATATTTTCATAGGATGACTATATTTGTAAGCCACAACACTCAATTTTGAACAAGAAAACTCTCTTTTGAGCCCAAATTGTATTGAAAACAAGAATAACTATTTTACAATAAAGAGGGATAAAAAACACAATTTCATGTATAAATGTTAACCAAGAAAATATGGAAATGGATGCAATACACCAGTGAATAAAATTTTCATAACATCATATCTAAATCATAGAGAGTTATAAATTGAAAATTTTCAAAATTATTATAAATTAGTATTCTATTTACTAAGATAAAGATTCTTGTTTCCACATATATTTTTGATCAAATACAAATAAGATTAAAAATTTATAACCATATTGGTAATATACATGCACAAAAGTAGAATTTATGCTAATTTATAAATTTTGGTCAAAATAAAATACACATTTGAGAACAATGAAGCTAAGAACTTCTCCAAAATTTTCCAAATGATTTCAAGAAGGGGACCAATGGAGAATGTACTCAACACCATACCATATTATTGTCATCAAGTGCAATATCAATATATATGCCACTTAAGGAAGACCATGTATACATCATCAATAAGGGAACTCTCAAGTATACATAAGGGTCATATGCAAAATACCAAAATCCAAACAGGGAGATATCTCAAGACTTATTATAGATACACTCACATATCTCAAAGAAAGAGAATAAGGTTTTGAACCTAAATGTTCACATAATTCCAAAATGAGGAAAAAACAAGATTAATAAACAAGGAGCCAAACACTCCCAAAGGCAAGCTATAATTTATGCTAAAGGATTCAAAGACCACAAAGGATGTAAAACAAAAATTGCTTAGTGCAAAGAAATTAATGTTACTAATCATGACATCAGAAATTTCATTTCACACATATTCACATATGGAAATGAGAGTAAATAAAAATCATAAATAAAGAGGAATACCTTTCCTTGTTTCTAAGGACCCAACCAATTGAATTAGAGGCAACCTTTGATTATTCTTAGTATTTGAGAAAGTTCCACAAAGAATAATGTGAGCTCCATCAAACCCCAAATAGAAAAAGGAGGAATAAATAAATTAAATTAAGGAAGCTCCTGTAAAGTCCAAGAATCCATCCACATAAAATTTGGGAAGCATACCCTCCCATAGAACAAAACCCCACAACCCTCACATAGAAACCCATAAAAGAAATAGTTTTCCATAATTCTCCAAAACCTTCAAAATTCATCAATGGAGTCTTAAAGTTTTTACTCTTCTCATACAAAAATGGAATAATGAAACATAACATGATGGGTTCCCTTTACATAATAAAGAAACCATAACTCAAAAATAAATTATATTTAATCCAAATCCAACTCAAGAGGTCAAATCAAATTGATGTAAAATAAATAAAGACCATAAGCCAAAAAAGCTCCAAAAGGAATCTAAGTATCTAAATCAATTTCATCCTATATTTGCACCCTTCGATATCTATGGACATAGGAGAGTGGTAGTGCTAAGAAGATCTAAGTGTGAACAATGACATAGTATAGGTTAACTACACCCGATCCATACGAATTTGAGGCACATTTAACCCACTAAGCATCAATCCCAATAAGATCATTCACTATAAACAAAGAAAAAGAAGCCATTAAAACTAACATTCTAAACCATGAAAACTTAACAAAACTCTAATCAAAGACATTGAAACTTATCCTATTAGGGGAGTGGTGTCACATTGATGTGGAATGGTGACCCTTTCCAAATCCCTTGGATAATGAACTTGTTTCAATTGATTCTATTGAAGAAAATCAATGAAACCGATGAAAGATGTGTGATGAAACATGATTTAAAGCTAAATGAACATGATGCAAGCTATTTTAACATTATGTATGCTAAGATGATTGATATGGGTATATGCAAATCTACTCTAAATGAAGTTTAAGCTAAAAAAGATTCAAACCCTAATTACACAATACTAAATGGATGCATTTATGTTATCATGGAAGTCATTAATGGAAGCTAAGCTAATATGGTGCAATTAAAATAAGATAAAATTATGCTAAATGTGAGTGCAAGTAAGAGTGATTTTAACATAAGTTTGATGTTAAAAGATGGATCCATTTGTCTCCAAATAGTGACCTATTTATAGGAGGACAAATGAGAAATGGAGGGTTGAGATTAAAAAGGTTAATCAATGGCCAAAAAGGAAGGAAGAATGAAACACGGATCATGGATTCTCATCAATGGATGAGAATCAATGATCACATTGATCAAGGAAAGAATCAAAGGCTCATATTCTTTCAAACAAACACACTTTTAACTTGCACAAGAAGTCTTGTAAGTTAACTTACACAAGAAGTCTTGAAAGTTTGTTATAAAAAAGAATATTCCTTTTTCAAATGAGTGGAGAAAGAGAATATTCTTTAGGATATTCTCATAGGTGAGGAAAATAGATATTTAGCAAATTTAAACAAAGTTTTAATGTGCAAAAGGGGAAGGAATATTCCATTGGAGGAATGTGCAAAGGAGGAATATTCCCTTGCAAGTGGGGGGAATTAGATTTATTAGTAATTGAATAATTAAAATAATGTTAATTATGAAAATTTAGAAGAATTATATGATATTCATTAAATAAAATGATTTAATGAAAAGGGGAGGTATGATATGACATTTAATTAAATAACTTAGGGCTATTTAATTAAATAAGAGGACTTAGGGATTTAAATTAAACAACTTGATGTATTTAATTAATAAGACGATATGTTAGCATGAAAGGGGGTGAATTAATCTGAATTAGATTAATTAGGTTAATATATGCAAATGATGCAATTAATTTAATAGCTAGGAAAATTTAATTAATTAAACAAAAAAAGGATGGGTTTTAGGAGGAAATGATGTTAGTATACCTGATTCAAGTGCATGATATCATTCAGGACATTTTTAAGTGTCTACACTAAGGACTAGCGAGAGCCTTCTAGTAGATTTGTAACAAAATAAGATCAAATAGATATTTAATAGGCATACTTGGACAGTAGAAGAAGGATGATTGACATAGGAATTCTAGCTATTATAATCTAGGAACGTGTCCTCTCCAAGATCCTCCATATAGCGATATTGCCTACAATAGATGAGAAAGTGAATTTAATGAATCTTCCCACCAAATAGGAAAGGGACCAAGATCAAGTATTTTCCATGTCCTCATGAAGAAATTTTGATAATATGATTATTATAAGAAAAAAATAGAGTAAAAACATGAGTATTCGACTTAGTTGATCGCTAAGTTGGTTAAAAGATCAACCACCTTACTAGCCTCCCTATAACAATTAACACAAATATAATGTTCAAAGCTATCTAATAAGCTCCATATGGAATGAAAATAATGAAGGATCATCTAATTGGAAGCCTCCTTTATTTTTTGGTCCTTGATTGTATTTATGGTGATGATTGAGTCTCCTTCAATAGAAATGTTCATTAAAAACATATTTTTTGGTCAATTCAAACCCAATAACTAGAGTATAAGCTTTAGTGACCTTGTTTGATCTAGTTGTTATTTCTTCAATTTAGCCACTAGAATATTTTCAATCTTATCTTTGATCACACAACCTATTAGTTCCAACCCATGCATTTCTAAAAAATTGTAAGTTTGACTAAGTTTTTGCCAAATGTTGTAGTTACATTGTGTTAATATACCTCTTAACAAATAAAAGACACCATAAGTGGTTTTCAATGAATTAAATTTTCCCAAAATACTGCTATATGCCATCTCTTGTTTCTTAGTGCGTGCTAACGTTTAAAATAAAAAAAATATTTCTAAGTATTAGTCATTTCCTTGGTGTTCTATGTGTCATTATTGTATCAGGTTGTTGGGTTTGTCCATACTAGCATACCCTTCCCACAATCCTAACATCTTGGCCAAAGGATTGTTAAAATTGATCAAAGTACAATTTTTTTTGGCCTATCAAACCTATCAAGGTTTCCATGCTAGTCTTCCAAGATCTTTTTTTTTTTGATTGATTAAGAAGGGAAAGGGCCCTAATCCCTTATAGAAACAACAAAATAGTCCAGGGAGACAACACCCAGACAAACAAACAAAATAGAGCAGATAGCAAGATTAGAAACAACAACACATCTCTTCACCAGAACCAATAAAAAACACATCAACCAACAAATACAAAATCAAAACATATACACCTATCTAGTAGCCAGTAAAGTTTTAACCAAACCATATTATCATCAACCCATAAAACTAAATAAGGTAGGTATAACCTATCATAAGCTCCTAGCAGTTAAAAATCCTTAGATCAAAAGTATAGAGTAAATTAACACAGTTTAGGCTTATCAAGCCATTATCCAAAACTAACCTAAGAAGGATACCAAAAAACCAGTTAACAAAAGACATGAAAAACCAGAACCAAGCACAAAACATAGGACTAAGCTTCCTCAATTAGGCTCCAAGCCATCTTTAGGTCTCCCACTATTTCGTCAAGGTTGTCCTTGGTCTCCATCTTCCCAGAACAATCAACTTCATCCACGTTTCCTAGTTTTCTCTATTGCTTTTTGATCTTGCCTTGTCTAGATATAGTTGCCATCACCACCCTTTTCATTACACCATCCATAACCCTACAAAAATTTCTTACTGCTTCCTCAATAACTTGAAACTTGTTTGAGTTGTCATCTTTCTGTAGCATCCTTTTGAGTAGCTCTATCCTCTCTTCCATCCTTTCCATTCTTGTCTTAACATCATTTGTTTCCTTTTCTTTCAGATTATCAACATTATAAGGGATCTCAATATTAATTTTAGTATCCTCTAGGTTAATAGAGGATTCATTTATGTTTCCTTTTCTTTTGCCATACTTTTCTCCTCCTTCACATCATGCTCCTCCTCCTTTTGAATATTACCAACTTCCTCTTCTTGACTTGAATCCTCAATATCCTCAAAACCCGACACTTCTTCCTCCGATTGTCCACCTTCAGCCAAACTTTCAGGCACATACTCCTATGAGGAAGTATCTTTCTCATGCTTTACAATCATGCCTTTTTTCTTCTCGAAATCCCTAGGAATATCCATTTTCTTGTCATCAAAGATTTTGGTTTTCTTACTAGCATCCAAACCTTTGGACGCAGCTAGAGCAAGATGGGTTGAACTACGACCTACAGAGGTAATGGAATCGCTTTCTGGGCTTATATCATGATCATCCAAATTTTTTATTGTGGTATTTTTAGAGCCAAGTTCTTTTATCAACAATTTTCTTTTCTTATTGACGATTGAAACGAGGGGAGCAATATTGCATTTTTTAGGGGTAATTTTAAGGAGCGTCATCCATGAGGGGTCCAAAACTTTAGGAGAAGGGTTCGTGTTGGTTTTTATTTTTTTCTTAGGGGAGTGGGGTCATCTTTCCAGCAGTTCAATTTTAATTGAGCTTTAAGGGGTCGGGTTGTTCTCAATTAGATTATGAAAGATGTTCATTTGTGAGATGGTATCAAGGACACACTTGCAGATAGCTCTAATCAAGCCCTGATGTAGGAGCGGGTTAGCACCATGAGTCAAGCTTTGTTTCAACGATGTGAGGAGGAAAAAAAAGGTTTTTTTTTTTAGGTGCCTAATATGGTTTAGGATGGGGAAATGGTACCCATCCACTGACTAGAATCAACCCTCTAAAGTAAATTATTTCATAACAAAATAACAAACATTTTGGTAAGGAGGCGGGAGTAACAACTTGGAGTAGTCATTCTGAAATCTCTGTGCTTTTTCTTTGGCTTAAAAAAATTATCAATATAGGTCTGGTAATTACCTGAACTCACCTTGGCAATTTTCTTTCCTTCATAATTGAAACATGTTGATTTGGCTATCAACTTAGCATCCATAGTGAAATGGAGCTCACCCAACTTGACCTCCCCATCCTTCCATGCATTAGTGAACTTATAGCTAAGCTCCTCATTATAGCCCTCCATGGCTTCAAAGTATGGGGTAAAGCCAACACGTTCAAAGAGGATCCATAGCTCAACATTCTGCCTTAGGGAATCGTGTTTTCTTGGCTCAATTCTCTTTCTAGGATCTCCCATTGCTTCTTCCCTGATAAAATAATCTTTGGGAAAAAGTAGATAATCTGCACTTAGACCCTTCTTGTCCTCAACAAAAACCACCGGGAGTTCAAAATTTTCAACTTTGATAGTAACTTGGGGATTTTTCATTTGGAGAAGTGACGACTCAAAACTTCAGGTGTTAATTTTAAAAATATCATGCTATTCACTTAGAAATAATTCACACCTTCCAAACCAGCCTTTGTTGGAAATGACAACACCCCTGCCATTAAGGCACACACTTAATCTTTCTTGATTATCCTCCAATCTGTCATCGCTAACACATGTGAAAATGTCCTGTTGATATTCCTTTGCAATATTTTTAGGGGTTTGGGCAGTTAGCATCATTACCTGACGTATAAAAATCTCCTTCCCTTTTTTACTATTACATGGGGCTTCTAAAAAATAATTTATTTCCATCTTATTTCTTTTATATTGCTAAAGATTTATCGTACTCCTATCATTATTTGAGTACCCAAAATCCCTATTCCCCCAATTACCCATCTTCATTATGAATAGGGTAATAATTATCATGACAAATTGGTTACTATGTGAGTACTCCATCATCACTAAATTCTTTCTATCCATGTAGGATTTCTTAAAATCCCAAATTTATCTTTGGATATAATCTCCTTGATTTGATTTATCGTACTCCGGTCATTATTTGAGTACCCCAAATCCCTATTCCTCCAATTACCCATCTTTATTATAAATAGGGTAATAATTATCATGACAAATTGGTTACTATGCGATTACTCCATCATCACTAAATTCTTTCTATCCACGTAGGATTTCTTAAAAGCCCAAATCTTTGGATATAATCTCCTTGATCTGACTTGGAAATTGTGAAAAGTTCTAATATTGCCACTTTGATTGTCTAAGGCAAATATTTCCCATTGCATCGGCTGCCATATTCCCCTCCCTAAACATATGGCCAATCTTACACTTTTGAAAGGTTTTAATCATCTTTCTATAATTATCAAGGATGTCCTTTAATTCCCATGGTGCATCAACCAAACTATTTAAATAGTTTATTATTAGCTTGGAGTTGCCTTCCACCCAAACTTTAGAGTAACCTTTTTCTTTCAAATAATTTATTCCCACCCACACTGCCTTAGCCTCTACCATGTTGTTTGTAGAATTACCCAGGCCTCTGCTAAAACCAACAACACAATTTACCTAGATGATCTCTAATTATTCCGCCCGCTCCCGCCAGACCAGGATTCCCCTTCGAGCACTCGTCAAAATTATAGTTTATCCATCCTAGGTCAAGAGGTATCAAGATAGTGCTCCTTCTAATAAGCTATTTCACCCAGTTAGTATTGGTTAAGTCTTGTGATATACCCCATAGTTGCTTAATTCGCAACTCCTTGTAGGAAGGCATCTTCTTAGAAGGAGCATACTTGCAATTATTAATGTTTTATTGTATTTGCTTCCTTATTGACATACATAACTCTTTACTATTCTTAGCTACATCCCTAAAATCTCTATTATTTTGTTCTTTGCACAACCCCCAAGTGAGGAACGGGGGGACCTGCCTCCAGAGATCCATAATAATATTATGTGAATAGGGACAAAGATTCCAACCATCAATAAACATTTTGACTGAAGGAAGGAAGACCCACTCAATTATTAGATTGCTCAAGAAAAAAGACCAAACTTCCTGTGAATAAGAACATTGAAACAACAGATGCATGATGGTTTCTTCAACTTCATTACAAAGATAGCATCTATTGACTAAGTTGAATCCTTTTTTCTTAAGATTATCAATTGTGAGAATCTTGCCATGAGCTACTATCCACTAAAAGAAATTAATATTTGGTGTTAAATTTTTACTCCAGACCATATTCTAATTAAATTCCCCATTTTGGATCAGTTGGTTTTCTAAAACTTCATACACAGATTTGACATAGACTCTCCCAGAAGGACATTTAGTCCATATCCACTCACCATCCCTTTCCTTAGAGAAAAGATCAGATTCACCAATCTGTTGCAGAAGGAAATCCAAACCAACATCCCAATTGTATTGTCTTCCCCCTTGAGAACAACATTATGTTGGTGTAATTAATTATTTAATTACACTTGCATAAGTTTAGTTACGCATTTACTTATATTCCTAGGTATCATTTACTAGGTGATAGGTTAACATGTTTGCTTAGGATATAAGATTCCTTTTAGAAGGATGGGTTGTCTTTTCTAGAAGTCTTATCTTATTTAGCATCATTTCCTAGATAGTTAGTTAGTTGTCACATGTCATAAGATTATGACACTTGTCAACATCATATTACATACTACATCTCAACCTTGCCTATATAAGCAAGGCATCATATGTACTTTGCCATATTCAATTTGGCATTCTCACATCTTAATGATAACATGATATTTCTGCCATTTCTTGCTTGTGAAAGTTATTTTGTCTTGCAGGTGATTCTGGGGTGTTTGAGGAGTTCATCATAAACTCCTACGTGGTATCAGAGCTTCAGTGTTGTAGACTTCTTCCCAAATCTGAGGGATCAATCTTGGCATGAAAGTTTTGTTGGATGCGAGTTGGGATCTTGAGAGCCTCGCCATTGAATCCAGGGTGTTTCAGAAAGTTAGAATTGGCTTTTGTTTCGTCAAAATTTGACATATTTTGTCAAGGGTTTGATGCAAGCCATTTTTTTTTGGAGTCATTTTCATTTTTGCTTCAAAAATCTAGGTTCCACTCATTTTTAGGAAAAACAATTTTTGAGTTTTGTAGCCAGTGTTGAAATCTCATCTGGGTATCTTTTAGATTTTGCATATCTTGTACAAATTTGGAGAAAATTTTTGTACAAAAAGCATCATGCATCATTTTTCTCTTGTTGACGGTTAAAAGAAAATCATTTTTTCATCTTCTACTTGTTGGATCATAAAATGATTTCTGGGTTTTGTTCTTAGCATCAAAATATTTTTGGGTTTTTGTTATTGTCTACTCATTATGAATATAATTTTTAGAAATTAAATCAGAAGTAAAAAATTTTGCTAGAAAACCCATTTCCTGTAGGCTAAATTTAGCTTTTTTGAAAAATTCACAACTTTTGGCCACTGTGTTTGTTTTTGGTAAATGAGATATCAACATAAAACCAGTTTCAAGCACTTCATAGTGGTGCAAGCCATTTTTTCAGATTTTGTTATCTACATAAATTTGAGGTTATTTTTCATCATGGAGGCAGATGCGAACATTCATCGATGCATGCACTATTTTATTTTTTGTGTGCATTAGGTTTTCATTTTCTCTGCACTTCATCTTAGTTCCAAATCATTTGTCAATCAACCATTGCTTCATAGATTCTAGAGTTGTGCCAGTTGTGATTTTTCCAATGTTCCTTGGCATTGGGTCTACTATTGCTTTATTATGATTCTAAACTTGAGTCTTTGAGTGACTATAATGTGGTTCTAGCAAACAAAATTATCTTTCCTTGCTTGTCAAATTAAGGATTCCATTATTACTCCATAGTGTACTTCCAGTGCTTCTCTTGCAGAAGGTTATCTCATTATGGGGGGTTGAATGGTCTCTTTTTTCATCCTTTGTGTGGATGGAGATTGCTTGAATTTGTGATGGATATCATTATTGTATTTTATTTCTCTTTTGGAGAGGAGTTTTGTCCCACTGAGTTTTCTCCTTTTCTCTATTTGTGAGAGATTTCTTTGCATTGCATTTGTACACATATACCTAACATGGCCTGGTAGTCGGGACCCATCATTGCATCCTTGCAACATTTGCATAATAACTACACTCCTTAAGTTGCACTTATGGGGGTGTGTTGGTGTAATTAATTATTTAATTACACTTACATAAGTTTACTTAGGCATTTATTTATATTCCTAGGTATCATTTACTAGGTGATAGGTTCACATGTTTGCTTAGGATATAAAATTCCTTCTAGAAGGATGAGTTGTCTTTTCTAGAAGTCTTATCTTATCTAGCATCATTTCCTAGGTAGTTAGTTAGTTGTCACATGTCATAAGATTATGACACATGTCAACATCATATTGCATACTACATCTCAACCTTGCCTATATAAAGCAAGACATCGTATGTACTTTGCCATATACAGTTTGACATTCTTGCATCTTAATGATTGCATGATGTTTCTACCATTTCTCTCTTGTGGAAGTTATTTTGTCTTGCAGGTGATTCTGGGGTGTTTAAGGAGTTCATCATAAAATCCCACACATTATTGATATGGTTTTTAAAATTAATCCATTTTGTCCTCAGACCATCCCAATTAATATAATTAGTGACCTTTTTTCCAATAATTATTTTCATTCTAATTTTAATTTGTTGAAGATTGTTGTTTGATGACAAAGGAGCATAGCTTGCCCAAGCATCATCCCATAAATCTCTTCTTTGTCCATTCCCAATTCTTCGTTTCATACCTTGTTTTAGAGTAACCTTGATCAAGTTGTTCCAAAAGATTTAACCATAGGGGAGATCCTCTTTCCTCAAAAAACAACGTTGGTCTTTGTTTCCCAAATATTTGGCTCTAAGAATTTGAACCCAGTCTTTAATTCCTTCTAGAAAATACTAGCCCATTTTTTCCACAAGAGCTTTGTTGAATAGTTTTATTCTTCAAATTCCTAAACCACCATCTCTTTTTAGGGTTCAAACTTTATACCAACCAACAAGAGCCAATCTTTTCCTTTCCTCCACACCGGACCATAAAAATCTCCTTTGAATCATTTCAATTTTCTCAACTACAAAGGCAGGAATGTTAAAGAGGGAAAGATAATAAACAAGGATGTTTTGTAAAGAAGCTTTCAAAAGTTGTAATTTCCCAACATAGCTTAACAACTTTCCCTTCCACCCAAACCAGTTTCTTCCGGATCTTTTCAATAATATGATTCCAAGAATTACTATGAGGTTTTCTAGAAATTAGAGGAATACTAAGGTAGGTGGTTGGCATATCAGCTTCGTGGCAACCAATAATGTTTATAACTCTTTTTTATTTCCTAGGCAGTATTGAAGAAATAGATCTTGCTTTTTTGATAGTTGATATATTGGCCTTGTTAGAAACCAAGATCAGATTTGCAAACCAAAATAATCCTTCCACAGAAGAGAAAAACAAAAAAGCAAGAGATTTGCAAGAAAATGTGCAAATATTATTATCCGAGAAGACATAATTACATGATAATGATTTGCTTTATAAAAGCAAAGATGCATAACCCTAATCTTATCTTGAGCAACAAGATAGCTCAAAAGATAAAGATAAGATCCTATAACTTAGGAATTAAATAAAGCCTAAGTAAACTTATGCAAAGTGTAATTAATAATTAATTACACCAACACCCCCCCATAAGTGCAACTTAGGGAGACTTCACCTTGGTACTCCTTCTTGACCACCTCTAACTCCTTGAGCTTCCCCAACTTCTACTAATTTTTCTAGGGGTTTCAAACTTCCCTTCACCTTGATACCTATTTTTCATTATTTTTTATTTTTTATTTTATTGAGGAGGAAACATGGAGGAGGGGCGTGATTCACCATGGTCGTAGGCCTCTTTGAGAGGGTGAGGCCTGTGAATACAACCAACCCCCCTCTTATTTTATTTTTGTAAGTTTTTAACTTTTTTTTATTATATAAATTTTAACATAGATTTTAATATTTATATTAAACATATGTACAATATGTTGCACAGACGGTTGTCATTGCATCAAATGATCGACTTGTTAATGCCGGATACAACTGCTAAAGTTAATGAATCCACGAGAGGTGGTTAATCCATGTCACAAACCCAAGCACTCCACTGCACATCACAAAGAGACCAAGTGTGCACACCTTGCAACAATTCCCCCCCAGTGCAAGCGAGGGGTTTGAACCTATGACCCAGGCTCTGATACCAATTGTTGCACAGACGGTTGTCATTGCACCAAAAGATCGACCTGTTTAATGCTTGATACAACCGCTAGAGTTAGTGAATCCACTAGAGGTGGTTAAGTCATGTCACGAACCCAAGTGTTGTGCTGCACAACACAATGAGACCATGGATGCGCACCTTGCAACACAATATATTCATTATATATACATATGTATGTATGTATGTATGTATGCATGCATGCATGCATATATATATTATATGTATATATATATATATGTATATATATATATATATATATATATATATATATATATATATGTATATATATATATATATATATATATATATATATATGTATATATATACATATATATATATATATGTATATATATATATATATATATATGTATATGTATGTAGACTCAAATTACATAGTTAATTTAGATTATAATTACAAAAAAATGTAAATTTCATTTTTACCAAATTTCATAAATATGTTGATGTTGAAGGAATTCACCCCAAATCAATCTGACTCAACAAAATAATCACATGACTTTTACATGTCTAGTTATTTCTACATCCAAAAACACACAATTCTAATTCTTCACCCATTATAGTAATACAAATTACAAAATATTGATTCTAACTACCAAATGAAATAATCTGTTTATTTTTCTTTCTTGCACTTGTTAAATACGATAAATGAAAATACATTAAATTTTTCTTGTATTTTAACTTTTCAACAACACATGTAAAGTATAAAATATTTCCATTTTACAATTACAAATCCCTATTCACCCTTGTTTTAAATAGGTCCTTCAATTTTTTAGGAACAACAATAACATCATGTAATCTTCTTTCAAGAACCATAGGTTTGATGAATTCCAACATAGTCTTCAACCTTGACCTGTAGATCTTGTAGAGATGTAAAATTGACCTAACACTTATCACACACACTAAATGACATTCTCACATCATCGACATCATTATCATCAAATATCACTGCATTTCACATCAAAAGCATCAAAAACCCTAAATTCCTCTATTAATTGAATAATATGACATTATTTAATTAATTCACTTTTTCATCATTTTTGACTAATTAAATAAATTCCATTTATTTAATAAATTCCTAAAACCCTATTTCCCCTATTAATTGAATAATATAACATCATTTAATTAATTCACTTTTTCATCAAATTCGACCAATTAAATAAATTCCATTTATTTAATAAAGTCCTAACCTAACATTATTTGTCTTGATTAGTTAAATAACAACAATTATTTAATTACGTCGCTAAATCACCTTATTCCCCTAAGTCAATTAAATTATTAAATCATAATAATCTAATTAATTCACTTTCCCTCCAAATTTGAATAATTTGAATAAACTATTCAAATCATCATCAAAAATCAAATCAAACTAATGCAACTTTGTTTGCAAAAGTCAAACTTGATTTGCACATTCAACTCCAAAATGAATGAACTAATTAAATCATTCTCAACCACTTTCTTGATTGAGTAAATTATGATCCCTTGATTTCTCAATCTATTCCTGACTGATCAATCTATTTCCCAATCCCACAAATCAATCTATTTCTTCAATCACACTAATCATGTAATCTATTTTGCACAAATTATTCATGTCTATTTCCTCTCAACATCTTTCGATCGTTGATCAAGATATTCTACTATGCGATCTTGATCATCCATTTCAAATCACAAATTCTATATAACAAACCTCTTTCCTCACAAAAAAAGATAGAAGAATAAACATCATTTACACAACAAAGTACTGCCAAGATCCAAATCACCATTGACAACGCTTCAACACGTATCTTCGATCAACACATGCATCGCATCAAAGCTTGTCACATGCAACAATGGAGGCTTCACAATGATATGAACAACCCAACATCATGTGAATACACTTTGACACGGAATGGTAACACTATTATTTTTATGAATTCATGTATGCTTTCATCTTTTAATTTTGTTTCTTGAATTTAGTAATAGTTTAGTTTCATTTCATGAGTGAAGGAATAGATCTTGATTGTTTTTTTTTATTTAGATTAGCTTCTATTTCATTGAATTTTCTCTTGTTTACACTCTATGATTTTCCCCCTCACATAGATAAAAAATAGTAGGATCAAAAAGAAAAAGAAACATCAGTCAATGGGCCTCACCTCCTTATCGTAGGGTTGAATACAACCCACCCTCGAGCTAGGGGTCACAAAGCAATCCAAGGTGCACACACATTTCACATTTTTTAAAAACATCATTTAACACTTAAATGATTAAACAAGGATACACCACATTACATTTCACAAAACATGTTTTTACACAATACAACATTCCTATTGTAACCCACACAACACAAAGGATTCCTACCTTGGAATCCTACACAAGGAAAGTGGGGACTCTACCACTAGGGAGTAAATATTTCTCCAATTCATATTACATTTAGTACACACACATTTCCATCTCTCCAACATCATTTATACAAATTATCACATTTATATTTCCCTTGTTTCCCATATTACACACATAAGTGGATACTTATATCCAAACTAATCATTCTGGGTACTCATACCTAAAAACCTCACAAAATATAACATAATTTCACAATAGATTCACAATTTTCCACAACAATCATACAAAATGAAAGAATTGAATATCAAAATCTGCACAAACATTACAAATTCCAAACAAGAAGGTTGGATCCTATCTTGAAATTCTATCCAAACTTGGTAGATTTGATGGAGACCCTTTAAGCTTCCTTCTCCTTCCAACCTTCCTCTCTTCCCACCTTCCTTTCCTCTCCACCTAAAAAATTTCTACCAAGAGAAATTCAACGAAAAATCCAAGATCTCCAAGAGGGAAGAATCCTCCCTCCAACTCAAGAAAGATACATAAATAGAAAAGGAGGAAAACTTTCCTCTTCTAACTATCCCAACAACCAAATAACTTCCCCATTTTTGCCGCCTCTTTGAAATGAGAAGTTTAAGGTGTTTAAAAATATTTTATAAGGTCTTTTTAAGGTTTAATAAACCTCTCTCCCCTATGCCTAACACCTAGGATCATATTTAGATTATAAAATATTGATTAATTCACTTAAAAACCACATAAAACTCCTAAAAGAACAAGCTATAAAACAACTCACAAAGGATGATAGAAATAAATCTTTCTCAAAAATAAATTACATCACAAGACACACAAGACTTTACAAATCAACCTATTCACATCACTACATCACACACATACATATGATCTTAATTCCTCCAAATGAATTCAGATCGATTGCATGGGGAAACACAATTAGAATTGCTATGTGACCCCAAATTTTTGTTGCAATTCACTTGTACAATTGATACATAGATATTAGTATATTATAAGAATTGATAATAGTCGAAGCATTGGTAACCAGATCCTAACATATAACTACAACAATATTTTAAATCAATTATCACTTTCCAAAATCCATGTCTACACTAGTTAATCATTAAATCACCTAAAATTTGAATAATTTATAAATCTCCATAAATGAACATTTAACCCATTAAATCTTATCTTGATAAACCTATACTTGCATATTCATATAAAGGAAATTATCTAATTATCACAATGTAACTACAACTAGCCTTAGTCAGCTAAAATCCATCAACTAATCATATCAAATAATAACCAATACAATCCATATAAACATAAGAATATCAACTATGTCTATGAGAACAACACCATCATTCTAATCCATCTAGATTAGGTATTTTCATTCCTATCTCTATGATAAAATAAAATAACATTCCCTTAATCAAATAATCATACAATCATCTAACAACAAGAATTTCATTAGAAGGATAATTCTAGTCATATGAAGTTTAGACCTTACACAAGTTTTATCTATAGAACTGCATCATTCAATCTAAATAACTAAAGTTAGAGATATGTGATTTGAATGTAAGTAATCCTCAATAAATTACAATAGTCAAAATATATTATAGAGTCAGATTTGTGTGATGATACATTATAGTATTTGTTTATTATATATTTAAAAGATATCCAGGATTACCCTCTTGATATTCACAAGGCTCAAAGTGTAGAAGAGGTCTAAATCTTCTTGTTTTTTGGTTTTTTCCAATCCCTAATTTTAGGATAGGTTTTTTCCATGCATGTTATAGTCTAGTCACATTCTTCATGTCTTGGTAAGAGCCTTAGGGTTAGGGGTTAATATACAAAAGGAAACCAATAGATTGTTGACTCTACTAGGGACAACCTAGCACCTTCCCCTTTGAATTTGTGTTCACAATTATTTCTTGCTTAGTTTTTCTTTTTTCCTTCCTATCCTTTTCCTTGCAAAGGGTGGTGGTTCTATTGTAACACTATATATTATATTCAAAAGACTTCAATATAGACGGGAGGATATCATTATTTAGAAACAACTCTAATATAATTTGGCAAGTGAATCCAAAAGAAAGAAAAAGATACATGGAAAGACTTTTTTAGGTAAGTCCTTTATCTCTACAACAAGAGCTCATTTAATGAAGCCCTTATGGCTAGAATGGATACAAGACAAAATGCCTTGTATGACCTATCGTCCATTTCACATGTTAAAGAGGAAGATCATCCATTCTACTACAAAAGTGATCTAAATAATACAAATGATTAGGGGTATGCGGATGATAAAGATATTGAGGAAGAGAAGCCCAAAGACCAATCTAATGCATGAGTAGATCATAAGAACTAGAATATTGATCTTGTCCAAGAAGTAGCTAATTTGAAAACTGAGTTGGTTGCGATGCAAGCTAAAAAAGATGTAAAGGATTTGAGGTGAAAAATTGAAAACTTTAGAAATTTGAACTAGTAAAAAACCTTTGGTGGTGAATTGGGGAATAATGCAAAAGTTAGAAATAATGAAATAGGTAGAACTTTAGAAAGATAGAGGAAATTAAACTTTGTTGGAATACTTGGGTATCCAAATCTAGTACTTGCAAAATTTAGGTCAAAGTTAATGAAGCTCCATGAGATCCTTGAAGCTCCATGAGATCCTTCAAAACACCACATTCTGCATAGCATTGCATTACTTCAATTATGATAGAGGGTTCATGGTTGTTAAGCATCATTCTAGACTCGCAAAGCAATTTGTGCCTTCACATTCTTTCATGAGTTCTTTTCCTTGTGCTTCCATTTTAATCTCAGAGAGTTTTTTACTGGCAGGAACCATGGCCATTCGATTTCATTCAATCCTATTCATTGTTAGCATTGGGGTGTGCCAACCGTTCAATTATACTTCAATCGTACAGCTCGAACAACTTAAGTTATTGCCAAGTAATGTACCACACGTCATTCTGGTCAAGACCCAATGTTTCTACTAAGTTTTTAGAAGTTCAAAGCTCTTTGTGATGTCCTATCCATCCAATTGCTTTCAATCTGGAAACAGTTGGCATTTTCTGAGGGTGTTGGTAGGAGTTTGATTAACTTCTGGGTGCACCATTAATGGGCAAGTGTGTAGGTTGGTATCTTGAGGTGGACCGCTTTTCTTTTGCCCACACGTTCCTAAAGGCAATAAACATGTGGTGAATGATATTATCAGTAGAGAGACAGGGTGGGCCTATGCAACTAAGAGTTGTCATTGAAATTGATGGTGAGATGTTGCACTACTGGCCAAAGGATCTGTTTCTATAGAAAGGAAGGCTTCGGGTTTCATGGCAGGTGTTTTCTAGTGTGGGGATGTTCCAACACAGGTTTTTACAATAGGTTTTTATCTAGTGTTGAGTTGGATCATTTGATGGTTTGCATGGTTCCATTTTTTTAAGTATCGAAGGAAATTTCTGCTGTGTGTTGGGTGGAATATGATGGATGGTGGTTATTTAATATATGTATGCAAATGTTTTCTTAGTGTTATCATGAAAATTGTTATGTTTTGTTATTTCAAAAAAATTAATAGTTATCATTTATAGAGTTTGTTCGACATTATTATGAATTAAAATGTATTCCAAGTAATGTGTATTTATATTAATTGTGTAATTAAAGAATACATTCACTCTCTACTATTGATCAAATTTGTGAGTATTCTTTTGTCAAGTGGATGAGTCTATTTTGATGTAGGATTTTAGCAAGTAGTAAAATGCAAAGGCATCCTTATTCATCCGAGGCATTAATTGCCTACTCTTATGTTTGTGTAGGATTAGTTGTTCTATTTTGTATAAATAGGAGCTTTCTACCCATATTTAGATTAGATTGTACTAGGTATGGTCATCCTCACACGAGCTCTACAAAATTATATGCTCTCATTTTACTTTTTAATTTAGTAGCCTTCTAGTTTCTAGAATTGTTCTAATAATCTATACTTTTAGAATTATGTTGAATCGTGTGTTTAATATAAATAAGTCATGAATTTATTTTTTCCTATTTTGTTTATTCGTATGATTGACCTTTTGTTTTGGATGATTAAGTT
This sequence comes from Sequoia sempervirens, assembly GCA_007258455.2. Taxonomy (NCBI): domain Eukaryota; kingdom Viridiplantae; phylum Streptophyta; class Pinopsida; order Cupressales; family Cupressaceae; genus Sequoia; species Sequoia sempervirens. Next base: position 30,732,029 of record VDFB02000008.1, on the reverse strand, counting down.
ATAATTATATAGATTATTGATTTGCAAGTATTGAGAAACATAATTGATTATCTTATCTAGTGGAAAGCAATAAGTTCACTTAGAATAGTTTCTATTCTTATATTTTATTTTAGTTCTCTCTTCCCTTTTCTCTTGAAATTACAATTGTGAGAGCTTATTGAAAACCTTTAAAAGGAGCTAGTATTTTAATCTTAGAGGTAATTTTGTGATCTAGGTCTCATCCTCTCAAATTTTTCATGCTTTGATGTATGTTTGAGCATAAATTTGAGTGAGACAAATCAAATATGGACGTCAACAAATACTATATACTATTCGTCTCTACTCCTTCCCACATTAAAATTGGCTTCAACCTAACTTGGGACTAGAAACATACATAATTCTACTTTTGCAAAATAAAACTATATCATTTTAGAACAAATTTAAGTGCAAATAAAATTAATACCAAGAATCAATTTTACAAAGTCTCAATGTTAGATAAATTAAGAAAATATTATTCACCTAACCCAACTACTTGGTATATACTCACATGGCCTCTTGGTACCTACCTTAACTTTACTAAGCAATCCTTAACTTTACTACTAGCAAGACATGTTTACAATCCCTAGATCCTTAGGTTGTAATCTAAATAAGCTACACCTCCTTGTGCAAGATAAATAAAACTAGGTGGCATTGATATAAATTAAAATGGGCATAGGTTCAATTTTAATCTTGCCCATTGATTTGATAATTATTTCTTGATGTTTTGCTTGTTGTCCTCACAATAGCATGGATTTAACATTTTGGTTTCATATCATCCTTTGTCTTGATGTTGGTGACACATTTTTTAAGTATCTATCAAGATCTCAACCTTAAAAATCTTGTCTTTCTAGTGGTGAACTTGTTATTGGTTGTGGTATTCAAGGGTTTTATCAATTTCCTCTGTGACTTTCAAATGGTTTGCAAAAAAAATTCCTTTCAACATTCCCTTAAACTGTCTTTGTTGAAATTCAGATCTCATATGTAATCTAGATGCCAACCATCTTTTAAGTTCTCTAGAAGACCCAATGTGATACTGATCTCTGATTCAAAAATAAGGCATTCCTGTGACTTCTTCCTTTATTGATGTTGGTGTCAAAATTGTATCAATTTGAATATTCCAATAGAACACCAAGATTATAGCAGACTAAGTCTTACCATAATTTGAAGTATTCGTACAATCTATAGAATAATATTATAGGATAATATTTTAGAGGAGAGTATTTCAACTATTGTAGAATAATATTCTTATCTAGATGTTAGGATAAGCAATTGGCATTCCTAGCTATTGTGCTTCTAGAAGAATTCCAAGTTACAATTGCATGTTACAAAGATAAATTAAAGCTAGATACATTTAGAGATGTTTTAAAAAGAATTTAGGAATAGTTTCAGTCAATGACAGAGATAATGCCTATATAAATCCATTGATGTAATACTTTATTATTCATTAATGAATATAGAAAAGTTTCACATAAATTGGTAGTGATGTCTTTGCAAATTTTGTGGTGGTCAAAGCACACAGGTATAGGGACAATAGAGAATATGTATCAGGCGACATTTTGAAATGAGTACTTTTTGACCCTTCTGCCCTTAACAGTTTCCACAGCGTGTGTCATTACTATCCATAAGCCACAATTTTTGCCATAAGCAGTTAAGTCACATACGGAAACACCCAAAAAGAAAAAAATTGTCGAAATCTGATGTAACGTTAAGGATCTGTAGATGCATGAAATTAGCTATAACGACTATTGATACTCTTCCCCTATATGTTTATGAATGTTTATTCTTCTTTTGATCTATATTATATTCTTACTTGTAGAGGTTTTTATTGCTCAGTGAAACTATTCTTGGGGTCAAACTTTTTCCTTGCAGCTCTATGGGTAGTATACTGAAACAACCTTACAGATGGCATGGGTAGATTTATAAATCGGTGACCACAAAAATCTGAGGGAAGCACGGAAACTCTCTTGGCTATTCAGACTGTAGATGATTGGAAGTCAATTCATCTATGTCCATGTGGTCACCAGAAGATACCAGTAACATGCACTGTGGAGCCCTGTTTACCGTGGCAGGGGAGTTCTTTGATGGCTGTGGTTCTGCAATGCCTCTTATCGCTGTTGATGCTAATGTACCCAAAGGAATGAGGTGTGTGAACCCTAGTGCAAACAAGAGAAGACCCTGGGCAGATGTGGCCAGTGATCAGTCCTGTTCTATTCAGTTGTGACTGATAAATGCATTCAGATTAGAGTCACTGACACAGTTATGGAAAGATCTTCCTTTAGGTTTCAGAACATTCTTATTGGTAAAATTTCAGGTTTCCGGGTTCACATATATGTGGTGAGAAGATGGGCTTTAGAGGAAATAGAAACATTTTCATGCCAACAGTGTCAGGACCCTTTGGGAGATTCTTGGTTCATTGGGAAATCGGGGCTCTTATTACAGAAGTGGAAACTGAGTTTTGATCCGACGAAGGGAATATTTTATAAGGATCCTCGCCTGGGCTAGGCTTCTAGGTTTACCATGGGAAAACCGGGAACAAGAGGTTTTATTGGGGATTGCTAGTTTTTTGGACAGTTCATTACTATTAATCTTGTGATTAGATCCAAGAAATTTCTGTTGTTTACGAGATTTGGTGTGAATGTAGATGTTGATAATGAGTTACCCACCTCAGCCATCTTTGTCTTCTAAATTTGATGTTTCGGAGTAGAGGATCGGATATGTGCCCTCAAATGTTTGTTAAATATGTCCTATGTCTGGCCACTCAACTGTTTGTCTGGGTGATAGGAGGAATCAGAATGCTTAGGGAAGAAAGAAAAGGGTTGTTCAGTATTCCTTAGAGCAATGTACAGATGCCTCTTTAAACAAGGTAACATAATCTAATCTTATGGAGTCTATTAATGAGAGGTGTATGAAGGTGGTTGATGTGGAGGAGGTTGTTTGTTGTGGGGTATGGTGAGTTTTGTTTTAGCATTTCACGGACTTCACAATCTTTTTTCAGCATTCTTCTCAAAAAAAAAGAAAAAGATCGAGGGTTTGAGTTCTATTAATCACTCTAATAAAAGGATCTGAAGTGAGAAATCTAATGAGCTAGGTTCAATTGTCAAAAAAGGGAGATGGGAACTCCACTTAAACAATTCGGTGGATAGAACAACAAGAAGTATTCAAAACTCAAGAGAACTCTACAATTAAACCACCTAACTAATCTTTTTTTTGGATAGTTTGTTAATGTGTTGTATGTTTCAACAACGAGACTAGTGTTGTGTTGATAGCTTTTGTTTGGCAACATGTGTGTCACTTGTTCTTCTAATTGTTTTGCATTTGTTCTATTGAATTTTAACTTTCTATCTATTCTAGATTTTTGTAAAAGATTATTGAACCTTTCATAACCCATTTTCAACACTTATAAAAGAATTGTTGTCAAAAGATATTGGAGGAGGTAGAAGATATAGGTGGATTTAGAGGAGGTGAGAAGATGAGGATCCAAATAAATTTGTGTTTGTTTTGGGAGTTGTGTCCCTATACAAGTGATCAACGCAAGGTGCTACAGATGCCTAATATTCATTGACACAATCCAAGACAAATGCACCAGGTGGAAAATGATTCTTATCAGTGGTTGAGATTTATTAGTGAGAATTTGACAACAAGATATATCAAGCCAATCAAGTGAAATAAGCAACAAGCACAAAGGGATAAGATGTGGGTTACAGGTAGATCTTCTTAAGTGCTACTCATGCCTTCCTTGAAATCCAAGGAAGTGTGTTAGATGGAATATTAAGTTCACCTACAAAATTTATAAGAGTTCTAAGTGAGAATGTGGTGCACTTTGCAATGAGAGAGTTCAATAAGCACAACTGTGGGAGTTGAAGAATAATTAAACATATGTGTTGATATATCTATTTGTGTGTAATCTTTTATTAATGAAGAAAAGTTTAATTATTTTAATAAATGATAAATCTATAGATAGATGGTGGAGATTTTAAAATGTAAAATTTAGATATGTAAGAAAAATCTAGTATATTGAACATTGACAATTTGCAATGAATCCATAATTGTGGCATGTTGAAGTTTGTCGCTCAACGAATAAGAGCTATTTTTGAATTTGAGCATCTGGAGTGTTTCTTCTTTTATTCTCCTTCTTCTTAATCTGTGAATTATAACTCCTTATTTTTACTATCTTCCTCTCTTCGCTAAATTTGGCAGTTTCTATTTATTATCTGCCAATGTAATAGAGCTCTAATCCTTAATTAACCAGAGATTGATTAATTCATCAATATAATAACAAATATATTACTGAGGACTAGCATTTATTCTTTGAATTCATCTGAGAGATGTTAAGATGCCCTACAACAAGAAAGCAAAGGATTCTTTCTATTTTGGGGCTTTAACTTGACTATATTTCTTTTGAGTGATTGTAGGGTGAGTTACCTCCACGCAACACTACATTGTGTGCCCGTTTCACATCACAAGATATAAAAGGAAGAGCCCGACAAAACTACATAGCGCAGAGTCGTGACACATGTCCCTATTAGTGCCATGAAGTTCCAACTATTCCTCTTCACCTAGAGACCTTGTTTTCAATGTGGGGCCAATAAAGTGACATGTAAAAGTTACCTTTTATTTGGCAATGTCTCATTGGTCAGAATTTTTAATGCTTCATAGCCTTAATGTGAAATATTTTGAATAAACAAAAAGGCAATGGTCATTGTTGATTCATCCCATGCCATTCAAAGATCAATGTTTGGCATTCAAAAGTGAACAAAACTAGTCATGAGCACTTTGTTCACACACATGAATATTAATGGTGGAATTGAAATATATCTATGAGATTGTCTTTGGTTTCTACATCAAAGGGTATTCATAAATAGTGTCTTTGGTTTCTACATCAAAGGGTATTCATAAATAGTTGGTAACAAATAAAAGGTAACAACAAGGTGGTACATTTCAAATGGTATTCCTTATTATGCCATCTTTTTTGTATGGAGGGAGGAATATTTGGGATAGGGCTTTGCAATTGAGGTTCAATGATGACAAGAATATCCCACTCTTAGTGGAGTGTTGGACATACATATGGGATATGCAATATCAAAATTCAAATTATGTAGTGTTCGAAGAATGCTTTGAGGTAAATCTTGAGATATCTAGGTGCAAAATCAAATAGGTTGCTAAAGGAAATCATGGACCTATTGAGACCAAAAGATATGGTGTGTGAGTTGGGAATTCAACATAATTAGGGGGATTGATATCTCCACTCAAACATTGCAATGAAAAGAGTATATGGCTCTCCAGTGAGGCTGCATATTCTGCCAAGACATGTGCCAAGGAGGATGACATACTAGGAAATTATTTGGTAGCTCAATGAGTCTGACAATACTCATTTGAGAAATCACAAAAAGGATCATTTTTTCTTGCTTCTATTAGGTTTTTGATTTTTCCATCACCAACAAGGAGGGATTGGAATTATTGTATCCTTTATTATAGACTTACAGTAGAATGGGCTTAGACATCAAAATATATTGTGACCTTGAAAGTTTCATCAACCAAATTAGAATAAATGCAAAAAACATCAAATTTCTACCATAATGTACTCTATGCAAAGGATGCAATTAGAAATTTCTTGTCCGAAGATGAGGTGAGGACCAAAAAAGAAAAACGAGCTACAATTTTGAAAGGGGAACAACAAATTAGAAGGAAGACCCCAAATATCTAGGAGCCTTTCATGAAATTGATAATCATATTGCCAAGATTAGGGTCATAATTGGCAATGCAAATACCCTTGCATATAAACCTCTTGTTGTACCAGAAAGGAATCTTGAAGAGAGGCCACATCAAGAGGAAGATCCACAAAAAATAGTAAAAATCTGCCACCCTAGAGAAAAGGCTACAATTCACATCACAACTCAATGAGCACATGAAGAACCTACAAAATCAATTGCATCTCCTTTTGAGAGGCCTAATAAGAAGAGAAAGGTTGTGCAACCATTAGTTGCATAGGGGAGAATGTAATAGGAGAAGAGGTAAATCAAATTATGCCATCTCCTCAAAAAATACAAATCCTTTTTATACCTCAAGATAGATTGGCTATAAATATTAGAGGTTGGGAAGAGGATATAAATGAATTAAGAGCCTTAGAATGCACACAATTTATATCTGATGATCAATTTGTTGTCCAAAGAATTTGAGGACTCTATGATAAGGTTAAAAAGGGAGGAGTTTCAAAGAAAGTTTAATAAATCCAAATGAGAAGAAAATCTAGCATAAATGGAGGTGATAACAAAATAAATTATGTAGTAGGATGACTTTAGGGTCACTAATATCACTCCAAAAGAGGGAAGGAAAATAGTGTAGGATAGTGGATTTCTTCTATTGCCTAAATGGGACATTAACTCAACAATAGAATTAGATAAAATCAAGATGCAAGATGAAGAGGCCTTTGCTACAGAGGAGCAAGCAAAACAAGTTTATTTTGGCTTTGGTTTTAGTACCAAATATGAGACCTTAGCTATTTGGGTCATGGCCCCAACAACGAATAAGCCATAGGTGATAGGCAGTATAAAGGACTTAACTAGAAGAATGATAGTCAAGAGGTTATCTAACACCTTTTCTCTCCAACTAACTTATCTTGTTGTAAACACTGCTTTATTTAGTGAAGTTGCCACAAGGAAATTGCAAGTTGATTTTGATAAGCTACATGCAAATCATTTAAAATTGATGAAGGAATACAATAAGGTATAGTCCTTGCTACCATCTCCTCATGTTGATGATGTACCAATAATCACCACTCCTCCAAGCTCAATAGATACATCAACTCAAAATAAAGAGATTTTGTCCTTGAAAATAACTCAAGGAGCAATTACAAATTTGATAGATGAATGTGAAGTTAACATTCCTACATGGTGAATCCTTGATGGAAAGAGTTCAAAGTGCTTCGAGTGGTAATGGGCACGGAGCTGGGTTTTTGAATTTTGAAGACGATGATGAGGGAGATGAAGTCGATTATGATGGAGATGATGGGTTCCTGGAGGTTGCAAAATCTTTTTTGTGGTCTTGGTTGGTGTCTCCTAGACTGGTCGAGCCTGTGCTCGAGCGTTTTTCTAAGGAGACCATCTTGTTGGTTCCTGTTGTGGTTTGGGAGCTCGTTGTGAAGCCCCTTGGGGCTGTCGTGGTTGTCTTGGTTGTTGGCCGGTTTGGTTCGCTAGTGTGTGTGCAGGGGAGGTTCTCTTGGCCTTCTCCTTGCTCTGTTCCCTTGTCTCCTATTCTGCCCATGTTGTACGCCTCCTGGTTGGGGCCTCTCACTGAGTGTGACTTTGGTTGTCTTTGGGTCACCCACTCTGCTGGTGACTGGGTGTGATTTGGTCTGGTGGACTATTTTCTGCTCGACTCCCCTGTTCCCTCCCTTGTGGTGCAGCTGGGGGTAGTTTTGTCCCTTCTCATGCTTTCGTGGGTTGGTGACATGGTTGGGTTGTTATTATCTTTTTACTTCTGCTTCACTGGGGTGGTCTGGGCTACTCTTCTTTGCAGAAGACGTGTTCTTATGGTCTCTGGATTGGTGTGATGATTGCTTTTGGTATGCCTTGGGATTTGCTTGCTTTGTGTAAGTTGCTCTGCTGCTCGTGGATGAAAAGTAGAGCTTTGTGTATGATGCCCTGCTTGCTTTGTGTAAATTGCTCTGTTGATCTTACTCTTTAGTGGCCCTGATTTCGACTATCTGGGCATGGGTGGTTTGGAGTTGGTTGTTTTTTTGGGCTACTTTGCCTGTGGTGAAGGTTGTGTTGGTTCATGTCAGAACTGTTGTTGAAGCTCCTTTGGAGTGTTGGTCCCCTATTTATGTGATGTTGCAGTTGGCTGACCTCCCTCTATAGAGGTGTTCGGTGGGAACTATCTTGATAGCTCCTTTGCTTCTTTGGTGGTTTTGGAGACCCTGCCCTATTTTGTTGGGCTGGGTTTTGTGCTTCAGAAAGGCTTCCTGGTTGGTGGAAGTTGGTGTTTTGGTGACTATGTGTGGTGGGTGGAGGGGGCTCTGCTCAGTTCTGGTGTTTCCTTCTCTCTTTGGTTCTTGCTACGCCGATGTTGCTTGGTTTGGCCACGTTCCTTTGTGGTTGGCTGTGGGTTTTCTGTTGGTGGGGATTCCCCTGGGTTGTTGGTTACCCCTTGTGGTGGATAGTGCTCTATCTGAGGAAGGAGTTGATGGTTATTTAGTGTTTTGGGTTGATTTTGGTGTTGGTGGGGAGGTTGTTGTTATCCTTCCTATTGTTTCTTCCATTTGGATACCTTGGGAGGAGGTTGTTTCCTATTTTACTGGAGTTTTTTCTTTCTACCTTTTTCTACATTTGTTTTATTCTATTGAGGTGAATATTGCTCCTCTTAAGGTGGAGCCCTCTCCTATTGAGGTGGAGCTAGTGGTTGTAGGATTGGTGGGAAGTGCTTCTCTCCTTTACTTGTTCCTTTCGAGGTGGATCATGCTTGCTCTGGAGGGAGGTCTCTTTGGTAGTTCGGGTCCCCACTTCTTCCCCTCCTTTAGAGGGGAGCCCCATCCTTTTGAGGTCGTTTTGGGGTTAATGTTTGGTTGGTTGGCTCAGTTTGAAGAACGCTTCTCTTCCGCTTGTTGTAATATACGTTGGTACATATTAAAGTGCAGAAGGTCTGATGTAGTCTAGCTATTGTAGGGGCTTGTGTCATGGTTGGTTCAGACAGTCTTAAGGGCTTGTTGTGTTATGGGTTGTTTCGTGGCTCAAATCCTTTGTTGTTTCTTGGTCCTTGACTTAGGAATGTTGTCTGTCCTAAGTGTTTTGTTGCGCCTGGTTTTGGTATAAGAATGGGTGGTTAGTCTTCTTTGTCTCAAGACTGTTGTTGTTCTGAGTATTCTATATCCCTTGGTTATCTGCTGACCAAGTGTTGTTTGTTGTTTTGTTGTGGTTCTGTAGTGTTTCAATTGTTTTCTTAGTTCTGTTAAGGTTATTGATCCTTTCAAAACCTTGCTTTCCTGATCTTTTTTGGCCCTTTAGGCTCATTGTGTAAAGGGTACAACACCATGTAAATGTTGCTTATCTTATCAAAAACTCAAGGAGCAATTACAAGAGGCAAAATAAGAAAAAAGATAAAAGGGTGATTGATATATTGGATAATTAATAGACTTGAAGATACATGGTAGGGGTACAATAGCTTAAAGAATGCATACATTGAATACTTGCAACATCACGAAAGTTTGAAGGATAATTTAGGTAAGTGGATTCCTAGAATGTTATCAATACAACAAGCCTATAAATATGCCAAACATGACCCAAAAATCCCAAATGGCCTTGATAGCACAAATGAAATAGTTGGTTTACTAGAAGTTACATTTTATCAATCAAGACTTGAACACAAATTGAAAGGTAGGTTAAAATTGTTGGAAGACATGGAATAGAAAATCATGCCAAGTATTTTGGATAGTCTTGGAATCATCAAGCCATTTATCCATTGGAAGAGTTAGTTTGGCATAACTATTCCTTCTTTGTGTTCATTCATTTGTGCTTGTGGGGAGATAGATTTAATATTATTAAACAACACAATGGATGAGCTTATTGGGATAAAATTTAGCCTTGATGGTTCAAATAAGGTGCTAGGGCAATACTGGATGCTAAATATACCACACACATGGAAAAAATTGCAAAGGTGTTGGCATTCCAAAGGCCCGTAGAGAGTACTTTTGCTTCCTAGCTAGAAAAGTATGATGAATAAGAGTAGATTGTTTCTTCAATTGGTCATCTAGTTTGAGTGTCAACTTCCTAATTGGATAGATGACATAGTGGACGTTTTTCTCTTCAACAATATTTTGGAGCAACTCCAAGTATTCATTTTCAACTTTTTGGCTTTACTCACGTCTTCGGGTTTCAAGTCTGAGTTTCAAACAACCTCAATAACTTCTGTGGTCAGTTATGAAAAGGAACTTTATTTTGTAACATACTTTGTTCCTATTATGTCCTAATGGAAGTGTAAAAGTGTCAAATGTAAAATGAAACACGTGTCATGTGACTTGGTTCGGGAGCCCATGTGCTCGCTTTTTCTATATAAGGGGAATTGTGCCTCATTGTTAAGGATCTCAAATATTTTTTGAGTGGGATTAGTCTAAAGTTATCATGTTTAGGTCTTGGTGTTAGGGAAAGATAGTATATAAATAGAATTTTCTGAATTACCAATGTCCAACTTCGGTTGAATTATATGAAAACATGATTCAAATGTGATTGTCTCTAATTTGTAACACAATTTTCTATTATGAATAAAATAATCGATTTATTGAGTTCATTTTTATAATCTATGTTTTAATTATTTTATGGATTATTTTATGTTTAAGGAATAGAGTAAATACTTTTAACAAATACTGGGGTGTCGTGTTGCTAGGGATCATTACGTAGAATTGCATCGAATGCCATACGTCTAGGATATTTTATTTCAAGCCAATAATGTTGATTATCCACTAAAATATGTTTGATTATTGTTAGGAGGAGTTTGCACGACTAATTAACTCTGTAGATAAGAATAGGAATTGGTATTAATAGATTAAATCCTTTCAAATTTTAGGATAAATCTTTAAAATGAAAAATCTCAAACAATTACTTAAGCTATTGTTAATTATTTTGTGTTCTCATGCTTGGATCTAAGGATATACAAGGAATTTAGCTAGTTTATGTGATTTATTTTACAAATCCTTTTCATAACATATGAGAACTAATTTGTTAAGTCAAAATCTTATTAAAATTACTTGTTATTTTGTGATATTGCTAATAGGGATACCCACCTTGGTCTGTAAAGCCTAAAGTGCTAAAGGAGTTCAAGTACTTGTTGGTTGGACAACCTCTTAGAGTTATTGATCATTAGATATGGCTATTCTTTAGAGAATTATAGGAATCGGTTGGAAAACACCAAAAAACTGGTCTCTACCAAGGAAATTTGATTTGTAGTTGCATTCTTTAATCTTTCCAAAAATAGTGCTTATTTGTGGGTTGAGTTTGAGATCATTGACATAATTGTTGTCCATTATCAAGATCTTGTATAATTGTTGGTGCAGTAATTCATCTCTATACTTAGTGATATTTAAGGCCCTCTTTCTTACAAGCAGGTGGAAAATCTAAAACTTCAAATTTAAGACATATAGTTTGAAATCACACTTTCAATATGGATGGAAGAATATCACTATTCCAAATTGGTCCTTGCAAGAAATTGGCAAGATAATTTTTGAATCAAAGGAAAACATGGAGGGCCAAAGATACAAGTAGGCCCATCACCCCTATTGACTATTTTCCTAAATAAACTATGAAGATAAATGATAAGGCTACATCCCCTCAAAGTGGTGTAGAACCCTTGTTTTGAATGTTGAGTTCTTAAGTGATGAAAGAAACTAGAAGGGCCCTAAGTATCATGAGTTCTTAAATAACCTTAAGAGAGAGAGAGAGAGAGAGAGAGAGAAGAGAGAGAGAGAAGAGAGAGAGAGAGAGAGAAGACTCTTTTCTCAGAGTAATCATCAAAGAAATAATCCTACCAAGGGTGTCCTTGTAAATCCTGTTGTTGAATCATCAAGATAGGATGGAGATAGTTATTTATATAATGATCCTTCTATTTTTGGTATCAAGATTTATAGTGATGCAAAAATTGTACTATTTATCCAAAAGAATCTGCATTTGAGAAGCACATTGAGAGTGAAGATGAATTGCTCAAGGAGGTAAATGAGCTCAAAGTAGAACTAGATAGAATTGAAGCAATGAGGATAAGAGATGACTTGAAAAGGAGAATTGATGCTTTGATAAATGTTGGTCTACCTGGTAATCCTACAAATTCGGGAACTTTAGCTTAGAATAGTATTATTACAAATGCATCCTAGAGCCTTAGTGTTGCAAAATTTGGAGGTTCAAATCTGCAACCAAGGACTATCCTAATTCCTTCTATTGCCCCAATTTCACCCAATAAATATAAATCCTTTTATAAATCTAAACCCAATTCCCCCTGTCAATTTTAATGTTCTTCCATTGAATGTTAATGTTGGAAGATTAGGTCAGTAACTAGGGTATAACCCTAATGTAGGACATGTTGGTGGACAAGGAATTAATACATTGGGAGGTCGTGTACCTGTTTCTTAGGAAAATGTTCAATCTAATTTGTGGTTGGTGGTAATATTCAAGGTATAAGACCTTTGTACCTTGAAAGATACAAGTAGTTATATTTCACTAGCATCCTACAATATCCAAATGCAATTTTAAATGAGTTAAGAACTACTTTATGTTTGGTGTTACACCTCGTTTCTAAGTTACCAGATATCTTTTACCTTTACGAGTAAATATGTTTTTAATGCATGATTATATTTTGATGAAATGTCAATGGATGAAAAGAATATATGAGTATGTGTTATGATGAATTACTTTTAAAATGCTTTAAGGATGTTTATGATAAATGATGAATATGATTTTCATGTAATCAACTAACTTTGTTCATGTTGCACTAAGTTGGATGTAGGAAAGATTTGAACCCTCCAGAGAGGAGAGGGAGAATATCACCGAGGAGAGGAAGTTGGTATGGAAACACCTGGTGTACCTATCTGAGTAGACACACACACTCATTGCCTAGGTTAGACAAGCCTTGTCAAGTCAATTGAGCTATGTGTCAGTAAGTGTTAAACCTTGATGATAGCTTTTCGGGTTGACAAGAATGTTTGGGTGTCTTTCTTTGATTCGCTTTCATTGTTTAGTCAATTTGATTCATAGTGTGAAAATCCTTTTAATGAGCATGAGATATATTTTTTGTATTTTAATATATATAAATGGATATGTTTTTATATTATATATATATATATATAAATATAAATATAAGCATACAAAAGTATATATATTGATATATATACATATTATAATACAAAGTTATTATAATATATATATAAATATATATATATATATATAAATATATATGTGGAATGTTATATGCATATTATAATGCGATGGAAATAGATATAATATAACATGTTATGAAAATGTAACTACTGTTATAAAGTATGCACAAGGCAGCCACGTAAGGCTGAGTAACCACACATAGAGTGGAGGGCAAAGTGTCATGCCAAAAGGAAAGATGGCGATGGAAACTAATAGCTATTTGGAAGCATTTAAAAGTAACAGTTATAAAACCATAAGCCGCCTACATAGGGTGCATAAGTTGTAAGAGTTAAAAGGCAGAAAAAGCTATGGCAGAGTAAGTATTCAAACAGGAATATATAAAGCTCCCATGCAACTTTTAAAAGAAAGCTTTGACTTGATAAAATAACATGTGATGTGCTTGAAAAATCCACGACTTAGGTAGAAGAATAAACTGACTATGTTTTGGACTCCATACGTGCTATGTTATTGAAGCTTTTTACTGAGTTATTGAACAACAAATCACAGGTAGAAATAGTCAGTTGGGGTCGTGGCATTTGAAGGAGACATTTGAGAGTTTTTAAGAGATAAAATTGAAACTATTTTGATCAGCAAAGCCCACAGCTGGCAAAGGGAAGAGAGGTGGCGTGAAACTTAGCTTTCTTTCAGCTGGAAACTACTTTCCAATTCTGTATAAATAGAAGGCGGTAGCTTGGTGTTTGGTTGTTCATTTTCTATGTTCTTTCTTGAGTGAATTTGTGTTGTTCATTTGTATTCTTTTTGGTGAGTTTGAGAGTATTTTATTTTGTGAATTGAGAGCAGTTTATATTGTGAGTTAAGAAGTAGATTATTTTGTGAGTTTTGAGAGCTTAGAATACTTGTTTAGAGTGGGGATACATTGAGTTTAGAGGAGGCAACAAGCTAAGACATTTGCATTGAGAAAGGAGGAGATATTTATACCAAGAATGCTTTAGATATTGCTAACTCTTTCCCTTTCCCTTTCCAAATTTGAAACTATGTTTTTCTACTATTTGGAAGTGTTTGTACAATCGTTGTTTGCATATTGAATAGTTCATGAAATTCTTATGCATATAGCAAAATATATACAAGCTGGTTTGAGGAATCTTAATAGCATGATATGTAGTCATTCTAGATGTAGTACTTGATTGAATTAGTAAATTGAAGTTAAATATAAGGTATTATGATAATATCTAAAATTTTGTATGTATTGCTTGAATAAGTTATATTGTTTTTGAAATGGAAATTATTGATATCATGATAGAAGTATTATGTCATCTTTATCTAGGGTATGATGCTATGAATAACTATGTAGGTAGTTTATCTATGGGTGGAGAACTTACATTCTCAATTGTTTATAACCCTTGAAAGTAGGAGATTAGTTTATTCCCAAGGTTAGGGTATACATTTAAATGTGTCTATATTGATATTCAACAATAGGGTTGAAAAATGGATAAGAGATATATACGTTCAAGTTACCTTTTTAAATGATATTATCTTATACTTGACCAAGAGTCTATACCTATTCATGGTATTCTAATCTTAAAGGAGAGGATTTTATGTCATGGCAAACCAAAGCTATAATGTGAGGAGATTTTAAGGTGCAGAAGCATGAACTCCTCTCAAGCAGAAAATGTCCTCCATATTAGGTATGAACTTATCATACATTTTAACATGTGAATATATGTGTCATATTGGGGGAAAGGATATATGATTGTTTATGAACATACAAACATAGGTACCTTATATAAATTTTGCAAAGGATGATTTGGAAAGAACCATGAGGAAATTGGAGATTAGTTGAAAGGTCCTTATTTGAATTATTAAAAGTTAAATACCTTATTATGGTAACTTATTATGGGATATTACTACGAACATAAGATTTTACATTGAATCAAATCTAATGATAATTAATTCCAAGGATAACCAAATTGATTATGGCATCTTAGAAGGATGGAGCCATACTAGATATGTCAACAGAGTCTGAAAATCAATACAAAGAAGTAACCTTCAAATCAAGTTTAATTTTGAATTCTTATACATATCGACATATTGATAGTGCTTTAGGTTGAGACCAGATGTGTCTAGTTGGCGACATGGTGTCATAAATATTAACTAATCATGTATGAACTAGGAGAATCTTTACCCCCATGATTAAAATAAAGAACTTGAATAAGAGGCAGTTGCTAGTCCCAATATTGTTATAAGCATGTAACAGGGTATTCAAGAGGTTGGGTCAAACCTAATTAGTCGGTTAGATCAATGTAAGTGTGTTACCACTTTTAAATGGAATTGTATTTATGTTATTTAAATCTTGAGGTCAAACCAAGAAATGAGTTATTCACAGGTCACTAGAGTTTCCATGTTGAGCGAGGGGGTGGATAAACATACGACACTGCTTCATAGAAAGTGGATTTATTATATATATGAAAACCTTGCCCAAAGTAAGTGTAAAATTCACTACATACACTTTTTTGGTTCACTGTGAGCTAGGATTGCATAGCTAGTCGGGAGTGTCATGCATAGTTGGTAGGTATCCATAGTATGACAATAAATAGTTATGTAGGACACAACACCATGCTTAGGTAGGCATTTATGGATGGTTTCCATACCAAACTCTTCATTGAAGGGTAGGGCCATCTATTGGTTAGGAGATGTGCAGGGGACTGCTTAAGTCTGTGATTGGAGGAAAAGCACTTGGGTGATGCTCTCCCTCTTGCAGTTGGCAGTTGAGGCTTGTGAAGTAGAAAAAGATGAAGATGTGTGATTCAGATATGGACATCTTGACCATTATACTCTTGTACCATTTAGCTCTTGTAAGCTATGAAATTGTAAATATGATTTTGAATCTACTTGTAAATTGTATTTGAAAAATGAGTTCATTATATGGGATTATGTAATGTTATTTCATCCATGCAATGTAATATGAAATAGTTTATTTCAAATGCGTAAATGTGTTATTGAAAAGGAAAATTTGATTTCCATGTTTTGAGAACTTGAACTATTCACATTCTGAGTTAAATATTAGGTAAAATCAATAGGGTAAAATTTGGTCATGTTACATGTGGTATCTGAGCTACCAGGTTGAACACTTGGACCTATGAGCTCATTACGTAAGTTTTTCCTTAAAAATTATCAATAGCAAACGTTTGAAAAATTTTTATGACAGGATGATAGGGAAAAGAAGAATAAGGAAAATAGTAAGGAATTCAATTTCCCAAAATTTGTCTAACTTTGGGACAAAGAGAGAGTCCTCCCAAAGATTAAAACTCCTAAACCAACAACTCATAGAGAGATGCCCTTGGATTGTGGAAGGAATGCACCTGGGCTAAGTAAGAAGGTTGTGTATATTGATACAAATTCTAAATTAAAAAAATAAAATTGTTAGAATAAATTGAAAAACTTCAAACGAAGTAGAAAATTCAACATATTATAAATTAGAACCAACTAGGGAGGTATCTAGGAGGTGGGACAACCTTCTAACAATGCTGATTCAAAACAAGATTAAAATCTAGCAATGATAATTGAAATCATTAATGAAAGTTGGCACCTTAGAGTAAAGGTCAAAGACCAGAATGGGTCAGAAAAGAAGCAACTCACAAAAGTAAAGATTAAAACTAACATGATCCCACCAACCAGAATGGACATGGTTAATTTGGAGTTAAGACTTGAAAATGAGAAAAGAAACCGAATAACCCTTGAAGTGTCTAAAGGTTATGAGAAAGATTAAATCACCAAAAATGATGGACAAAATTTCTTAGGAAGGTTGGTTGTAAGGAAAAAAATCGGACAGTAAAGCAGGTTGACCAAGACAAGAGCTCAGGAAGAGCAATGTTTGATTGATGTTCAGATTGAGCTTCTAAGTTTGACAAATGAAAGTAAATCTATGCCAATTCGTTTATGATCATTTGAAGGCTTTCTAGGGGTAAATTGGATATGGAAGAGACTATAATGTCAATTCAAAAGAATAATTAAGTAACCTAGGGAACAAAAAGTGTCTGCAAGATATACCAAGGAGGGTAAGATAAGGCAAGTAACAGTCATTCAACTATAGAAAGCCAATCAAGAAGAATGTTAAATCATTTTGATCAACTTGGAGAAAATAGAAGAATACCAAGAAATCAACTTTTAAGATGATTCAATGTTTTATGAGTCTCAAAAGCACCAAGGAGGGGAAGAAGAGAAGTATATGGATAAAAAAAAAATCGAATACAGATATGTACCCCATTCAACAAAATTTGATGATGTATTTCCAGACTTAGAAAACTTTTGACATGGTTTTTCGAATCAAAAACCCTATATGAAAATTTACTTATGACCACAACAAAGTTGTTGGAGTTAAAGGCTTAGCTATAGAATCTATTATAAAAATATTTGAATGGTTAGGGAAAATTCAGAGGTGTTGGACCAAGTAAAAGTGAAGTAATTACGACACCAATTCTATGAGTTCCTAATTTGGAAGATCAATTTTTGGTTACCATTGATGCCTTGGAAAAAGGATAAAGTGGTATGCTTATTTACAAGAGGCAAGTTATCACTTATGAGTTGAGGGGATTGAAGTTATATAAAATGTTGTCACATGGAATTGCACCCTGTTGAACGAGGAGTTTAGCATTCCAGTGAAACAATGGAATTAACCTCAAGGTGTGGGACCTTGCGGATGAGGTTAGATCTCCAGAGAAGGTTGAATTCCTATCAAAACTAGGTGCAACAAAGACTGGTCCAACCCAGCATAGTAAAACTCTAAACTAACCCTAAACTATGAACTACATGAAAAAAAGGGAGAAGGAGGACTGTTGAAAATAAGAAGAAAAAAAAGTGATGCACCAAGTCTTAAAGTGTTTTTTCCTACTTCTACTACACAGGGTGTCAAAAAAATCGCTTGAGAAACTCACACAGTTATCTGCTTTATCAAATTTACAAGGGAATCATGAAGGCTAAGAGTCTGAAAGATCAAAAGGGGTAGAGGTTACCCACAATTAGCACTTTTACAAAAATCTAGCACAATAATACAACCTGCAGAAAATGATAAAAAATAATGCATGCATAGAGGTATTAGACAATACACAAGATATAAGCATAGAAAAAAGATAGCACACATGATATTTTATTGATACAAAGGCATGGAATCCAATTTTACAATCACATAATGCTAGAGTAGAATAAGCCTATTAGAGAAAATCCAGGGAAGAACCCTTTGAAAATATGCAAGTGTTTCCTTTATAGCTTAGGCATAACTTAGTTGACTCCAACCAAACCCTAACCCTCACTGGGGTTAGCAAATAGTAGAAATCCATCTAGGTAAGATTTGAGGCGACCGGGTCATGGAAAAACATGCTGGAGGACAAGCTCTAGGTGTGCACCATACCTTGCAATAAAATTTGTGGCTGAAAATCCCTCTAAAATACTCCCATAATTTCAGTGATCTGGGTATGGGGCAAGAAGCAAGGACAATAATTAGCCATTAATGAGCATGGTGCCCATGAGATCAACCACAACCATAAAGAAGTGTAGTAAATTATGTCCTTGAGCCTTGAAAGTCAAACAAGTAGGTGAGAAATTCGCTCAAGCATTAATGGCATTGTCCCAAAAAAAACATGTCAAATTATAAAAATTTCGGGCATCGGGCTCAAAAGGAACATTTTTCCATCGAGAAATAAATGGTTTGAAGCCCTAAAAATGTGTCTCTATCAAAATTCAAGCATTGGGCCTACCTCATACCTCTTGTCGCAGGTCGAGAAGCTGAAGATCGATGCTAATAACTGTAAAAAATGGAACCTATCGAGGGTCAAACATTGGGCCTACCTCAAACCACGTGTTGAAGACTGGGACGAGGGAAGACAAAACCGTGAAGTTTGAAAGTTGCTCCCTATCGAGCATCAACAATCGGGAGGAAGGGCTACCTCTTACCGCGTAAGAGGTGAGGAGCAAGGTGGAAGCCCGACCATCGATGTCTGAAGGATATATAGTCGGTCAAATGGGTTTGGAAGAAGTATGGAAGTAAATAGATAATAAGCCTGATCTCCGATGTCTGAAACATGAGATCAAGGATTAGGATTCAGGGAGAAGGCTTATGCCTTTCCGTAGATGCAAAAAGAGTAAAGAGGAAGATTGACACTCGACACCCAAAAGAAGCCATCGAAGGTTAAAGGTCGAGGAGAGATCTTCCTTTGTATTGAAAGAAGGTAAGAGGGAAGGTGAAACCCCAATGTCCGATGCCCAAAAAATTACTGATGGAAATAAAAAATAGGAGGGAGGAGATGAGTGATAAGCAAAAAGATTGTAGATGATAAGAGGAAATCTCATACCCTGAAGTATGAAATGCAACACTTAGAAAAATCTTGAAAGACTTAATTGAGATTCGATGGTCGGGTGGGAGGTTTATGGCCTACGAAGGGAAAGTGGTAAGGCTTAAAGGGTAAGGCTGATGGCCAACACCCAAAGCACTTAAGTGGGAAAAGAGGATGAAGGTGGAAGAGATGGAAAGGAGGAGTGATAAGTAGAAGCATACCGGGAAGGAGGGAAGTGACAACCCGAAAACTTGAAACACCTTAGACTTAGCCAATTTTAGGACTTTTTCAAGGGAAACTCATGCAATATGACCCATGTGAGATCTCTTGAATCAGTTTTCAATTATGGATCATCAAGATGGTATAAAATGGCAACATAAATGAAACCATGCTCCACATGATTTTGAGCTATCAAAAATCATTCATGTTTGGTAACTATGTGAGCATCAATTGTTTGGACAACTTTTGGAGTTAATAAAAAAATAGCATGGTCTAAAAAGAATTGTTACTCAACCAATTTAAATGCTCATCAAAGGATATGGCTTGAGTTGAAAGCAGACTATGACTTTGAAATCAATTATTTAAAGAGAAAAAAAACCAAGTTGTGGATGCCCCAATGTCGAAGGAGACATATCTCCTCGACGAAACTTATTTATTATATTTTCAAGAATCAAGTGTGGCATAAGTCCAAGGAAGATGCTTCATTTAACTCAAATGGACTACTAATAATAAGAGGAAGAACCTAAGTACCAGACTCAAAGGAGTTAGGGAATAAGGTGTGCTAAGAAGTATAACTGGTACCATATTTAGGATAATCTAGAGTGACAAAATTATTGACTGATGTGAACCCACTATATTATGGAAGGAAACAAAGAGAGATGTTGTAAGGTACATAGAAGGTTGTCCAAAATGCTAGAGGGTGAAGACAGGATGTCATCACCTGGTAGTAATTTTATAGTCTTATGAAATCTTACAAAGGAAGTGTCAGATCATTACTATAGTTTTGATCTTCCTATGTCAAAAATTTGGCATAATGTTATTCGGTAGTGGTGGACAGGCTCATCAGGGTAGCCAATTTCATATTGGAAAATTTGATAGGTAGAGAACGATTCATAACTACAAATTTGTGTAAAGTAGTGTTTGATTGCATGGTGTTCTTGAGAAGGTTATCTCAGACAGGGACACACAAGTAACGATAAGGTTTCGAGTAAACCATAATCACCTTGTTGAAAATTCAATTGAAAATAAGCTCATCTTATCACTCTAAGATAGATAGTCAGATAAAGAAAGGGGGAAACCAAGTCCTAGTGGATTTATAGATTATTTTTATTATAATAATTCCTATCATTCCACAATAAAAATTTGATCCATTTGAAACATTATATAAAAGGAAGCGTTGAATTCCTATAAGCTGGGATAAGCTAGGAAATAGAATTATCCTTAGTCTAGAAATGTTGTCAGAAATGGAAGAGTAGATCAAGATGATCAAGGGAAGAAATAAGCGAAGAAGAATGATAGGTAGGAAATCTTTGTTGATACAAAGCATGAGTCAAGTAGCAGTACTATTATGCTTGAGATTGGTAGGTGGCTAGGAGCAATACTATTATGCTCAAGATGGACATTGGTGCTAGTGATGGTCGTTCTTGGTTTTTGAGTTGTCTAATGGTGTAGAAGTCTAGAGAAAAGGATGGGACCCATGGTATAGTGCATAATGCATCGACATTTCTTTTCTATTTTGGTTGCACTAAGGGCAAGTGTGTGTGTTAGCCATTGTGAATGTGTTTCCAGTCACTGTGGTATATGTGAAATGTATGGGCCAATCACTTTTGTACTTATTATGTACATATGAGTCATTATTAATGTACTTGTGATGAATAGTTCCCAGGAGAGAAAGTTTGTTTAAAATACAAAAGTTCTTCCAATGTGTTAGCAAGGTGACTTAGTGCAAGGTCCACGAAGGACGAGATTGCAGAGGACAATG
Source organism: Sequoia sempervirens (assembly GCA_007258455.2). Classification (NCBI taxonomy): domain Eukaryota; kingdom Viridiplantae; phylum Streptophyta; class Pinopsida; order Cupressales; family Cupressaceae; genus Sequoia; species Sequoia sempervirens. Next base: position 30,710,853 of record VDFB02000008.1, on the reverse strand, counting down.
CTACGAGGGAAGATTATTATGAGAATAAAACAAAAAATTACCTATTTCTTACATGATTTTGAAAATTGAAAGTAAAACCTTTATTTGACTTTATCTATATGCTATGATACTTTACATCAATAGAGAGGATGATACTTAAGGGGGGGTATGTTACACCCTGATTCTAAGTTACCCGATTTCTTTTACCTTTATGAGTAAATATATTAATATTTCATGATTATATTTTGATGAAATTCCAATGGATGAATGGAATATATGAATATATGTTATGATGAATTCATTTTAAAATGTTTTAAGGATGTTTACGATATATGATGAACATGATTTTCATGGTATCAGTTAACTTCATTCATGTTGCACTAAGTTGGATGCAGGAAAGATTGAAACCCTCCAAAGAGGAGAGGGAGAGTATCACTCAGGAGAGGAAGTTGGTATGGAAACCACTGGTGTACCTATCTAAGTAGACACACACATTCACTACCTAGGTTAGACAAGCCTTGTCAAGTCATTTGAGCTATGTGTCGGTAATTGTTAAGCCTTGATGATAGCTTTTCGAGTTGCTGGGAATGTTTGGGTGTTTGTCTTTGATTGTATTTGATTGTTTAGTCGATTTGAGTCAGTGTTAAAATCCTTTTAATGAGCATGAGATATATTTTATTTATTTAAATATATATAGATGGATACATATATATACATATTATATATGTGTGTGTGTGTGTGGTATGATATTAAAATAATGATAATATATAAGTATATATGTATATATATACATATTTAATTAAATGACACATATAAAAATATAATTGTATGAAAGTATATGGATTGATACTACATATTATAATACAAAGCTTATATATATATATATATATATATATATATATATATATATATATATATATATATAAGTTTGTGTGTGTGTGAAATGTTATACGCATATTATAATGTGATGCAAATAGATATAATATAATATGTTATGAGCACATAACTACTATTATAAAGTATGCACAAGGCATCCACGTAAGGTTGAGTAACCACACATAGAGTGGAAGGTAAAGTGCCACGCCGAAAGGTAAGATGGCGATGGAGACTAATAGTTGTTTGGAAGCATTTAAAAGTAACATTTATAAAACCATAAGCTGCCTACATAGGGCGCATAAGTTGCAAGAGTTAAAGGAAGAAAAAGTCACAATAGAGTAAGTATTCAAACAAGAGTATATAAATCCCATGCACAAATTTTAAAACATGTGTTATGCTTGAAAAAACCACGACTTAAGAAGAAGAATAAATTGACTATGTTTTGGACTCCATGCGTGCTATGTTATTGCAACTTTTTATTGAGTTATTGAATAGAAAATCTGTTAGAAATTAGGATCTTAGGATCCTAATCATTATAAACAAGATATAACATAAATAAAATTAGAATAATGCAAACATAGATTTTACACATTACACAAGATATACATGGGGGAAACCCTTTCAGGTAAAAAACCCCATAAAGCATCATTTATTAAAACACTTACAATAATGATCTATTATGTAACATAGACCGAACCTGGGGAACACTTCTCCATACTTCCACATGGCTAATAATACCTCATGTGTATAGTGATAGAATTCACTATCAATCTCCAAATTCCACACCTCTCAAATGAGAGAGGACCTCCTTAAATATAGAAGGAAGGGTGACATAATACTTGAAAGGGTATTAGCCACACATATTCAACAACCCCCATTCATAAATAATCAATAATTTAATTATTAGACTATAATTATTTCAAATGGGATATGCTTAATAAGCATATAATATATAAGGTTTTATAACCTTATATTAGAACGATATATAAATGTTATAAGGGAAACGACCCCTAATCACACTATGTTCTAACACCCTCCCCTTAATGTTAATAGGGGGAATCACATGTCAATTTCCATAAAATAAAAAAAATGAAGTACCCCAGTAATGTAGGTCTTCTTTGATAGTGATAAATAGGGACGCAAATATATGCCAAAATGAAAGTCATGTATTTCGAACTACATGAAAGTCATCTTGTCATAATTTATAATCCCAATGTTTTAAAAATGATGCTATATATGAGGTCTTATAAAGATTTTTATTGGAGCCCAGGTCTCCTAAAATCAACCTCACCATAGGTTCATTACATAGTGCCCGTAGGACTTAATATAATGCTTTTACAAGTGGAAGATTTACAGAGAGAAGAACTTTAATATATGCCGACTTATACATCTATGATTTAGCCATTAGGTGGTGGCATTGGCATGCACACTCCCCCTCAATGGCATCACCTAAGGCCAAGCATTTTATTTGAATTTGGAGAATATAATGCATATATGTCTTATATTATGCCTATTAGGTCTTACATCTAGGATTTATCCATGAGGTGGTTTTATGCACACCCCCCCTCAATGACATCACCTAAGGCCAATCATTGCACATAGGTTCTTATAAGTGATGACTAATATTTCAATATTTTTCTTCTTGCTCATAGGATTCATTTGCTTGAATAGAATTGGAGAGATTATTTTTATGATAAAATACTTTTTTTCTTGAATAGAACTAGAGAAAACTTTTTATGACAAAATATTTTCACTTGAGTAGAACGTTTATGATAGAATACTTTCTCTTGAATAAATTTGGAGAGAACTTTAATGATGGAATACTTTTGCTTGAATACAATTGGAGAGAACTTTTAAATGGAATATTTTCACTTGAGTGCGGTGCCCATGATTTTCAATGTTCTTTTCTCTCTTTGTAAATGAGATTCTTTGGTAAGAGTAAAATAACTCCAATTATCATATAGTGAAGTGGTACTTTTACAAGTATCCATTTAAAGCTCTTTCATAAATCTTCAAATCTGTGTTGATTTTTAGGAGCCACTTTTATATTTTGGGCTTTGATTTAAAAAATATAGAAGATAGTTTTTCTAATGGAATATTTTTGCTTGAGTGCGGTGCCCATGATTTTCAATGCTCTTTTCTCTCTTTGTAAATGTGATTCTTTGGTAAGAGTAAAATAAATCCATTTATCATATAGTGAAGTGGTACTTTTACAAGTATTCATTTGAAGCTCTTTCATAAATCTTCAAATCTGTGTTGATTCTTTAGGAGCCACTTTTGTATTTTGGGCTTTGATTTAAAAAATATAGAAGATAGTTTTTATTAAAATTATTACACCATACATGTAAGAGCACCTACATCATTTATTTTGAAGACATTCTAAAATAGAATCACTAATATAGTTAGTAATAGAGTAATTGAATTGTTGATTTTTTGTGCAAAAAAAAATAATTTAATATACATTTTTCATTTTTTAGTAAGCATATAGTATTCCTCATAAATATAAAATAGTCTAATGATCATAGAAAAAAATCATGCTACTCATCATATAGTAGTGATCCATAAAAAAATTTAAGCTACGGATGAGCTATCATTTCCAAGCTTCGCTCCTCAAACAGTTTTATTAGGGCAATATCCACCCATTATAAGTAGGTTCTTTAAAGCCAATAAATTTAGAGGGTGCTTGAACCTTATAAAAAGATGTTATTAATCCTTAATTCATATAAACTCATTGAATATTATAATCAATTTATTTTACATACAAGGTAATCATTTAAGCATGGAGTCTAAACATATGATAAGATATTTAGAGATGATAATTCTTTAAAATTCATAACCAAAAAACTTCTCTATAGTTAGAATGAAAATAGTAATGATAACATAAAAAGTTGATATATCTAAAGTGTTGATATGTAATCATAAATATAGTTCATATCTTATTTCTCCTATATACATATATACATATATATATTCCTTGAGAACCTTTAATCAATGATCACTATAAGAGGTTCCAAATTTTGAATGCTACATGCCTTGATGTTCTCACAATATATATAATTATTCCATATTTTGGTCTATTTGATACCATTAGCAATGCTATTATATGGTAGATATAGAATGATATTGTATTTTTTTCATACTCTACTTACAATCATTAATTATTGTGTAGGAAGGGGCTAGTTAAAGGGGGTGTTGCATGCTCTGCTTTCTACACATAACTCTTAAATTAGTGGAGCCACTTTTACATGATAAAATCTCACTTTTATTCTTATAATAATTCAAAAATGCATAAATTTCTATTAGCCACAAAGAAAATGATAAAATCTCACTTTTATTCTTATAATAATTCAAAAATGCATAAATTTCTATTAGCCACAAAGAAAGATGATTAATTAATGACAATGAGCCAAAGAAAATGACATACATAATACTAAAAGAATACATTAAAAAATAATATATTTTTTTCATTTATTAATTTTTATTTTACTCAAATTTTAAATGCAATGTAAGTATTATACATTCTTATATATAGGGCTGACCTTATAACATAATTTAGTTTGGGTGGGCTATACCCAAGGCCCAAGTGGTCGATTTTCTTTAATTTTATTTTGTGGGGCTTAATGGTGGAGGTTTACTATAAAGGGCATTGCCATTTGTATAGGGGTGACAACCTTAGATAATTGTGGTGACCATTGTGGCACCTAGTTGTCATCTACACTATAAAATGTCGGTTGTTTTGATGCACCCAACCATGAATTGTGTCTACTAATGCTTCACCTTTAAAGTATTTATTTGAAAATGTTGATATACAATTCACATTAAGAATTTTTAATTTTCACTTACAGGAAATTAATTTTTGATATACAATTGACATTAAGATTTTTTAATTTCCACGTACAGATTTGAAGGAAACTAATTTTGATATATGAATTCATGTTGAATTTTTTGTTTTGTTGAAATGTCCACAATCTTTTATGCTTAGCATTTTATACTTGTGTTTAATTATGGTTGCGACTATTTAATATCTTAGTTTGTTTGAAATTAAAATATTTGGATAAACAAATAGTTTATTTATTAGTCTCACAAGTTAAGATTTTGTTTTAATAAAATGAAGGAAGAAAACTTTGCCCTTCGTGAGACATATCTTCTATGATAGATAGCGAAATAAATATGGATTTATTTTTACTCTGCATTTACAACTTAATATCACACATATTAGTGACCTTACTTTTATGACCTTACACCTATCTATATTTGAATGTAACTATGATTTAGTATTAGTTTTAAAAAATCTTTAATAAAATCTCTTAGTAAGAGAAGAAGCTATTTGGGTTGGGGCCCTAGCTCGGTTGGCTAAATCTTTCCTATTGTAGGAGGTTGGTCACGAGGTCTAGTCTCGCCCATCCCCGTGGTACCGGAGGGCATGTCACACTAGCGCCACCGGTCACGTTAAAAAGTTTACCCAGCGCACTGCAGTTTATATGGGGTCGTGCTACCCAATTCCTGCAGTCTAAAAAAGAGAGAGAGAGAGAGAGAGAGAGAGAAGAAGCTATTTGAGAGAATTTCATGAATATATTGAAAAAAATTTAGTATGCAGATTATCTCAAAACTCATCTCCAAAAAAAATGATAAAAATTTACTAACTTGCTTTGATGAATTGATTATAAAATAATAGAAAACATACTCTAGATGTATCAGCACAAATGAACTTGCACATTTGTTGATTGAACATAAAGAAGCTTCTCATCAATTTCAACATGTCTTCTAATATAATCTGTAAAAAATGATTAGTATAGCCTAACCTACTCTGATACCATGTTAGAAATTAGGATCTTAGGATACTAATCATTATAAACAAGATATAACATAAATAAAATTAGAATATTACAAGCATAGATTTTACACATTACACAAGATATATATGGGGGAAACCCTTTCAAGTAAAAAACCCCATAAAGCATCATTTTATTAAAACACTTACAATAATGGTCTATTATATAACATAGACAGAACATGGGGAACACTTCTCCATACTTCCACATGACCAATAATACCTCATGTGCATAGTGATAGAATTCACTATCAGTCTCAAAATTCTGCACCTCTCAAATGAGAGAGAACCTCCTTAAATATAAGAGGAAGGGTGACATAATACTTGAAAGAGTATTAGTCACACTTATTCAACAACCTCCATTCATAAATAATCAATAATATAATTATTAGGCTGTAATTATTTCAAATGGGATATGCTTAATAAGCATATAATATATAAGGTTTTATAACCTTATGTTAGAATAATATATAAATATTATAAGAGTATGACCCCTAATCACATTATGTTTTAACAAAATCATAGGTAGAAATAGTCAGTTGGGGTCATGGCATTTGAAGGAGGCATTTGAGAGTTTTTAAGAGATAAAATTGCAACTATTTTGACCAGCAAAGCCCACAGCTGGCAAAGGGAAGAGAGGTGGCATGAAAACTAGCTTTCTTTTAGTTGGAAACTACTTTTCAATTTTGTATAAATAGAAGGTAGTAGCTTGGTGTTTGGTTGTTCATTTTCTATGTTCATTCTTGAGTGCATTTGTTTTGTTCATTTGTATTCTTTTTGGTGAGTTTGAGAGCAGTTTATTTAGTGAGCTAAGAGCATTTTATATTGTGAGTTGAGAAGCAGATTATTTTATGAGTTTTGAGAGCATAGAATACTTGTTTAGAGTGGGGATAAGCTAAGTTTAGAGGAGGCAGCAAGCTGAGCCATTTGCATTGAGCAAGGAGCTGCAAGTGATTCATTTGGAGCTATTTATACCAGACATGCTTTAGATATTGTTAACTCTTTCCCTTTCTAATTTTGAAACTATGTTTTGTTACTATTTTAAAGTGTATGTACAATTGTTGTTTGCATATTGAATAGTTGATGAAATGCTTATGCATATAGCTAGATACATACAAGTTGGTTTGAGGAATCTCAATAGCATGATATGTAGCCATTCTTGATTGTATTGCTTGATTGACTTAGTAAAGTGAAGTTAAATATAAGGTATTATGATAATATCTAAAATACTATATGTATTGCTTGAATAAGTTATATTGTTTTTGAAATGGAAAGAAATGATATCATGATAGAAGTATTATGCCATCTTTATCTAGGGTATGATGCTATGAATACCTATATTGGTAGTTTATCTATGGGTGGAGAACTTACATTCTTGATTGTTTATAACCCTTGAAAGTAGGAGATTAGTTTATTCCCTAGGGTTAGGGTATACACTTGAATGTGTTTATATTGATATTAAATAATAGGGTTGAAAAATGGATTATATATATATACATTCTAATTACTTTTTTAAATGATATTATCTTATACTTGACCAAGAGTCTATACCTATTCACAATATTATAATTTTAAATGAGAGGATTTTACATCGTGGCAAACCAAAGCCATAATCTGATGAGATTTTAAGGTGTAGAAGCATAGACTCCTCTCAAGCAAAAATATCCTTCAGATTAGGTATGAACTTATCATATATTTTAACATGTGAATATATGTGTCATATTGAGGGAAAGGATATATGATTGTTTATGAACATACAAACATAGGTACCTTATATAAATTAAATGCAAAGGATAACTTGGAAAGAACCATGAAAAAAATGGAGATTAGTCGAAAGGTCTTTAATTGAATTGTTAAAAGTTAAATAACTTATTATGCTGACTTAATATGGGATATTACTATGAACATAATATTTTATATTGAATCAAATCTAATGATAATTAATGTCAAGGATGGTGCAAGAGCACCATGACACCCTCATGTTTCCATAGTCCAATTTTTGGAGTTTGATTCAAATTGTGATGATTCAACATAGTAATGAGGTCATTAGGGTCATTTCTCACATGTTGAGATTATTAGGTGGTCATTTGAGTATAATTTGTCAAATTTTGTGAAAGGAGAAAAGTTGTCATACAAGTTGCAAAGATGATGCAAACATGGAAGGTGAAAGGTTAGTTGTGTTCTAGGTCGATAGGAGGTAGTTAGAACTGAAAGGTCATATGTAAAATTTCTATAAAAGGCTTTGTAACTAATGGAGAAGGTGTGGGTGATTGAGATTTAGAAATTGAAATAAAGGAGACCATTGTTTTATGCATGTTTATACAGAAATTTACTGTTCTTCTGATGTGTACGACCCTGTATGGGTAGGAAATTGTTTCTTATTGATTGTAAGTGAAAGGTCTTCCAATCACCTTCCTTTTAGTTTTTGTTTCATGCAAATTGATCAATTTTTGAGTGAGATATTTGAGTTTTTCATAAAACAGTATAAACCCTTTGTTAGGGTAAGCAATATACACTTAAAATTGAATATCTCTCATTTCCCCTGTGGAAATCTCCTCAAAATTGGTGAGTAGCTTGCTTTAAATATTTTTTAAAGGTTTCTCAAAGTTGCAGAGTTCGAGGGTAAGGATTGGGGCCAATTCAATAAAGCCCTAATTCAGAAAATTGTGAAAAATTAGTAAAATACAGTATGCAGAGAGACTAAAAGAGTTTTGTTTGTGTAATATGAACCTTTCTTGTGTCATATTGTTTTGTGAAGATGTTGGGAAGTATTTAGACATGTCTTGTCAGGGTTTGGAGAACTTATAGGATTGCATCCTTTGTTTTATTGACTGTCCTATTGTTGACAGTTTGGGGACAATCCTATTTAGGACAAAATTTGCAAATGTTATTGCCATGCTTCTTGAGAGACCATGGAACCATGTGAATGGTGATTATTTGTGGAGTCTTAAATTCTTTTGAACCATGTTGAGGGTTCTTTTATTTGTTTCATGTCAAATGTGTAAAGTTGAAAGATTGCAAGAAGCCTATTAGGTCGGTTGAGACTATCCATTTTGGAAGTCCTTATTTTTGAAGAATATAAGTTGGAGAAAGGGTTTGTAATAGTCATGTTGGAGTTGGTCATGATAGTTTGAGTGTTCAATAAGAATTCTTAAGCCTTAATCTTAGTTTGGTGGTTTGGAAACAAGAGTTTTGTGAGGGAGAAAGAGTCCTAATTAAAAGGACATGAAAGGTTTGTTTTGAGATTTTTCAAATGAGAGTGATTTTATTCCTTTGAACTTGCATCAAAGGATAACCAGATTGGTTATGGAATCCTAGAAGGATGGAACCATACTAGATATGAAAAAATAGAGTCTGAAACTCAATACAAAGAAATAATCTTCAAATCAAGCTTAATTCTAGATTATTATACATATCAATATAGATTATTATACATATCAACATATTGATAGTGCTTGCAGCAGCGGCCTATCATGGCCTTGTTTTGGCTAAAAATCAAGGGGTTTCTAAACTTTGGTTGGAGGGGGACTCTCTTAATGTTATAAATTTCCTCTTGAAAAAAGGCCCTCCTTCATGGTCTATTGCTCATTTTATCAATGATTCTTTAGCTATCTTAAATTCTTTTGAGGAAATTAAAGTCTCACATGTTTTTTGTGAAGCTAATAGGTTGGATGATGGAATTGCCAACGTGGGAGTGGTGGAGAGAGTTGATTGGGGTTCATTTGAATTGCTTCCTCTTAATCTCAAATGTATCTCTAATGATGACCAACTAGCTTGTTTTTAAGACTGATGTTTTTGGGGAAAGGTTCTTCATTATGTTTCATAGTCTGAATATGCACGATGAGCCTTTGGCCTGTATGTTTCATTATTATTTCCTTGGTTTTCATATAATGAAGGACTAGCAGTGTACGCAGGTAAGTACCTTGAATGATAAGCCCACACGTATTGTGGGTGTAATTTGTGTTGTTTTGTGGAGAGTTTGGTTTATTTCGCATTTTCTTAACTCTCTGGTGTCATTGGGTTCTGCAACTTTTCATGCTGCCATGGGTGGAGACCGCTATAGAATTGAACCAAGTTCTTGTGATGAATTTCAGAATAATCATGTTGATTGGGAACATTTGGAGTTGGGTGGGGTTATGCAGTATATTCAGAGAATTCAAGGTTTGGACCCTGATGCTACAATTTTTTTTGTGAAAGGTTGGAATGGGAGGACATTGCGTTATAAAGGCATGGAGTTTAAAATTGATGAGGAGTTTATTGCAAAGGCCACTAGTCTAGCGGTCTCTGGGAGGAAATTTTATAGAGATAGGGGAGCTGCTAAGAAAGAATTTGCGAATTTTTTTAAATTCAACGAGAAGAAGCTCGGGGAAATTGAAAGCAGTAGCTACACTCGCAATTCTTTGAAGCCGTTATGGAGGGACCTCGTGTTGGCCAAAATGCACTATTTTACACTTGAAGGTAGATTCTCTGTTGTTTACAACTACCATTTCATGCTTTTGAATCATTTTAGGAACAAGGTGTTGGTCTCCTTTCCTTTCTACCTATTAATTTCCATGGAAAAGAGTATTGAAGATCACAGAGAAAACCCTAAGAAGGTGGTTTTGCATGAGAGTCTTATGAATCTCTTGTTTTCTCACATTAAGCTTAAGTTAATTGTGGTTTCTCCTAAAACTCCTGGTAAGAAGGTTGTTAAAAACTCTGGTTATGATACTAGAGACTCTACCATGGAATGGGTTGGTAGTTCTGAGGATGAAGATTCAAAGTTTGAGGAAATGTTTGTGGACGAAGGTGACTCTGAGGAAGGGGATGATGACTCAGAAGAGTCGAGCAAGGGCTATGAATGGATGTGGAGTTGCAGGATACCATGGCGAAGTCTGTGAGAAAGACTTCAAAAGGAAAATCTAAAGGCTCCAAGAAAGAAAAACTTTCAGCAAAGAGGAAGATGGAGGTGGCTCCCAGTTCTAGTGACAAGCCCTCGCTGTCTCCTGACAAAGGTGGTGTGAAGGATGTTGGTGTCGAGAATGTCCCTATTGGGGATCCTTTGCCCGGGAAGGTGGAAATTTCCTCTGCGACTGGTCTCAAGGCTCCTGATGATGAGGGTTTGTGTTTGAAAGTTCCTGGTGGTGTTTTTAATGCTTGTTCTGATGAGTTGTTGAATGGGCCTAGGCCTATGGAGGTGTAGGGGATGGAGTCAGTCATGCATTCTCAAGGGTTTTCTCTAGTTGAAAGGGCTGTTAAAATGGAACGGTTGGAAGTGTTAGTTGATTTAGCTAACTTTCCTAATAAGGAGCAGATTAAGGTGGAAGTGGTGGAGGTCGAGGACTCTCCTGTAGAAGAGGATGAGGAGTAGAAAATGGATCGGTTTGATGCTCCTAGTAACATTGAGCCGAATGATCAGCCTCTTATTAACTGGGATGATGTGAATATGAACATGTTCTACAAGATGGGTGAGGATGGGACGCGAAATTTGTTGTCTTTGGTGAAGTGGTTGTTTTCTGAGGTTAAGGAGCTCAATATTTAGATGAAAAATTGGCAAGAGATTTGTGTTGCTATGATCCATGGTAATCAGAAGGAATGAGCTATTAAAGGAAAAGTTAAAACTATGAACGTCATGTTGGATAATTTTGTTATTGATGCAGATTGTCTAAGGGTTTCTCATGAGGAGAGGATTTCCTCTTTGGAAATGCTGGTCAATAAAAGTTTATAGGACCATGTTGTCAGACTTGAGGAGAGAACTGGTAAGATGTTGGATGATTTAAGAATTGTGGTTAATATCAACAATAAATCTCTCAAGACTACAGCTAGAGGTCTCTTTGTTTTAAATGAGAAAGCCCTTAATTGGACGGGTAAACCTCTTGACTTGGGTGATTTAGAGAAAGTGATTGAGGAGATCAACTGCTCGAACCAAGTGGAAAAAGTTGAGGAGTCTGCTCCAGTGTTGGAGAAAGATGTGCAGTCTGGGTCGTGCCTTAGGACAAGGAGCAAGACTAAAAAGAGAGCGGTTGTCTCCTTGGAAGACCTTAAAGATGTTGTGGATATGCAGGAGGAGGTCATTAAGGAGAATATGGCCTTGGTAAATGTCTTGGAAAATTTTTCGTAGCTAACGCTTTCTTTTTTGTTGGATCAGCAGGGTTGCTAATGTTTTTGTTGTTGTTCTACTGATGGATTCCTTATGTTTTATCTTTTGTCAACTTTTTGGTGTTTTGGGTTGCTGGTTTTTATTGCTTACTTTCTCTTGCAACTTTTCGTCTTTGTAAAGGGTTTCGAGACCCCTTCAAAACCTGATTTTCCTTATCAAAAACATATTGATAGTGCTTTATATTGAGACTAAATGTGTCCATTTGGTGGCATTGTGTCATCAGTATTAACTAATTATGCATGAAATAGGAGAGTCATTACTCCCATGATTAAAATAAAGAACTTGAATAAGAGGAAATTTTCAATCCCATGATTAGTACAAGTATGTAATAGGGTATTCAAGAGGTTGGGTCAAACCTAATTGGTTAGTTAGATCAATGTAAGTGTGTTATCACTTTCGAATGGAATCATATTTATATTATTTAAGTCTTGAGGTCAAACCAAGATAAGAGTTATTCACAAGTAAGTAGAGTTTCCAATTCGAGTGAGGGGGTGGGTGAACATACGAGACTGCTTCATAGAAAGTGGATATATATATATATATATGAAAACTTTGGCCAAAGTAAGTGTAGAAGTCACTGCATAAACTTTGTTAGTTCAATATGAGCAAGGATTACATAGCTTTTCGAGAGTGTCATGCATAGTTGGCAGGTATCCATAGTATGATAGTAACTAGTTATGTAGGACACAACACCATGCTCAGGTAGGTATTTATGGGTGATCCCACAATACTGGTTTACACTTTCTCAGAGATCCTGATTTTTGCTGAAATCACATATTTTTAGAAAATATAATGATTTAAGCCTTGAAAAGTTCCATTTAAAGGATTCCAATTGAAGAGGGTTTGATCAAACCACCTTAGATCAAACCCCCTTGGATAGAACCCCACTAGTTTTAAACCATACCTATAACGGATTCTCCTTTACACCCATCAAAATGCTGATAAAAAACCACTTTTGATTTATTTTTTTGGGGATCAAATGAATTCATTTAAAATTTATCTTTTTCTAAGTATTTAGTCCTTATTATAAGCTTCCCAAAAAGTATTATTTTAAATAAATTTAATTTTATTATTATATTTATTTTTTATTTCTTGTGAATGTAGGTTTTTCACTGAAAATCAAGCTCTGTGTTCTACACATATGGAAAAATAGAAAATTATAAAAAAAAAATCTAAAAAATATCAGTGCACTAGATATTGAAGTCCTTGATCCAACAAAAAAAATTTGAATTTTGATGCATACAAAAGAAATTATGTTGTATGTAGTCCACCTATGTCTGAATTGTAATTGGTTTGACTTCAAAACTTGATTAAGGAAAAAATATTCAATAAAACACTATGAAACCAAATAAAAGTGCTAGATATCGTAATTAAAAATCTAAATCTAAAAAAAATAGAATTTTATCCTTCATGGAAAAAAAATTATGTTGTATACGGTGAGCATCACTCCTTAAAAATGGTGTTTACTAAAAAAACTAGTTTTATAAGGAAATGGAAAAAGAAGTGCAATCTGATTCCAAAATTTTTGAAAAAAATATATTTAGAATCTATAGACAAAATGTCACAAATCACTAGTTTGTATCATCTTCAAATTCCTCACGGTTTAGCCGCTATAGGTGCCTAAAAGTGAAGATTTAGTTAGAAAAAATCAGTTCAGTGTCCAGTTTGGCCAAAAATTATAAACCAGTGTTGTGGGATCACCCTTATAGAGGGTTTCCATACCAAAATATTTGTTGAAGGGTAGAGCCATCTATCGGTTAGGAGATGTGCAAGGGACCGCTTAAGTCAGTGGTTGGAGGAAAAGAACTTGGGTGTTTGATGAAGGATACTTTCAACCCTCATTCACAAACTCACATCTTATGTAATTTAGAAAATTATTGATAATTGTAATAAGTTTTGCACTGGATAATAAAATCATTGGATGGCTACGGTTTTGTGGATGTAGCCTAGATTGGGTGAACCATGTTAAATTCTCTGTGTTGTCTTGTTTCTGCTATAATTTTTTGTGGGTTATTCCTCTATTTTATTGATCAAATATGCATTTAACTATTAGATATATGCCTTCTAACCCTAACAAAACATGCAAGAAGGGACTTCAGCTTCTCTTTCAAATTAACCAAATCTGAAATTACATTTTATTTGCAGCCATATAGGCTGATGAAAAGCATTACAAATCTGATTATAATCTGATATAAAAATGAAATATGAAAGCAAAAATTATATTCAAATTGTTCTCCCTCAAAATTTCTTCTTGCACCAATTTTTAGTTCCTTCAACCTACAAACTTCATCTGTAAACCTTTGCTGCAATAAACCATGACTCACCAAACTTTTCCTACTACACAAACATCCTCAAACCTGCAATAAACCTTCAATAACAATATCCGCAACCCTCCCAAGAAAATAACTATGGCTGCAACAACAACCTTCCCATTCTAGCCAAGAAGGGCTACTAAAACCAAGTCCAAATTGCTTGTATTCGTCAAAATCAAGCTCCAAAAACCTCTCCAAAAAAAATTATGACCAATTTGGGAAGAAACCTCCAAAAATCCATCCCCAAAACCTTCCATAATATTAAAAATGTTTTCCTAAACCCACTCCCACCAAATTGCCAAAATTGGAGTCCATTCCCAGATTTTAGGGCAACATCCAATGTAACTCCTGCCAACTCACCTTTGACACCCACCTTTGTATGCATCAATTAAGGAATTTTCTAAATGAATAATTCAAACTTATAACTCCCTCCAAAATCACGCCCAAGTCCATGTTTTGATAATTTTGAAATTGACAATTTTCCAAAATTCCCTCCTAAATGATCTTCACTCCCAAAATTTGCAACAAAATAATAAAAGGAAATTATTTAATATTTATTTTAGTCTCACCTTAAAAACTACCCTATTAAATAAATCACCTACCAAATCTTAGGAAAATAAATTAAAATACTTATTTTGGTTGATGCAAGATTGTTGGTCAACCACATATGTTCCTGCATCAAACACCCAGGGTAAGAATTTTTTTGTGAATATGGATTCACAAAATGGAGTTGAGTGGTAGTACCACCCTTTTGGATTGCAAGAAATCCTTAGCAAATTCCACCACTAAAACATGTGCACCAAAAAAATTTATTTTTCCTCTTTTTTTAGCATCTTGTCAAAACAAGATTCGTGCTCCTCCAACAAATATGCACTTCATTCTTCTCTCCTCTCATGGAATCATATCCACCATGAACCTTCCTCCTCCTCCTAATACCATAAATTCTCCTCTCTTCTCTTGTGGGATTCAACCCACCACAAACTGACCACCTCCACCAAGTTTCACCTACAACATCCTCTACAATTGCTACATGCAAATATGTACTATCCATACACCAATTTGCAACTACATCCTCTACATTCATCCTTGCAAATAAAGGTAAACTAAACTCATTTTTTTCTACATTTACCTCATTCTCTTTTGCTCCCCAAACATATTTTTCTTCATCCTTTGCTACAACAATAATATTTTTCATCCATTCTTCTTCTTTTTCTAACAAATCATCTTCATATTTTCCATTCACTGCAACATCTTTGCGCTCCATCGTTGCAACTTCAAGTTCCACAGTTGCATCTTCATTGTTCTCACTTTTGGCACCCTCTTCTACATTCTTCTCTTTGCTTCTCACTTCTTTCACTATCTCAATCACTACTGCAACATCTTCTTCATCTTCAATTATTACACCTTCCTCTTGCCTCTCAACCTTTGCTACAATTTTCTCTTCCTTCTCGCTCTCTTTCTTTATGCCTTCCTCAAAGCATACTTCTATAATATTTTCTTCATCAAGTTCACCTTCATACACAACTATGAAAAAAAAAATTCCTTTCTTCTTTGTCATTTTGTCAAACACTTTCCACACACTCTCAATATTCAACCTCTCAAGTATAGACTGCCTCACATTTGATGATCGATCTACACACCACACACACTCCACCCCTAGGCCCTGGTGCAAATTTCCTCACATTCGACGCTCTACCTGCACACTCAAGAACTCCTACTTTGATACCACTGATGAAGGGGACTTCCAAACCTCATTCAAAAACTCACAACATCTTATGCAATTCAGAAAATGATTGACAATATCACAAAAACATGCAAGAAGGGACTTAAGCTTCTCTTTCAAATTAACCAAATCTATAATTACATTTTATTTCAAACCATATAGGCTGTTGAAAAGCATTAAAAATTTGATTACAATTTGATATAAAAATAAAATATGAAAGCAAAAATCAGATTCAAATTGTTCTCCCTCAAAATTCCTTCTTGCACCAATTTCTAGTTCCTTCAACCTGCATTTTTCATCTGTAAACCTTTGCTGCAATAAACCATGATTCACCAAACTTTTTCCTGCTGCAAAAATATCCTCAAACCTGTAATAAACCTTCAATAACAATATCCACAACCTTCCCAAGAAAATAACTATAGCTGCAACAACAACCTTCCCATTCTAACCAAGAATGGCTACAAAAACCAAGTCCAAATTGCTTGTATTCATAAAAAAAAAAGCTCTGAAAACCTCTCCAACAAAAATCATGACCAATTTGGGAAGAAACCTCCAAAAATCCATCCCCAAAACCTTCCATAATATTAAAAATTCTTTCCTAAACCCACTCCCACCAAAATTGTCAAAATTGGAGTCCATTACTAGATTTTAAGGCAGTTTCCAATGTATGTAAAACCCCGTCCTGCAACCTAGAGGACGATGCAATACTGTGGAAGCACAACTATTTTTTCTTCTTCTTAAAAGTTAAAACAAGATGAGTAAAGTATCCTACTCTAACCACATACATCCTCTAGGTTACACAACGCATCTACATGTGAACACCGTTACTTACAAAATTTCACCAACCATAGCATATGTATATTAAACTCAAGATACAACTTACAACAAAACATTAAACCATTGCAAGATAAATCTAACACATAGAAATGTATTGAACATATTTCCACAGATACAACACCACATAATCATCCAATACACCATTAAGTCCAATAATGAATAAATCATAAATATTATTACAATTACATCACAAGGTTCACCTCAATACAATTGAGGTATTACAATTATACATATAGATCCACAATTACAATGAAGGAGAAGAAAAACTCTTGAGAACCACACGAGCTCCTCGAACAACAAGATCTCGCCATCACGAACAGGAAGAGAAACTCAATAGTGAAGAAGCATGTCACCCAGCCATATGGTACCCGTAGGCCCAATCCCCGTGCTAGGAGATAGTAACAGGTAACCAAGACAACCTACTACCTCTAGACACAGGAAATATACAAGACCACATTATACTAGTAAATACAAAACAACACTATACTAGTAAACACAAAACATAAGGTTACATTGCTTCTGGAACCACATAATCAATAC
This sequence comes from Sequoia sempervirens, assembly GCA_007258455.2. Taxonomy (NCBI): domain Eukaryota; kingdom Viridiplantae; phylum Streptophyta; class Pinopsida; order Cupressales; family Cupressaceae; genus Sequoia; species Sequoia sempervirens. The sequence continues at coordinate 30,693,616 of VDFB02000008.1, read as the reverse complement.
ATCCACTATACAATACAAACTGACTGTTGTCATAGGAGGAGTGTCATCACAAAGGTTGCATTGGTTATCCAAAGGAGTTCTTCCTAGGTCTCGGCCCCCATCTTGGGTTATCCTGGTAACCTCTCACGAACCTGGCCCCACATGCACACCAGTGTGGAATCAATTATCTTTCGAGAAGACAAGATAACGATCTTGCCATTCCAGGCCTTCCCGACTCATCTCAAGTCTCATACTAGCCCTTGAGCCAATGAGGGAGGCTAAATTATCTGATTAAATGTATTAAGTTACTCTATCCCTAATAAAGGTTATTTAATTTCCACTAATTAAACTGACTTTCACACGAGTTGTCCTGGGACCCCTTTGTGTCCCAGCCCCCGTTGAAAGCCACTCCCCTATCGAAAACACAATAACATATTCCACAACCCAAGGGTAGACAGTGCACAAAATACAATAACAAATATCAATCATTCTGCAAAGAACAACACATCCCATTCGTAGTAACTGGGTGCTCAAGTTAAATCACACAACTCGTTCATAGTAATTAGGTGTTCAAACTAATTCACAAATCTCTACGGATGTCAAATACTGAATTTCAAATACATGCACTACCTAAGGAAATCTCAAAAAGGGTGAACAAAAGATACAATAACCCTTTCACAATTTTACAATCTCTGGAAGACTTATATTTTCTCGACAACAAATATCCCCAATTCCCAATACACAATAACAAGAATCCATTCAAGTAATTAAATAAATGACCATTATGATTTCATAAATCCAATAAATCCACAACGAATTAAACCAACTGCTTAACTTCCAGTTTGACAATTACTCATAATATTCAATTCAAATTGTTCGCAAATGTGAACAGAAAAGAACACAACTTAAAATAATTCAGGCACTTAAATAATCTAATATTTGAATTTCCTAAATCCAAATTGAATTAATATCTCATCACATGCAATTATTCAAAATAAATATAATTCCATTTGCAATAATAAGGAAATAAAATAAAACTATTTATTTAACTCAATTCCACAGTTTCATATAATAATAACAAACTCAATTTCTCTATTACAATCATTGCATTATAAAATCCTCTACTTGCATATTAAACGTTTTAATAATACAATATCTATTTAAATATAAATCAACTTTCTCTCCAAGTCATTTTATTTTAAGATTTACTAGCTCATGCATTTGCATGTTTATATTAAAAATATATACTTTCGTTTACAAACCATAAAGAAATTAAAACTAGTTGTTAACTCAAATTTTACAATACATATAAATAAAAATCTCAATCTTTCTAATAAAATCAATTTATTATAAAACACCTACTTGTGCATTGCATGCATTAATTAACAACATAATATTCATTTAAATAAATATCATTTTTAAATAAATATATATGTATTTAAATATATATATATATATATTCTAATTACATAATCTAATTTTTTTTTCCAATGTTCATTTTAAAATAACTAATTGTGCATGTGCATGCACCTATTTAAATATATTTAAATATTCTAAAACTATATACAATTTTTCTAATATATATTTTTAAATAAATATATATATATATTAATTTACAATTTTCAAACAATATTAATCATAAAACCAATTTGTTGCGACTTTAATAACTTTTGTTTTTGGATCTGGATTTCTCTGAAATTTTTACTGAAGGTGTGCCATCAAGTCGTTTAAAACATATAAAAAATTCAGCCCTACCTAGTTCGTAAATTTCTAGTTATGATTAATTTAGTGACTCACTCTCTCTGCTGTTTTGATTTACAAATTCTCAAGGTTTCCAATTATTTCAATTTTCTCAAATTTATCAGATGATTTCATTTTCAATCCTACAAAGGTTTTCTAATTCATCAAATACTTTTCTTTGAATTTTTTATTGTGTTAAAAATCATTCCCTACAAGAATCTAAATCTTCAACGGTAATTTACCATTTTCTAAGAAGAATAAATTATATTTTCACAGGAAGAGGTTTCTAAGTTTTGATTTAAATTCAACAAAGGTTCAATAATTCCACTATAATTTCCTTCTGTATAAATCTATTTCAAATACTCAATTTAAACAGAGGATCTAAATATGTTCTTCTATAGAGGTTCAATTTTCACGGCAATATTTTAAAAACAAAAACTTCTACAGTAATGAAAACATCTTCTAATCTTTTCCAATTTGCATTACCATAATTAAATAACTTTTTCAGATTAAAATTCACAAAAATAATTAAGAAACTTGTTCCAGAAGAATTGTTGCCTCGAGGATTGATGTCGAGCTTCTCTGTAGCTTCAATTTTCCAAAGTAGCCAAAGCTTCCTCCAGTGCAATTGCCTCTTTCCAAAAAACACAATAGTACACAGCCAAGAATTCTACAGCCAAAATTCTAAAACAAATTCCTCAAAGAGATCCACAATTTCCTCTCCAATTTTCAACAACCCCCATCAAAAACTCTCGTGAAACAACTTTCTTCACTTTTTCCAATATTTTCCTCTAAGAATCAATTTTCAACAATAAGATAACAATTTTCTAACTCACAGTTATCCCAACAAAATATCTTTTCCCTCAACAACCAAAGATATTTTCCAACCACATGCATTTAAATAAAATAAAACAATTTACTAATTGCAACCAATTTAAATATTCTTATTTATTTAATTACCATTTATTTTTAATAATAAAAATTACTCAACAACATAACTAAATTAAATTTATTTATTTATTTATTCTAAAGTCTTCACAACAATAATTCAATTAATTAAATATATAAATCAATACACATTTAATCTACCAAATTAAACTTGCACAATAATAAAATACCTAGAACAACAATGATAAGGCTAAGACCAAAACTCAAACTGACGACACACTATACTAGGGTAACGGTATGACTAGGTAACCCGTTACTATCTCCCAATATTATTGTTGAGTAGTGGACACGCTCAGACCTGTGAAACCAGGTGAAATTAATGTCATGTACCTACAATCCTACAAACAAGCAAATGTCGTACATGTATACAGATAGTAATTTCATACACATCGTGAAGAAAGAATTGCGAAAATCACAGGGCACTCGCAAGCGAGAGATGCAATATCGTCCCCTTCACCAATTCAGTCACATCAAGATTGACAAAATTAAAACATTGATAATCAATAAATGAGCATACATCAATATTAACTCAAATAACAACTATGCTAATGTGGAAGCATGTTATAAACAAATAATCAGTCACAACATCAACTCATCAAAATATCACCATGTCTGAGTAACATCCAACAATGACATAAAGTTTATCAAACAGTAACATAAAGTCAAGATAAACAACCTCATAAAGTCTAGATGAAATCCAAGAAGCTGTCCAGACAAGGTAAATAGAGGGGCATTACAATGTAACTCCTACCAACTCACCTTGGACACCCATCTTTGTATGCATCAATTAAGAAGTCGTCTAAATGACTAATTAAAACTTATAACTCCCTCCAAAACCATGCCCATGTCCATGTTTTGCTAATTTTTAAAATTGACAATTTTCCAAAATTCCCTCCTAAATTATCTCCACTCCCAAAATTTGTAATAAAATAATAAAAAACAATTATTTAATATTTATTTTAGTCTCACCTTGAAAATTACCCTATTAAAATATCACCTACCAAATCTTAGGAAAATAAATTAAAATATTATTTTTGGTTGATGCAAGATTACTGGTCAACCACGAATGCTCCTGCATCAATGATGCTCTCCCTCTTGCAGTTGGAAGCTAAGGCTTGTGAAGTAGAAGAAGATGAAGATATTTGATTCATATGTGGACATATTGACCATTATACTCTTGTACCATTAAGATCTTTTAAGCTATGAAATTGTAAATATGATCTTGAATCTACTTGTAAATTGTATTTGAAAATGAGTTCATTATATGGGATTATGTAATGTTATTTCATTCATGTAATGTAATATGAAATGATTTATTTAAATTATGAAAATGCATTATTGAAAAAGAAAATTGTATTTCCATGTTTTGAAAACTTGAACTATTCACATTCTAAGTTACAACTTAGGTAAAATCAATAGGGTAAACTTTGGGCATGTTACATTTGGCATCTAGATTGTTGGTGTGAATAAATGTCTTTTACCTAGTTAACTCACTTACTAGGGAATCAAGGGACATATTCCCATGTTAATTTTACTTACGATTATGAGATTCCTTTTAGAAGTATTAGTTGTCATTTCTAGATCTTATCTTATCCTAGGTTGTTATGACTTAGTTGTCTCATGTTATAGGATTAAGACACTTGTCATGATCTTTTCTAATCCTATGTCTCACTTTTCCTTTATAATCAAGGCATCTCATGTACAATGCATATTCAACCATATTCAATCTTACATTGTTGAAGCAAGTATTCTTTCCATTTTATCTCTTGTGGAAGATATTTTGGTCTAGCAATTGTTCTTGGGTGTGTTGAGGAGTCACCATTAACTCCTACACAAATTGATTCCAAGAGAAATAGGATTGGTTAATGGAGAAGAATTATATGGAAATTTTATGGATGGGTTGATAGAGGTAGGATGTTGAAAGGATTTCAAGGATGTGTTCCTTTGTTGGTCTTGATTGGGATTTGAGGTGATGAATAAATAGGATGAAGGGATCTTGAGATAGGAGTGATGGGTGGTAGAATGTAAGGAACCAAGATGGATGGAAGGGATGAATAATTTTATTTTGGGACATAGGGACCCAAAATATATGGAAGGGATGAAGGATTGGGCTATGGAACATAAGGGCCCAAAATAGATGGAAGGAATGAAAGAAATGGTTTTGGGACATAAGGGCCTAAAATATACTTGGAAGATGGAGAATATGAATGTTTGAACTTAAGTGGAGGGATGTGGGTTTTGGGAGGAATACCAATATCTTGAGCTTCATAGCAAGGCCATGATAATTGGGGCTTTCTTTTATATGGAGAGGTTCCAATATGCGTTTTTCATGAAGGCTTAACACTTTGCCTTGATATTGCATAATTTGATAATTCCTTTTCTAATGTGATACTTGTTGCTTTAGAGTCCATTTGGAGGGGGGTCTGGGGTTCATGGATAGCTTGGATAGGGGTGGTGGGATCTTGTGGAGGATTAGGATCATGATATGGAGATGGAATGGCACTTTTATCTTGACATGGGGAGGGATTGTGTGATGGATTGGATGGTATAATTTTCTCTTAATTATGAGATTGAAGGGGATCATGACATGTAGTGGAAGGGGTGTCTTGATCATGAGAAGGGAGAGGATCATTAGATGAGATGGAATTTTTGCCTTGATTTTTATTTGGAGGGGCTTCACAAGATGGCATGAGAGGGATATGTGGTTCTTGATATGAGATAAGATCTCAACATGGGTTAGGATCATGATTTTGAGGGAGATCATAAGATGAAGTGGAAGGGAGGGAATCATGATGTAGAAGGGGATAAGTGGATGGGATGGAAGGGATGTTTAAATCTTGACATGGAGGAGAATCCATGCTAGCATGCTTTGGACTAAGGGGTTGGCATATTTATTTTTATGTGGTTGGTTGGGTGAGAGATAAATGGTGGATAAACTCTTCTAAATGGGTGGGTGGATGGATACGAGATTCATGAAGGTTAGGGGATGGGGGTTGACTAGTTTTGACGAGTTGCATGGTGTTAGGATTTTGGAGGGGAATGATGGGTGTGGGGTGATATGGATCTACAACATTGTGATGGGGAATTTTCAATGCTTTCTTTGCTTGGAGTCCCTAGAGGGATTAAGGAGTGAGATATGCATATGTTTTAGGCTTAGGTGGAGGACTAAGATTAGATGTGGGATTAGGATTATGACTTGGGGAATTTGGATTAGGTTAAGGGTTAGAAGTATGCATTAGAGGATTAGGATTATGGATAGGGACATTAGGAGTATGGCTTAGAGGATTGAGATTGAGTGTAGGATTATAATTATAGATTGGGGGACTAGAATGATAGCTTGGAGGATTCAAGGTGATGGGGGTACTGTACAAAGATGTAGATTGGAATATGGATAGGGAAGACGATGGAGATATATATGTTGGATGGGGAGTGTATGTAGGTGAGGGATAAGACGGAGATATGGATGGGGTTGGAGGGGAAATTTTTATGGGGTATTGGTTTCCCTTGTTAAAGAAAGAGGAAGGATAAGAAATAAGAGATAGATTGGGATTGGATATAGTTTGTTGAGGTGGCATGGATGAAGATATGATAGATGGGTATGAGGTCATGGGATTTACTTGGTAAGTGGGTATTTTGATTGTGTTTAGGATGTTTTGGTGTGAGGATGATGGGTTAATTTTTTGATATGTGGTATGTTGGGGAATAGGAGTGTTTGCAAATACTTTAAATTCCATAACCTTATTGTCAAATAAATCTTTGAAATTTATATATGGAGAATAGATTAGATGGTTGGATGTGGTGGAGGATTGATTAGAAGAGGGAATTTTGGGACTGATTTTGGATAAGGATGGAAATTAGGATGATGAATTAGAAATGGATTGGGGATTAGAAGAATAGGACCTAAGGATGAGGATGGGGGATGAGATTAGATTTGGGGTGAATAGGTGGATGAAGAACTAGGTTGGCTATAAGATTGGATTTAAATGGTTTTAATGGATGAAGAGCTAGGTTGGCTATGAGATTGGATTTGAAAGATCTTCATGGGTGAGATAGATAATTTGGAGGGATTTAGAAGATTTGGATGGATAGGGGATAATATTGGAAGGAGGATAGATGGATTTAGATGATTTTTTATGGATGAAGTATTGAATAAATGGACTTGGATGAAAATATTAGAAGATTGGCTAGATTTGGATGAAGGTTTTTCTTGCTTGACTAGGAGGTAGATTTGAAAGTACACAAATAAACAAAGTGGCTTAAGGAATTGGGATTGATAGGTATGCACTAGTTTAGCACAAGAAGACACACCAAGCACTTGCACAAGCCCATAATTATTCAAGTGGGAGTGTTAAATTAATGTGGGCCCACTAGCCAAATGCTAATTCCTCAAGATTAGTGCAAGGCACTTACCATTCAAGAGTCAATAGATAGGGATCTAGTGGCATAAGGGCTCACCTTTTCCCTTTCTTTGTAGGTCCTAAGACCTTTTCCAAAGAGATTATATTTCTACTTAGGGAGATACATGGTGATTAACTTCAAGCATGATACTATACCATGTACCACACTAAGCAACAACCAAAAGGTCTTAAACTAGGATGAAGGTTGTTAGGGAGACCTTTAAATAACTCAAATGTATGTGAGGAAAAATCCATACATGAAAGGGAATAATTTCAAACAATCAAGAGGAGAGGGTAACCCACTCTCCACCTTCACTTATCCAAGGTATAAAGTTTTTGAAGGCTTAGCCCATATTAACAAGATTTCACTTATAAGAGAGGTGTCTTTTGATTCACCTCTCTCTCTTTATACTCAATCAGAACACGGGAGTTGAGGCCATCCCCTAGGGTGATGAAATACCTAGGAATGCCTCCTAAAAGGAATGACCCAAGTGTTTTTGGAAACCCAAGATTACATGAAGCACGTAGGGAGAGCATACACATATTGGGTTCCTTGGGATAACAATGAAAATAAAAGAAAAGAGTAATTTTTTTGATCCTCAAGATCACCAAAAAGTGTAAGAGGAGAGCATACACACCACTCACCCAAAGAAACAAAAAAATAAATTCATTAACCTTAAGAAAATAAGTGTGCAACTAAGACAAGTCAAATGATTTAATGTCTTGAACAAACATAGTTTCAACACAAATGTGTTAGTAGTTTCACAAAGAAGGTCTTGGAGTAATGAATATGATTGCAAGAAAATGTATTAGAATTGATAATAAAACTCCCACAAAGATCATCAAATAATAATATAATATAGCAAAATAGATGTTAAGAAAAGGTATGTTTTCACAAGATTATAATTTCAATTTTTTTATTTTTCACAGTCAAACTAGATTTAATTTTTTCCAATATTTTGGACCCCAAAACTAAAAATGTAGAAAATAAACCCCTACTAAATTTCTAAGACATTTCCAAAAATATAAAAATGTTACAACCTATTTCATAGTTACTGAGTTACTTTCACCTTCATGAGTAAATATAATGATAAATGCAAATTGTGACTTTAATACACTTACTAGGTGAAAGAAATACTGAAATATGCATTAAGATGATATTGCTTTTAAAGGAATGATTATGTTTTATATTGATGAAATGCGATGAAAGAATATGTATTGCAAATATGAATATTTTAATGCTTTGTCAATACAAATGTTTTATGATGCAAATAGATTTAATGTGAACGGCTAACTACTTATTCAATGTATTAAGTTGGATGCAGGAACATATTCAAGCCCTCAGGTATGCGAGGGGTAGTAGCACTCAGGAGAGGAGCTTGGTCTGGTAACCCTTAATGAGCCTAATTGAGCCACCTCTAGTTTAGTGAAGTCGAGTCAATAGTTTGAGAAAATGGTAAGTTATCCTTAGCCTTGTTTTTGTATGATTTAGAAGATGTTATGATCTTGTCTGTGAAAGTTTTGATTCAAATTATGTGTTTGATTCTCTTGTGCTATGTGATATCTTCATTATGTGTTTATATTTAATCGATGAGATATATATACACTTCGTGTATATGTGTTGATCAATGGGATTGTGAATATATGTGTTTAAATGTCAAGGCATGATATATATATATATATATATATATTAATATGCACATATGTAATGATGTGAATGGAAATGTCCATATGAGTATACACACACACACACACATACATACATACATACATACATACATACTTGTATATGTATATATCTATGCATGTGTTATTATGTGGAATGTGTAAAATGGGTATATGCATTCGAATATCGAATGATGCATTTTATGAATTTATAAGTTGATATATATATACACACACACATATATATAAACATTATGTTATATACATACATGTATATATGTGTGTGTGTGTGTGTGTGTGTGTGTTTAAATAGCGCTGGAATATTCATCTAAAGCGCATAATACATATGAAGCGCAACTATACATATAATGTATAGTGCAGACATAAAATGAATTGTGCATCATTTGGATGCAATGCATAAACTAATAAGATTGCATAAAGCATTTTAATGTTGAGTAATGTAAACATAGGCAATGCTATCATAAGGCGCATGAGAGTAAAGCAAACCACTACATATGAGTATAATCTGGAAGATTTAGTCAAATATTATGAAGGTAAAGTGAATATCAACATACAAAGAGCTTGACCTGGTCTTTTCCAAACAACAACCAAATAAATAGGGCATGTGATATATTGTGTGGTGCCAAATTATGAATTGTGCATACCTTTTAGAAGTTTATTTTGCATTTTATCTCCAACATATGAGGTAAAGTGGAATGTGACAAATAGTCAAGAGGGAAGTTGGCTGAGAAAGGTTGACTTGTAGAAACATTAACCTTGCATTTATGAGTAAATCACTATGATGTCATATGGATATAGCGATTGGCTAAGCATAAGCATTTGGTCATCATTTTAAATCTACCACCTTGAATTTTGCTAGTTGAGTCAAACCTTTGAGTGTGAGAAGTGGTAAGAATGTGAGCTTGTTTGTAGCCTTGGAGTGCTCAAGTTTTTGTATAAATAGGGGAGCGTTCTTCATTTTATGGGACACATAATTGCATTTTTTTTCTGAGAGTTACTCTGCTACATTTTTGAGTTGATATTTTGTGAGAATTTTGAGAGTGAGTTTAGAGAGGATTGAGTGAGTTGCATTGTGAGACTTTGTCAAGGGAAGATAGAAGTTAGTGAAAAATTGGTTTTAGAAGGAGTTGCAAGCTGATTTTGGAGAAGGTCGAGCTAGGAAGTCCAAAATTGTCAAATGGAGCTTTCTAAGTACATGCATAATAGTTTCTACTTCATTATACATATTTTATGTTGAAAGGATTGCATGATTATATTTCTTGTTCGAAAGAAATTGGGTTGAAAGAGAAATTTTAGATGATTTATTATAAATTTGATTATATTCTTCTTTGGATAAGTACGAAAGATGCTTGATGAGTCTAGTTGTTTGTGAACCCCGTTATTGGGTTATATATGTATACTTTATATATTGATTTATGAGTGTCTACATTGTACTAGATAATTTATTAAGCTAAGATTATATAGATATTGCTTGGCTTGAGAAGACTATATTACATTGAAGTGCTTTACTAGCTTATAATGCTAAGTAAACCTTTGTGGACAATAAGGTTAGTAACACAACGAGAAAGGTGGCATGATAGAAATGTCATCATTGTTAAGTTATGATGTTATGCAAACCTTGATTGATAAGATTCTTTACTTGATTGATTACTCATATCTCCTTGAAATAGGAAGAGAGTCTTTTCCTGGGGATAGGGTATAAACTTGATGATTAGATCATTATTCAACAATAGGGTTTATGAAATGTATTTTATGGTTATATTATTTTCTTATTTTGATTAAGAGTCTATTCTCTATTCATGGAATTCTAAAAGAGGACTCATGTTTCGGTAACCCAAAACTGTATTGTGAGAGGACTAAGGGTTTACATGCACCAACTCCTCGCAAGTTGATAATGTCCTCCAAAATTATATTCAATTCTAGTGAACATTGTAAGCATGTGAATAATTGAGGTATTTTGAAAGAAGTTTTATGATTGGTTCATGTTCACTTGAACATTACTTTACTTTGATTGAAGTTGATTTATTGTTGAGACTATACTTTTGAGTGGAGTAATTTATTGAAAAGATTATCCTTTTGATTGAGGTCTTTTATTGTTGAGATTATACTTTTGAATGGGTCATTTATTGATTTGATTATACTTTTGATGAGAATTAATTATTGTTGAGATATACTCTTAATTGGAGACATTTACTGTTGAGGTTGTTCTTTTAGGAATAGAGTAATTTAATATTGTATCATTATGAATATCGTATGGATAATCCATGGGCAAGGGTGTAGTCTAATTAGCCAAGATGTTATGACATCACTTACTTCTTAACATTAGCTATTAATAGGTTATTCCTAGGATTAAGGCTACTCCATGGCATAAGGGGATAGCCTATGCATAGGTTATGAATGGTCAATACAAATCGAGCTAGGAAGGTGGGTGAAGTATATGATGTCCACTCTAAATTTTGGGTGATGAATACTTTGGCCAAAGTAGTGTAAGTTGAAACTATTTACACTGTCAATTCACTATGATCCGGGTTTACATACTAGGTAGGGAATGTCATGTGTGTAGGTTGTAACCATTGTGTGACAAATCTAGATATGTAGGACACAACACCAAGCTTAGGAAAGGTCATTATTATTATAAGGTTACCAAACCAATCTCTTCGTTGAAGGGAGGTTCATCTTACCAGTAAGGTAGATATGCAAAGGATTGCAAGAAGTTTGTGGTTGGAAAAAAAACACTTGAGTGATGCTTCTCCTCATCAATAGGTGACCAAGATTTGATGGAGGACACTTGACCATTCATATACCTAGTGCTAGCAAGCTCATGGAAGCTATGTAAGTATTCATGTATCCAATTCTATGGAAAATTTGTAAAAGTGAAATGTTATCATGGAATTATGTAATATGAAATCAATGCATTGGAAAGATGTAATACTTTATTGTAATGCAATGGGAAAGTTTGGAATGATGTTTATTTGAAATGTGCATATTAATCTTATTTATGAAAATAAAATTTTTATTACTAAGTGTTGGCATCATAGTTTATTTACTTGAGGTTAAAAACTTAGTAAATTTATTGGGTAGAACAATGGGCATGTTACGAAATATATCCAAAAATATCCTTGATTTGTTCCCTAAAAAGCAGATTTATGAGAAAACCCTAGTCGACATAGATCTGATTATTTCATCATTTTTCGACCTCAAAAATAAAAATATAAAGAATACACCCCTATTAAAGTTCGACGATATTTCTAAAAATATAGATATTTCCAAAAAAAATCATTGATTTGCGACCAAAAATCAAATTTATGAAAAAACATCAAATGACAATAACTCACCAAATATTAAATCTCCAAACAATTTTTTTATTGGAGCATCATGAGATCATCCAAAACTTTCAATCAAAAAATTGTAGAAAATTTTGCAGCCATTTGAAATATATGATGAAATCTTTGAAACCCTAGGGTTTTGCTTTCAACCTACAAAGTTAGCTCCAAAATATTATCTCCATAAAATAACTAAAAACTAGTAAGATGGGGTAAGAAAAACCTTAAAATAAAGAATTAAACATGGATGAAAGTACCACCAAACGTGCCAAAATGAAGACAAGAAAAGATTGGGGTAAATAAAATAGAAGAAAATGCAATATACACAATACCTTCACTTAAAACCATTCTTTCTCCTTAGATAGAGCTTGAAGTAGAGTGCACCCTAGCTCCACTTGATTCTCTCTTTGATGTGTTGATGGAAGAATGTGGTTAAGGATAAAGTGAAGAATAAATAAATAAAATAAATAATAAATATTTATTTAATTAAAGTGGGGGATAAATTAATTTAATAATAATAATATTTATTTAATTGACTAGGATAGGGTAAATTCAAGTGTGGTTAGGTATGGTCAATTTTCAGGTGTTTACAATTTCCACCAAACATTCTCATGCAATGTTAAGGAAAACCTTCAAGGGTTTCCAGTCACTTATAACAACAATAAGGTTGAGTGGCATGGCAAACATGGTTACGAACACTCCTCTCCCTCTAAGTTCATTTTCCCTTCAAATGTTGTGTTTTAGAGCTTTTTTGCCACTTTAGACTTTGTTTTGGTACTTTCATGATTATATCATATGTTATGGTTTTGACTTTTAAATAATATACCATGCCTCATAATCTCTTTTTGACTATGTAGTCATCATTTCCATGGAACCACCAAAATAAACATAGCATAATAACTTTAAGTCTATAAATAACAAGAAGCAAACCCCCTAGCCAACACCCTAAACACATACCTTAGAGCCAAGTCAATACATCAATTGAGGGTTGATTAACGATGATTAGGTAACACTACAAGACAAAAGAATGATAAAGACCAATTGCACTAGGCAAGATCACACAACTCACAAAACTATAACTCTTACATGACTATGTTATCAACTCTCCTAAAAATACATAGACAATATTTTAAGGGCATTCCAATCAATTACTTTCTAATACCATTATTGTTAATATTTAATTGATTTAATAGATCTGATCGTTAAAACTGATAACACTAGTATTAAATTATCATTAATAATTACATTTTAATATTTAATCATATTATCCCATATCCCAAATCAATATAAGATTAAGAGAATCTACAAGATCTACTAACAATTTTAAAAATAAACAAAAATAAGCAAGATACATAAAATTTATGGAAGCCATAACCTTCCTTGGCTGCATGGCATCTTTGCATATGCTCCCTTACCCTATTTTTTCCTCAATATAGAAATTCCTATGCATTTGGCAAGGGTTACCTTCTCACCCAATTGCTTTATTTTAAAGAGCATAATGGGTACCAAAAATTAGTAGTTCCCACATATAGATATTTCTACCTCACTTAGGAAGAAGCATTATTGTAATAAAATAATAATATTCAACGTGACCTCGCATATACCTATCGGGGCAAATTTTCGTTCCCCTAACTTTACTTCCAATCCCTCGAACCGGCGGAAGCTAGAACGCTGTGGAACAAGGGCGTATCTATAAACACCTGCGTTTCACAGGCGCAATAGATCTAGTAGGGAATGTCAGCAATGGCGATCGGGGCAGTGTGGGCCGCGGCTCTGATGATGCTAGCAACGCTGTGCGCGGGAGAAATAAGGGTTTCGGAGATTCGAATGGATGCGCGGTCAATCATCCCGTTCGATGAGTTTGGCTTCACGCACAGAGGGCACTTAGAAATGATAGTGAAGGATGCGTCGTACAAGGCCGCAAAGGAAATCGATCCGTCTCACATGGGTTTCTTCCTGAGCACGCGAGAGGCTTGGATCCATGTCCTCCATGAGCTCCAGCGTGGCGAGATCCACTGCGTCCTCGACAGTAAGCTCATCAAGCTCATCTTCACTTTCAATAAGCTCCAAAACAATGCTGCTAATATTAGCTATCATGATTTCGAGGCCAATCAGTATACCCTTGTCTTTGCCAATTGCATTCCGGAAACCCTAGTTTCTATGGACGTGAGAACTGTTATGTATAATTTAGAGGGTGGCACTGGGGCTAAAGATTATCTTTCAGCTGGTGAAACAGTGCTTCCCAGGCTTTATTTTTGCTTGTTTCTAATATACTTGGTTCTATCTGGGGTTTGGATCTATGTCGTGGTGAAACACCGCGCTACGGCCTACCGGATCCATGTCTTTATGATTGCACTGGTCTGCCTCAAAGCCTTTAATTTAATCTGTGAAGCAGAAGATAAGTCTTACATCAAGAGAACCGGAACTGCCCATGGATGGGATGTGTTGTTTTATATCTTCAGCTTCCTCAAGGGAATCATGCTGTTTACTCTAATTGTCCTGATTGGCACGGGCTGGTCATTTTTGAAACCCTATCTTCAGGGGAAGGAGAAAAAGGTTTTGATGGTTGTGATTCCCTTGCAAGTTATTGCTAACATCGCCACTGTTGTGATCGACGAGACTGGGCCGTATGCAAAAGATTGGCTTGCTTGGAAGCAGATGCTTTTGCTTGTGGACGTGATCTGCTGCTGTGCTGTTCTCTTCCCGATTGTCTGGTCCATCAAGAATTTGCGCGAGGCTGCTCACACAGATGGTAAGGCTGCGGTCAATCTGATGAAATTGACGCTTTTCAGGCAGTATTATATTGTGGTGGTCGGCTATATCTACTTTACGAGGGTTGTGGTGTATGCCCTGGCTACCATTACTGCTTATCAGTATGCCTGGACTAGTATACTGGCTGGAGAATTGGCAACACTTGGGTTTTATGTGTTTACCGGTTACAAGTTCCAGCCTATAGGACACAATCCGTATTTTGTCATAGATGAAGACGAGGAGGAGGCTGCCGCGCAGGCATTGAAGATGGATGATGACTTCGAGTTGTAAGATGGTGATTTTTTGAAGAACCCTTGTGCAGATCTGGATGAAGATGCTCAGTTGGTGTAATTTTTCTAGTTGATGCCTCAAAAGACCTTGGAAGTAAAGTATAGCAGAGGGATTAACAATGATGGGTTAATCTGCGACAAGTTTCTGTTTTGTTTATGGATCATTATGTAGTAGGATTTTCCTTTTTTTGTTTTCCACTTATCTAAGGTAGATATTGATTTCGGTATTTGAAAGTAGAGGCCAAAGACAATGAACGATGGAATGTGGCCTATAAACTTGTGGTGATGTTCTCTTAACTTAGGATTAATGCCATTTATAAAATAAATTCTTTGAAATTCCAGATTCCGCTTGTTCAAGTGTTTTTTAAGTTTTAATCTTTAATGTTCTGTAAAAATTATGTGTCTTCTTCTATGCTTACAGTTTTGAAACTATGACAGTGATTTACAGTATCCAAGATCTATGTCATGACTCAACTTTTATAATTCTGATAGAACGATTGCTTTGAGATCTTGGAATAAATACATTGCAGAATTAAGTGTGACAGGTTAGTCAAATCTGCTATGAGTTTCTATTCTGTGAATGGATCTTCAAATAGCTGGTGAGTTGCCAATAGGCCTTTTTTTTCTGTGTTGCCCTTTTCTTGATGGTAGATTTTGCTTTTGGCATTTGGCAATAGAGGCCAAAACAAATAATGTTGGTTCTGAACTTTCTGTAATGCTATCTGAACTCGAATGACTATTCTGCATTATATTTAAGGAATTTGTGCTGCTACAAAATAAAATTCTATGAAGTTTCATGTTGTGCTTGCTCAATTTCATAACTTGGCTTCTTTGAGATTTGCAGATATTTTTTCTTCTGCTATGCTTGCAATTTGCAGATTGTTTGTCATTTACTAGATTCAAGATGTGCATCATTATTTTATTTGATCGATGCAACTTGGTGCTTTAAGATGTGTATAGAGGTTTCATGTGGATTTTAATTGATAGGGAGGTTTCATGTGGATTTTAATTGATAGGGATTTTTCTTTCCGCAGACATTTTTTTGATTATTGAAGATGTCTATGATTTATTCTTGTTTTAAGATTAATTATTCAAATGATGAGATGCTACAATGGCTTGCCTAAGAATGATATTATTTTCCATATTGTGGATGAGGAGTGTGGTAGTAACTCGAACAAGTATATAAAGTTACTGAATGCACATGTTTGATTGGGTATATGTACTTGGGCAGTTTTCGGTCAATGGTGTGTACTATGAATGCTTTCTTCAGCTTGCTTTAATAGTAGTTGGACTTTCACTAAACCAACAATTAAAAATGTAGTGTAAATCTCTCCAATTTTTTTCTTCATACGTCCCTGTTTTTTGCACCTTTAACAAACTGGACTGAATTTACTCTGCTCCATGGTGTGAAAGTATTTACTGTTGGCCAATTCAACTAGTTTTCCTGTAATAATGAATACATTGTGTCGCTGGCAGGCATTATGTAGTATAGGTGATGTTTGTATGTGATTTCCACTTGCACGGTTACTAACCATCTAAGCCTCTTTTCTTCATGTATTGGGTTTTTCTTCCTATTGCTCGATTTATGTGGGGAAGATTTTGTGTGGGTATGGCGTGTTGTTGCTGTAATCAAACAGGCTTGAGTTGAATCCCGTTACCATCATCTTTATTGGTTGGGACATTTTTGTCCTTGAAATGTATTCTTAGCTGGTGTAAATCCCCTATGTGGTTGCATGTTATCCATTCTCATTGTTTGGTTGCATGATTGAATAGTTTTTTTTCTCACTGCTCTGTTTGTTTCTGCCATCCAAAGATCTGATTGTCCAGAATTGTAGCAATTTTGGTTTGGGGTTTAGTGTTTACTCGCATGTTCAGGCTATTTGGAACTGTTTTTCAAGCTCGCTATATGTAGGATAATGAACATTACATGTGTTTAGTTATTAGTTATTTGGTAGTCGTAGATTTTAGTTTTCTATTCAGTTACATTTTCTGTTCTATATATGTATAACATTTTATTCACAAAGACCAATGGAGAATTTTGGATCATCATTATTCTCTTCTATGATTTAATTCCTTAACTAAAACATCCAATACTGTTGATTTGTGGTTTTCACTGATTTTCTGAAATCAGAGCATGATTCTGTAAGCTATTAAGCATTCTGCAGGCCCATGAAAAAGAATCGTGAAGAAAGTAAAAAACAAGTAAATAGTTGGTAAAACCAGAACAAACATGTTTCCGAGTAATGTTAAGAACATGATTCATATACTCAGAAGAAATCCAAAGATTTTCGGGAGTTTTAACATATGTTGGTGTTTTTACAGAAATGAAAGATATTTTCAGTGTTTGATATGAGATAATTACGATTTTACAAAACAAAGATATTTTCAGTGTTTGATATGAGATAATTACGATTTTACAAAACTGGCACCTGTGCCCTGGCCTAATGTAGATGAATGAGCTTCCAAATGGCCCGATCTAGAGGCTTGGACTTTAGTAGATTGCTGAAAAGATAGATCTTGAATGTGATTCTTCTAAATCAATCCTCTGATAATCTGAAATTATATAGCAAACTATGAGTATGATCCATATGAAAGCAAATGTTTTTACAAAGATTAGCTAGATATCTCATTGGAAAAGTGAAAAATCACAATTTTGTGCACATCTATAGAGAGGCTTGCATCCAAAATCTTGTTAAAGTTGTAGCTGTGATATGTAAGGGTAGAAGAACTCGATAAATCTACAAATTGCAAAAAAAAAACAATATTATTTGTGTTTACAATGAAGTTAATTTTTTTTTAAAAAATACCGACTCTTATATCTAAAATTTATTAGATTCTCTCATTGTGAAGTTATACAGTAGCGTATAAAAACATATTTATGGGCACACGATATGCATGAAAAGAGACCTCTGTGGAAATAAAATGTTTTTCTTAGCTCCCATTAATTCTTGAACTTCACAGAAAAATTCAGATTGAGTTCTTTGAAACAAATTTGTGTCTTACAATGGAAAGGTGATCAACACAGCCTGGCATTTGGGAAGTTTTATTTTTGATATTCAGGGTTGGGGTTTGAGAGGCCATGGATGGTTTGACCTCATTCTCAATTCTGAGCTCGAATAAAAAGACGTACACAATTTAACCAGTGTTGGGGAATTAGGGTTTGGATTAGGCATTTTGTGGTGGTTTTGGCGTTGAAATTAAATATGTTATTGGAACAAATGTTTGGAATCTAAATAATTAAGATATTTGCATTCAGCTTTAGTTTTGACGAAGGTTTGATTGAGATAGATATTATTAATTGGTTTGACAATGTGTTTGAGGATTTGTAAAATTGATAGTAGTTGTTTTGATTCATTTTGTGTCTTCGGGATTGATCTTCATGCTTACATATTTGAACCTTGCATGCAAAATTGATTGTCATTGAAATCAATTTCAAAGATCTATTTGCTCAACACTTGGAATTGGGATATAAAAGGCATGGATTTAATAAACACTATTGCGGAGCTTGTTAGGTTAGGACAATTCTTCTTTGGTCAAATAGTTGTTGATTCAATTTAATACAAAAATTGAAGATGCAATGTTTAGTGGAGCATTTCTATGTATTTCTTTCTAGATATGCTCAATGATTCCTAGATTCTTTCATGACAATAATGAATTAGGGTTTGTTCTTGTATACAACACCCTAGCATGCAATTCAAATCAAAGAGGTGAGTTTTTTTTTTATAAGGTGTCAAATTATGTGATGTATTACCAGAATAAAACATCATATAATGCGATTCAAATATTTTTGATCTTTAATAGTCTCATAATAGTTTGTTGGGAAAGGGTCAAAATGAATCCAATTTAAAATTTGAATTTAAAAGTTTGAGAAGTGAATATACACTTGTGGATCTCAACTAAGTTCGTTTTTGTATTGCATGTTTAGCCTAGGGTGATGGAGGGTTGAGATTGAAGATAAAATGTGGATCCTTGGGATTGCGGAGATAGATTTAGGTTTTTACCAACTTCCAAATGAAAATATGTCATTCACATTAGTCATTATATTGGGGACAAACAAGTCTAGATGAGACCAAAATGAAGGGAAAAAGTATAATATATGTGTTTTTCACCTTTATAGTTTGCCCCCTTTGACTTGCATGTGAACCACTATGAAGATGCACGCCAAAGCCAATAAGTAGTCAACATGAACGTAAATATTTAGACTCATAAAGGACATGTATAAAGATGACAATTTTACACACTCCACAACAAATGCTCCATCTTAAAATGTATATGCACAAAAACTTCCAACAAGTAACATCTAATAAGAATATAAAATTGGCATAAAAACAATTACTCAACACCTTACAAATTGAAAGTAAAAGTAATAAAGTTGT
Organism: Sequoia sempervirens; assembly: GCA_007258455.2. Lineage (NCBI taxonomy): Eukaryota > Viridiplantae > Streptophyta > Pinopsida > Cupressales > Cupressaceae > Sequoia > Sequoia sempervirens. The sequence continues at coordinate 30,674,126 of VDFB02000008.1, read as the reverse complement.
GAAGTAGCTATAGAAAAGGGGTAATTTGATTCCACTTGGAATGAAAATACTAGGATTTTCCTTGGAGCAAAAGAAGCAATAGGATTCTTCCTAGTGCAAAAATAATAATAGGACTCCATATGGAATATAAACAATAGGATTCTACTTGAGTAGAAGTAGCAATATGATTAACTATAATCATCATAATCATGAGCTAATCATTGCAATCATAGTGGTTGAAGAGAGTCAATGGTTTAACCAATAATATAATCTAGTCATATAAGCACAAATATGAAAGGGTAAGAAGATGCCTTCAACAAGAATGGAAAGGTAAATCATAACACAAAATGGATGTCATATAAGATGTGAGCATGCAATTAGAGACATAAAAGCATATTCAATAAGATATCAACATAAAGGGCCAATAAGTATGCAAGGATAAGATCACCTAAATCAAGGATATAATAAGAATGAAACATAGGTCAAGGATATGCATAATAAAGAAAATGGGCCAAAGAATCTTGTAAACCATTTGAAGCTTACCCCTATGACTATAATATGTGAAGTCACTAAAACTAAAAATCTTGAAAATCTTGAAACCCTACTAAAACCATAACTAATTGAAATTTAAATTAATTGAAGTTGTAAACTATTCAAAAACATTTCCAACTAAAAATGAAATCAACTAAAGTTACAAAACTTATGTAATTGAATCCATTTGAAATTATGATCCTCAAAAGTAGTAGTGCCACAAATGCATGATATTAATTGGGTCTTTAAATGGCTTTCCATTTATGGTGGGAAACCCAAATGCTTATGTGCCATGCTTGGAAGTAATAACAAGTCCCAACCAATTGGATCAAATTTTACCTCTTAATTCTTCTTTGACATTTAGATTTTTAGGGTTAGCATGAAGAACAAGATCATCCATCACAAAACCTCATTGAATATTGTTCTTACTATAATGTTTCTTTAACTATTTTTTATGTTATCGAAGATTATCTAATGCATCCACCTTACTCTTATCAAGTGTCTAAGTTCTTGTAATCTTTACTCCCTATATATATTACCGCCAATAATACCATGAAGGGGGACCCACAATGACATAATCTCCAACTCAAGAGGCATAATAGCCTTAGTACTCCAGATTAATGAATAATGAGTGTACCTTGTAGGAGGTGCAAATACTAGTGCAATAAGCCTATAATGATGGGGCCAAATCTTTATGCCAATTGGTGCCATGTTTATACATTGTTTCTTTTTGCAAATTTTATTTAATTATTTTATCTGTAGCTTTTACTTGACCATTACACTGCAAATAATATGGAGAATAAAATTATTGTTGAATTTGAAACTTATCTAAGAACTTTTTAACTTCTTTGTTCTCAATACCATTGTTTATAACAATGGACAAAGGCAATCTAAATCTAGAAATAATATTTTCCATAAGAAGAGCACACATCAAAAGTTATAGTAGACTTAAGGGGAATGGTCTCAACCCACATTGTAGTAGTGGTAATAAAATTATGTCCATAAAAAATAAGCTAGGGAAATCTTCCCCACCAAATCTAACACCCATAAAAAGTATCCAATGAGAAGTAAATGAATGAAGCTCACAAGTAGGCATATGTTTTAGATCACCTTATTTGACATGTAGGATATTTTAAACCATCATATGGATATTTTTTCCATCTTACTCCAATAATACCCTATACACAATATATTTTGAATCAACGATTTTAATCAAGACCTTTACACACATTTCCACCACAAATACCCTCATGGACCTCATGAGCAATATCTCTCATTATCACCTAGGAATTAGTGTAACGATCTTTATATCCATGCCAATGCAATACACATGTAATAATCAAATACTTAATAGAAAACTTATGAATGCAAATGTGGGAATTTTAGAACAGGTAGGGAGAAATTCCCCAAATCAAATCATGGAAAAATTCTTCACTTGTTAGAGTATCACAAACTTGTAAATCACTATCTTGAATAGTTGGCTAATGTAATCAATGAATAAGCAATGTGAAATGAGGACTATCATCATCAATATTTATAAGGGATGCAATGCTAGCCATAACATTTGCATGTCTATTATCCTTCCAAGGAATAAAATTAATAGTAAAATGATAAAAAAATTAATTGTAGGGCCAACTCATGATACTATGTAAGTCTAGCATCCTTAGTTTGATCATCACCAATAATCTATCTAAAAGAAAAAAAGAGTTTATTTTCCTTTTTAAATGTCTTTGATTAAAAAAGTAGGGAAACAACCTTGATCTCGAGAGTTTAAGACAACATATAAAAAATTGTAAAAACAACAAAAGGGCATGAAAACTCGAACAAATAGCTAAAGGGAACACATGCCCAACAAAACAACAAAATTAAGAGAATGAAACTGAGATAGAAAAAAAGACCAAAAACACCCAACTAGTTGATCAAGCTCCAATCTTCAAGGAGGGCATCTAAGGACACTTCCCAGTCCTCCTTATCTTTCTCCTCTTCAACTTTGTTCACATTCTCTTCTTCGTCTCCTTTTGCCCTTTTCTTCTTCTATTTGGTGATTTTGGAGTGGCCAAAGACAATACCCATCACATATGTGCTCATAATGCCACGTGTAAGCATTACAATCTTGGAGAAGGCATTTTCCAAATGAGCAATTCTATCATTGTAGTTGTTGGAGACAAGTTTCTCTAGCACGACCACCTTAGCCTATAGGTTCTCATGGCAACATTGATTTTATCCTTATTTCCCTGAGCTAAAAGAAGAGGGAAATTCTCCTCATTGTTATATGAAATCTCCAAAGGATCGAGTTAGGGAGGACCGAAATTTCCTTCTCCACTGTAAGACCAACTTCATTTTGTCCATACTCTAGATAAAACTCATCACCTTCATCATCCTATTCCCCAATATCATCATCACCTTGCATCTCCTCCAAATTGTTTGAGTCTTCATCTTCCCAACCCTCCATTGACTAAGGAAGAAAATCCTCATCCTCAATCTCATCATCATTAGACTCCTCCTGAATCTCTTTACCTTTAGTATTTTTTGGGTCCTCTAAATTTTGGACTTTGGCAAGTCTATCCAACCTATGACCACTAGAACCTTTGGTATCACAAAGTGTAGTCCCCATAATATCCTTCTCCACCCTCTTAGCATTAGAGATGTCAATAGCCTCACCCATAATCAAGAGGGGAACGAGGCTTTTGACTTTTTCTTATTATTTCCCTACTATTCCTCGTGCACACTAGGGGCCACCACCTTTTATTTCTTGGTAGGCAAGATCTCCAATAACTCATTCTAGGGAGGGATGTGAATCTCAATAGGCCCCTTTCCCTTTTTTCTACGACCCACCTTACCAACAAAACTAGGGCTAGGGTTATTTTTTATCAGAGAAGCAAAAGGGGTCTTAGAGGCTTTATCATATAAGAGCTTGATTTTGACACTACTCTTAGCCTTGGGGTTCGAAGAAGGGGTCATGATAAGATAATACTTATAGAGGGCCATGATCAGGCCTTGGTGGAGGGGGGTAGGCACCATTGAGAATGCAAGCCTTGAGGGATGTGAAAAGAAAGAAAGGGAGATTCATTCTTTTACCATGACACAAATGATTGAGAATAGGGAAATGGTACTCGTGGATTGTTTTAAATTTACCTTCAAAAGTAAAATATTTCATATGATGGAGACTTACTAGTACCCAAGGAGCCATAAGATTTTCCCTATTGTAGCCATTCTAGAAGTGGATAGGTTTCTCCTCGCCCATGGAGAAGGCAACAATAAGTTTTTTTATAATATCCATTGCTCTTCTTCACCACCTTGATACCACTACAAGCTAAACCAATTGCTTTAGCAATCAACTCATTAGGCACTCAGAACTGCACTCCACCGACAATGACTTCCCCTTGAGACTAGAAATTCATAAATTTTGAGGTTATTTTATCATTGTAACCCTTCATAACTTGGAAGAAGGGAGTGAAGCCTCCTCTATCAAATAGGTCCCAGAGCTCAACGTTCTACTTAAGGGCTTTGCAAGAGATGGGTTCAATCCTAAGCATCAAGCCACCCATAATAACCTTTTTGTTAGGAAGCACAAGAACCCACCCAAACCACAAGAAACATAAGGGAGTCGAGAAAAAACCAGAGAAACTAAAACAACGAAGCCTTTAACACCGTTTTTGGAAATAATTTCACTTTTGCTAGTATCAATATAGAAATACCAGATAATCTTGCTTCTTTTGAAAAATTCCCTAGTGTTTATGGTACTAAAATCATCATTATTCATATCCTTCATCGTCTTGTGGAAATCAGTCATAATCTTACCATTAATGTTCTTAAGAGGGAAAGGACCAACCTCTCAAATGAGGAGCAAAAAATACATGAGCATAGAGGAGGTCTCCATATTAAGCATTATCAAAAACTACCTATAGCCTTAATATTTCCCCTATATCCTTTGCTATAAAATCTATTACAAATTAAATTAACATCACGTAGGATGATGTAATCCCTCATGAGAACCATAGTAATATAATTATTACAAACCTTATTGATATCCAACCCAGGATTTGTTAATAACAAGCCACATCATAGTTCTCATGACAGTTAAGGACATCCACCCCATCCCAAATAAGACATCCTTCTTAGCCCTGCCCCAAAACATGGAGAGACTAATCATACCAAGATATGGGAGTAACAATCAAGTTTTTCCCAAGAAATAATATGGTGAAGAGTGCTTGGGAGATTTGAATTCAAATACCAATAGTTCCATTCTTCACTTTTCAAACCCAAATTGCAAACTAAATCCACTACATCGTTGCCTTCCGTGTAGGTGTGACTAATTTTAACCTGATGAAATCTACAAAGGTTCATTCCGTAGTTCTCAATAATTCTTCCTATCTTTCATGAAGGATTCATGTCATTTTTAAGAAGATTAACAATAATTTGAGAGTCGCCTTCAATTTCAACAGCTAGGAATCCCAATCTCAGAAGTCTTTTCAACCCCCACCACACTGCCATAGCTTCAACAAAATTATTGGAATTGTATCCAATAGCTTGAGCATATCCTTCAATTAGGTTTCCTTCATCATCTCTTATTATACCTCCTATCGCTGCCTCACCAGGGTTTACCTTAGAACAACCATTGAAGTTGAGCTTAACCCACCCCCCTTGTAGGGGGGATCCATTTGGTCTCCTTTTTAACTGTGATATTAATCCAATTGATATTGGTTAAGCTATGGGAGATTCCCTAATTCTGCTTCACTCTTTGTTCTGTATAAGTTGGCATTATCTTAGAGGGTCCAAAGGTTAGAGAAATTATGTTATCTTGAATGTTGTTTTTGATGATCTAGAAAACAATCTTGTTGTTTCTCCATTGGTCTTGAAACACCCTATTATTCCTTTCTTTCCACAACTACTAAATGATGAGATAAGGGGTTTGTTTCCAAATTTCACAAATGACATGATGCTTGTAGGGAGAACCAAAACTCTAGGAGGTGAAAAAATATTTAAGATGTAGGGGAAAAATCCAAAAGATCAACAGGTGGTCTAAGACCTCCTCCCAAACCCTTCTAGCAAATTCACAGTGGAAGAAAATAAGGTTAATCATTTATTCCTTGTTATAGTATAGGATACATCTGTTAACAAGGGAGAAACCCCTCCTATTCAGGTTATCAATATTGAGGATCTTGTTGTGCATAGCAGCCCAGCAAAAACAATTGATTTTTGGTATGACTTTGTAGTTCCAAACCCTATTCCAATTAAAAATGGAGTGCTCCTTATCCTTTGCAATAAGAGTGTTGCAAGGTGTGTGCCCTTGGTCTCCTTGTGTTGTGCATCACAATGCTTGGGTTCGTGACATGGCTTAATTGCCTCTCATGGATTCATTAACTTTGGCAGTTGTATCGAGCATTAAGAGGTTGATCTTTTGGTGCAACAACAACCGTCTTTGCAACAATTGGTATCAAAGCCTGGGTCATGGGTTTGAACCCCTTGCTTGTGCTAGGGGGATTGTTGCAAGGTGTGCACCCTTGGTCTTCTTGTGCTATGCAACCCTTGGTCTTCTTGTGCTATGCAACACAGTGCTTGGGTCCGTGGCATGGCTTAGCCGCCTCCTATGGATTCATTAACTCTGGCAGTTGTATTGGGTATTAACTGGTTGATCTTTTGGTGCAATGGAAACCGTCTTTACAACAAAGAGTATATGCAGAATTGACAAAAAAATACCTAGAAGGGTTGGGGTACCAATGGTAGGCATCCTTCAACTCAAGCCCAAAGAGGCAGTAGGAACCAATGAGCTTGTACAAGTAATCCACCATCCCCTTCCAAGCATGCTAATACCTATATCTCAAGTTTCTTCCTCTTTGTTGACTCTCAAAATATTTCCACAAGGTATGGGGACCATTCCAATTAATGTACTTATGAATTTTGGACTTGTCATACTAGAAGTCCACACTATTTCAATTTCCCACACTCCAAACTATCCTTTACTTAAGAACATTTCTAGTTTTTAAAATTTGGTTCCATATAACAAAGCCAAGAGGAATAGGAGAAGATTGGAAGCAACAAGGCTTCCTGTTCCCCAAGTACTTCACACTGAGAATATGAGCCCAATCCTTGTTACCATCAACCACGTTCCATCCAATTTTGCTAAGAAGCGCTTTATTGAATTGCTTCAATCTTCTTATTCCTAAACCACCTTGACTCTTAGGTTTGGAAACCTTATCTCACTTAACCAAGGAAATTTTGTTTCTATCCTTAACACTAGCCCAGAGAAATTTCTTTTGAATCTTCTCTATTTTTTCACCCATGGCCACAAGGATTTTAAATAGGGACAAATAGTAGATAGGGATGTTTTGGAGGGAGGTTTTAAGTAACAAAAAATTACTAGCTTGGCTCAAAAGTTTACCGACAAGCTTTAGTTGCACTCTTTCAACAATATTATTCCAATAAGTGTTAGATTTTTCGTGGTTAGAGGGAGACCAAGATAAGTGGTAGGTAGGCAGTCTTGCTGGCATCCCAAGATGTGAACAATCCTTTCCTTAAGAATGTTCTTCGAATTGAAGAAGTATAGCATACTTTTGTTGTAGTTGATATGCTGCCTAACAAATTTAGCATAAGCATATAATATAGCTTTCCAGATTTTGGTTTCAACAACCAAAGCAACTCCGAATAGAATGGTGTCATCAAAAAGTGTTGATGAGAAGCAAGGGCTAGTGGGGATGCGACTCTAACCCCTAGGAGTTTAGTAGAGTCAATAAGTTATAAAAATAAATATTAGTTAAATAATATATTAAAATTAATAACTAACAATAAAAAACTAAAATTTAGGAGTTGGTCTGAACTATGATTCATAAACACGTGATTTGAAACATGCAAATATAAAATTGCACCAAGAGAAACACCAACTAGTAAAAATAGAGAATTGATGAAACTAAGGGGGTTGTAATAGATTTGAATGGATACATCTATCAATGGCTTAGATTATGGGTATGCATATACTGCTTTATGGAGATATAACAAATGACAAATCTTGAAAAGGTCTTAATTAGGTCTTGAAAATTAGCTAAAAAATTAAAGTTTTATAATTGCTTGAAAATTTGTGGGGAGATTTTTTAGGTTATTTTAAGACTACGTAGCTCTTTAAATTTTCTTATATGATTCATCAAATTTTCCTTATTTGACTTGTAGTCCAATATTTTCAAATGGGAACACTTACAAAATAAAGGGTTAATGGGGTTTTTCCTTAGCCACATTGTGGGATTTTAAGAAAAGTGCCACCTAATAAATATGATTGATAAAAATCTAAAAATATTCTTATAAAAAAAAATCTCCTATTCTAAGTGCAAGTATTAAATTTTAGTATATTGGCCAGTATAGGCAAGTGACCAAAAGGGTGGCTTAGGAGATGACAAGATGACAATGAATTGAGATAAAATCTACAAATGGATAATGGGTAGAAATGGGATTTATATAGGAAGGTGACACAATTGGTGTGACTAAAAATAAAAAACAAATGTAAAATTTATGACCAAAAGACTAATAATAGGTCCTAGATGGCTTTCAATGGAGGGGTGAAATGGGTAAGATGTAAAGAGGAAAAATAAAAAATATTTAAGTGAAAAAAAAAACTAATAAATATTGATTTTATTAATACAAGAAAAAAAATTGATTGAAAAAATTAAGACCTAAACACAAAATGAAAATCTATGGTCTAAGGGTTTCAATAGAGGCAAGGTGAGTTAGGGAAGTGGAAATCTCAAACAAGTGGATAACTAAAAAGGTAAAATTGATAGGAAAAACTAAGGGAATAAATAATATTGAAATTTTGTATGCTTCAAAATATTGTCTATGAGGCAAAATAGGAGGATAACGGATCTTTGAGACTTTTATAGCTTTCAATGGAGCCAATAAAGGTGGGGGAAGGAAAAATTAAAAAAGGTTATGAAAATTGGTGAGGATCGATGAGATAATTGGGTGGAAGTAAATAAACTCTTAACCTATAATTTATCATGAATTGTTTCATAAAAATGAAAAAATTAGCTTCAAACTCTATGCTAGCTATAGTAAAAACATTGAAAATAGTTACCTAGGCTAATTATTTCAGAAAAAAATTCACCTTAAGTAACTGAATATTCATATATTCCGAGGAATCAAAATGTGCTACATTACTCATCTGAAAGAAATAGAAACAACCACAATCAGACTACAAAAATTACTCAGGCTATATTCCTTCCTTGCCTGGCAAGAAACATCTTTTCAATCTTAGGATTATACCAAGAAACCGCAACAGTGTATTCAACAAACAACAACAAACATTAATATGCAAAGGAGTTAACCTCACTCACTCTTTAAATAAAGGGAGGATCTCTGAAATCCATACTAAAGTCAAATGCCAAAAGTCTTTAACTTCGAGTGCATAAAACTTAAAATGTATTGACACAATTGATACTAAAACTTCTGGATGTAAATAATCATTGACACAAGATAGACTCTAATGCTTTAATTGTTTTAGTCAATGTAAATATGATCCGAATAATAAGAGGAACCACATTCAACTGAATTACGTTCTTCTATTTGTTTGTTTATACCTAGATCTATCATCAAGATGTTTTCCATAAGCAAAGCAATAACATTGAAGAGACGAGCATAATCCTATTTTTTTTCTGGATTGCTCTCGAGTTCCCTTCTTAGTTGCTGGGAGAAGTCATCATTGACATCATCATCATCCCAATCATCCTCCCATTGTTGTAAAGCTTCTTTCTCATCTTCCTTATCATCCCACTCTGCAATTAAAATATAATTTAATAGTCAGCTTCACTTTGAATCAAAATTTCCTTGTTAAGAAACGGAAATCTGGATGCTATGAGTGAGTTTTCATTTTGTAAGCATTTCACTAACACAAGACCTGTCAATGATAAATTTCTTTAGTAACATGGTTAAACAACATTAAAAGACTATATGCAGTCAATCAGAACCAAGAGCAAGCAAATACCTAAATATACAATATAAGTATAACCATGGTAACCTGGAGATATGAGGGTACAGCCACCAGTACAGGGTATGTTAATAATTAATTACTGTAATATCCCCGAATCGGGATATCTTCAAATCTGACCACAATGTTAGCCTCAAACCCAAACTCTGGTATTCCAATGCAAAATCTGAATATATAAACGAGTACAAACAGCAGATATATACACATTCACCATTCACAATGACATCTTCATTCATGGATCAAAATGGAAACAATAACAATATCAATACTGCCAAGTCTCCTATGCCAAATATGCATTCACAACATGAGTTGCTGTCTCACAATGATTGCTGTTAATAATCAGAATATGCCCTAATGTCTGAAGATGACAAGTTCACCCAGCAGATGCAAAATATGAACATTACCAAACAGTAGCAATATGGAATGTGATCACAACAGGTCTAAATGGGTGTGACAACCCAAACAAACCAGATTTCACAGTATAGATAAGTCTGAAAGTACTAGCAACATGAACAATGAATGAAATATCAAACCCTAAGAGCTGCGCCTAAACTTATCTCAGATCTGCATATACAATCTGCTCCTAAATCGCTGTTGAAGTCCAATTAGGCCTCCGTGATGAAGCCTTCCCCTCAATGAATTGGGTTTCCGTCCAATTCACCTTCCAAGCATAAGGGTTTTCATTTTGTTTCAGACTATTAGTATCAGCCGCATTGAGCATTCCACATGAGGATGCCAATTTGTATCTAATTTTCTTCCAAAACAATCAAATACAACTAGACTCATCTTGTTTCTTCTATGTACTCATTTATTGACTCATTGGATGCATCTTATCATTGAATTTTGCAAAAAAAAAGCATTTTTAATGAAGTTTAAGCAATTTTTTAAGTTGCCGAGTTTTTGCTGAGTCAAGTTTTTCGGGCTTGGTGAGTGTTTCAACTATGATTTATACATCTGAGGCACAGATCATAACATCAAAAAGATATATATATTGGCTTTTATATTTCTCATTTAAAATATTTATTTTATTATATTATATTTTCCTTTATTAAATTAGAACAGCGCTTTAAAAAAGCAAGTATTTACAAGTTTCTACAGCAAAGGAATAACTCATGCACAACTCATGAGACGGGTGCTTGTGCGCTAAGTGGGTTCCATAATCAATGAGTTGTTTTAGGCATCTTAGGTTATAATTATGACTTTTTAATTAATAATTTCATATTAAAAAAAGTTGTAATTCTAACTCAAAAAGTTGATATCTTTTGCATTTAGGGTTAGGGTTAAGGTTTAATTTTATCAATTGTTTAACATTGCACATGCTTGCCTTTATTTGATTGTAAACTACTGACATTTGTAGCAAATTTGAAGTATTTGTCCTTTAAGCCCTTCTTTGGTGCACCAAACACAACATTTGGCAACATTATCCTCTTGTACCTTGGGAAGTGATGCTTTTAAGGTATATTTGAAGAATATAGAGGTTGGAGTGATAAGGAGACTATAGATACTTTACCCTACAGTTGTTTCTCTTACATTTCTTCTTTCCTTCTCATTTTCATCTTCTAGTGATTTGTTGTTTAATCGTAAATCTGGTGTAGGGGGATCATGATGTCAGATGACTGATTGTGCCTATGTGCTCTAGACTGCCCCTTGTGATTAGGTATGCCATTAGACAAATCTGAGACCTTTCATGTGCTATTTCTTATGGTGCCACTCTACTATCTTGTACCACTTTGCTTCATGTACATCTCTATTCCATGTGCTATTACTTTTCCACATACTTTTACATATATAGGAAGGTGAGGTATATTGAAAGGTTTAGTGTATTGAAAGTTTTTTTATATTAAGAGAATTACTCTTCTATACCATCACTTTTGGTATATTGGATAGTTTGGCATTTGAGATCTAGATATATCAAAAGGTGAGAGTGATATGTTGAATGTCAAGGGTTTCTTTTGAAAGTGACAAGGCAAAAGCTATAACTTTGAAACATATGACAAGACTAAGTTCAATTTTTTTCGTAGATTTGGTCATCACATCGCATGAGAGACTTTGCATAGGCACATTGCACGTTAGTCTTAGGTACAAATAAGGTCAAATAAACTTTTTGCAAGCATGATGTCAATGGAGCCATATGTTGCTTCAAATGGCATTTGGCAAAGATTGCTTTGCATATATCATATAGTAGGTGCAATAGGCTCTTAAGGCAACTTTTGATGGTAAAGCTAAAAGGGCAAGAATTGTGACAAAAGTGGCTTCAAATTTTGCATATGGTAGGGGTAATCCTTTGGATGAGGTAGAACCAACACAACGACCTTCGATTGAGTCTCAATTGACACCTACTTCTATAGTACATGGCCCAAACACACGTGGAGGAAACATTAATTCTTTCTTTGCACCTTGTATTGGGATTTTAAACCACTTTGAAGAGTACAAGATGGAGGAAGAATGTTAAGAATAGGCAAAGAAGTAAATTGCAAATTTTTGGTTCTACTTTATCTTGTTCCATGTTGCCAAGTCTTCATACTGACAAGGTATGGTGGATGCTATTGCAGTTGTAGGTCTTGGTTTTAAGCCCCATCATATGAGAGACATTTAGGGGTGAGAGGATCAATGATGTAGTACAAGACGTTAAGGATGTTATTAATAAAATCAATTAGAGTGAGCAAAGATTGGATGCACTTTAATGACAAATGGTTGGATGGATAGAAATAACTTAACTGTCATCAATTTCCTTGTCTCTTGTATATTGGCATGATCTTTTTTGAAATTTGTGGATGCAAAGATAGGATGAAATTTGCAACTGCATTGTATGAGTTGTTTGACAAGGTAGTCATGGATGAAGGGCCACCAAATATGGTTCAGTTTATTGTAGACAATGCTATTGCTTGTGTTGTTGCTAAGAGACTCCTTATGGACAATTATTCGTCTAAGTCTTTTAGCTCATGCATGACATACTTACTTGAGTTGTCATTGCCCCCGTGAAAATATGCACCCAGCACCAAGTCGCAGCACTCAGCCTGGGCGAAGGAGAGAAGATACAGTGATATTAATATGCAGCGATACCTTTATTAATGTCCAATGATTCCATAATCAATAATCAATAGTGTTTTGAGGCATTGATTGGAAAGCAATTTAGGCATCGATTGGAAAGGAATTTCAATAATTAATAATTAATGGTGTTTAAGGCAATGATTGGAAAGAAAACTAAATAACAGTAGATGGGAACAAAAAGACGTAACCTTTGGAAAGGAGATGTCTATTCCAAAGGATGCACCCACTTATGAAGACATGAGGATATATAAAGGAAGTTGAATAATTTGTGAGAGGCATCAATTGGGATCAATAAAGCAGATTGGAAACAAGAGAAATAAGGATTGGAAATTATAAGAGATCTATTGGATCAAATATTATTAGTAAGAATATATTTGGGAAGTAGGTTTTAATTATAATTATATATATATATATATGATCATGCAATAGTGATTATTGTAAGTTTTAGATTTAATTAGAAATATATATATATGATTACTTAAAAGGATCAGGGAAACCCGGGGATGCGTCCCTCCCCCAAAATGCCCCGTCCTTGTCCCTGAGACGTCCCAGGTACTGGGGGACGGCAGGGGACTATCCCCTTTTTTGCAATTTTTTTATGAAACGTCCCCAAAACAAGGGGGCGCCATCGACCCAATGGGGGACAGCTGACCAATCCCAGGGATGGCTAAGCCGTCCCTCGCCTGTCCCTGGGACGGTCGGCCGTCCCCTACGCCTTGAGAGCCTTGACGTCCCGGGTACTGGGGGACAGCAGGGGACTGTCCCCCTTTTTGCAACTTTTTTATGAAACATCCCCGAAACGGGGGGGCGCCGTCGACCCAATGGGGGACAACTGACCGGTCTTGGGGACGGCTAAGCCATCCCTCACCTGTCCCGGGGATGCCCGGTCATCCCCCACGCCTTGAGAGCTTTTAAAATGAAAAAAAAAAAACTTAAAACAAAAAAGAATGCCCCTGCCTACGTGGCATGTGTGGGCCCCATTGATTTTCACTCCTTTATGAAGAAAAAAAGGCCTCTCTAACCTCATTTTATGCATTTGTTTGTTTGAGCAGCCAAGGGTTTGAGAGCAAAAGAAGTTGCAGCCATTGAAGGAGAAGGAGCAGCAGCTTGAAGGAGGAGAGGAGGTTGAAATTAGTGTTGTTGGGAGTGCAAATCCACCAAAGACGTATGCATTTCCTTTCCCTTTTTTTTATCCTTTTTTTTGCAAAATGTGAAGCATACATTGTCTGATTTTTTTTATTTTTTTGCATTTTTAGTTGAAACTTGCATTCTAAAAATAAAAAACATGAGCAGCAGTGAGGATGGAAGTGATAGTGAAGTTGAAATGCAAACTAGAAGGGAAAGTGGTGGGGGTGGTATTAGAGAGCAAAGAATTAGAAACCCAATCCAATGCCCTTCAACAACCAATACCAAGACCATGGAAGACTATGCAAAACACTCATTAGACAAAAAAAAACCATTCCTTCAATATGTTACACCCATGGGTGAAAGACAAAAAAATTCAAAGGGGAGTAGGGTGTGGTTTTGCCATGTTTGTGAAAAGGAATTTAGAGGCAACTATACAAGAGTTAGGTCTCATTTTTTGGGTGAGGTGGGCCATGGAGTTAGAGTGTGTCCTCATTGACTGAACTATTTTTAGATTGCCAAAAAATTCAAATGGAGTTGGATGGTGGGGTTCAAGGTGGGTCACATTCTTTCCCAAGTTCACAATCATCTATGCCTACTTCCTAGTCCTTCCATGGTTGGTAGTAGTGGAGTTGCCTTAAGAGGAAAGAGGAGGGCGGTTGGTAGTGGAAAGGCATCCTCAGTTGAGTCCATGTTTAATAACCAAGCACGAGAAGCCATTGAATCCTCCATTGCCAAATTCTTTTTTTCCCATGCCATCCCATTTCATGTGGCCCGTTCCTCTTATTTCAAACAAATGGTGAAAAACATAGCCACTGTTGGGCCTTCATTCATACCCCCTGGAGATCATAAGCTACGCACCACCCTCCTAGACAAAGAGTACTCCTAACTCCAAAGTTAATGTGTTAATGGAGGAGATGAGGCAAACATGGATGAGGACGGGGTGCTCTATAGTGATGGATGGTTGGATTGATGTTAGACATCGGCCACTCATCAATGTCATAGCCACATGCCCTGCTGGTTCTTATTTTCTTAGAGTCGTAGATTGTTCGGGGAGGCGTAAGGATGCAAACTTCTAGTTTTCCATTTTGAGAGATGCCATAGAGGAGGTTGGGGCTACAAATGTGGTGCAAGTGATCACCGATTCAGCACGTGTGTGCAAATCGGCTGGGTTGATGGTGGAGGATACAGGCACATATTTTGGACCCCATGTTGTGTTCATGCATTGAACAATGCATTGAAAGACATAGGGAAGATGGATTGGGTGAAGCAAATGGTGACAAAAGCTAGAGATATTCAGATGTTCATTTGCAATCACCACACCTCACTTGCTCATTTTCAAAGAAGGAGTTTCTCAAACCTGTTGAGACAAGGTATGCCATTTACTTCATTTTGTTTCACTTTCAATTTGTATTCATAATCTGATTTTGTTTTAAATTTTTATTTTTTAATGAATCATTGAATCAATGAATGTAGATATGCCACATACTTCATCTTGTTGGAGAGGATGCTTGAGGTGCATGAGCCTCTACAACTGATGATGGTCAATGCAAAGTGGACTAGATGGCCTAATGCAAGTTCTGCTCAAGGAAAGACCATCAAACAAAAGATCCTCAATGACGATTGGTGGGCCAATGTGAGGTAAGACATATTAGATGGCTGATTTTCATATTAAATTTCTGATTTTAATATTTTAATTTTATTGTCCAATGTTCCAACTTTTGAAGTTTCTAACATGTCAATTAACTTGTCAACTAATTATTTTGAACTTTTTGTTTGCATTTTGCAAATATATCTGCTCCTTCATCTCGCCTATTGTAGATGTCATCAGATATGCTGGTACAGACTCTACTAGTCTTGGAGAGATATATGAGACATTTGACAGTATGCTTGGGAAGATCAAGCAAGTTATTTCGGCAAAGGACCCCACTTTGGATTTATATGAGCAACACATTAGGCCCATTGTGATGCGGAGTTGGAATACAATGAACACCCCACTTCATATGGCTGCCTTTGCTCTAAATCCAAAATGGTATGCACCAAGGGCTGGTAGGGTGCCTCCATGTGATAACGCTGAGGTTTTAGATGGGTTCACATGGGCCATTGAAAAGATTTATTCAGTAGAGCAGGCTTCACTACTTCGGACACAATTCCTAGACTTTGCAAATCTTAATGGCCCAAACTTGAGTAAACCACAGGTGAGGTTGGACAGAGCTATATTAGCTCAATCGAACCCTATTGGATGGTGGACCTATCATGGGAGGGATACACCGCAGTTGAAGACACTTTTAGGAAGGAGCCCAAGGCATTGCATTTGATTCCTTCGGTGAGAATGACACTGAATTTTGGGTCGTCGCCTGCTTTTAAGAGGGCTCATGGCATCCATCAATGGTGGTCGCTAGATCTCTAATTTCGATATACGTTATTTAGATTTCCTACATCTAAAACATGATGGATTTATTATCCACCATTTTTTAAAACCCTGATATTTTCAAACATACGGAACTTGAGCGCATCGACATGTACTATCCCTCAATTTTTAGGGTTTGATTTTGATAGGGTTTGAAATCCAATGGTTTGAAATTTTACGTTTTGAAATTTTTTGATAGGGTCATGAGAGCAGATTGGATAGCAGCAAGAGACCAATCAGGATGAAATGAATTGACATAGGCAGTTGCTCCTATGGCATGAGGGGTTGCCATGGATGTTCCAAATACTATGTTAAAATCGACTACTCTTTTGTCCAAAGCATTCATGCTCAATGGTGCAACTTTTGACCAAGCAGTAGAATCTACACCTGGTGCAGTGATGTCAGGTTGTCAAGCACAAATGACATGATTGACTTAGTATGGTAGTTAATTGAGATCAATACAGGTCCCATGGAAATGAAAATTCAAATTAATATCAAATATTTCTTCCTTATGAAAATTCTGGTGTAATTCAGCTAGGACCTCTAGATGAGAATGAAGCTACTGTAGGTGCAGGTAAATCATTCCCATTCACACTTTTTGCTATACTTACAACTCCTATCTCAATCATTCATACTTTTGTGTCTTAATAATAACTAAAGTTGTCCCATAAACTCTCTACTTCCAACATCTATGGATGCTTTGATACTAAAAATAATGTAGATTTCTCTTATCTAAAAGTTAAACTTTAAAAACAACGCTAAGTTAGTACTATCCAAAAATATTCTCTAAGAATTATATCAAACATCCCCAACAAAATTAAAATAAAAACATAAAAAGATCTACAACACTTTCTACTATTCTTCAAGCTAAAAAATGAACACAACATAATAGAAAGCTACAACTAAAGATAATACTTAAACATAACACATATCAAATTATGTTTATATTAGAAAAAGAATGTTTATAAACTATCTACACTGTCTCATTTTACTTTAGACCATGATTATTTCCAGATCTCTTTTATCTCCCAAAAACTCTAATAAAACCTCCTCCATTTTTATCCAACATAACATCCCACAAATATATAAAATCCTATGCCAAAAATGGGCAAACCCCCACTAAACCATTAGAACAGTTATAAATTCAATAAAAGGCAGCCACCACAAATATTTTGTTAAAATAGCTAAATGACTTGAAACTCAAGGGAGGTGGGACATAATCATTAAAAGGGCAGTTACAGCAGAAATGAAAGGGTGAAGGGTGAAATCTAAGGAGCAACCATTGAGATAGAGACATCTATAAGAAGTATTCTTGTCATGTCCCCGAAATTGCACTATTTAGATAACGAAGAAGCATATCTAAAATTATGAACCATTTGGTGTCGTTACAATTATAATTGTCAAAGACAATATTATAATTATGAATATTATAAATAATGTTATAAATATTATAATAATTATAATATAATGGGAATTAAGTATATAAAGTCAATATAAAACTCAGGTATCATATTTTAATATTTATAACCATTGTGATATAATTAAAATTAATATAAACCGACAAAATCAATTTATAATTATACTAAAATAAAGCACATAATATATATTAATATAAAAACATGATGGGTGCAAACGTCGAAAGAAAGATAGATGAACAGGGCATTCTATAGCACTACATTGGGATGAACATCGTATTCTACGATAGGAGATGAGAATGGCAACATAACTATAGATGAATTAGAAGACACAATATGCTCATAAAGAATGGGTGAGATTGGGGATTGTATCCGGTAAGAATGTAAGACTGTGTGGCGACAAGTTCGTGCTATTTCTGAAGAACACAATGTAGATTGCTAAATCTAGTAAATGTAAAGTGATTTTGGGATATGACGATTTAGAAGGCTCCACCATTAAGCGTCATCAAACCTTTATTGTTCCCGCCACTCGAGCAGGCTGCCGCACTCTTCATAATATGACGACGGTGGACCAAATATGATATCGATTCCATCTTATATGGAGTTCCTAAGGCAGTGACATTATTTGCAACATTATCCTTTGCAACACTGGTAAACAGCCGCTCTCTATTAACGAATGCGTGATCAAAAGGAAATTCTTCAGAATTTATGATTGTCAAGCATGTGGATATATGTTATCGTATTCACCCACGATATTCACAAATCACAAACTTTATCGAGAGAGATTCGCTAAAGGTTATCAAGCTATAGTAACAATAGTTTCTATCGATTTAGACCAAGAGAAAACATGTTCATGTTCGGAGTTAGACATCCACGCTAGCTAGAATCAACCCACCGTTGCTTAGCACATAGCTCAAAGGAGGTTGACGTGGATGATAAGTGTAATAATAGTCAAGTATACATGTCGTGCTTGAAGTCTATAGATGCAGCAGTTTTAAGCAGCGAGCATACTTAGTGAGGAGCGATTAAGATAATCAAGATTAAGAATGGGTGAATCAAGGAAGACAACGATATGGCATATCACAGTTATATGAAGACAATTGAAGCTATGAAGGCTGCAGTGTATTAAGGAGAAGCAACTTATAATTTAGAACTAACAAATGCACTTAAGTGTAGCAATTAAGGAAACCAAAGGTAGTGTTGAATGATGGTGAGCAGAAGACACTACTATTCAAAACAACACAACCTCTCACATCAAACTTGTTCGAATGATATATAAAGGATAGCTAAATTCAATGGAGGGATGATCGTTTTAGGTATCAACAGATAGAGTGGAAAGAGATAAGGAAGTAGTGATTCACTGATTAAAGCAATAATAAGAGATAAAAAGAATGCGATCAGAAGAGGTATAAAGATATCGATCAAAAGGAGGAAGTTTGAGAAGAAATTTGAGACACATTTTTGAGCAAACAACAGATATATTCATAAAGAAATTAGAAGGAAGAACAGAGCATCGAAGCAAGGGAGAATAAAATATGTTCTTGAAAGTGGATTAAAATCAGGGGATAAAACAAGAGGCTGGAAAGAAGTAAATGGTAAAAGATCTATTGAACTAAGTGTTATTGCAAGATATGTTTGGACTATCAATTGGGAATGGAGGATTCCTATCAAGGTTTCAATCAGGAGGAAAATATTCCCTAACTCAATTGTCATTTAGAAATCAAGGATTTAGAGAAAATTTAGGGTTTCCCAAAAAGGGGACATTACAAGTGGTATCAAAGCATAATCCTACCATCCTATGGAAGAAAATTAAACAAGAAGGATCCATTGAAGATTATATATCTAAATTTCAAAGGCTATCAATCATGGGACAACGCCTAATCAAAAAGGAAAGGAGCACTTTCATGGGAGGAAGAACGCAAGGAACCACACCACGGCTAAGAGGAGTTGAGCCAACAAGACAATGAAGACCTCTTCTAGATACGCCACCCAGGAGGGGACAAGATGAGCCCACTTGGGCCAAGGGGGTACTTGCCTCTGGGGTATATGAGTGTACTGCCTTTGGGTCTAGAGGAGTTGAGACACCAAGTGTCCTATAATGGCGATTATCGCGACCGATGGCAGACATTGCATTCGATAATGACGATCATTGCGACCGATGGCGGACATTGCGTTCGATAATGGCGGTCATTGCGTCCGATAATGGCGGTCATTGCAACCAATGGCGGACATTACGTCTGATAATGGTGGTCATTGCGTCCGATAATGGCGGTCATTGCGTCCAATAATGGCAGTCATTGCAACCGATAATGGAGGTCATTGCAACCTATAATGGAGAACTTTTTCTATAAGGGAGGGAACTAAGCAAACCCAAGAGGCTAAATCATAAGAGGAAGGGAAAGTGTTGGCATTATGGATCCTAAGCTCCCATCAAGTCATGCTTCCTATACTCTCTTACGGTTGAACCCTACTGGAATTTTTTTGATTAAGGAACAAACAGATTTTGAAGGGAACCCGAAACCCTTAACAGTAAGAAGGCGAAAGATAAAACATTAACAGAGCCCAGACAAAAAACAGAACGCTGCCCACAAAGAAGAAAACAAAGGAACCCCAGGCAGCACAGCAAAAAACCAGCAAAAAGCCACGAAAAAACCAGCCACTAGGCTAGATTCCTAAGGATCTTCGCCGCCTCCTGCTCCAATTTGTTCATATTAAGAGCAAACTTCTTGATTTCCTGGATATTCACAAGAGCCTGGTCTGCCTTCCTTTTCAAGTTCACTCTAGTCCTGTTGCTCGGCCCCCCACCATCCAGCTGACCTTCCTCTTTGTCCACATCAACATACATAGCCATCCTTACTTGATAAGCATTTTCCAGATTTTCCACCATGGTATTCATGGTCTTCGCAGTAGACTTTAAAATCTTATAGCTCATGACCAACACTTTATGGAGAGAATCTTTGATATTCCTCAGCTGCTCCTCCATCTCAGACTGCTTACCTTCATGGTTGCTTTTAAAATGATATAAATCATCTACAATTTTCTTGAGGCACTCAACCAAATATTTCTTTTCTTCCTCCGTCCATAACTTCGTGGCCTTAACACTATCTCTATTAATGTTGTCATCATCTTTCTCCATTTTACTGCTCATAGCTCTCTGGTTCATCTTAATCTCCTTAATCTCAAAGAACACCCATCTAATTAACTTGAAAAAATCCACAGACCCATTGCAGGCTATAGCAAGAACATCATCAGGGAATTCCCATTCAGCCTTAAAATAGTGGTCCTCCGCCTTAAGATCCCTAGGAAAGCGGGGCCTCTCATCTCTATCGGTAGCAGGGTAGCTCGAGTACTTGGACGATGGGGTTGATTGTGAGTCCTCATCATTGACATCATAGGAGGGGTCCTCTAAAACCTTTTTCTTACCCTTTTTCTGGGGAGAGTCACTAAATTTGCCTTTTCCCTTAACAGCAACCCTATCCTTAGAAGAGGGAGACTGGTGGGACAAAGCCGGCATGGCTTTGAAATGATCATGAATTAAAACAAGCAAGCCTTCGTGGAGAATGGAATGCCTAATAGAGTTTCGTCTATGGTTCTGCAAACTGGCATTCAGAGAAGAGGCGAGATAGAATGGGAATGAAACCCTAACCTAATGCCTGAAGTGGTTGAGGAGGATGAAATGATACCCAAAGACTCTAGTGTAACGGCCATCCAGAGTGATGTACTCCATTAGCACGTTCAACACCTTCCTCCAGTGCGAAACAATCTTCTCCAAATCATAGTAGCTTTTAGTCGTCTTTCGCAGGTCCTCCCTCTCAACCTCTGATTTTGGGATTTTTGGACTGCTTGGTCAGAAAGTTTTCTATCCCTGTAGTGTTAGTTTTATGATCAGATTAATAGCACAGAAATTTAATTCAAATTCAACACAAGAACACAACAGATACCCTGGGAAAACCCTCCACTTGAGGGCGAAAATCCCAGCAACAATATATCACTTATATATTGAACAAAAACAAAGAATGTCTCCTTTACAATGAGCTGATTGAAGGGCCAATAAGAAGCATTACAAACTGATGCAAACTCAGATGTAACTCAGATACAACCAGATGTATATCGCTGATTAGAACTCAACCAACAAAATGCTCTTCTAGAGAAATCGCTATCTCCTCTAGATGATTCGCACTTTAATTCCAAGGAATAATATTGAACTGAATGAATGGATGATTGCAACAAGGAAATACATCGAATATAAATACAAGAGGAGGTGAAAGGACGCATCCCTTGATCTTCAAGTCGGCCTCCAACAAAGAGATATATTCTTTAACTAATCGTGACTTTTCATGAGGTTGGCCATGCATAATAAATAATTATAATTTTCCTCTTAATGAAATCGCATTCATTAACATATATGAAGTCGGCCAAGGAGAGATCGCATTACTTCATTAAATCGTGCCTTCAAAAATCGTGCCATTTCAAAGATGTAATCTCGCAATTCAAATAGCCGTTAAGGCTATCATTTGAATTGCCTTCAAGGAGACAAAGCACGCTAGAAGTAGCAGCCCAACGTTGCTTTATAACATCAACATGTAGAACTTAATACCTTCCATAGAAAAGCCCGTTACCTCAACAACTAACTGCTCATTAATGACCACTTGTTTGCCAAACAATTTGATCTCACCATCCTTCCAGCCCTTGGCAAAGACCCTAGTAACATTTGGATCCTAGCCATGAAGTTTCTCAATAAAGATAGTAATACCGCCCTTCTCCAGCATCTCCCAGAGCTTCGAATTGCTCCTTAAGTCTTCACAGTCCGTCGGCTCCACCCTGCGACTATCGCCACCCATGTTGGTAGTCTTGCAGGCAAGAACAAAAAACTCAAGAAACCCAAATAAGCAAACGATCAAAGTGCCCAGAAAGCATGTGAAGCTCACATCAGTCAAATGGGAAATATAATAATTACACTTTGGCCAACAATGAGTGATGATAAAATCGCAGTCCCAAAACTGCAAGAAAGGACACTTAGCCATCATTCATTGGAATGGAGAATTGCACCTTCCCGTGAATACGGTCATATGTGATTAGGGTCGTGACATCAACCTCCAACTCATCACCCCTCTGCCAACTCATCTTTTTCTTTGCTTTAACTCCCTTATTGGCAAAAAAGTCCGCCACCATATTTATTTCCCTAAAAGCATGTGAGATATAACTTTTTTCAAAACTATTAATAATTTCCTTTGAAAGGTCTATCCAATTCTCAATAGACCATGAGGGTTTTTGAAGGCCCTTTAAACATTGGATAATATTATTCGAATCCCCTTCAATCCAAACATTTTTGAAATTCAACTAGCTAGCCATCCTCAAGACCAGAAACACTCCAATAGCTTTAGCCACGTGGTTGGTCTGAGTGCCTAAGGGGAATGCCACCGCCGCAATGAAGCAACCATTCTCATCCCTTATCACACCACCACACCCGGCATGCCCAGGGTTTCCCTTGGCCGCCCCATCAAAATTGATTTTTACCCAACCAGAAGGTGGGAGGCTCCAATAGATGCCATCTCTAGGTCCCTTAGTAAGCTTGGAGAGATTGGACATGTCCATATTAACCTTCCAGGCTTCAGCCACTCTAATCTCATATTCTTGAAAGCTAACCTTACCTTTACCTTTATTCTTGTTATTGAGCAAATTAAAGTTTTCTCTCACAGCTCTAATAATCTTGCCAAAAACCACTTCCTCCGATAGAGCCACATCCCTAAAAACTCTATTATTACGTTCTTTCCAGACACCCCAGGCAAGGTGAGGGAAGATATAGTTCCAAAGCAGATTCATCACCCGATTGTTTGAGGGGGCCTTCCACTGGTTGTAAAAATCCACGATAGTTCCGGGGAAAACCCAGATGAGATCCAGAATTGCAAAATCCTACACCAAATAGCATAAGCAAAAGGACAAAGGAGAAAAAGATGTGAGGAAGTCTCCGCCTCCGCGCAACACATGTAACATCTATTAGGAAAGGAGAAACCCTACTTACAAAGATTATCATTAGTCAACAGTTTATTCTGAAGGAGAATCCAAGCAAAAATATTAACTTTCGGAATAAGGTTGTGCACCCACACCTTCGCCCAGACAAGGTAATAGAAACAAGAGTAACAAGATGCCACCGTTGAAGAAACAGAGTAAATCCCTGAGGACAACTTCCAAACCAAAGAGTCCTCTTGACCCTGTGAGCTGAGCATGACAGAATTAAGAAGAACCTGCAAAGGCTGGAGATCCAGGCTAATAGAAGAAATATCAACCCACTGATTATTCCTCTAGTAATCCCCGACCAAGAAGCCAAACCTAGATTTACAGTCCTCCATATAATTCCTATAGATCAGGATGTTGCACAGGCGATCATTACCAATCCACAGATCTTCCCAGAACCGGATATTCTTGCCATCTCCAAGTTTCCAACAGGCATCTTTACCAGCAAGGTCCCTGGCCTTAATGATGTTGTTCCAGAGGCATGATCCAATGGGGAGATTCTGAGAACTAAGAAAGTCTTTAAAAGATTCAACCCCCTGCAAATATTTACTACGCCAGATAGTATTCCATTCACGAGTATCCGCAAAAGTTCTCCAAACCTGCTTCGCCAAAAGGGCTTTATTAAACACTCTCATGTTCCTCAAACCAAGACCCCCATGCTTCTTAGGTCTACACACATTCTCCCAAGCAACCAACGGAATCCTCTTCTTCTCCTCAACCCCCAACCAAAGGAAACGTTTTTGAATTTTTTCGATGATCTCAGCAAATTTGGCAGGAATCTTAAACAAACTAAGGGCGTAACCAGGAAAATTTTGAAGAGAGGCCTTAAGTAACAGAACTTTACCAACTTGACTCAGGAGGGCCCCTTTCCAGCCAGCGAACTTCCGATTAAACCTATCCACAAGAGAAATCCAAAACGAATCTGGAGGTTTGGACCCCAAAGGAAGACCCAAGTAAGTGGAAGGAAGAGAATTAACACCACAGCCTAAGATGTTTGCTATCTTCCTTTGTCTATGCTCAGGGGTATTGAAAAAGTAGAGAGAACTTTTAGCCCTGTTAATTTTTTGCCCTAATCCTTCCTCATAAAGCACAAGACAGGTCTTTATAGCTTTGGCTTCTCCAATAGTTGAGCTTCCCATAAGCATCGTGTCATCCACAAACTGTTGGTGCGAACAGGCCAGGTTCGCCGAAGACGGTTTTAACCCTTTTAGACTGTCGTCCATCACTTTTTTATGCAGAAGCCTTCCCAACCTTTCTGCCATGAGGGTAAAGAGAATAGGAGACACAGGATCCCCTTGTCTAACTCCTCTCGACACCTTAAAGAAATGGGAAGGAGAGCCATTGATGATAACCGAGGTACTGGTGGTAGATATCAATTCCCGTATCATCTGCAAGAATCTTTCAGAAAACCCAAAAGCTTTTAAGACTTTGATCAAAAAATCCCATTCCACCCTATCATAGGCCTTAGACATATCCAGCTTGAGCAAAAAGCCTTGGTTTTTCGAAGCTTCTAGAGAGTGGATATTCTCATGAACCGTAATAATAGAGTCTAGAATTTGTCTGCCCGGAACAAAACCACTATGCTGGGGAGATATCAGCAGCGAGAGAATCCCAAGAAGCCTAGAAGTAACTACTTTAGAGATGATTTTGTAGAAAGAGTTGCATAAGCTGATTGGGTGAAAGGAATCAAAAGCATCAGCTCCAGGGAACTTAGGAATGAGCACAATAAAAGTGGCATTAAGCTCTTTCAACAATCTCCTAGCTCCAAAAAATTCCTTGACAGGATTGATCACATCATCAGCCACAATTTCCCAAAAAACTTGGAAAAAGAACATAGGGAACCCGTCTGGGTCAGGGGCCTTGTTCCCTTCAAAGGAAAAAACAGCCTTCTTGACCTCTTCCTGTAAGGGGATAGCCGTCAATATTCTATTTTGATGCTCATTCAAAATGTTAGGGATAGCCTCAATAAGAGTATGCTGAGCACTCACATCCAACCCCTCTTCCGAAGACAAAAGGTTAGCAAAGAACTGGATAGCCTCATTCCTGATCTCATCCTCCTTCTCAATTTTAACCCCATTCTTCATAATATGGGTTATGCGATTGGAAGCCCTATGTTTCATAGTTGTCAAATGGAAAAACCTAGTGTTCTTATCCCCAGCTAAAAGCCACACCGATCTAGATCTCTATTTCCAGTATTCCTCTTCTTTTGAAATAATGTCGTGGTATTTTGAAAGAATTTCATTTTCCTTAGAGAGGGACTCTCCCACATAACCTTCCTTCTGAATTCGGTCCTGAATATTCCTTAATTCATGCTGGATAGTGGCCTTAGACTCAAAAATACCCCCAAAAACTTCCTTGTTCCAGGTTCTGACCTTGGTTACCTCACCAAGCTTCTTAGCAACTCTAAACATAGCTGTCCCACTAACATTTATATTCCACCACTCTTGAATGCAATTAAAGATATTAGGGTGAGACCGCCACATTTTTTCAAATCTAAAGGGGAAATTTCTCTTACCTGATACTGAGTCAGCCACAAAGCTTATAGGGAAATGATCTGAGCCAATTCTAGGGAGAGCATTTAAAGAGCAAAATTAAACCTTCAACCAATTATCCGAGATTAAGGCCCTGTCAAGCCGAACTTGGATAAGATCATTCCCAGCCCTCCTGTTAGACCAGGTATAGGTAGCCCCCTTGAGGTCCACATCATGCAAACATTGGGAGTTAATAAAGTCCATCAAATCCATCTTACTATCTAACTGTATCTGAGATCCCCCAAATTTTTCCGACACCAGCAGTGGCGTATTAAAATCCCTCGGGATAATCCAATTCTCATAAGGAAAACATGATCTAAAAGACTCAAGTCTCTTCCAAAAACTCCTTCTAGCAGATTTACTATTGAGTGCATAGATATTAGACAAAATCGAACTGAAATCATCTCTGATATGCCTAAATCTAGTAGCCACATGATTGGCATCTTCCCAAATCGGAGTACCTTGAAGGTAATCCTGATTCCAAAAAGTCACTAAACCCCCAAAGGCCCCCTCCGAACTCCTACCCTGCACACCACCATTCTTGAAGATCTTAATCTTTTCCACCCTTTCTTTGGGCATCTTGGACTCCTGGATAACTAAGATATCAAGTTTGTGGTCCCTAGCAAAACTATGCAAAATCTCTTGTTTATGGGAATTGTTTAGCCCCCGAATATTCCAAGACATAAACTTCATTTTTTTGATGGGGTTCTGCATAAATCCGGGATGGTTTTTTGAGTTCCATCCGCAATATTTTGAAAACATTCCTGTTCTCTATGCCACTTTGTTGATTTCCTGCCCGAACCTCTCTAAACTCCCACATCCGCTTTTGATATGTTTCTTGTAGAAACCCCCACTGTGTTGTTCCCTTTTTTGCTCTTCTTCTTCTCAACTTTCGTGTATAGGCTATCCTCTTCAAGATCCAAGTCCTCCAGACCCATGAAATCTTGCCCATCCATAATGTCATCTACAGCAGCAGCTCTACTCAACAAACAATACCCAACATCAGTCACCCCCTTGGAAGTATCCACAGAGTTCCCAAAAGTGGATTTCACAACCTTCGGAGAGCTTTGAGACCCATCCTGACTAGAGGAATGGAAAAATTTCTCCCCAGACTTCTCTGAATCCTCCATCGTACTTGCCTCATTCTGGTCACAACGGGAAGTTTCCTCTGAACCATCAGCTACCGAGTCTGGAACTATGTTCAAACTCTTATCCTACTTTTCAGCACTCCCTCCTGCTTTTTCCTCCTCCCCCTGGGAATCCTTTGTTCTCAAGTCTACAACTGCTCTATTAGGGTCATGAGCCTCTCTTTCAAGGTCTGCAAAGTTATCATTACCTTTGCTTGACTCAACTTTTTTATCTTCCAGGCTAGGGACACGACACTCCCCACCATTTCCCTGACCTTCCACAATGATATCTCCTCTATTCCCCTCCTCTTGAGGCCTCTCCACCATTTTAGCCTTCCACATCTTGGTCTCCTTGGACACCACCTTACCATTAGATTTAGGCATATTGTTCGGGCATTTCCTCGCCTAGGGCCCAACTTTATTGCAAGTGAAGCACACAAAAGGGAGAGTCTCAAACTCAACAGACTGAACCAATTTTCCAAGTTTTGACACTATTTCGATCAAAGAAGGTAGGTCCGAAGACTAGGTAATCCCCACATAGATTCTGGCAAAAACCAGCCTTTTTCTGGATGAAGTCATAGCATCTATGGATTGTAGCTCCCCAAAGGAGCTGGCGATACCCCTGAAAACATCCTCATTCCAAAACTCCTGTGGTAATCCAGGTAAGCGCACCCAAACAGGCACAGCCTCAAAAGAAGCATCCGAGAAATCCATTTTTGGGGACCACTTCTTAATAGCTAGAGATGACTTGCCAATGACCCAAGGACCACCACACAGGATTGCCAATTTATCCTCTTTGCAAGAAAAAGCAAAGGAGAAAAAACCTTTAGGTAGAGCCGCAACCTCTACTTGACCTTTGACTCTCCATTTCTTCTTAACAAAGTCCCTGACAACCTCAATATTTGGTCGTGGACCCATAAATTTGCCAACCAGTGATGAATCCATAAGAGAAACGTTATGGTCAATCACTGGATTAGGAACAAGAATAGCAAACTTCCCACTCATAGGGGACGAAATATTGCTTACCGGAGGAAAAATGGACTTTCCCACAGGCTTGGTTCCAAACAGCGAAACCCACTTCCTCTTTGGATCCTCGCATGGATGATCCCTCAAAGAATTGTCCTCAGCCTGGTTTCCAAGGCACCCGGACCCACAAACCATGTCCTTTGAAGAAGAGTTAGGGGATACCTTACCTTCGAATGCCACCTTTCTACCTGGGTCCCCACGTTTCTCCGAGCCCCAGTCCTCAGACATTGCTCCCTCCTGCTCGTCGCCTGCATTCTCTCCTGCCGCATCCCCAGAAAGACCATCCCCTAGCCCAGATCCAGCTGCCTTCAAACCAAACACCCGTTGCCGGCCAGAAAATTCAAATCCTCTTTCCCGCTCAGTCTTGATGATGTTAACCCTACTAGAATGTTAGGGTACCTTGACTAACTTAATAATTGACCATGAGTTTATTGACCTGGTTTTGGGAGAACCACTAATTACCAATATTATGATAAATGATCGATTAAGATAAATGGTTCTAACTTGGGTGCAAGCCCTCAATCGGGACCCCAATCAAGTGATAGGTGCTCCCCAACCCCTTATTTATTTAGATCAAAGATTCAAGGAAAAATTAAAGGAAACTAAAATGTTTGATGTCCCAAATTTTAGATTGCTTGAGGTCAAGCAAATTTGGGAGAGGACTATCATGTCCTTGAAATCGCACCATTTAGATAATGAAGAAGCATATCTAAAATTATGAACCATTTGGTATTGTTACAATTATAATTGTCAAAGACAATATTATAAATAATGTTATAAATATTATAATAATTATAATATAATGGGAATTAAGTATATAAAATTGATATAAAACTTAGGTATCATATTTTAATATTTATAACCATTGTGATATAATTAAAATTAATATAAACCAACAAAATCAATTTATAATTATACTAAAATAAAGCACATAATATATATTAATATAAAAACATGATGGGTGCAAACGTCAAAAGAAAGATAGATGAACAAGGCATTCTATAGCGTTACATTTGGATGAACATCGTATTCTACGATAGGAGATGGGAATGGCAACATAACTATAGACGAATTAGAAGACACGATATCCCGTAAAGAATGGGTGAGATTGGGGATTGTATTTGGCAAGAATGTAAGACTATGTGGCGACAAGCTCGTGGTGTTTCTGAAGAACACAATGTAGATTGCTAAATCTAGTAAATGTAAAGTGATTTAGGGATATGACGATTTTGAAGGCTTCGCTATTAAGCATCATCAAACCTTTATTGTTCCCGCCACCCGAGCAGGCTGTCGCACACTTCATAATATAATGACAATGGACCAAATATGATATTGATTCCATCTTATATGGAGTTCCTGAGGCGGTGACATCATTTGCAACATTATCCTTCGCAACACTGGTCCACAGCCACTCTCTATTAACGAATGTGTGATCAAAAGGAAATTCTTCAAAATTTATGATTGTCAGGCATGTGGATATATGTTACCGTATTCACCCACGATATTCACAAATCACAAACTTTATTGAGGGAGATTCGCTAAAGGTTATCGAGTTATAGTAACAATAGTTTCTATCGATTTCGACCAAGAGAAAACATGTTCATGTTCAGAGTACTACCTGGACGTCCACGCTGGCCAGAATCAACCCACCGTTGCTCAGCACATAGCT
The DNA here is from genome assembly GCA_007258455.2 of Sequoia sempervirens. Lineage (NCBI taxonomy): Eukaryota > Viridiplantae > Streptophyta > Pinopsida > Cupressales > Cupressaceae > Sequoia > Sequoia sempervirens. Next base: position 30,644,276 of record VDFB02000008.1, on the reverse strand, counting down.
CAAAGGAGGTTGACGTGGATGATAAGTGTAATAATAGTCAAGTATACATGTCGTGCTTGAAGTCTATAGAAGCAGCAGTTTTAGGCAGCAAGCATACTTAGTGAGGAGCAATTAAGATAAGCAAGATTAAGAATGGGTGAATCAAGGAAGACAGTGATCATGGCATATCATGGTTATATGAAGACAATTGAAGCTATGAAGGTTGTGGTGTATTAAGGAGAAGCAACTTATAATTTAGAACTAATGAATGCACTTAAGTGTAGTGATTAAGGCAACCAAAGGTAGCGTTGAATGGTGGTGAGCAGAAGACACTACTATTCAAAACAACACAACCTCTCACATCAAACTTGTTCGAATGATATATAAAGGATAGCTAAATTCAATGGAGGGATGATCGTTTTAGGTATCAGCAGATAGAGTGGAAAGAGATAAGGAAGTAGTGATTCACTGATTAAAGCAATAATAAGAGATAAAAAGAATGCGATCAGAAGAGGTCTAAAGATATCGATCAAAAGGAGGAAGTTTGAGAAGAAATCTGAGTCACATATTTTTGAGCAAACAGCAGATATATTCATAAAGAAATTAGAAAGAAGAACAGAGCATCAAAGCAAGGGAGAATAAAATATGTTCTTGAAAACAGATTAAAATCAGGGGATAAAACAGGAAAGGCTGGGAAGAAGAAGAAAATGGTAAAAGATCTATTGAACTAAGTGTTATTGCAAGATATGTTTGGACTATCAATTGGGAATGGAGGATTCCTATCAAGGTCTCAATCAGGAGGAAAATATTCCCTAACTCAATTGTCATTTAGAAATCAAGGATTTAGAGCAAATTTAGGGTTTCCCAAAAAGGGGACATTAAAATTCTACAATTGGTTAAAGCAAAACATATTTTTATTCAAGTTTTAAAATGTCCAATCTAACAGAGTAATTGCTTCTGATCTGTTCCACTCACACAATTTTGCAAACAAAAACATGATAAGAATTCCTCTGACAAAACAGAATATTAAATAAATAACTTTAACTAGGAGGAATTTATACAAAATAAAGCCCTGAGTAGACCCTGATCACTCCAAACCAACGCTTGCATTAGAAGTTATTTCATCATTTAGTAGATTGTGTGAAATGCATAGTATTCATTACTTACACTGGTCTGTACAGAGAATTTCCCTGCAACTATATTTGTACATTGTCGTTTATTGTTCCATTTCCCTTACCCATGCCTGCTTCATTATCAATTGCATCAGTCATTTTATCGTGCACAACCAAGGCAATAAGAATAATTAGGAGGGGATAGATGATGGAGGTAAGAATCCAGTTGATTATTAGTTCTGCTACTGGAGAAGTATGATGTGCATCAGCCTACCAAGCAACAAATGCTCCTGCACTCTGTACACCTTTGTAGAATCCATTGTACCTACTTAGAGTTTGGGAGTCATCACCAAGAGCTCCAATCGTCCAATCGACTAAAGTTTGGAAGGCGGCATCCAAAAGTTCATAGCAGAAATACAGGAGAAATGGACCTGCATAAGAGGCCTCAGGGTCCATGAAATCCAGATTAGGTTTAACCCCACTGTATTTCAGCTCATTGACATGCCCAACACCCCATATGGCAGTCCCAAGCAACACAACTATACCCACACCCGTATATCCTCTTTTCGTCCTGCTATGAGAAATTGAGAACTATAGTCCAGAATGTACCCTATTCCCACAGATCCCACCTGTGGTCATGAGAGCAGATTTGATAGCAGCAGGAGACCAGTCAGGATGAAATGACTTGACATAGGCAACTGCTCCTGTGGCATGAGGGGTTGCCATGTATGTTCCAGATACTATGTTAAAATCCACTGCTCTTTTGTCCAAGCATTCATGCTCAGTGGTGCAACTTTTGACCAAGCAGCTAGAATATCTAAACCTGGTGCAGTGATGTCAGGTTGTCAAGCACAAATAACATGATTGACTTAGTCTAGTAGTTAATTGAGATCAATATAGGTCCCATGGAAATAAAAATTCAAATTAATATCAGATATTTTTTCCTTATCACCTTTAGAAGATCTCGTGTAATTCGGTTAGGACCTCTAGATGAGAATGCACCTACTATAGGTGCAGGTACATCATTCCCAATCACACTTTTTGCTATACTTACAACTCCTATCTCAATCATCCATATAACAACTAAAGTTGTCCCATAAACTCTCTAGTTCCAACAATATTGCACCACTTTGGGAACAAGGAGAGAATGACACTGACTTTGGGTCATCACCTGATTTTAAGATCTCTAATTTCGATGTACATTATTTAGATTTCCTGCATCTAAAACATGACGGATTTATTATCCACCATTTTTTTAAAACCCTGATATTTTAAGATGCTTACTTAAGTGCACATACAAAACTTGGGAGCCTCAACATGTACTATCCCTCAATTTTTAGGGTTTGATTTTGTTAGGGTTTAAAATTATAGAGTTTGAAATCCAATGGTTTAAAATTTTACATTTTGAAATTCTATGATTTGAATTTTTTGGATTTTGATTATGGGTTTAAATTTTTGAGGATTTTCTTATGTGACATTTTGTGTTGTTCCACTTAATTTGGAAAATACTGTTGTAGAGGCCCTTGTGTTTTGGATTCAATCTGCCCTTGCCCTGTAATGCATAAGATAGTAAACCAATACAAAAAGATTTGGAAATTTACATTATTTTGAAGATTTGTTGATTTTGTGCTATCTTTGGGTCATGTAATGTGAATCAATACATATCTTTGCCTATCAATTGAATGAGTGTTGTAGAAAACATTTGTTATGATTGTATTTGGCATTGAGGAGGTCTGAATGATGTTGTAGTCCATGGGATGCAATCTTCCAAAGATTTTTAATGTGTGATTGCTAATAGGAGAGGATTATTGCAAAGTTCACATATCTCACCTTTCTATGAAGTTACCTTGCTTCACCCGCTTCAGATGTTCACAGCATTTGATTATGTTGGTTATCCTTATTGACATTTCAAAATTAGCTTTGGTTACTTTATGGATGTTTATCATAAATTTTTATATCACATAATAAAGACTCATAACAAATCTGAGTATTTGATCTACTAGAATAGCATAGTCAACATTAGAGCGAGGCTAGAGATGGAACATACAGATGCTATTGCATCTATAGATTATTCAACATCAAGCTTTTAAAATAAGATATGTAGACTAACACACTTGCCCCATCAATGCAAGAAGAAACTTTCAACCCCCTCATGAAATTCAAGTCATATGAGACAATCACTAAATGCTAACACGACTTTGATATTATGTATTAAGTGTTGTTTTTGTAGTGTATCAAATTATGTAATAATGAATTGATATTCCTGTGTACTTTCAAGTCAATCTTCATTGACTCGTGTTATTATGTTCAAATTGAGACATGACCTGTGCTCAACAAATAATGAAAGCCAACTTTTAAAGCTAAGTTTAGATTCAAAGTGTATGCATATACTGCCATTGCACTAATGCGTAAACATAGTGCTTGAAGTTTAAACTACAACTTTCAATTCAAGGATATTGAGAAAAATATGTTTTCAATTGGACTTATATGTGGTGAGTGCAAACTTCTTTGTAGAAGATTCTTATTAGAAAGCTATTCAAAATCATATAAAATGATTTATAAAATACAACCAGCGTAACTATTGCACCTTTCAGTGCAAGTGCTAGTTATGAATATGGGATAATAGATTCGTATAATAACCTATTTTGAATTTAGACCGTCCCATACATGTAAACATGTCCTTTATAATTGTGTGGATGCATTGATTTTCTTTGTAATTTTATTATTTTTATTGCATGTAATTTGACTTGCGGCACTGTTCATGTTTTTTATCACTCTGTTTATATTTGAATTGTATTTCCTGTGTTATATAAGCCACATCTACTACTTTATTTTTTGGTACTGTTGTTCTCTTGAATGCAGTGGGTCAATATGGCACATAAGTAACCCATTTCGACCTGAGAAAGAAGAAAGACCCTATAACATTAAAAAAATCAGTTGTACACTAAATTTAACATGGCCAGCACAAACACGGTTGTATAATAAATTTAACCTAGCCAACCTAAGCAACCCAGGCCAAGCAAATGAAAGGGGAAGATTGCACTCTAACTGCAAAATCCAAAGCCCCTCAAATTCTTCAACTAGGTTTTTTTCGTTTCAGGATAACGCAAAGAAACCCTACTATGGGCGATTTTTCCAATCGGAATTCTGCTTAAGAAAAATCAATTGAAAATAGGGAGAAAATTATTTATGGGGTTTCTAGCATCCAACGATACAAGCAGACCACTACATAAAAATTTTGGATTGATCTTTTTGTAACAATCTTTCTAGATTAATTATTCGTATTTATTTATCTATATGAATAATATATTTACACTAACCTTCATTTTCGAACTCTTCGAATTCGTCATCGTCTTCAAACAAATCGATCTTGGGGTCTTCATTGACCTCCTTCGCTGCATTTTCAGTTGCAGTTGCCATTTTCTGTTCTGTAAATATATAAACAATTAAGGAGGAAGGAAAAACTACTGAGTTTGAAAATTATTAAACATGAAATCGGTGAGAATATATGCAAAATCTTACACAGATGGTTGCCGATTGGAAACAGGACTATCGGAATTTGCGAAATAGCTTTTGAGCGAACGCAAAAGAGACCAGCTTTAGTGTAAAGAATAAAGAAACCCTTGTGATTGTTTTGATGGGAAGAAACCTCGCAGCATTTTTTTTAATATAAGACAGACTAGGGGAGAGGGGCCCAAAGTAGGGCGGGTCAACTTTGAAGGTCCATGTGGACCTTAAAAAAATTAAAAATTTGCCCACCACATCACCCTGCTACTTGTGTATCGGCCCATATATTTTTTTAAAAAAATCAATCACCCTGCCACTTGCCAAACACATTTTCCGTTGACGTGTCCAAAACTAGCCGTTTTTGCCCTCCGCCCGAAAGTGGAGCCCACTGGCCTCCCTAATCGGCAAGCACATCTACGTACAGTAGATCGAATGGCCGCATGTAGATGACAACCTCGCCACCCTCCACCAACACTTCACTACATTAAACACTTGCCGCCTCCTTCGTTTACTCCACTGACCAACATACCTTACGTGTCGCTTCGCATTTACTTCGTCTATCAGGCACGTTAATCGGAGATCAAGGTTCATTCAATACTCCACATTCTCGCATATCCCACTCACTATCATTCTTTTTGTTCGCAAACATTCTCAACTATTCGTTTTGTTTCTCATTGAAACTGGTTCGACTCTCCACACTTTATTGTTTGGCTCTTCACGCTTCCTTGTTCGGCTCTGCACTCTCGACAGCTCCTGTTCTCATTCAGGTGAGGTTTTTAACCTCACTCAGCCTCTACAACTCTCAATGATTACAACGTTATTCTGCCATGCACTTTGTTTCTAAAAAAAAATATTTCGGAAATTTTTTATTTCAATATGATGCATAGGATGAAATGTGGGGAGGGTTTAAGTGGTTTTTTTTCCTCTAAACTCGTCCATGCACTCGTAGTAATCTCTTCTTCATTGCACGACGTTTAGTCTACATTGTGTTTTTCATATTTGCTTCCTTATACGAAATATGAAATGGGTTTGACTAGTTTAAAATAGTTTTCCATTACTATTAGACTTGTTCAAAGATATATGGAAAGGGTTTGACTGGTTTTCAGCCATGCACTTATTTTTGTTTGTTCATCATTGCACAAACTTTAAATCTGCAATTTGCTTTTTACATTTGTTTGTTATTCCAAAATACGGAAATGGATACAATATAATTGGTTGTTAGTATGAGATGTTCATACAGTTTTAATGTTCATCATTTTGATGGTTTCTGCCATGCACTTGCATTCGTGTCTTCCTCACTGCACATATTTTAACTCCGCAATTTGCTTATAATATTCTCATGTTATTCCAAAATTCAAAAATGCTATGACTGGTTTTCATTTCGAAGATATTTTGGCATGTCTATGTATTATTTTGTTCTTCCATGCACAATAGTAATGTATGCGAAATAAATTATTCTTTTCATTGTTACTACCAAACATGGAAAGGGTTTCAATCTTTCAAAATTATAGGGTTCTCACTTTCACAATGCACAAACTTTAACTTTGCAATTTCCCTTTAACATTGGTTTGTTATTCCCAAATATCAAAATTGATACAATATATTTGCTTCTCACTAGGGAAATATTCATTTGTTTTTAATGTATATCATTTTGAGGGTTTATGCCATGCACTTGCATTTGTGTTTAACTCTGCAATTTCCTTATAATATTCTCATGTTATTCCGATATATGAAAATGGTATGACTGGTTTTCATTTTGAAGATATTCTGGCATGTTTATGTATTATTGTGTTCTTCCATACGCAATAGTAATGTCTGTGAAATAAATTATTGATTTCATTCAGCTACCAAACATGGAAAGGGTTTCACTCATTCAAAATTACAAGGTTCTCTCTTTCACAATGCACAAACTTTAACTCTGCAATTTCCCTTTAACATTTGTTTGTTATTCCCAAATATCAAAATGGATACAATATATTTGCTTCTCACTAGGAAATATTCATACGGTTTTAATGTATATCATTTTGAGGGTTTCTGCCATGCACTTGCATTTGTGTTTAACTCTACAATTTCCTTATAATATTCTCATGTTATTCTGATTTATGAAAATGGTATGACTAGTTTTCATTTCAAAGATATTCTAGCATGTTTATGTATTATTATGTTATTCCATGCGCAATAGTAATGTCTGTGAAATAAATTATTCATTTCATTCATACTACCAAACATGGAAAGGGTTTCACTCGTTCAAAATTACAAGGTTCTCGCTTTCACAATGCACAAACTTTAACTCTACAATTTCCCTTTAACATTTGTTTGTTATTCCCAAATATCAAAATGGATACAATATATTTGCTTCTCACTAGGAAATATTCATACGATTTTAATGTATATCATTTTGATGGTTTCTACCATTCACTTGCATTCGTGTTTAACTCTGCAATTTCCTTATAATATTCTCATGTTATTCCAATATATGGAAATTGTATGACTGGATTTCATTTCGAAGATATTCTGGCATGTTTATATATTATTATGTTCTTCCATGCACAATAGTAATGTCTACGAAATGCCTTTCTCATTTCATAATTACTACCAAACATTGGAAAGGGTTTCACTCATTCAAAAGTACAAGGTTCTCATGCACTTGTATTCCTCTCTTTCACAATGCACACTCTTTAACTATGTAGTTTCCCTTTAATATTTCTTTGTTATTCCCAAATATGAAAATGAATTCCCTTGTTTTCATCCCGATGTTAATATGCCATGCAAATATATTATTATGTTCTTATATATGTATTTCTCTTTCCATACATATATACATATTGTGCATGGAATAATAGAATAATACATAAACATGGATACCGTTTGACTGCTTCACAATTTCAGGGTTTTCTGCCATGCACTTTTATTCCTATGTTCAACATTGCAGGAATTTTAACTCTACAAATTGCCTCTACTAATTTTTTGTTATTCCCAAATATGAAAATGGGATTGCTTGTTTTCATTTGGAATCTTTTATGCCATTTCAAAGATATATATATATATATATATATATATATATATATATATATATATATATATATATATATATATATATATATATCTATATAGATATATATCTATACAATATATATATATATATATAGATATATATCTATACAAATATATATATATATACATACATACATATATATATATATATATATATATATTTATATATATAAACTAGCCCGCCACGTCACCCTGTCACTTGTGCATCGGTCCATATTGGTTTTTTGAAAAAATGATCACCCCGACACCTGTCAAGCACCATTTCATATTTAGCCCGCCACATCGCCCTGCCACTTGTGCATGTGCCCATATATATATATATATATATAATGACAAGAGGAGTGAGTTTGATGCACAAAGGCTTCACGAAACCATTGATGTGATTAAGGAGGAAGGGGTCAAGAGTGCGGAATGCTTCATGAAGCCTTTGTGCATCAAGCTCATGCCTATTGTCATGTTGTCTTTTGTCATGACTGGTTCACAATTACAGGGTTATCTGCAATGCACTTGTATTTGCTTCTTCGACGATGCACAAACTTTCACTCTGCAAATTGCCTTTGCTATTTTTCTGGTATATACAAATATCAAATTGAGTTAAGTTGTTTTTATTCGAAGATATTCTACCATGCAATTAAATACTCCATACCAAACCAACATTGAACATATAAAGAGATTTACAAATTCAAAAATGTATATCTCCATCTTTTCCAATTTCCATTTACCATGACTCACCTCCAATTGTATTCGTCTATGCTTCCGTGCACAACAATTTTGTCTGTGAAATGTTTTCTTTATTTGATTGTTACTACCAAACATGGAAATGAAAACAACTTAACCCATTATCATATTGCAGAGTTAAAGATTGACCATAACAACAAAATATTAAAGGCAGTGGCAAATTATATATATATATATATATATATATATATATATATATATAACATACATATATTTAATTTTCCACCGCCTTTAATATATATGTCTTATCCTCTTTTGCCACATGCAACCACCATAAACAATGTGTTAATCACTCGAGAAACAAACAAGGATTGCACGCCATGAATACATACAATCTATGTAATTGAATGCATCCAAACAAGTTTTCAAATTTGAAAAAGGACACAAATTAAAGACTCCATAACAAACCACCATTATAGATTTACAAATTAAATGGAGCATTTCTCAATCTATTCCAATTTCCATTTATTGAAACCTCACTTCCATATTCATATGTACATGGAAGAAAATATTGGTGGTGATGTAATGCAATTGGTGATATTATAGGGGAGTGTGGGTTATACTAATTTTATATTTTGGCTGCATGTTTTAATGCTACAGGGCATTAACAAGCAATATGGCTTGTATGTTTGTGGTATCAGATGTGCTTTGAATATTCTATGACATGTAAGACTGTGAATAACTATTTGTGTTTGGGACAAATATAAACTGATTATAATACAATTTTGGCGGTACAGTGATTCGAGTACCCTTGTTGACTTTCTTGGTGAAAACTGTTTTACAATTGCATATTAAGGGGATCCTATAGACCCTATGTTTGGAGGTCCACATGATACTGTTTACAATTTCTTACATGAATTATTTTGGTTACCAAGAATATAGAATTGCTAGAATTGATGAGGCATATATATATGCATAATTGTACATATATATATATGTATATATATATATATATATATATATATATATACATATATATGTATATATATATATATATATATATGTATATATATATATATATGTATGTGGTATATGCATATATGTATATATATAATATATATATATATGTATATATATATAATATATATATATATATATATATATGTATATATGTATATATATAATATATATATATATATATATGTATATATGTATATATATAATATATATATATGTATATATGTATATATATATATATATATATATATATATGTATATATGTATATATATACATATATATATATATATATATATATATATATATATATATATTGGCAAAACAAGGACAAACAACTAAGAGGGGGCTGAATCACCGAATATTTAACTTTTCAAACTTAACTTAATTTTAATCTCAGATTTGATGAATGAACAACAAACCATAAACAATCAGCACATCAGAAACACAGAGAACACCAAGATTTTTACGTGGAAACCCTGTTAGGGGAAAAACCACGGTGGATGTTAGTCCATAAGATTATACCCTGTTAAAAGTATAAAGAATAATAATGGGAATGCACATGCTTTTAGGCACACTACCTAGAGCCAACTGCTCAAATACAATGGAAGACACACTATCTTACAAAGAGATTCAGATTGTAACCATCTGAAGTTTGAACTGAGAAAGTAGCTTCTTCAAAAGCCTAATTACAGTTTCAGTTAAGCATAATTTTTCACTCCTCTACACACTTCGTCACACTCTGCTCTGCCTTCGAATGATATTCACATATACACACATAGGAGCACACCGAGCATACTTCAATTCGAGCAAACAACCACTCTTATATATCTGCAACATGAATTACATCAACAACTTCGTCAGCCAAAATATAAAACATAGAACATATACACAATGTCGGCCAAAATTTACAAATAAATTTTCAATGCGAATCAAACACCATTAGAAAATATTATTTTATGGCCCAAAACAACATCCTCAAGTGCGCCAAACATTCAAATTTTAATCTCCAAGGATCCACAACACGTTACAACCACCATGTCGCCCAAGAACACAAAAACCCGAACACACAAGAGAAAAATCTCTGACCACGAGCACTCCAATCAACGCGAACATGCAACAAAGATAGAGAATGATCTAGAAGCATCCACAAGCATCAAGGACAATTAGAGAAACATTCGCGGCAACTGGGATTACTAGAATAACACCAAATCCAATCAGGAACACTAACTAAAACCATAGAAAAACTATCAGAATACAACTGTTCATAACAAGATCAAAACTTCATGTGAACCTCTGAAACTTCTGGTGGATAAACTAGATACTCTCAGCAATAAACCCTTTAATCCACAATGACCGAAAATCAACGTATTGAGCACAACACCTTCATGACCTTCACTGATCCACTGACAACCTGTAACTCTTCTTTTACAATTTTCTCAATATCCTCGACATATACAGCCTTCAATACACCAATGCTAATAGTGTTAACATCAATGACAACCACATATCAGCAACACAACCACAACATCCAACAATCTCCCCCTTTGGCATTGATGGCAACACATGATGTGAAAAACACCATCAACACAACAACACTTACTCCTTCTTAGGTTCTGACCTTTCTCCACATGATCTTATTCCACAGGGATCTTCTCCCCAAATAATTACCAGTTTTTCACATTTCTCTTCTTCCCCTTTGACATCAATGGCAAAGATAAACATTATCTTCCCACATACAAGCTCTGAACCACATATCTGCACATCTGACTACTCCCCCTGAGTAGTAGCCACGAAAACATCAATCTGGATCAGAATGTAGCAATTAAGCACACATATTGATGCAAGTAAATGCATCTCTAGTTCATAACAAGAGGGGTAATCACCCCTAGCATCCCTTTGAGATACTCAAAAGTATCCTTCGACAATGGCTTCATGAAAATGTCTGCAATCTACTCTTTGGTAGGCACATACTCCAATATGACTTCTTTCTCACTCACTTTCTCCCTTAGGAAATGAAACTTGATTGATATATGCTTGGTCTTAGAGTGTAGCACTGGATTCTTTGATATGTTCATGGCAATAGGTTCATCATATACAACTCTAATATCTTTCAGCATCTATTTCATCCACATCATTTGAGTACAATTATATGCAACATCAATATACTCTGCCTCAATAGTAGATAGGGAAATGGAATTATGTTTTTACTCAACCAAGATACCAACTTCTTCCCTAGGAAAAAGGCACCACCACTAGTACTTTTCTTGTCATCTACATCTCCAACCCAATCCGCATCAGTATATGCACTCAATGTAAGATCATCATCTTTAGGATACCAAAGTCCAAAATCAACTATTCCTTTCAGATATCTGAAGATTCTCTTTACAACAGTCACATGAGACTCTTTTGGATCAGCCTAAAATCTAGCTACCATACACACAACATTCATGATGTCAAGTCTGGTATGAGTTAAGTAGAGCAATCCACCAATCATTGACCTATACCTTGTTTGATTTGCCTTAGGGGAATCATCATTTTGTGTTAACTTGCATCCGGTTACCATGGGTGTACCAACATGCTTTGAGTCTTCCATGCCAAACTTCTTCAACAACTCTCTGACATATTTAGACTGAGATATGAAAATCCCATTGTCTAACTGAGTGATTTGCAATCCCAGAAAGAACTTCATCTCTTCAATCATACTCATTTCAAATTCACTTTTCATTTCATCAACAAACTTCATACATAGATCATCATTTCCTCCAAAAATAATGTCATCAACAAAGACTTCAATAATCAACTCTTTATCATGATCCAACTTAAAATACAATTTGTTGTCAGCAGTACCTTTATTGAATCCAAGCTTCAGTAAGTATTTATCCAATCCAGCATACCAGGCTCTGGGGGCTTGCTTGAGTCCATATAGAGCTTTCTTCAATCGACAAACCATGTCTTCCTTATCAGTCAGTTGAAATCCATCAGGTTGTTTAACATATACCTCTTCTTCTAACTCACCATTTAGAAAGGTTGACTTCACATCCATTTGATAAACTTTGTAGTTTTTATATGCAGCATAAGCAAGAAATAATCTTACAACTTCAATTCTAGCAACAGGGGCAAAGATTTCTTCAAAATCAATACCTTCCATTTGTGAATACCCTTTACATACCAGTCTTGCTTTATTCTGGATCACTTCACCTTGTTCATTCAACTTATTCTGAAAGACCCATTTAGTACCAATCATATTCTTATCTTTAGGTCTGGGAACAAGAACCCATGTATTATTCTTTTCAATCTGTGTTAGTTCTTCCTTCATAGCTTCCATCTAGTGTACATCATTACAAGCTTCATTGACATTGTTAGGCTCAGTCTTGGAAATCAGACAATACTCTTCTGCTATCCTTCTTCTAGTCTGCACACCTTTATTCTTGTCTACTATAATTTGATTTTCAGAATGATTTAACCTTACATACCTCATAATCTTAGGATTCTCTCGCACTTCTTGTTCTTCTGTTCTTTCTTCTATACTTCCACTTGTCTCTCCTTCCTGAATTTCTTGATTTACAGGAACAATTTGATCTCGACTCTGTGTCTGAGGATTCTTCCCTTTGTCTGTACTATCTTGTAGGTCATCAGAATCAAATCCACAGTATCTGGATGATCTAGCAGAGTCCTCATCAACTCTGACATTTGCACTTTCAACCATTTTTCTCAATCTTTTTATTATAGCACTGGTAGGCCTTGCTTTTAGTAGAGTAACCTAAAAAAATTCCTCCATCACTCCTTGCATCAAAATTTCCTATGTCCTCATCTCTCTTAATATAACACTTGCTTCCAAAGATCTTGAAATATTTAACAGTAGGCTTATAACCAAACCATAGCTCAAAAGGAGTCTTACTAGAGATACCATTGACATTTACCTGGTTTAGAGTGTACACAGCAGTGTTCACAGCTTCTCTCCAATAGATGTGAGGCACATTTCCTTCTATCATCATTGTTCTAGCAACATCCAAAATTATTTTGTTCTTTCTCTCAACAACTCCATTTTGTTGAGGGGTTCCGGGAGCAGATAATTATCTTTTGATTCCATGCTCTTCACAAAAAGAATTGAACTCCCGGGAAGTGAACTCACCACCATTGTCTAACCTTAGGCATTTTATCTTCAAAATTGTCTCATTCTCTTCCATAGCTTTGAAATTTCTGAACTTCTCTAATGCTTCACATTTCTCTTAAAAAAGCAACCCATATCATCCTAGAGTAATCATCAATAAGCAGCATAAAGTACCTTTCTCCTTGTATACTTTTGACTCTAGAGGGATCGCACAAATAAGTATGCACCAGCTCTAATACTCCATTAGAATGATGTTGTTTGCTTTGAAAAGAAACTCTTGTCTATTTTCCCATCTGACATTCCATTCATATTGTGTTAGTAGGCTTCACTAGCTTAGGTAGATCTCTTACTGCTTGAATGGAACTTACCTTGACAATGTTATCAAAATTCACATGACACAACCTTTTATGACACAACTAGATTTCATCTACTTGAGCAATTAAACAACTTCCATTAGCAGCACTCAGGTGAAAAATATTACCTTTTGTCTGTTTACCTGAAGCAATTACATTTCTAGAGCTTCCAATTATCCTACATCTTCCATCCTTGAACTGAAGATCATAACCCTTGTCCACCATATGTCCAACACTCAACAAGTTGTGCTTCAAGCCTTCAACATAAAGGACATCATCAGTGTTATGTTTACCACCAAGACAAGTAGATCCTCTGCCATGAATCACACAAGCATTGTTATCTCTGAATCTTACAACCCCACCATCATATTTCTCTAGACTTACAAATTTGCTTTTGTCACCAGTCATATGATGTGAGCATTCACTGTCAATAACCCACGCATCCTTCTCTTCAATTCGGGTTGCAAGAGCTTTCTCAACTTTAGCAGATTCAGTAGCCACCAAACTATTTTCCTTGATAGCAATGAAAACCTAATCATCTTCATTTCCATTCTCTTTATTAGATTCTTCACCAGTCACACCTTCTTCAGCAAAATAGCATTTCTTTTGAAATCTAGGTTTGTAAGGCTTAGACCTAGGAACTCTTTCAGGACACCTTGAAGCAAAATGACCTATTTTACTACAAGAAAAATATTTGATAGGCAACTTTCCTTTATACTTACCTTGTCCTCTACCTTCTTTCTTCACAATCAGTGCTTCCAACTCTTCGACCTCTCTTTCTTCATCTTCAAGATGTTTCATCTCTTCCTCATACTTGAATATCTTTCTAGAGCTCTCTCTTGGATCATATCTTTGCTTGTTTCTTTTGGATACATAATCCTTAAATGCAAATTCAGTCTTGGGGGCAGAATCACCAAATTCACTCAACTCAAAAGCAACAAGTTTACCAATCAACATATCTCTTGTCACATTTGTTACTGATCTAAACTCTTCAATAGCATGAGCTTTTGATTTGTAGGAGGGAGGCAATGATCTGAGCACTTTAGCTACAATTTCTTGTTCATCCAGAATACCACCAACACATCTAATACCCATCACAATTTCATTTACTCTTTACATAAAAGAAGAAATATTTTCATCTTCACCCATCTTCAAATTTCCATACTTGCCTTTCAAACTCTGTAGCTTAGCGACCTTCACATGTACATCTCCTTCATACAAAGTCTCCAGCTTTGTCCACATCTCATGAGTTTTCTTCAGACCTATCACATTTGTCATTTCCAAATCTGTTAGAGCACTCAGCAAAGCTTCCATAGCCCTGATATTATTCTCAGCTCCTTTAATCTCATCAAGAGTGGAAGGACCATTATGAGGAATAGTATATTTGTTCTTTGTAATCTTCCAAAAGGGTTCACCTAAACACCTCAAATGACATTCCATTATGGCTTTCCATTGAGAGTAGTTTGTTCCATCAAATCTAGGACAGTCCTTCTTGTATGATGCCATCTCATATCACCTCAAGCTTTAAAACTTCTTAAGAGGAACCTGCTCTAATACCAATTGTTGGCAAAACAAGGACAAACAACTGAGAGGGGGGGTGAATCAGTTGTCACAAAATATTTAACTTTTCAAAATTAACTTAACTTTAATCTCAGATCTGATGAATGAACAATAAACCATAAACAATCAACACATCAGAAACACATAGAACACCAAGATTTTTATGTGGAAACCCTATTAGGGGAAAAACCATGGTGGATGTTAGTCCACAAGATTATACCCTATTAAAAGTATAAAAAATAATAATGGGAATGCACATGCATTTAGGAACACTACCTAGAGCTCACTACTCAAATACAATGGAAGACACACTATCTTACAAAGAGATTCAGATTATAACCATCTGGAGTTCGAACTGAGAAAGTAGCTTCTTCAAAAACATGATTACAGTTCCAGTTAAGCACAATTTTTTCACTCCTATACACACTTCATCACGCTCTGTTCTACCTTCGAATGATATTCACACATACACACATAGGAGCACACCGAGCATACTTCAATTCGAACAAACAACCGCTCTTATATATCCACAACATGAATTACATCAACAACTTCGTCGACCAAAATATAAAACATAGATCATATACACAATGTTGGCCCAAATTTACAAATAAATTTCAATGCGAATCAAACACTGTTGGCCAATATTATGTTGTGGCCCAAAACAACATCCTCGAGCGTGCCAAACATTCAAATTTTAATCTCCAAGGATCCACAACACGTTACAACCACCATGTCGGCCAAGAACACAAAAACCCAAACACATGAGAGAAAAATATCTGACCACAAGCACACCGGTCAACATAGACATGCAAAAAAGATAAAGAATGATCTAGAAGCATCCATGAGCATCAAGGACCATCAAAGAAACATCCGCAGCAATTGGGATTACTAGAATCACACCAACTTCAATCAGGAACACTAACTGAAACCACAGAAAAACTGTCAGAATACAACTGTTCATAACAAGATCAGAACTTCACACGAACCTCTAAAAATTTTAGTGGATAAACTAGATACTCTCAACAATAAACCCTTTAATCCACAATGACCGAAAATCAACGTACTGAGCACGACACCTTCATGACCTTCACTGATCCACTGACAACCTGCAACTCTTCTTTTACAATTTTCTCAATACCCTTGACATATACAACCTTCAATACACCAATGCTAATAGTGTTGACATCAATGACAACCACATATCTACAACACAGCCACAACATCCAACAATACACACACACACACACACACATATATATATATATATAGATATATATATGTATGTATGTTTATATGTATATATGTATGTCTATATATCATAGAGATTATGGTATATTCGGCTGACACCTTGTCATTTTGTGTCTTGTTCACTCTGCTTCATCAGCGTGTAAAGAACTACATGTTCAGCCCACCCCATTGTTCCTTCGAAGCTTCACTGATGGTGAGTTGCAATTGAAAGGTATACAATTTTCTAATATTCTTTGTGTATTAAGCTAAACACTGCCTACATTTGAGAAATATTCTTTGTGTAATCTTCTTGATGTATTGATTGATCCCTCCTTTCATTTTTTCTTGCAACAAGCAGGATAAAGGTGAGTGCAACAAGACACAACATCGGGAAAATCCATACTATACAGGTGAGGTTTCTAACCTCACTAAGGCTCTACCACTTTCTCCTGCCAACAAATGTATTTTTTTTGTCTCACTTATTTTGATCATATTCTTTTGGTGTTTCTTAATTAGAAGGAATTTTATGGATTTCTTGGTGCATGCAGAATGTGCTTGATGAAGTGTCTGGCGTGTAGGGTGTTTATGAACACTTAAAATTTTTGTGTTCTTAAACACACTTTATTTTTCAAGGAAAATAATGCTTCTTTCTAGCATCTCTCTATCTTTAATGGGTTACTATTTCTTATGTTTCTTTCCTCTCATGGTTAGCCAAAATATGTCATCATTGAATTTCCCACCACGTGATCGTGCCACCTATGCTTTAAATATGTATATGCACATATACTTGTAGATGCATATATGTACATACATTTATATATGTATATGCATATATGTACTTTTATGTTTATGCATAATTGTACATATATATATGCATATATGTACATATGTATACATATGTATAACAATATATGTACTAAAGTATGCACATACAGATGAATAGAAGTAGGGCGGGTCAACTTTGAACATATATGAACACACACACACACACACATATATATATGTATATACATATATGTATATGTATATGTATATATGTGTATATATATATTGCCTCATCAGTTCTAGCAATTCTATATTCTTGGTAAGCAAAATAATTCATGTAACCAATTGTAAATAGTATCATGTGGACCTCCAAACATAGGATCTATAGGACCCCTTAATATGCAATTGTAAATCAGTTTTCACCCAAAAAGTCATCAAGGGTACTCGAATCACTATACCGCCAAAATTGTATTATAATAGGTTTATATTTGTCCCAAACACAAATAGTTATTCACAGTCTTACATGTCATAGAATATTCATAGCACATCTAATACCACAAACATACAAGCCATATTGCTTGTTTATGCCCTCTAACATTAAAACATAGAGCCAAAATATACAATTAGTATAACCAACACTCCCCTATAATATCACCACTTCCATCACATCACTGCCAATATTTTCATACATCAAATGGAACCAATTTCATACTCCCCTAATATATCACCACTTGCATTACAACACTGCCAATATTTTCATACAAAGAGGCAAGATTGTCCCATCACCAATTCCATTATATTATACATAAGAGGTTGTTGCACTTTATACATTCTATATCATGTAAATGATGTTGCCAGTGTTGTGTACATGACTATATGAATATTGAAGTGATATTGTTAGTGGTTGTTAATGCATAATGTTGTATACATTCAATAGTTATCCAGAGTGTGTTGTACATTTCAGCCCAATCAAGCATTCACCATAAACAAAGATGTATTATAATTAAGCAGACTTCCATTAACAAGCAGTCACACTACACTGCCAACATGGACATCATATTGCTAATTAGGCCCATAAACATATCCATTTAATAAACCAATAAACAGATCCATTTGATATCAAATCTTAAATATAGGCATGTACATAATGGTGGCAACAACATTTACGTATTATAGGACAAAAATTTGTAGTGACATTGGATGTTATAGCATTGAGGAGAATTCTTTTTCAAAAGAGCATCTAAGTATTAAACTATGCATCATTATACTATAAAAATTGTCAGTGTATGCAACATGGTTTAATAGTAAATATGCTTTGGTGAAGAGAAGCCTCCCCAATGCATGGTCGAACAAGTTTCAGTGCGAAACCAAACGAACAGTCGAGAATGTTTGCAAACAAAAGGAATGAGAATGAGAGGGATATGCGAGAATTTGGAGCATTGAATGAACCTCGATCACCGATTTACTTGCCTGACAGACCAAGTAAATGCAAAGCAACATGTAAGGAAAGTTGGTCAGTGGAGGAAACGAAGGAGGTGGTGAGTGTTTAATGCACTGAACTATTGGTAGAGGGTGGTGAGGTTGTTGTCTACATATGACCTTCTAATCCACTATACGTAGATGTGTTCGCCGATTAAGTAGCTGGGTGGGCTCCACTTTCCAGCGGAGGGCAAAAATGACCAGTTTTAGATAGGTCAGTGTAAAATGTGCTTGACAGGTGTCGGGGTGATTGATTTTTTAAAATAAATAATATATGGGCTGATGCACAAGTGGTAGGGTGATGTGGCGAGCAAATTTTTCTGCTTAATATCATGGTTTTTCAGTCTCAAACAACAAAATTAAACAGCGAACAATTGAACTATACATTGCAGCTCAGAATACACAACAAAAAAGTAGCCAATCAGTCATATAGTTGTAGTGATGGTCCCTCCCAACATCAATCAAGCATGCCAAGATAAACATCTAGATATTTGTTCTCATCTCCTGCTTTTTCTTTTTGAGTTGTCCTTACATGATTTGCATTTGCATTTGTAAATTTACTATTAATTAGATGCAACGGTGCTGAACAACTATTTGCAACAGAGAGTGGAGTGCAGCCTACATTTGGGCTGACACTTGAATTGACATTCAACTCCCAAAAAAGAGGGATGTATATGTTCAATATATCTTGAAACAAGGTATGGTTGTGTGTAAACGGGTTTGTAGGGCTGCTTATATGTCTTTCTCGCTACACTAACCTATGGGCCCAATTGATTTCTCTTTCCTTCCTATCTTGTTTCTTTTGAACCCTGTGTTGCTCCATCTTGTCCTGCCTTTCCTTCTTATCTTGTTTCTTTTGAACTCGGTATTGGTCCCTCTTTTGCTCTCTTTCCTTCCTATCTTATATCCTTTGAACTTTCTCTCGCTCCTTCTTCTGCTCTCGCTCCTTCCCATCCTATTGCTTTCTAGCTCTATCTTCCTCCTCCTCCTGCTCTATTTCCTTGCTCAAATATGCATAGTAATGTACCAATTGTGGTATGGAAAAAGTGTCAGGTGGAGAAGGCAATGAATAGGTTCCTTGCTCTTCTTCACACTGCAAGACAATACCCAATTTTTTGGCTCCATTTTCCAACCAAGATGGTTGGGTAGGGGCCAAGGGAAGGCTTAAACCGTCATAACCCTCATTAGTATCTCCATCAACCAACCAAGAGGGTTGGGTAGGGGGTGATGGAAGACTTAGACTATCATTACCCTCCATATATCCATCTGCCAACCAAAATAGTGGGGTAGGGGCTGAGGGAAGAGTCAGGTCGTCCGCCATGTCATTTGTTTGATGATTAATTGTTCCATTCATTGTCAATTCCCAATGTGGTGATGTTGTTGTCCACGTGCTTGATGGAGCAGTAACAAGGACAACTATCTCCACTTGTACATTTTATTCTTCAGCGGGGGATGAAACCCCTCGTTGACTTGCAGGCCACCTTGTTGTGGCTCTCTTCTTCATTGGCTTGGACCTCATATCAACTTTATATTGAACCTACAAACATTATTGAGACATGTTTGAAACAATGATAAGAAACACCATTGGACACCCTTAAAGACAGAGTGATGCATGTTTTTTTTTTAATTCCTTTACTGTGTTAGCCGATAGTTTATAATGGTAAATTCGATAAGTGTTGAAGTTTTATTTTATCATACTATTTTGTTTGAATTGGACATGTTTAATTCTTATTTGATTGAAATGAAAGCAGTTTGTGTAATGCCATAAAGCTAAATAGAACTAACAATGTAGATAACTGAAATTCATTGCCATTCATCAAGAGGCATCAAGCATAAAACATCGTGATAATGAGTTACAAGTTTCTGGTATATGAAAATGTTGAAATTGAACATTCATACACAATCATAAGCAGTATTAGTCGAAAGCCCAGATAGTGAGTTTGAAAGAATCAGTTGCAATAATGACATTGCCATGCAAAAAAGTTACCTGCCCTTGTTCAACAATCACATAGGGTTTAACAATAAGAATCTAAGGACGTGGAAAGCATTAACATCCATAAACAATGTTAAGTTCAAATAGGTAGTGGGTGACAAACATTTACAGTACAAATAACTGATTTATATACCCAGGCATATAGAACATAACAAAAATAGCAAGAATTTAACTGAAATTAATTGACAATCATAAATAGATGAAGTTGAAACACCTGATATAATTGTCACTTTCATATGCTCGAAAAACATTTAGGGTGCATAGAACTGATCTATATTGGCAACCATTTTGAAAATTTCAGCAAACAATCTATAAACAACTTTAACATACACAAACTCTATAAGGTGAAACCCCAGATATTGAGTTACAGATTTGAGGGTCACATAACTTTTAAAGTCAATATAGCACATGGATATTGGGAAACAATAAGAACATAAGAAGAACCCAAAAAATGAAAAGAACTTGTTGGAAATTCAGAAACAGTGTAAGTTGAAACCCCAGATGTTGAGTAACAGGTTTTCCTAAGAAACGTTACCATGGTTTTTACTACATATTCCTGTATGGACATGAATAGTTAAAATGAAAAAGAAGTATGAGATTAGCATTCGTAGGCATAAAGAGTGTTTTTTTGTAAAGTACCTGAATGTTGATAGTGTGTTGTTCGTGCTGCTTCTTCTTCTCCCCTTTGTTCCTTTACCTCCAAGAAGACGTTGCACTGAAAATGAATGTGAGACGTGCTTAATGTAAATGCAATTTTGAATTTCAAAATCTCTTTATATGTTCAACGTTGTTTGGTATGGAGTCTTTAATTTCGGTCGTCCTCTTTCAAATTCAAATTTTTTTTGGGTGCCTTCAATTGCATAGTTTGTATGTATTTATGGCGTGTAGTTTTTTTTTGTTGTTTTGGCGAATGTGGTGACCTTATGCCTTTGTTTTGGTGGTTTTAGGTGGAAAAACTGAAGTTTGAATCAATTGTCGTGTGAATGGATTTGATAGATGGGACAATTGTGAATGATTTATTTCCATTTCAGTCTATATTGATGGCACAGTGGGACAGGGGGTGGGTTAGATTGGATTTGGCCAATGGGACATTCGTAGCCCGTAGTTGATCTCCTCATTCCACTTGGAATAAAATACTGGGAGTGAGCTAATGCAAGTGGTGATGTTAAAGGGGAGTGTGGGTTATACTAATTGTTTATTCTGCCTGGAAGTTGTATTGTGATAGGCCAATTAGAATGAATATGGCTTGTATGTTTGTGGTGTCAGATGTGCTTTGAATATTCTTTGACATGTAAGACTGGGAGAAATCATTTGTGTTAATGACAAATATAAACCGATTATAATACAATTTTTAGGGTACAGTGAATCAAGTACCTTTGTTGACTTTGTGGGTTAAAAGAGATTTACATTTGCATATTAAGGCAATCTACTGTGGGGCCCACGTGGGACTACTTTCGTCCCCAATATAGGCTCTCGCCCTACTTTGGGCCCCTCTCCCCTATCCTTTTCTTGCATAAATGATTTTAGATTTAAAAAAAAAAAATTAAACTAGCACTTGCATCTAAAGGAGGTTCAAGGATTATGCCCATAGAAAATTATATGTATGTTAATATGTTAGAGAGTATGTGTTTTTGCATGGGTGTGTATGGTTGCAATGCGTTGCAAGTTCTAGTTGCATGTGATTGGTTTAAATAATTAATAATAAGTGTTAAATGATGGAGTGAAATAAACTTAGACAAATCTAGATTTTTTCCTTAAAGAAATTACGTATTATCTGATTTTGAAATATTTGTGTGCAAATTTAAAACATAAAACAATGCAAATTAAAAAGGAAAGTTGCCATCAAATTGGAAAAAAACACTCCAAATGGAAATAGAATGTTCCCATCTAGTTAGAAAATCAATATTTATCTAGCTTTTACATGATAAGTGAGATTTTGGAGGTTTTCACTTGATATTTTTGAGGTTAATAGTTGTTTGCAAGAATGAGACTTGTTTTGGCTCAAATCTCACACTATATGTAGCCTATGACCTAAAAATGTATTGTGTCAAGTTTTTGTTATTGGTTAGTTTGTGTATTAGAGTAGAGATAGAGGTTGTAAAATTGAAATAGTTTTTGAGGTAAATAATTTTTTTTATAATTATTGTTGTGGAAAATGAAATTATTTTAATTTCTAGTAGATGCTTCTAAAATAGTTTGATATGATCCAATTGAATGTTGAATCATGTAACAATGTGAGTGCAAGCATATCGTTGGTAATCTTGTTATTTATAGTGGCATTAAAGAGTGTAAATTCTGATGCAACAATGTGAGGGAAAATATATGGTTAGTAATTATGTTCTTTGTGGTGGCATTAAAGAGTGCAAGTAATTTGAAATCTGAATATTTACCTCATATGTTAAGTGAAGCAAGTTTTGTCAATAATTCAAGGTCAACTTATTTGTTAGTGGACCAATGTACATTGATTGGCAACTGCAAAAAAAGTGCTCCTTTGCATCTAGGGGTTGGACAGTATTTTTTTAATAGCATTGAAGAGAACTTCTTCAATAGAATGAGTTGCTTGGCTATGATAAAATAAATTATTGCAACAATTTTGGATGTAATTGCAAATAATGAAAATAAAAGGAATATTTATGCTAGTATAAACTATTGATATTGATAATTTCCCATTGTTTTGTTATTCTCTTAACTACTTTTTTCATGTGGTAGTCTCCAATGATAGCAAGCTCATTGACGAGGAAGAGAAAAATTACAAAAGATGTATGCAATGGACCACTATCTAACAATTTGTTAAAGGTGGTTTTTATAATTCTAAACACAAAAATATTTTTAGTTTTTAGACAAAAGCAGACGAGCCACTATAATATATTATTTATAATTATAATGTACATATCCTAGATTCAAAGGGCATACCGGTAGGAAATAATCTAGAAGAAAACCTCTGGTTATAGCCCTTAAAAGAAAAAAATTACATAATTTGAGCATAAAACTCAAATATTTACATCAGATCTTGCATATCGTATTCTATGCTATTATATATATGCATGATATATTAGCATTGACACTTTGTTACTGCCAGATTTACATATTTACAAAACTACCAACCCCCTATTACATCATAGTTGCAACCTCATTTTTTATAAAATACCCAAGATCCTTCACAGGTTGCCTAACTTTCATAAAAGTTTTCAAAAAATCAGCCAAAATTGAAGAAAAAATTTGCCAGACACCAAATAATATACTTATTCCCCAATCTACATTTTCTCAACTGAATTCTCCCCTTGGTCACCCTGCTCTTCCTCAGAATTTATAGCAACATTCATGTCTAGAACCTCTAGTAATGGCCGATTTTGATACATATTCTGCACACTCCCTTGCATTGTCGGTTGACGTTGTAAACCTGAAGATGTTGCATGAATACAATTATGGTAAAGCAGAAAAGAAACATAATGATAATTTTCTCTAAAACACTCAGACATTTCTGTTTCCACATGAATATTATATCTTGCCAAAGTCCTGTTAAGATGAATTGGGTTAGACAACTCCAAAGATTTCTTGAATGCATCATAGACATTAACAAAAGGCTTATTACGAGGTAAGAAATGTGGTGGAAAGATTCCACCCACATAACCCTCCCCCATACCAAAAACATATTTTTGTGCACATTCTTCAAGAGCTTCATTCTACAGAAACACTTCATTAACCATTTTTTCTGCAATTAAATTCACAGAATCTAAACACTGCAACATATCCAACAAGTTAGATATAAAAATTGACAGAATATTTGATGGATAAATCAACCTCCTTGTTTTTGGATGGGGAACTTCTTTCCCAATAACACTTTTGAGACACCTATAATCACAAGGACACTTGAGCTTAAAAAACAATTTGCAACTGAGGCTCTTCTAACCTTCTTGAAAATGGCCTCTCCCATCTTTGCACTGGAAACCACACTCTGTAATTCTTCGGCCGATAATCCATCAGAGCTAGACTTAAAATATTTAGCAGTGAAACTTTCAAATGATAGCTAATCTACTATTTGCCAACAAGAAACTGTTTTGGCTAAATAAATAGACAACTTTAAAGATTACATATCAACCATGATGCTTCTGAGCTGTGAGAGTACAAAAATAAACTTTTCGAGCAGAATGAAGACATTCAACACATGCTTAATATATTTCACACACCTTCATCGTATATAAAAATAATTCATTAAGATGCTAACCATACTGAAAAGGAATAAACAATTTTAAGAAATGATGGAATGAAAACACCTGTAGACCTTTCACATGTTTTCATGTCCTCTTAAAGGACTGGTATATATATCCATGTGTACTACAAGTGTAATATGGAAAATCCATATTCCACTAAATGCACTAAAAAATATGAACAGGCTAATTCACATTTTTGAATGTGTACAACAACTGGTAGCCTCAAAGCAATCTTATATCATCTCCAGTTTCATTCATGCGAAACTGATAACTCAAAACATTGTGTACCCATTACTATATAATCATTTATGTCAAAAGGGCCACCTCATTTGTATAGAATCACATTCTGCTGGAGGAAATCAAATTTGCACAAATGCATAGTACAATTCAATTGCAAATTCTATGTGATGCCAATTTAGCACATTTTGCTTGCATCACTTTAATATTCTTTGATGATATCATCAGTTGCCTTAATATCTGTCACATATATCTAGCCAAAAAGCACCCACATATGTAACTGGCAATTACACATGTGGTAATAGATCCTTTATTGTGCATAATTAAATTTTCACTTCAATTATCAATTGGCATATTTAACTACCAATTACCCATGTATTGACAAGTAACACATGTGCAATTATCGGGTTACATATGCATACAAAATGTCAACCATATTTCTATTTTCCTAGATCTAACAAAGGGAACACATTTGTAACTGCCAGTTACATATATGACGCTGGCTTATATCAA
This sequence comes from Sequoia sempervirens, assembly GCA_007258455.2. NCBI lineage: Eukaryota > Viridiplantae > Streptophyta > Pinopsida > Cupressales > Cupressaceae > Sequoia > Sequoia sempervirens. Next base: position 30,618,476 of record VDFB02000008.1, on the reverse strand, counting down.
TTCCACTTGAGAGTTTGTCACATATAGCAAGATTTTTCACTCAAAATTATAACAAACCCTGTCTAGGCATCTTGTTAGACAAAATTGTTATAAATTAGAAGTAACCACACATATCAAATTTGCATAATGAGAATTTCAATATTCTCAAAATTTGAACCATGCCAACTTTATCATATATTTACACCTTACTTAGCAAAGTCTTTCTTCCTTTGCTAATAAAGTTTCTAAATGATAATGCATCTTACCCAAAGCACCCACATGAGTAACTTCAATATCTGCTTGATCACACCCATAATTCGCCAAAGAGTCTACAACTCTATTTCCCTCTCTGTATGTGTGCAAAAGTTCATAATTACCAATATTATCAAGCAATGCCCAAATCTGCTTTGCAATATATTCAAGTTTCCAATTCTTAAGCTTGTGATCACGACATGCATTTATTAAGATCAGTGAATCACCTTCAACCTAAATCATAGGCAACTTGAAGCTAAAAACTAACTTCAATCCAAACAATAGATCTTGAGCCTCAACCACATTATTAGTTCCTGGAAGCAATTTATAAGACTTTGCACATAACATTAAGCCTTTTATAATCACGTATGACCACCCTAGCCCTAGATAAACCTGGATTTCCTCTAGATGCTCCATCTATATTCAACTTAAAAACACCCAAAGGAGGAGGAGACCAGACAATAAGATCTCTATTTACCTTTGGAACATGGTGATGAAGATTACCTTTAAATGCAAAAGATAATAAAGACCACGAGGACAACAAACTTGAATCCCAAGCAGAGAAAAGAGAGCCAACATGCTTTATTTTGTACACATAAGGATTTATTGTTTCAGAAATTGACCTTTCCAATAGTATTAACATTTCATCAATGTTCAATTTCTCAATAATTCTATTCCTTGCCCACCAGATAGCCCATAAAACTGAGGAAGGTATAATACACCAAATAATTGCAAAAAATGATGTACTATACACTGTGGCCAAGAAGCAAAGTTATATCCTTATCATTGGTTGAATCTTTGTCCCACATTAATCAAATTTGGACATCTCTTCAACTTATCAATCTATAAATAAAGAGCTTATATCCTTATTTCATCATCCACATCTCAAGCAAAGTTACCATGCTAAAATACTTAGCAATTCTCATCCATATCATTGAATCATAGCTAGGTTTTTTGCAGATTTTAGCTTGGAGCATTCATCAATCTTCATCAAAGTGGATCACAATCTTCATCAAATCATCAAAGCTAGCATTGGAGTTGGGAAAGGGCCAATTTTCACATCAAATTGGCACCAACTCCCTCAATAGATCAAGAATTTACATTGCTTTCATAGGATTTAATTTGTTTTGTTGACTTCTCATTGTATTGCTTCCATTTTCCTATTTAGAGCATTGATAAACGAATTTCTTGAGGAATCGTGTTTCTAACTTGCATTTCAATCTTCTAATGTGTTTGTTTGTTGTGTTTTGCAGGTATTAGGATCATGGTTTGGCCCTTTCCCAACTCCAATGCTAGCTTTGATGATTTGATGAAGATTGTGATCCACTTTGATGAAGATTGATGAATGCTCCAAGCTAAAATCTACAAAAAACCTAGCTATGATTCAATGAGATGGATGAGAATTGCTAAGTATTTTAGCATGGTAACTTTGCTTGAGATGTGGATGATGAAATAAGGATATAAGCTCTTTATTTATAGATTGATAAGTTGAAGAGATGTCCAAATTTGATCAATGTGGGACAAAGATTCAACCAATGATATGGTGCCAATTGTCAACATGTGAGAGGATGAAGGTTGAGCAAGTTTTGATCCATGTGCAAGTTTGAAATTTGAATTTGATGAGATGACATGTTTAGGGGGGATGAAAATGAGTTAAATGCCAAGTGGGAGACATGTAAGAGACAATGTAAGAGCTTTAAATGCTTTGTTGGATGGACAAGTCCTTTTGGGGAGATTTCAAATTTGAGGAATATTCCCACTTAGATGCCTTTTTTTGAATGAAAATAGGGAATTATTAAATCAAATAAATGATTTAATTGTGCAAGTTGCAAAATCTAGAGGATTTGAGTGATTAGGATTAAATTAATCAGATTTGATTAATTTAAGGATAATGATTTGACAATTTGATTTAGATTTTGGATTAATTTAAATAAAAAGAGAGGAATATGATAAGAGGCTAATTAAATAAAGATTTTGATTTATTTAATTAAAAGGGATGGTGTTAGATTAAATCAAATAAGGTTTTAATTTATTTAATAGATAGACTTTAGAGATTTAATCAAATAAATTGATTATTTAATTAAATAGGATAATTAGATCAGATGAATTGATTTAATTAACAAGGGAAAGTGACTTAATTAGACAAAATAATTTATTTAATTAAGAGATGAATATTGATGAATTTAATCAGATAAGGGAATTTGATTAAACAGTTAGACCGAGGGATGATTTAGGAAGAAACGATGTTAGTAGATCAGAGTGTGATATCAATATGTATATTTTCGATGTCTACATTTTGCCCCTCTTTGAAGCAATGTACTTGTTGCGTTGGTTCAAAGAATAATCTTGTTGATATCAAAGTTCAAAATTCTTTGATTTTATGATGCCCCACTGTTGCCCCAACAAGAAGAATTATGCTGGTATACTGCCCCCTCGAGAGATCAGACGAAGAGGTTCGATTTGAGGGTCGATCTCTCGACAAAGAGGTTCAAGATCAGTTCAACTCGAATATTTGATGTAGATAGATTTGATGATGTAGACATTCCTCAGCCATGGGTAGCCTCATGCCTATTTTGATATATTACACACACTTGATCCTGATTCGTACCATGACATTGACATTATTGATGATGAGATGATTATGATGTTTATATGTAATGGATGATATGATGATGCATGGATGATATCATGGATGCACATGATTTGATATGATGATGCTTTTATGATTATGCAGTGGATGATAAATGTATGGTTTATGAGATGTTTAGAATAACTAATCTATATTATGCAATGATGGGGATGAATGCATGTGGTATGATTAATGTTTTCTATATGGTATTATATGCATTATGTAGTATGTTGATGGTTTTTGGATGAAAGATGGATGCAATGGTGATGATTTATGATTAACTGTCATGGTACCATGTTAGTGTGATTAGCAAGAGATAGAAGAAAACAAGAGATTCCAACAAGACATGAGATGATGATTACTTGCCGAGGAGTTGGGATTTTCAAAGGGCCAATTACCTTATGTTTGATAACACACGTAGGCACGATGCATCAGGGTATAAAGAACCAGGATGGCGTGGTACCTAGTGTGATGGACTTTGACTCAACAAATAGATAGGAGTATTCTTGTTCACACTTGACATACAGAAACCTTGTTAGGATGCACTTCAGAAGTTTCACATCTCGGACCAAAACAGTAAAGGTAAACCTATCCCTATAATAGTCAACAAGTTGCCCTAGACCTCTTCCATATATGCCTAACAAAGCAAGTATTCGCCGAGGTTATATTACAAGAACATCCAACAAGCACAACAGACAAAAGATAATGATCATTGCCCCATTCCTATTTCTCTAAATCCCTTCGTTGGGGACATCATGAGAGGTCCTTGAATGAGCACAATAAGATAAACCAAAAGAAAAGATCAAGTACGCAAACAAGCCAATGTTCTTCATTCCTTCAGCCAAAGGGATTTGTTTTGATAGGATAAGAATCCAAAGTGATATCCAAAATGATGCCCATTGTCGGAACGATATATCCTAGGACATGCATTGTACAGGATGATGATGGTTTGATAAGTTGATTGATAGGCTATTGATATAAGTTGACTGACATGTTTGCGATTGATCAAGAGTTTGATTTTGTGTTCAATGGTTCGTTGTTTCGATTTTGATTTTACGATTGAAGCTTGATTTTGTTGCTTGCTATGATTGTTTCTGTTTGCGTTGCCAAAGGATGAAGGTGATGATCAATTTATTATGGATGATTGATTATTGCAGGTGCAAGCGAGATGAAACGGATGGATTTTTCAAATATTTGGATGTTTTTGACGCTTTTTGGAGTGTTTTGAGGTCTGTTTTGATTTTTTGATTTTTCAAATGTTTTGATTTTTTGATGTTTTTTCGAATGTTTTTGGATTTTGGTGTTTTTTGAATGTTCTTGGATTTTGGTGTTTTTTGAATGTTTTTTGGATTTTGATGTCTCGGGGGCTGATCAAAGATTAGCCTTGCCTACGTTTAAGCTCAGAGACGACGTAGTTCAGATTTCAATGTTTTTGATGTTTTCTGCTTTTTGAGTGTTTTGGATTTTGATGATGTTTTGGATGTTTTTGGATTTTTCGCATGATTTTGACGATTTGGATATGGATATGTGTGATGATATCAGTGTTCTGTTTGGGATTTTGTTGAAGACCAAGCTAAGGTTGATTGATCGAATCGATGGATTGATGATGATGATAACATTGTTGAGGATACACAACAATGTGAGGATTTGATTGATTAGGATTGATGATGATAACATTGTTGACGATGCACAACAATGCAAGGATGGATGATGAGGATTGATGATGATAACATTGTTGAGGATGCACAACAATGCAAGGATAGTGTTAAGCAACACAATGATATCCCAAGATGATTTTTTGATTGGATTTGATTGATCATGTTTGATGAAGCTTGATTTGGAACAAAATTTGTTTGAATGGTTTGATGTGACGTTTGAAGGGTGAAAATTAGATGTGACTGATATCAATTGTTTTGATTGATGTTCAATGAAAGATTATGCTTAATAAGGAACATTTTTTTTGTCAAAATATGCCATGGGCTAGTGATTTGGATTTTGGATCACAACTGCTTTGACCAATTTGGTTTCATGTTTTCTAATGTTCGGATCGCCACATAAGTTGGAGGATATAGATCAAGATTTATTCCCAAAGCAAGATGTAAACTTTTCCCCCAGTGTCTAGCAATGTATGGAATTTCATAGATGGATGCTCAAATAGGTGTATGGATGGATGGATACGCAAAGGATTCCAAGGATTATCTTGTGATAAGATAAGGTGTTTGGATAAAGAATGCTAATTTGGATAATGCTTCATGGCTTCAGATAATGCTGGGGAAGGATGGGATCAATGAAAACAACCCATGTCAAGATGTTTACCATAAGCAAGTGTAAAGGGATAATGGACTTGGATGCGATAAATGGCTCATGGATGGATGGATGGATGGAATGCTCGATTTATTACGGATGGGATGAGATGCTTTCATGAACCGCGCACGTAGATGCTTGATTCCACACATGACGCCTTTGTTTGCCGTTTTCATCATGGTCTTAAAGTGCCGCTTTCTTTCACTAGAGGACGATTTTTATCTTTTTTGTTTTCAATCCTTTTTTGATTTTTGGATTTTCATATTTTTGATTTTTTGTATTTTTGAAAGATTTTAAGCTCCGCGGAATCACAAGGTGTTGTGATGTAGATGCCTGCCATGATGTGCCATCGAGTCCTCACGCTGAAGGAGGCTGCTTCTGCTAAGATAATGCACTTGAATGCGCCTTTGGGATTCCTGTTACCTCGTTGATACCGGGGTTAACTTTGTCTCTGTGTGCACATCGTGATAGAGTGCCTGAAATCCTTATGATGAAGGGTCGTTGCCAATACATGGGATGAATTGGATAATATCATGTAGGAGGTGGATGGAGTGTGTTTAGGGATAAGAGATGGATTGGTTGACAGTTTGGAACCTTTGACTCTCCAAACTTGGGAAGATGAGCAATGATGGGTGGATACGGAAGTGTGCGTGGAATTAGGACCAACTGCTTGATACACTTTGTACGTCGCTTGAAAAGCCTGCTTTTTCTTTTGCGGACATTCTTGATGGATACTTTTCCCTTTTTGATTTTGCCCCATAGTTTCTTTGACTAATGGAGTTTGATAGGGATGATTTTTCTTTGTATTCTTTGGTATCCATTTGTATTTGATTTGTCCATTATGCTTATCAGCTTCTTTTGCATTGATAACATTCTTTGTACTTTGATTCAAATCTTTCTTTTGACATTGGTCCCAATTGGTGGATGGGGTGATAGGTGGATGAAGATTCATGGCGTGGCTGGTTGTAGTATCGGCACTAGTTTCATCATAAGGACTCTTCGTGCTCCCTATGTTGACATTTGCTTGAGACGAAGTTGCCCCCAGTATGGTGGTAGTAGTACCTTTATGCTTTGATTCTGTTTGTTTTAAGAGCTCTTGTTCAAAATGTATTCTCTGATAAATGACCACCGTAGGTGATGTTGTTTCAATTTGCTGCTCTGCTAACTCTGGATGTTCTATCTGACTTGTTTCGTTGAGTGGATAATGTTTGATATCCTCATCCCTGATGTCCTTATTCTGAATTTGGGATATATCTAATCCTAATGTTGACAACTCCGTTTGATTGTAGGAGTTAAGAACCTTCTCTTTTTGTGTAACACAATTTTGTTCAAGATGAAGATCATCTACATGTCCATCCATAGAAAGCATCTCATGGGTAGATGGATGAATATGCATTATGCTGGTGTGATCATCATTTGCGACATCTTGTATGGATAGGAGAGTGTCCATTAGATCATTATAGTAGCTCGAAGATACAAATTCTTGATCTTGAATGATTTCGGAGTTGTTTTTGACATGCTTTGGATCAAGTTCTTGACATGGGTCAGTTTCAAAGGATGGATTGCTTACAAATGTTTCTTGGATGTCATCATTAGGCATGTGGAATGGCTCAATATCCTCAAGTGTCGAGTTCAGGGTTCTTTCAGAATCTGTAACCATGCAGTCAAAGGGGATCAACATGTTTTGAAAAGGACCATTGCTAGACTTTGGTGAAAGATTTTGATTATGCTTTGGAATAAATTCTTGAGATATATCCTCTAACTCGTAAGGCGATGTAGAGACATTTTCAACATGATCATAGGTGAACTGATTGTGCATTATGTCAATTGGATCAAATAATCCTAACACTCCTTGAAAGAGATCACTAAAAAGTGGCTCTTGATGTATGGTGAGTTGATCATTGGATTGTGTAGATACATCCTTAATGTGCTCCTCGATGGAGAGGTTTTGATCATTGTTTTCGACAATTGTGGTGGAGAGATTGTGAATGTCTTCGACCATAGAGTCAAGTGATGTTGATATTTCTTGTATTGGCTCATTGTCGAGTTTTGTTGGTGGATTTTGATCGTGATTCAAAAGTGACTCTTGACATATGTCGATTTGATCATTGGATGAATTAAACGTGTGCTTAGTGATGAATTGATCTTGATCCTTGTTTTCAATAGTTGTCATCTTTTGTGTTTGTGCTCGTGTTGGTTGGGTAGCTTGAGAGGCTTGGGCAACTTGAGAGGATTGTTGCACTTGTTGAGCTTGTGTTGCTTGTTGCATGGCTAGATATTGTTGGAATCCCTTTTGAAAAGCAGCTTGTAATGTCGCGTTGTATTTGTTTGATGTGGTGGAAGTTGGTGGTGGTGGGGGTGGTGGTGGATTTAGAATCATGTTGGATGTAGTGACAAGTGTTTGAGATACACTCGGAGCGATCATGGTAGTGAGGGGTTGAGATGTGATGGGTGTGATAGTGATGTTTGGAATGATTGAAGGGATAGATCCTTGGGAGACCAAATTTTGATTTGGCATCAACGTTGTTTGATTAGATACCATCCATTGGTGTGATGTCGAAGGTATATTCGAAGGATTTGATGTGATGGTTTGATTGACGTTAGGTGGATTGATTTGGGTGGATTGATTGGTGTTAGGTAAAGGGGGAAGCCCTAAACCAAGGAATGATGTAGGTAATGGTGGTGGAGATTTCCCTTGGCGCAATGCCTCAACTATTTTGGAAAGTTTCACAATTTGATCTCGCCAAATTTGTTCTTGATTTTGATCTTGACTCACTTGAGATAGTTGATTTGGCTTTTGTTTAAGCGGATTTGGGATGCCTACTTGCGGTTTTTGAATGGGATTATGGGAAAATTGACTTTGGATAATGTTCTGATTTGGGATGATGTTCAGATTTGGCATGATAGGATGAACATTGTTGGTATTGGGAATCATTTTTCCAAAGTTTTCTGAGTTAGGATTCATGTTTCGAAAACTTGCACTTGGTACATCCACATTTGGCAAGTAGGGATTTGGTGGGATGATGTTGCTCGTTTGAAGACTCATGTATTGATTGTTTGGAGGATAGACTTGTAAGTTTGGACTTTGATTTAAATCTATCATGGGGAGATGTGTTCCAAAATTCAGATTGGGCATACTCACATTCGTTGTGCTATTGATATTCGTAGGAGATAGTGATCCTATGTATGGATGTGAGTTTCCATAATCCCATGGTTTCGTGAGGCTTGGATAGTTTGGTTGGTTTGGACCGCTCATGATGTATGAATCTAGTTTATATTCCATGTTCTTCTTGTGTTTTGACCTTGTCGCAAAAGTGACCTCTAAGGTTCTTAGGATCAATGATGAGATGAAGGATGAAAGGTGAATGATGTGAGTGTTGAACGTTTAGGGACTTTGGATCAATGCTAGACTTAGGGATTTTGATTTTGATTGTTTGATGGTTTGGATAATGAACTTGTAAACCCTAAGATGTTGGATGTGATCTTAGGATGAACTTGTTCAAAGGATGGTTGATTTAATTAAATGTATGAGAAAGGATGCATTCCCACACACCTAATTAAACAATTGACTTTGATTTGGTTTTGAGGATGATTTACCCAAGTCTAGAATGATGTTTTAAAAGCTCTAAAGTTGTTTGGATGGATGAAGTGTTTGATTTTGATCCTAAATGAACCTAAGAAGGACTTTTTTTACAAGGCAAAGGTTTTGAAGAACATGCTTTTCCCTTCAAACCAAAAGATCAATGTTTTCTCAAAAGACCATAAGACAAAAGATACACAAGCACATGTGTGGGGTTCAATTGATTTCATCTTGATTAGTAAATTTCTTTTACCACAAACACTTTCTTGATTAGATTTTCAAACTAAATGTCCAATGTCCTAACTTCTTCAAACCCCACAAGATATGTTATGTGGAAATTTAATGAACTTAAGGCAAGGGTTTTCCTATTGTTTACTTAAGAAGACAAATTGAGGTATAATCCAATGCTTAGGAACCTCTAAGGATGTGAATCCCCAGGGAAAGCAGTAACATATGGATTGAGTCAATGATATTTGTCTTCAAAAGGGTTTGAAATTTGGATGATGTTAAGTGTTTATTTCCATGATGTTTTCGATCAAGCAATGCATTTTGCAACCCAAGAATAAGTACAATCATATGGATGTGTAAGAAAATATTTGTTGGATTCCCACTTGGACAAGTCCAGCTACGCTTATCTCTAGCGGATGGTTAGATGCTTGACCCCACTGGCTCCCCTCCACGGCTCATTATCGTCAATCGGGGCAGCCAAGCATCAACACCCATGAAACTCCCATGCGCTTTCCATCTCTACTAGAAGACCGTGGAGTGTGGGGTGGAAACGACCGTTTTGCACCAACAAATAGATTAAGGATTTTGGAAAATTCAGCACATGGGTTCTAGTAAGGACTTTCTGTTCGTGGAGATTGACCCATACGGCAAGAGTCCCCTTTCGGATCCATCTTGTAGGAGCCAACCACGTGATTATGGCGTTTAACCAAAACCCTCATTTATATCCGTGGAAATACTCTTGGCTTTAGAGTGTTACGGTTGAGTCGCCCCTTGGGTGAGTACTTTTCCCCAAGGCAGGCCCTCTAAGATAAACAAAAGTGAGTAAAGACACAATCCGTAACTTCGATCGATCTTTGATGGCACAAAGAAAGAGAAATGCGCGAAAATGCCCCTACTCACACTCGCACAAGATGTTCAATTTTTAAGCCCAAATTGAAGTGTTTCAAAGCAATAAAATGTATTTTGAGTGTTTCTCTTGCACCCTAGATCGCATGAAGTGCAAGGGGAGAGGATACGTACTCAAAAGACAAGATCACACAATTCAAACACTTGTTCGTTTTATAGCCTTCAAAGCAATTGTGAGTTCGTTTTAAGCACCAAATGAAATATGAAGATTGCTTGTTCAATTGTTAATCCAATAAACCAAATCTAGTAAGTTGTGATCCTAAAGTTCATTTTAGCCTTTGCAAGAAATGAAAAAGGTTCTTTTTAAGCCCAATTGAAAACTAGTGTCCTAAGAAGGAGAAGGATGACAAATTCTTTGAAGAAGTGTTAAACAAACACTTAAGTGTTAAAAAACACTTTGATTAGACAAAATATCATCCTCATGCTCCTCTTTATTTTGATTTTGATTTCCAACATTATTGGATAGCTCACGAAATTCTACCCTATTTCAAAAAAAAAGGCATCAAAAAAGACCTTCATACGACCAAGATATGGTCATTTTAAAACTGACTCATGGGCACTAAAACAGTGACCAGAAGCGCTATAATAGTGACCAGAAGCGCTATAACAGTGACCAGACGCGCTATAACAGTGACTAGGCGCGCTATAATAGTGACCAGGCGCGCTATAACAGTGACCAGGTGCGCTATAACAGTGACCAGGCGCGCTATAACAGTGACTAGGCACGCTAAAACAGGGATTTATGAACAAAACTGTAAAAAACTGCGATTTTTTTTTAAAAATGTGTTAGAATCTGTTGATCAGCCCTCCTTCTAGCGCCAATATGTGAACCATGATCCTAATACTTGCAAAACACAACAAACAAACACATTAGAAGATTGAAATGCAAGTTAGAAACATGATTCCTCAAGAAATCCATTTATCAATGCTCTAAATAGGAAAATGAAAGCAATACAATGAGAAATCAACAAAAGAGATTAAATCCTATGAAAGCAATGTAAATTCTTGATCTCTTGAGGGAGTTGGTGCCAATTTGATGTGAAAATTGGCCCTTTCCCAACTCCAATGCTAGCTTTGATGATTTGATGAAGATTGTGATCCACTTTGATGAAGATTGATGAATGCTCCAAGCTAAAATCTGCAAAAAACCTAGCTATGATTCAATGAGATGGATGAGAATTGCTAAGTATTTTAGCATGGTAACTTTGCTTGAGATGTGGATGATGAAATAAGGATATAAGCTCTTTATTTATAGATTGATAAGTTGAAGAGATGTCCAAATTTGATCAATGTGGGACAAAGATTCAACCAATGATATGTGCCAATTGTCAACATGTGAGAGGATGAAGGTTGAGCAAGTTTTGATCCATGTGCAAGTTTGAAATTTGAATTTGATGAGATGACATGTTTAGGGGGGATGAAAAATGAGTTAAATGCCAAGTGGGAGACATGTAAGAGACAATGTAAGAGCTTTAAATGCTTTGTTGGATGGACAAGTCCTTTTGGGGGGAGATTTCAAATTTGAGGAATATTCCCACTTAGATGCCTTTTTTGAATGAAAATAGGGAATTATTAAATCAAATAAATGATTTAATTGTGCAAGTTGCAAAATTTAGAGGATTTGAGTGATTATGATTAAATTAATCGATTTGATTAATTTAAGGGGATATTTGATTTGACAATTTGATTTAGATTTTTGGATTAATTTAAATAAAAAGAGGAATATGATAAGAGGCTAATTAAATAAAGATTTTGATTTATTTAATTAAAAGGGATGGTGTTAGATTAAATCAAATAAGGTTTTAATTTATTTAATAGATAGACTTTAGAGATTTAATCAAGTAAATTGATTATTTAATTAAATAAGGATAATTAGATTAGATGAATTGATTTAATTAACAAGGGAAAGTGACTTAATTAGACAAAATAATTTATTTAATTAAGAGATGAATATTGATGAATTTAATCAGATAAGGGAATTTGATTAAACAGTTAGACCGAGGGATGATTTAGGAAGAAACGATGTTAGTAGATCAGAGTGTGATATCAATATGTATATTTTCGATGTCTACACTATACACTGTGGCCAAGAAGCAAATAAATTCCAAATAGTGTTAGGAAAAATTGTTATCCAATTCATTTTTGCCACTACAAACAGCCAACAAATTTGTGCTACTGAGCACAAAAGAAATAGGTGGTTGACATTTTCAAATTACTGATTGTAAAACACACATTTAAAGGGAGCAACTATGTTTAATTTCACCAGCTTGTCACTTGTTAGAATTTTACCTTGAATTGCAAGCCAAGCAAAGCAACCTACTTTTGGCAAAACTTTTGAATTCCAACAAAACTAATAAGCTCTTTGTTGTGAAACTTGATAGGATACTTGTGAGAGAGATTTATACCCCTCTTTAACAGTATAGCAACCTGATTTTGCATTAGAACAAATTATTCTATTCGGTTGAGATGAAAAATAAACTACCCTATCTTGTAGAATAGATGAAATTTGAACTTTATGATCCTCATCAATTGGCTCTTGCGAAAAGTCTTTCCACTTGAATTTTCCAGACACTAAATCTACACTTTGAACATAATCTTTTACTTTTGAACCCCAAGCTTGGGACAAAAAAATTGCAGTGTTACCAAAATTATAATCTACTGCTAGATTTTGATGTCCATTCCAAGAATCTTTCCAAAATAAAGCACCATTGCCATCATTCACTTCCCAAGTTAGATGAGGTAAGATAACTTTCCTACATGAAATCAAAAATTCCACATTGCAGACCTTGAAGGTGGATTTGCAACAGTAAAATTTTTGGAAGGACAATGACTATCTAAATATTTGCACTGCATAATGTGACACCACTTAATTGTAGGTTTAGCATACATTCGCCATACCATTTTAGCTCCAAGAGCCAAATTTCGATCTAATAAATTGTGTAGGCCTGCACCACCTTTTAATTTCTCAAGACACATTATTTCCAAGGAAATGAGGGGAATTTTCTTTTTGTTATCCAGATTACCAGACCATAAAAATTTCCTGATCAACTTTGGATTTGTGAAATGATGGATTTTGGAGCTTTTAGACAAGCCACAAAGTAGTTAAGGATTGATGATAATACAGATTTTACCAATAGTATTCTCCCTAATAAAGATAACCATCTACCTTTCCATGCCAAAATTCTAGATTGAATAGTTTGAATGATTTTTTTCCAATGATTAACTTTATTCTATCCAAAAAAGAAAGGAATGCCTAAATATTTACAAGGAAAAGAAGCATGTTGAAAGCCAAAAATATTGACAATTCGATTTTCAATATTAGATTTGGTATTAAACACATAAATTTTTGACTTGCCTTCATTTACTTTTTGACTAGAAGCTGTTGTATACTTTTCCAATAAAGACTTTATCTACAAAGCTTCTCTTATAGAAGCTTTACCAAAAAGCAAAGTGTCATCAACAAATAGAGAATGAGTCACTGAAATAGCAGTATTTGGAATAGAAACCCCCTGAATGAGACCACACATATGAGCTTTGATAAACGACCGACTCAAAGCTTTAGCCAGTATGATAAAAATAAATGGAGATAATGGATCTCCTTGGCGAACCCCTTGAGTAGAACCAAAAAATCCCACTACAAAAACCATTCAATAAAATTGAAACTTGGTACCAGACAAACATGCCATTATCCATTTACACCACTTATAAGAAAAACCAAACTTTAGTAACACCTGCTTCAAGAAAGTCCAATCTACCCTATCATATGCCTTCTACATATCAAGTTTAAGAATCATTGCAGACATTTTATTTTCAACAATGGAATGCATAGTTTCATGGGCAACAATTGCTCCTTCTGCAGTTTCTCTCCCAGGGACAAAACCCCCTTTCTCCTCAGAAATAATTGATGGAAAAAGAGAGTGTAACCGAAGATAAAATAGCCTTTGTGAAAATTTTATAAATTATGTTGCATAAAGAGATAGGACTAAAATTAGAGAAAGTCTCAGGAGTTTTAATCTTTGGTATAATGGCAATATTAGTCACATTAAATTTTTTTAACATACCTCCTGAATTTCTTGATTCCTCCAATGCATTAAGAATATCAATCCCAATGAAATCCCAACATTTTTGATAAAAGATGGCAGTGAATCCACCAGGACTCGGTGCTTTATCAGGAGGCATGGAAAAAGCCACTTCTTTTACTTCCTTAAGCGAGAAAGGGGCCAACAACCTAACATTATCTTCCTGGGAAACCATGGTAGGAATATCTTGAAGAAGTTCTTCTCCCTCTCTTGCTAAAAGAGCATTGTCATTGTTAGTTGCAGATAAAAGAGAAGAAAAAAACTTAACTCCTTCATTTTGAATCTTTGACTCTTTTGTAAGAAAAACACCTGACACACTATCTTTAATCGAGAAAATAGTGATTTTTGATTTTTTTATTTGTGCTGAGGTATGATTTTTTTTTGTATTCCTATCACCATCTTTCAGCCAGACTTCTCTAGACTTCTATCTCCAATAGATCTCCTCTCTCAATAACAACTCCTTCCATTCCTCTTGTAGCTTACACTGCTCATCAAATAATGCATTATCCAAACCATTCGCAATAATATTTTTATTCACTACCTCTAACTTTTTATAGACCAATTCTTTCTAAACAAAAACATTTTTAAAAATATGTTGATTCCAGCTTTTTAAATGTTGTTTAACATACTCCAATTTCTTGCTTAATTGAAACATTCTAGAACCATGTACAAAGGGCGCACTCAACCACCACTATTTTAGCAAAAAAATAAGATCCAGATGTCTAAACCACATCACCTCAAATTTAAAAGAGGAATGACACTTTGTCTTAACTTGGTTTGCAACCAAATCAAGTGAAATAACAAAGTGATCAGATGCTACAAAAGGTAAAATTTGTGATTGAAATTGATAATCACTTACAACCCAATTCAGAGAAATTAAGAACCTATCTAATCTCTCCACAATTTGAAGAAAATTCTTTCTCCTATTTGTCCAAGTATATCCACCATTTTGTGAAATTACATCAACCAAAGCGTTATCTTGAATAAAAGCAGCAAAATCCTCCATAACTTTCTTTGGAGGACAAATACCACCTTTTTTCTCAAGAGAACTTGCAATTGTATTAAAATCCCCTACAAGAACAACTTTTTCAGAACCCATGCTATCAAGCTTCAATTTTAAAGTATCCCACAACATCTTCTTGCCTATCATACTATTAGGCGCATAAACATTGATCAGCCAAAAAGATAAACCAAAATGATTAATCTTCATTAGTTTCCAATTATGATCAAATGAGATATTGCTAATGCAAACTGTTTTTGCATTCCAAAGAGTCAGGAGTCCTCCTAAAGCTCCTTGAGAAGGTGAATGTGAAGCTTTCCATTTGCTCCACTTCTTATCAATAAGTTCAAAAGCTTCATCAGAGATTTTTGTTTCCTGAAGAACAACTAAATCTGCCCCACAAGCATCCAATTGTTGCTTGACTTGGGCTCTTTTATCAGAGGCATTCAAGCCTTTGACATTCCAAGTATTAATATCATTGAGACTTAGGAGAGAAATAGGCTTTCCTTGGTCTTTTTTGTTTCAAACCTATCCCCATTTGAGCATCTAATGTCAATTGTACACCTACTTCTATTTGTTCTTGTAACTTGACAGCTAAAGATTTCCTACCCCTTTTAGCAGGGGACTTTTTGCTTGAGGAAGGAGATAAAGGTGACTAGGAAATTGTTAATGAAACTAATTCATTTGACACCTCACCATCCCCAAAAACTTCTAAATTAATATCATCAATCAATTGTTCGCCTACTGATATTAGAGACTGATCCACAAATTTTTCAAGCTCCTCCTTGAAGGGAAAAATAGAAGAATGATCATTAAGATCAAAAGATGACAGATGAGACTATAAGTTATAATCATCTTCCAATTCTTGATCATAAAAAACCTTTAATCTTTCATCACTTTTATTAGTGAGGCCAAATGTGAGCATTGAAGCACACTAGTTCAATTTCTGGATACTAGCAAAATTAAACTAAGGAACCAATATCTTAATCTAAGAGAAAAATATTTTCAACGGTGAAAGTAACAATTTTTCCAATCCAGGTAGGAAAGAGACAATGATGGGCTTAGAACAAGAAGATGAAACATCTAAACTTGTAGTATGGAAACCAACAAAAGATAAACAAGCTACATTATCACAATTACTTAAGAAATAATTATCAGTTTCCCCGGAAGAGGAGTGAGTGCAAGAAAAATCTTCTACAAACTTGAACTGGGAAAGAACTTCTACAGACTTCAACTGTGAAGCTATAAAAGACCCACAATGAAGTAAATCTGTAGACGACAAACCCTGAAAATTTGACTGAGAACATGTACCTTTAATAAAAAGATATCAATTAACACATAAATCAAGAACCATAGAAAATAATGCCAATTCCTTATCAAATGTAGGCAAAACCACAAGTGAATTCTCATTTAACGGGTTAACAGATTCTTCATCTGCATCCCTATTACCATTCAAATTCACGCATTTTGTGGGGAAATGAATAGGTGAATGACATAAAAAATAGAACTTCTTTGGATCCTCAAAAACCAAATTATGTTTCCACAAGCCATAAATTGACTTAAAATTAACAACCACTAGTAGAACCTTAGAAACATCAATAAGCACACAAAGCCTAACTAGTAGAGGGGGATTAGAAATGAAAAATGAATCATGATGCAGATAAATTCCTATTTGATTGCCTAGGACCTCAATAGTGCTTGCCTCTCTGTATTCCAGAGGTAGCCCTTGCAATTGTAACCAAAAGGAATAAATTGAACCCTAGTCTGAGAAGGGTTGAAATTTGGAGACCAAATGGTTGAAAATAAACCATGCCCTTCACATATCCAAGATTTTTTTTCTGTGTACAACATTTCTAGAATCTCTATCTAAAAATATAACAACAAAAAAATGTTCTCCCTTGTCAAAAAAGAAAACTTGGTTAGAATCAACCCAAGTTTGAAAGACCCAATTTTTCAAAAAGTCAAGATCTGGGAGAAATTTCCAAAACTTACAGATTAACGCAACGTCCTTAAGATCATCAATCTATGGTGTAAGAATGGCATTGGGAAGAGTGATATTGACTTGATCTCTCTTCCTGATTTTTTTTGGAACCCATATGTGTCCATTAGAGCCCAAACTCTTCTCCTTCTCCTACCTTTGGGATTTTGAAGGAACCCTCCTCCCCATAACACCAGACCCATTTACATTAGAACCCGCAAAAAACTTCTTAGAAATAGGAATAGAATTTGGGAAAGTGAGAGGTGGATGTAGAGGCACAAATGATTTGGGGAAAACAACAGAAATGCCATTTGGAAAATTGGCTAGACAAAAAGATGACGAATTTGGAATGAAGGGAGCTCCAGAGGAGCCAAAAACTGGGATATTAGGAATAAAATGGGGAGGAGGAGAAAATCTATGATCATGAGAATTCCCATAAACCACATCTACCCATGAACGAGAAGAACTAGATGAATTAGAACATACTACTGATTCAGGAGCACAAATGTCAAAAGGAGCTCGTCTCTCCTTGGCAAAAGATTTTGTATTTTGAGAATAACGATGAGACTTCAATATGGGAGGCTTGAGAACTTGTTGATCTGAAACCCAAACCCCATTATGAAAAAAACTACCAGGAAAGCCATGATGATGCTTAAATTTTCCAAAAACATCTTCTTTCATCGATGAAAATGACTTTCCATATAAATCACAAGCTGATCTACAAGAAAAAGCACCATTTGTGGTAGGAAAACAAGTCGCAGGAACCCTCCCTGGTCCATGAAAACCCTTTCCCTTGATAGAACGGGCAAAAAACTTTGAATTTTTACCGTTGACGGCAAAATTCAATTCCCAAATTACCAAAGAAGAAAAAAGAATTAAATATTTTACTTTAATAGATTTTTTCAAATGATAATAAGTTAAAAATATCTCCAAGTAATTGCTTATGGCCACAAATTTAGCACCACCTAACTACCTAATAATCAAGAATGATGATATAATTGTTGAAAAATGGAGGTAATTATGTAGCTTAATACTTTGTAAAACTATTGTAGCTGTAGATCTAATTAAGTATTCTTTGTTACAATTTCCTTGTGGATGATTATCTGTTTAATTCATTTTACCATTTGTAAAAGTAGACAAAAGATTGTAGAAGAATAAGACCAGAAGAAAGAAGATACACAACATATACCATGGAGAAACCCTTTCAGGAAAAAACTCCACCAAGAATCAATGTATTTTTTAATCTTAGAATAAGATTACAATAATTCCAATCCTTGCTTGAGATGCTTATTTTTCCTTCAACAATTCTTCTTCACAACCTGCAATAAAATCTAATTAACTCTCTTCAACTTGCTTCAATATATAGACAATAATGAGTCTTGTAAACTCCAAAGAGTTTACAATTACAAAGCATAATGCTTATCTCACAAAACCCATGCCTATTATTTGCAAGTAGAGTTCTGCCGTGAAGAATAATGTCAAAACAAGTCCATCCATTTGGGCATCCCAAACTGAAGTCATAACTCAACGTTGATTCCGAAGATATCTTCTAAGCTTATCCTCAAAGTTGGTGCCCAAGAATGGGCCCACTTAACTTAGCCTTATAAAATATATTATCATGCAAAAGTGTTAACTCCAAGAGGCCAACTTGGGTGCCCAAGGTGGGTCCAAGTCAATCTCTGTTAACTGAAACATATCTCTCCACCATTCATGTAAATACCATGCATGATTGATCATCCCCACTTAACTGAATGTGTCACCTGCTATCTGTCATGCAACTCAAGTCATTAGTCATGCATTCCAAGTCAACTGAAGTCAACTAGCATTCAACTGAAACTAACTACATGCAACTAAAGATAACTGAACCATAACTGAACTGAACTGATACTGAATTGGACTGAATTGATACTGAACTGAATTGAATTGATCTGAACTGAACTAAACTAAACTCCATGCATGTAAACATCAATCCCTAACTTCTAGGATCTTTACATGCATTATTGAAGTGTCATCTTTTACTCCAAACAATTAACTTAACACAAAGTGAGTTCCACCTTCCATGTGGGTGCCCCATGTGCTCCTATTTTGTAGGAGCTCTTCATGGGTGTCCCCACATGTTCCTATCATTTAAAATTAATTACAAATTTCAATTTACATGTTCATTTCATTTGAATTTAATCTCTTTCTAATCCTAGTGTTTGGGGAACACTTTCCAAGGACTTAGGAGATACATGAAATAATGTTTAGGGTTGCAATTAAATGGCATCCTATTCCCAAGATTCTCCCACTTGACATTATACATTGCAATTATTCTAAACAAGGAATCATTATTATAAATCAAGTATAGGACTCAAGGCCAATGGCCTTCCTGCACCAACTAATCAATCCATGCCAACTTCAAATACAACCTGCATAATCATGAAGCTCCAAGCAAATGATTAAAACCAAGAGAACTTACCCATAGGAACTAGTTTCATAAGAAAATTTGTAGCATTAATTAAAGTGTCAACTTTCTCAATTAATACATTCCCAATCTCAACCATTTCTCGCACAAAGTGATACTAAACATCAACATGCTTAGTATGAGCATGATACATAGGATTTTTGGCTAAACACATAGCACTTTGACTATCACATTCAAGTTTAACTTACTTGCAATTAAAACCAATACCTTTCCCAAGTCTCTGTATCCAAACTACCTCTTTGGAGGCATGTGAAACCGCCGAGTGGGTTGAACTCACGTCCAACCAAGGTGTAGGCTTCTCGGTCTTTACTGTTGAAAAATATATTTTCTTACAAGTAACCATTCCAACATATATCTCTTACCATAAGAGAACTCAAGCCTCACCTATTTCTCCAAGTATCCATGAGGACCTGTAACCAACCAATCCATGCCAAACTCCAAATGCAACATAGCACTATCATGAAGTAATCAAGCAAATGATTAATGTACCCAATACTTAAGAGAACTACACAAGATCAATGTCAAATCTCCAATCATGAATCAAGAACATAAACATGACAACATGATCTAACCATCTCCTACTAGGAGATCACATGCACCATAACATATATACATCCTAGTCTCAAGAGAACATGTAATATGCCAAACTCTAAACTAGTATCAAGAGTATAACATGACATCATAACAAATACACTCTAAACTAAGAAACCATATCTCCAATCACATGGAGATAACCTTACCAATGATGCATCCACGTCGTTGCCAACAACTCCCACTGAACGTGGTACAAGCTAGACATGGCATCATGACTACCATCATCATCATGAAGCTCACTCTTTAACATCAAGCAAAGATTCATCACTAACATTTTTACATGAAATGATCAAAGCATGATTACTGTCATCTGAGGATTCCTCTGTAGAAGAATCATAACTCTTTTTCTTGTTCTTACAATCCTTCTTCACATGTCCTAATTTACCACAGTTCCAACACTTTACCTTAATCTGTCCTTCTGACTTATCCTTCCCTTCCTTGTCTCCCTTAGGTTCCTTTCTCTCAAGCCTACCTTTTACAAACAAGGCATCTTGTATTTCCATTTTAGACTTCCTCCTCATCTCCTCTGATAGGAGAGTAGGAATTGTATTGTCCATCTTCGGATCTGTACCACTACCACTGATAGCAACAATTAGATTTTCCCAAGATTCTGGTAAAGAACAAAGTAACAATATGCATTTATCTTCATCTTCTAGCTTTACATCTACAGATGCTAACTAACTTAGAATCAAATTAAAAGCGTTCAAGTGATTTGCAACATAATCACCATCTTTCATCTTTAAAGAATATAACTGTCTTTTCAGATACAACTTATTAGTAAGACTTTTGGTTCGATAGATATCACCTATTCTCTTCCACAACTTATATGCAGTAGTTTCTTCTGAAACATTCAAGAGAACAACATCAACAAGACATAATCTTATGGCCCCTCTTGCCTTCTTATCAAGATTAGCCCAATCCTCATCTGACATCATTGTAGGTGACTTTGTCTCATTATCAATAGTTAACCACTAATCTCTCTGTTCAAGGAGATCCTCCATTTTTAGTTTCCACATCTCATAATTAGATCCATTAAATCTTTCAATATCTAAACAAGAATTAAAACTCATTGTAACAAACTTATTTTCCAAAATCAACAATAACACAATAGTAAAAGCTCCCACTACAACCAAAAAACCTTCAAAATTTTAAGAGAAAGGCGTCCCAAACTCTACCCAACCTCAGCTCTAATACCAAATGTTGAAAAATGAAGGTAATTATGTAGCTTAATACTTTGTAAAACTATTGTAGTTGTAGATCTAATTAAGTATTCTTTATTGCAATTTCTTTGTGGATGATTATCTGTTTAATTCATTTTACCATTTGTAGAAGTAGACAGAAGATTGTAGAAGAATAAGACCAGAAGAAAGAAGTTACACATCACATACCGTGGAGAAACCCTTTCAGGAAAAACTCCACCAAGAATCAATGTATTATTTAATCTCATAATAAGATTACAATAATTCCAATCCTTGCTTGAGATGCTTCTTTTTCCTTCAACAATTCTTCTTCACAACCTGCAATAAAATCTAATTAACTCTCTTCAACTTGCTGCAATATATATAGACAATAATGAGTCTTGTAAACTCCAAAGAGTTTACAATTACAAAGCATAATGCTTA
Source organism: Sequoia sempervirens (assembly GCA_007258455.2). NCBI lineage: Eukaryota > Viridiplantae > Streptophyta > Pinopsida > Cupressales > Cupressaceae > Sequoia > Sequoia sempervirens. Next base: position 30,596,861 of record VDFB02000008.1, on the reverse strand, counting down.
TCTCACAAAACCCATGCCTATTCTTTGCAAGTAGAGTTCTATCGTGAAGAACAATGTCAAAAAAAGTCCTTCATCCATTTGGGCATCCCAAACTGAAGTCATAACTCAACGTTGATTCCAAAGATATCTTCTAAGCTTATCCTCAAAGTTGGCGCCCAAGAATGGGCCCACTTAACTTAGCCTTATAAAATATCTTATCATGCAAAAGTGTTAACTCCAAGATGCCAACTTGGGTGCCCAAGGTGGGTCCAAGTCAATCTTTGTTAACTGAAACATATCTCTCCACCATTCATGCAAATACCATGCATGATTGATCATCCCCACTTAACTAAATGTGTCACCTGCTATCTATCATGTAACTCAAGTCATTAGTCATGCATTCCAAGTCAACTAAAGTCAACTAGCATTCAACTGAAACTAACTACATGCAATTGAAGATAACTAAACCATAACTAAATTGAACTAAACTAAACTAAACTAAACTAAACTACATGCATGTAAACATCAATCCCTAACTTCTAGGATCTTTACATGCATTAGTGAAGTGTTATCTTTTACTCCAAATAGTTAACTTAACTCAAGGTGAGTTCCACCTTCCATGTGGGTGCCCCATGTGCTCCTATTTTGTAGGAGCTCTTCATGGATATCCCCACATGTTCCTATCATTTAGAATTAATTACAAATGTTAATTTACATGTTCATTTCATTTGAATTTAATCTCTTTCTAATCCTAGTGTTTGGGGAATACTTTCCAAGGACTTAGGAGATACATGAAATAATGTTTAGGATTGCAATTAAATGACATCCTATTCCCAACAATAATCAGTACATATTCTATGCAAAATAACAAGAGAGCAAATGTCAAATGTGAATAGTAAGAAACTTGTTTATGTCAAACTAGGGGTTTGACTAAGGAGAATGTGACACTTGTAATTCAACAGATTCGTAAAGGTGTTCCTAACATCATTGACTAGTTTTAAATCAAATTCAAACATCCAAATATTGAGGCAAGTGAATCATGATACTCCATTTTTAATAGTTCAATCCCATGACTTGCAATTTAGATTCATGCATCAAGTTGAGGTCCACACTCATGGAGATCAAGTTTACACTTGCAAAGATTAGGTTTGCACTTGTGTAGGTGAATAGATGAAATGCATTTAGTTGGAAAAATGATTTCCTAGCATCTTTGATTTTACTTTCTCATCTTCAAAATCTAGTTAACTAGATCACATTTTAATTTATTTATTATTTCTAATCTTGACGTATTATACTAAGTCAAATTTATTTATCATTGTGAATTAATTAATTTTCCAAAAATATTTATATTAAAAATACTTTATTTCCTTACAAATATAGAATGTTACCTTTTGATTCTATAACTTTATTAGCACAAACACAAATTATGGTTGTTATCTAGTATACTTAATTTACTTACATAAATTATGGTTACAGTATTTAAATGAAATGAAACACAAACACATTTTTATTATTATTAACTTATAATTTTATAGCTTTCAAACCTATTATTTTTTAAACCAATAGTCATTGCTTTAGTGGGGATCATTTTAGCAAGTACATCTATGAATGGTTGAGATTGAAATGACTACCATAAAAAATATCCTAGCAGTAGAACTTTTAAAGAATATTATTTAAATAGTCCTTAATTTTAGGAACAAACATTGTTTACATCCCCCTATCACTAACTTTACTGATGGAATTTAATTTTTCAAATCTCGTATATTTGTTTTCTTGGTATATTATACTTTTTTTATATTGATCAAAGTTGCAAAGATTACAATGAGAAAATAATGTAGTCCGAAGGAAGGACTATGAAAGGAATGAACAAAACAACACTAGAGATTGCAAGAGTATAACTCACAAGATATTCGGTTAACCATCTCAGCAAGTTAAAGTAATAACAAAGAAGACTAAAGCAACCAACATTACAATTAACCCATGATACGAAGTGTCAAAGTCTTTAATACACATTAAACTTGAAAAAGTATTGTAGTTGTCGAGCACAACTAATTCCCTTTCCTGGTGTTGTAGAAATTGATATTTGATCCCCTCCAGACGTTTATTATAATCAACATATCCTTTGTGCTCCTTTAATTAATAACATAGAATGATGAATTGAAACATTATGTCAAAGTAAAACTTTTGAATGTATGTTTCCTAATACAAAATGTGATTAGAAAACACAACTAAACATCTTCTTTTTCATAGGTGCAACAAAATACATTGTCTCATAGAATCAACAATTATATTTTTATGAAGTATAATACCAAACATTGCTTCTTTCCATCGTAGTGCATGATAAAAAATAGCAGAAAAGTGGTCAAATACAACGTTCCATTTTTTTTGCTCTATAACAATCCAAAAAATATATGTTTTAGGTTTTCATTGCATTGATAGAAAGGACACTTGGTAGTTTGTATATTTAAATATTTTATTTTATCCCCTACAAGCAATTTATGATGCAAGATTTTCTAGGCCAAAATTTGGGCATTCACTTTTGCCTTGGACTTCCAAACTTGAGCACTTAACATTCTCCATTTCTTTTATGGAAATTTACAATGCCATTTCCTATTGTGGCAAATTCAAATTCATATTTGGAAGGATTTTAAAGTATATTTACTTCAAATGAAAACATAAGAAGGGGTGTTTTCCAAGAGACAACCAATCCTTGAAGAAGTTACAATGTAAAGGAGTACAAATTTTCATAAGAAGCTCTATAGGAACCAACAACTTCACAAAGACCATGAATCCTTTAAACTCGATGTTTAAATTAAAAGCTTGCTCGGACTCTTGCCAGTTGACCCAGTCAAGGGAATTGAAGTCTGGAATGTCCCTAAAATGTTGCACCCCTTTATTAAATAGATAACAAGATTGTTGAGGAAAGGAGATAGAAAGTGGTTGTCCATGATATTGAACCAACTTATTCCACCAAATGGAAGAGGTAGAAAAGTTGAAACCATGTTGTAAAGAGCCTTCTCTCCAATTTAAAAATTTACAGACTTGTTGCCAAGCCTTTCATATGGATTACAACGAGAAAGATGCTTTAACACGAAAAAAAGGAGCAAGCAAAATTTTATCCTTCCATCCCACATTTTGCCACCTATTGTTTATTGTAGCAAAAGAAATATGATGTCTTACCAAAATTTTTCATGGTTCTTCTCATGACATAACTCTTATAATCCATTTAGATGATAAGAAAAACCCTTGAGTCCTAGGGTCCAGGAAGCCCAACCCCCCTTGTTCGTAGGTTGTACATAGTGCATCCATGAAGAGGCTCTAAAACCCATTTCCCCATCCCAATTAATCCACAAAAACTACTGAATGAGTTTATTTAAATATTCATAGTCTTTTTTAGAGGGAATCCAACATGAGGAATAGTAGACATGGGAAGCCAAAAATATCTGATTTATCACTTGTATTTTTCCAACTAATGATAAGAATTTATTTCACCAATTAAAGATTTTGTTTTTCAATTTATTAATAAACTAGTTCCACATCATAAAGTGTAACCCCTAGTCCAAAAGGAATACCAAGGTATCTAGTGATCTGTCCATGTTTGATTTGTTTCCATTTTGAAGGAATCCATTCAGGAACTGGATCAGATTGAATCATTATAAATTCAATTATATGATGGGCCAATTTTGATCCTAAAACCTCGTAATACAAATTTAAAACCTCCATAATGTTGAAAATGAAGGTAATTATGTAGCTTTAAAACTTGTAAAACTATTATACTATAGATCTAAATAAGTGTTCTTTGTTACAGATTCTTTGTGGATGATTATCTGTTTAGATTCATTTTACCATTTGTAGAAGTAGACAAAAGATTGTAGAAGAATAAGACCAGAAGATAGAAGTGACACAACATATACCGTGGAGAAACCCTTTCCGGAAAAAACTCCACCACCAGAATCAATAGTGCTTGTATTATTTAACCTTAGAACAAGATTACAATAATTCTTTATCAATCCTTGCTTGAGATGCTTCTTTTTCCTTCAACAATTCTTCTTCACAACCTGCAATAAAATCTGATAAAACTCTCTTCAACTTGCTGCAATTTATAGACAATAATGAGGCCTTGTAAACTCCAAAAAGTTTACAATTACAAAGCACAAAGCGTATCTCACAAAACCTACACCTATTCTTTGCAAGTAGAGTTATTCCGTGAAAAAAAATGTCAAACCAAGTCCATCAATTTGGGTGTCCAAAAATGAAGTCCTAACTCAACGTTTGTAAGCTTCTCCTCAAAGTTGGCACCCAAGAATGGGCCCACTTAACTTAGCATTATAAAATATCTTATCATGCAAAAGTGTTAACTCAAAGATTTCAACTTGGGCGCCCAAGGTGGGTCTAAGTCAATCTCTGTTAACTGAAACATATCTCTCCACCATTCATGCAAATATCATGCATGATTGATCATCCCCTCTTAACTGAACGTATCACCTGTTATATGTCATGCAACTCAAGTCATTAGTCATGCATTCCAAGTCAACTGAAGCCAACTAGCATTCAACTGAAACTAACTACATGCAACTGAAGATAACTGAACCATAACTGAATTGAACTAAATTGAACTGAATTGAATTGAACTGAACTGAACTCTATGCATGTAAACATCAATCCCTAACTTCTAGGATCTTTACATGCATTACTGTAGTGTTATATTTTCTCCAAACAGTTAACTTAACTCAAGGTGGGTTCCACCTTCCATGTGGGTTCCCTATGTGCTCCTATTTTGTAGGATCTTTTCTTGGGCGTCCCCACATGTTCCTATCATTTAGAATTGATTACAAATGTCAATTTACATGTTCATTTCATTCAAATTTAATCTCTTTCTAATCCTAGTGTTGGGGAACACTTTCCAAGGACTGAGGAGATACATGAAATATGTTTAGGATTGCAATTAAATGACATCATATTCCCAACACATAACATTCTTAATTTCTAATTCAAAATTTTGAATAAAAAGCAAACGGTCATTAGCAAAATGCAAGTTTATAACAACCGCATTGTTGGGGATAAAGATGCCTTTAATCAAGTTCATTTGATTGAATTTATGAAGAAGATAACCAAGAGCATCAACAGTTAGAACATAAAGGAATGGTGATAAGGGACAACCCTATCTAATCGAGCATTGTAAGAAGAATGTATTAGACAATGCATTATTGATCACCAACTGAGCATTCACATCAGTAAAATGCATTTTAACATTCTTACATATCTTGGGATTGAATCCCAACCACTTCAACATATTTATTACATCTATCTATCGCTTACTTACATCTCCTTGTCACTTTATTTATTATTTATTCAACTTCTTATCATCTTCATGCATATCTAACTTTCAAGTGCACTAATTTCACATTTTAATGAGTTGTTTTATTCAAAGAAGAGTGTTGACTTTAGATGTTGGTGAGTTGGCTCCTCCAAGAATAAAAATTACATGAAACTACTCAAACTTATGTTTAAAATAAAAAGAGTGCATATGGATCGTAAAAAAAATAGAACTAAGCAATAGTTAATCATTCATTATGTGAAATTATCCTACACATTAAAATCATGTCACATGTACAAAACTAAAAGTAGGGGCGTTGGTTTTGACTATATGCCATAAAAATTCTTGTGAAGAACTTAACTACTAGAATAGTGTAAGGTGCAAATTCATTTCAAATAGGTTGAAGTGCATGTCAATTGGTGCAGTCACGATAGGAGGGTTCCAGAAGGAACAATCCAAACAATGCAACAATGAGTCAACACAACATAAATAACACACAAATTGATATGCAAACATGAAATATCATTGAATTGATAATCTGATGTGCAAAATAGGCCTCAAGGGAAAATTATCCATGGCTCATAGGCCTACCACAAGGGCTTTCAACAATATAAATTTTGGCCAATAGGCCTTATTACATTCCCCTGTAGGGTTGAAGTGGAAATGTAATGATCTGAATCTTATCTCTAAAGCTACTGATGATATACAATGAATTGCAATGCTTATAAATATGCTCCTCAAGCTCTAATATAGGTCTGCATCGGCCATAAGGGTCTATAACCGGATGAATGATCATTTATGAATGTTGACCTCAAAATATGAAGAATTAATTCCATGCGACATGAATTATCTTGTGAATCTCCAAGATAGGTCCCAAATGAACTCAAGATGCTTGTATGATGTCCCATTAAGTTTTGCATGATTTGGAATAGATCCACACTAATAATTCGGACCGGGTTGGCCCCAAATGCTCTAACTAGTAAACATAGTGAAATTTTGAGAGCGATAACTTTCAATAGACAACTACAAATGATGTGAAATCCGAATATGTGATAGATGTTGATGTGTAGGTGCTATATCCTACTTCGCGAGATGAGAAACAATGATGTGGTGAAATGCAGAATGAACTACTAAAACTACTACTAAATGCAATGTAAAAAAAGAACTATTTTTGGTGGACACAAGATTGCTTTACAACTAGGGATGCTCCTGCATCAGACACCTAGGGTTGTAAGAAAAGTGAGTCCCTCACTTTCTAGGGATAAGAGGAAAACCAAGACGGTCCACCTCAGCCTAAAAAATCCATGATGAATCCTCCATTGGTCTACCTTTCCACTTCACAAGATATTCTTTGTACTACTTGTTCCTAGTGCTCTTTTCGGTTTCGGTATCCAAAATCTACTTAATCTCCTTTGATTTCTAGTGTGGTAACTACTTCAAATCTACTTCATCACTATTGCCACTCAAATATCCTTCATGAAAATCATATATGTCTACAACATTAAAAATAGGTGAAATACCCAAAGTCTTCAATAACTCCACTTCATATGTATTTCCAAAATCAAACTTCCTTAGAATCTTACATGGTCCAAACTTCCTCATCTTCAACTTATTGTATGTACCAACTGGAAATCTATCCTTCCTCAGATATATCGTCACTTGATCTCTAACAACAAATTCCTTATGTCTCTAGTGCTCATCAGCCTTCTTATACATTGTTCATGCCTTCCAAATGCTTTTAGAACTGATTATACAATGTTTCCATGAAGTTTGCAAACTCTTCTACCTCCACACTCCTTTTATCCTCCATGCTAATGTCCCTTAATTTTGTAACTACTCTAGGATTTACTTTGATAATAATCTGAAATGGTGTCTTCCCTGTACTCTTGTTCATTGAATTATTGTATGCAAATTCTGCCTGTGATAAAACTATATCCCAACTTCCTACCTTATATCCAACCAAACATCTCAAAAAATTACCCAAACTTCTATTCACTACCTCTGTCGATCCATTTGTCTATGGGTGATATGCTAAACTAAACTTCAAATCTATCTTCATCTTCTTCCATAATGTTCTCCAAAAGTATTCAATGAATTTGGTGTCTTTGTCTAAAACAATACTCTTAGGTAATCCATGCAATCTCACAATATCCTTGAAAAATAAGCTAGCAACATGCACAACATAATTAGTCTTCTTACAAGGAATAAAATGTGCCATTTTAAAAAATCGGTCCACTACTACCATAATAGAATCATAACTTCTTTGTGTTCTAGGCAATCCTAATATGAAATCCATGCTCACATCTTCCCAAGGTCTCTTCAGTACTGTCAAAGGCTTGTAGAATCTAGTATTCTGACTACTCCCTTTTGCAACTTGAAAAATTCTGTAACTTTGAACATGCTTCCTTACATCCTTATATATCTACAGCCAAAAATAATGTTCACTCACCAAAGCTACTATCTTATCCACTCCAAAATGTCCCACTAAACCTCCACTATGCTTTTCCTTGATCAAATTCTCTCTCATTGAACTCCTTAGAATACACAACTGATTTCCTTTGAATAACATACCTTCTTGAATGAAATAATCCAACCATTGTCTTTGATCTGTCGATACTGGTTCCTTACGCGCTCTCCATGCTTCACCACAATCTGAATCATCTTCATACATATGTTTTAATTCCTTAAATCCCAATACTCACACTCTCATCTTTGTCAGTATATTCCTTCTTAGATACTTAGTGCATCTACAACTTTGTTTGACTTGCCACACCTATGATTCAGCTCAAATGTATAACTCTACAAGAACTCAACCCATCTCATATGTCTTTGATTCAATTTTCCTTGACTGTTCAAATACTGCAAATCTTGATGATTTGTATACAACACAAAATCTTTAGGAAACAAATAATATCTCCACTTCTTCAAGGCTTGAATTATGGCATAGAATTCTTGATCATAAACTGAATATCTTCTTTTGGCATCATTCAACTTTTCACTAAAATAAGCTATAGGTCTTCCTTCTTGACTCAATACTGCTCCAATTACATTTCCACTTACATCACAATTCACTTGAAATACTTTTTCGAAATCCGGTAATGCTAACACTGGCTATTCTATCACTTTTTGTTTCAACAATTCAAGACTCTTTTGTGCACTGAACGTCCACTTAAAATATTTCTTATCTCCTCTCATTGTCTCTATCATGGGGTTACAAGCACTACTGTTCTGATAAACTTTCGGTAGAAACTAGCTAATCCATGGAATGATCTTACTTCTCCAATGTTCACCAATATAGGCCAATCAACAATTGCTCACATTCGCAGGGTCCATCTTCAATCCTTCAACAAAAATAACAAATCCAAGATACACTAACTCTATCTTCATGAAATTACACTTCTTGACATTAATCATCAAATTCTCTTCTCTCAACCTCTGCAATACTTGTCAGATGTGCAACAAATGCTCTTCTCTAGTCTTACTAAAAATCAAAATATCATCCAAATACATAATGACAAACTTACACAAGAATTTCTTCAGTACCTCATTCATCAATCTCATGAAAGTGCTTGGTGTATTGTTCAATAAAAAATGCATTATTAACCACTATACAATCCCTCATTATTCTTAAATGCAGTATTCCATTCATCTCCTTTTTTATTTTGATTTGATGATATCCACTCTTTAGGTCAATCTTTGTGAAATACTTTTCTCCACTCAAACAGTCCACAATGTCATCCATCCTTGGCAATGAGAATCTATACTTGACATTGATCCTATTAATTTATCTAGAATTTGTACACATTCTCCACTCTCCATCTTTCTTTGGTACAAGTACATTAGGTACCACACATGGGCTCAAACTTTCTCTGATCAATCCTTTCCTCAACAACTCTTGTATCTGTCGGTTCAACTCTGCATTCTTTGTCGATGTCATTCTATGTGCTTCTTTGTTTGGTAAAATCACTCTTAGTATAAGATCTATATGATGACTGATGCTCCAGATTGGTGGAAGTCCCTTTGGTACATTTTTTGACATGATGTCTTCATATTTTGTTAACAATTCTACTACTTCCTCATTCTCTGTGATAGGGCTCTCTACCTCTGGTTTACCACCCTTCAAGTTGGAATCAATGTAAAACACATCTTTTGATGCCTCAATCCATCCAAAAAATTCCTTCCATCTACCAAACATAGTTTGGCAATGCCACAAAATTCGGTCTTCTCTTCTTCCTCTAAAGGTATCAACTTCATTATCTTTCTATTTGATGTCATAGTATAATTATTCCTTCTCCCATCAATAATTGTTTTCTTATCATATTTCCATGGTCTTCCTAATAGTAAATGACATGCATCCATAGGCGTAATATCACACAATACTTCATCCCTATATGATCCAATATGAAATTTCACCAAAAATTGCTCATTCACCAATATCTTATGATCATCTTGAATCCATGCTATCTTATAAGGGTTTGGATGTTTTAATCTTTCCAAATTCAACTTGGTTACCATCTCCTCTGAAACTAGGTTATCAGTACTACCACTATCAATGATAACTTTACATACCTTTCCTTCAGACTTACATATGGTTTTGAACAGACTCTTCCTTTGCAGTGGTTTCTCATTCACTTCTTCATGCATCAAAGTTCTTCTCATCACCAATGATTCACCTTTCTCAAGTTTCTCAACTGAATTAGGGGATCCAATAGGTTCTTCATCCACATAAGCTGCTCTTCTGGTATGCTCAGGTTTCTTTCTGGGGTTTCCTTGATGACACTCAAATTATCTATGTCCTTCATCTCCACACTTGAAATAGGTTCCTCTAAATGGTCTTCTCTCAGATCTTCCTTCATCTCTCTGATATCCATCATTACAGTAAGAATTATAACCTCCTCTATCACTGTAGTAGAAATTTCAATCCTCTCTTCCTCTGTGGTATGATTTAGCATCCTTTTCTTCACTCCGATAGGGTTTTACATCTTTGTTCTGATCCACATAGGTTCTTCTTTCTTCGGATTGGGGTCCACTCTTTTGGAATCTTACTCTTGCACTTCTCTACCTTTCTTCAAACTTCTTGTCCAACTTCTCTTCAACCTTTAATGCAAACTGGTATGCTTCTTCAATATATGTCATTTTTACCAGGCTCAACTCTTCTTGAATGTTTGTTCTTGTTTTATTGATATATCTTGCAACCTTCTCTTTACTTGCTTCACTATGACTGGTTTTGATTATCATCTTATAGAATTCTTTAGTGTACTCTTTCACATATTTTTCTTTTTGTCTTAGGTTCTACAATCTCTTCAACAATTCCAGTTTGTAGTATGTTGGTATGAATTGATTCTTCAACTTTGTCACCATTCTATCCCATTTGATGATTCTTTCCTTGCCTCTTCTATTTTGGTCTAATTAAAATTATTTCCACCATAATGCAACATGTCCTTTAAATTTTGTTTTTTGCAAATTTGACTCTCTCCAGTTCTTCAATTTCTTCATATTCAAAGTATTCATCCATTTCAATTATCCAATCAATCAATTCTTCAAGATTCAAATTTCTCACATAATTTTTAATTTAAACTCTAAGTCGCTTGTTGCTTTCAATATCTTTACTTGATCTGATTCTTCTTCTTCACCTAGGGTTTTTGCAAATTGATTCGCATGTTTTGCTTCATCATCACTTTCATCATTCTACCTAGGGTTTAGACCTCACCTTTGATCTTCTTCAACAACATCTAATCTAACTTGCATCTTGTGCATCATCTCCAACATCTCATCCATTCTTCCAGCAACATTCGTGATAGCAGGTGCTCTCCTTGCAAACATATCTCCCCTTAAATCAGTGCAACTGCCTCAATTCGGTGATCTGGCTACAAGGGTTGCAACTGCCTCACAATCAACAATCAGTTGAAAACAAATGCAGTTCACCTCATTTCAACAATCTGTTCACCTCAAAGAATGCCTTCGAGAATTGAAAACTCGCTTTGATACCACTTGGTGTAGTCATGGTAGGAGGTTTCTAGAAGGAACAATCTGAACCATGCAACAATGAGTCAACACAGTGAAAATAACACACAAATTGATATGCGAACATGAAATGTCATTGAATTGATAATCTAATATGTGACATAGGCCTCAAGGGAAAATTATCCACGACTCACAAGCCTACCACAAGGGCTTTCAACAATACAACTGGCCAACATACCTTATTACATGCCCCCAAAGGGTCGATACGAAAATGTAATGATATGAATCTTATCTCTAAAAAAAATGATGATCTACAATGAATTACAATGCTTATAAATATGCTCATCAAGCTCCAATATAGGTCCACATCGACCACAAGGGTCTATAACCCAATGAATGATCATATATGAATGTTGACCTCAATTTATGAAGAATTAACTCCACACAAAATGAATTATCTTATAAATCTCCAAAATAGGTCCCAAATGAGCCCATGATGCTTGTATGATGTCCCATTAAGCTCCACATGATTAGAAATAGGTCTGCACTAAGAATCTGGATCAGGTCAGCCCCAAATGCTCTGACTAGTAAACAGAGTGAAATTCTGAGAGCAATAACTTTCAATAGATAACTGCAAATGATGTGAAATATGGATTTGTGATAGATGTTGATGTGTAGGTTCTATATCCTGCTTCGCGAGCTAAGAAACAATGATGTGGTGAAATGAGAAAAGAACTATTGAAATTGCTATTGAATGCAATACAAGAAAAGAACTATTTTTGGTTGACACATGATTGCTTTACAACCGGGGATGCTCTTGCATCATCAATTATCTCGTACAAGATTTACTTGAGACATTTTAGGCAATTATTTCCTATATAAGGAGGAGCAGTGTGTGTGTGTGTGTGTTTCAATAATTTTCAAATACATTCATCTACTCATAATCATTGATTACCAAAAATAATTGTTGCCATATTTAAAGCTTGAGATATTTTACCATCCATGATAGTCAACATAAATTAATTATGTTGTAATTGGAAAATGCATAAAAATTGTGATATGAGATAAGGCTCAAAATCTAAGACAAGGACAAGAGGAGGCCCCACCCTTTCTCAATAATTCCAAAAAGGAAGAACAAAATAATGTGGCTATAAATCAAAGCTATGAGTGAGAACAAAAGCACCATAAACTAGTTTGCAATATATTAACTACAATTGAAATAAACTTCAAAACAAGTTGTCAATTGTCCTTCATAACTCAGAGCCTTTTAGTCATAAGTAAGTTAAACCATGTTTTGAGATTCTAGATAGGGACCTAGATTTGGGGAATGGTCTATTTATTTATTTCTATTTATTATGTTGCATTTGTATTGATTTGATTTTAGAACTAATACATGTATTTGTATTTTACATTGGAAACCAACAAGGATATTCTATGCAACTTGATCCACTTAGAGATATGACATTGTTGGTATTGAGGTTGGTATTATTCTTTAAAAATATCAAATTATTAACTAACTTTATTCCAACTATAATATAGTAAGCACATAGTAGAAAAATCATAGGTCAATCACAAGAGTAGCCTTTGAAAATTCAATTTTTTTGGGTACATTGGGCATAAATCCCTAAATTTTTACCTCATATTGTCTTATATAACAAGTAAAAAAATATGTACAACGAGATTTTTCCCACTAAGAACACATATACATGTGACACGAATGGGATGAATTTACCTACCCCAAATTTAAAGGGAACATGTTGTTTGCACCTACAATCTTATAATAATGGAATTGTAGATTTGATATGGGCCCTCACTTAGTTGCTACAACATGTATGATGAGATGAGTTCTCTTATATGTTCACTTGGCCAAATTATTCTAAATTTGAAGGATATATTCACTTATTTTGGAAGATTAATTCTATGTATGTAGATTTTGAAAGTACAAGGTCTAACAACTAATCAAGAAATAATTGATGTTGGAAACATAGATAGTTAGGATTTCACATTCATAACAATGGCAAGATTTTGAAGATTATTAGATCTATTAATATTCCCTACATTTTCATTCCAAAGGTTTACACATGCAAAACAATATGTATGAAATTAGGTACATAAGCAAGAAGAGGAACATCTCAAAAAAAGTGTACATTTAAATTTGATATAAATCTAGTTGATTCATCTCAAAGTGTAATTTTTTGAATTTACATTCCTACTTTACAATGAATTTTGGAAGTTTTCTTAGTTTTTGCAAAACAAATATATATATTTTGTGATACATTTATAGCATATAATGCATTTTTTAGGAATATAAGAATCTTGGACATGTTTGAGAGAAAAAATTACTTAATAAGGTGGAATATGTAATTAAAAAACATTCAAATTATTAAGAAGAAAGTCCATCTAATAAAATAAAAGGAAATCATTCTTATTTTGTATTATAAAATTATATTATTCCAATGAAATATATTTTAGAGCAATATAAAGGTTGAGAACATTATTTTTTTGTAGTTTTTTTTGTTGATAAGTGTCATTTTTTGATGAATACGTGTGTCTATTAATTATAAATCAAAATATAATACAAATATTCACAAAAAAAGATGGAGGGCATGAGGTCACTCCCTAAAGTCACATAGATAGTGCCCATAAAGCAAGCATAAAACAAAAAACAAAGTCATTAAGTAGCAAGAGAAGCGCCAGTAGGGGGCAGGGGAGGGTCTCGATCATCTAGTTTACCCCATAGATCAACAGGGTCTGGGGTGATGTCAGGCACATACCACCCATATTCAACCTTATCTTCAACATCTTTATCTTTTTCTTCATTCTGAGTCGAAGAAATAGCTAGAGCCAACCGAGGGAGCCATTTGGAAGACTTCGACAAACTCCCACCACCACTAGATGCAGACCAACCACTACCACCACTAGTCATCCACCCCACCCCCTAAGGGCCACCTAGAGGTAACACCAAGTGGAGGTGATCATCGTGATGAATTTCCCCTGCCACCAAAGTGGTGACGAGGAGCCTGGGATGTGGGAGACCGTGAGCATCGAGCAAAGAAGCTTCAATCACTCTATTGGCCATGAGGTGGAGAACGATCACATGAAGTAGAATTGTCTAGTGGAACTCTAGCCATGGGGCATGGGGAATTACCCTAATGATAAAGCTACTCTTGAAGGTGCACAACCTCCAGGGCCACCTTGTTTGCTTGAACCTAAATCTGGAGCAACACATTGGAACAAATAGAAGCTTTAGCACAAAAAGCGAAATAACATAATCAATAGAGTTGTGAGAAAAAATAACAACATTTATGTCCTTCCATAAGGAAAATAAAATCTCCACCCTGAAAGCTTGCTATACTTGGGTATACTTGGAAGGAATGCAAGGCCAATCCCCCAAAAGATCCATATGCTAAGAAAAGGGTTCTAGCTGAAAGGGGTGAAAGAAATCATGAATCCAACTCCAAAGTTGTCGAGCATGACAAATAAACCATAAGAGATGCTTGAAAGTCTTTGGTTGGTTGCAAAATAGACAATGAGGGTTCAAAATACCCATATGTCAAAGGTAAGATCCCACAAACAAGCCTTGAAAAAGAATACACCAAGAAAAATGGGTGAGCTTCAGCTTAATAACAACTGACCAAATGTTATGAAATCAACGTTACCAAGTAGTCAAAGATGACTGCAAATGCCACCGATGGTTTAGCACAAACACCATGGGGAGGTGTGGAGAAAGCCAATGGTACCCCTGATGTGACTTATAATTGCAAAAAGAAATATCTGGGTACTATTGCCAATCTTTCCACGAAGGCTTAACAAAATGGACGTTAATATTGTGAAGCATTTCCAGCGGTAGGGTAGACAAGAAAAAATAAAATGTCTATTGATCTGATCGTGATAGTTGAAACTGAACTTTCGTATTTTCCTAGAATGAAAGGAAAAGGGTGTTGGAAGAAAGAAGAACATATCATTATGCAGCTTTTGTGTTGTCATTGATGTCACCATGTTATATGAGTTCCAACTACAAGGTTAAGTTCAAGTTTGATCCAGTATTATGAACTGGTATGCAGTTATTATCCTCTGGTATTTTGGTCTGCAATCCTCCACTGATGATTATCATTGCTTGTGGTTTTGGGAAATGGTTTTTGGATGTTAGAAGCTTGTAAGTTTAGAATCTCATGTGCTCAAGTGCTCGTATGGCGAGTTGGCATTACTCTGTTGTTGTATTTTGTCATTAGGTCTATCTCTGGCCGACCTAATGAATACTTGATGTAATGGATTAATTTTGTGTTGCAGATGTATTTGTGACCTATCGTAGGTCCATTCCAATATGTTGTAGCATGATGCATGCTTGAATTATTTTTGGAAAGTTTTTGTACAAGCTGGAAGCCAACAATTATCTTTTTGGTGAATAAGGGTTGCATCTAATTAGGCTGACCTAATTGATTCTTGCAGATGAATCAAATATATATATATATATATATATATATATATTGGATAGTTTTGAGATTGATGTGTGAAGAGAAGTGTGAAGAGAGACAAGTATGCGAAAATGATGAAGTGTGTAAAGTCAGTTTACTGAGAATCAAAGGAATTGAATCAACACTTGTCAGGTGTAACTTTATCAGTTCATTTTCTGGCTATGAGCCATTTCTACAATGTATCTTTTTAGGCAGTGAGCCTCTCATTTTGGACAGTGAGTCCTGGCAATGAGCCACCCCTTGTAATATCTTATAACCGGTTATACTATATTGTGAGCTAATCCTCACTATGGTTTTTCCCATTTTGGGTTTTCCAGGTAAAAATCCTAGTGTTCATGTGTTGTGCGCTTTTATGTTTAGTTAATGTTATTGCTCACTCTTACTATTATATGCATTAGAGTAATTGGATGGTTTTTGTTTAATAAGTTAAAGAAGATACTAATTCACCCCCCCTCTCAGTATCTTGGGTATTCGACAATTGGTATCAAAGCTTGGTTCCTCCGAAGAAGCCTAACAACTTGAGGAAGATCTTGAAGATTGAACAAATGGATGATAAAGAAGAACTTTGGGTTGCTCTTGAAGATCTTGATAAGGATGAAAATGAAAATAGAGATTTGAAAGAAAATCTTGATGAGACAAATGAATGCATCCGGAAATTGAAAGAGAAATTGAAGAAATTCAGAGGAAGGCATAGAGAAGTGAGTGAGCAGTTAAAACAAGCAAATGAAGATATCACCGGATTGAAGGTGCAAGTGGAGGAAAAGAAGAGAATTGAAGATTGTATGAATACAATAGTGCAAAGAAAGATTGATGATTGCACAAGTCTTGAACAAGAAGTGGTAAACCTAAGAGCAGATCTAGAAAAAGCTAAACTATGTGAAGATAAGTTCAAAACAAGCTCCACCAAGCTTGATGAGTTGATTGTAGGACAAAAACCAACTAAAGACAAAGGTGGTTTGGGAATGGAAGGAGGTGAAATTTCAAAGGCTATGTAGACCTCAAACATAGTGGATAATCAAAAGACTCAAAATAAAGGAAAACAAGCAAGAAATCCAAGAAGCTTTGCTAGAAGACCACCTATCAAACAACCAAATGCTCAAAGGTACCCATCTTTCAATGGTGTTTGCTTTTCATGCAATAAATTTGGTCACAAGGCTATGGAGTGTAGAAGTAGAATAAACTAGTATGCTAGTCCCTTTTCTGGACAGTGTTTTGCATGCAAGAAAGTTGGACATAGAGCTAGTGAATGCATAACTTAGATGATGAATTGGTCTAATGGAGGTAGACTAAATCAATCTTTTGTTGGCTACTACTATAATTGTAATAAGTTTGGAAACAAATCTAATCAGTGCAGATCAAGGGTTAATGGAGGTCAAACAAATCCAAAAAATGTTGTTTGCTAAAATTGCAACAAACCTAGACACATTTCAAGAGTTTGCAGAAGTAAAGGGGGAAAACAATTTGATTCGGTAAAGAAGAATGAACCAGTGAAGACAATTGACAAGAATGAGGTTAAGCAAGAAATGAACAAGATTTGGAAGAAGAAAGAAGATTCAAAAACATCAAATGTGTCTATGCCCTCATCTGGTGTAGACAATTCCTTTGGCAATTAGACCTAGCATGGTCTTAGGGGAGCATTAACAAAAAATTGTTCAAATCCCTTGGATATCTGGTGTGTCAGACTTTGGCATGAAGATATGTTGTAAGGAATGAATAGACATAGGTTATGAAAAAGGAACTTGAAGAAAAGTTGCAAGCATGATCATTTGTGGAGAAAATTAGGGTTTTTCTATGCAGCGAAGAGGGTTTTTATCAGCTTTTTGAATTATGTTGCATTTAATACGAATTAGGGAAAATCATTGATCTTTAAGTGGATCTATAAGGCATTTTGATCACTTGCACATTTGAAGAAAGTGGAGAGAAATTTGGAGCATTCTTGAGGTGATTTGGAGAGTGAGCTGTGCAAACCCTAGTTCTAGTTTTTGTGAAAGAAAAAGGTATTTTACTCTTATGTGCTTTTGTGGGTTTGTGTGAATCTTCTTTCTGAAGTTATTAGAGCTCGGTTTGTGGAAAAATGGAAACTCTTGTAGTCGTAAACATGTTAGAAATACCTAGACCTTCCTACAAGAAATATTCCATGAAGGTTTTCGAAGACGACCCTCTAGGCGCCTTCTCATTGATTCCACATGGTGTGATTCCCACTAAAGACACTAGAATGTACATTCGAGTTAAAACTAAGGAGTATAATCATGGAAAGTTTATAGATATATGGCAGAATGAGCTCACTGGGGATGATTTCTTGATAAAACCCGAGTATGCAAATATTGTTGTGAAGAAGTTGGATTGGTGGAATTAATTTCCTAACTTTAGCTCCACTGTCGATGACAAATATGTTAAACCAGCTCTTAGCAAAATTTATGATAAGTTTTTGTGGACAAAAAGACCTCGCCTTATAACTAAAGAAGTAATTAAGGCAGTTACCGAACTCTGTGATACTAGACCGGTATCGATGTTGAAGTCTGTAAAGAATGAAGTGGTGATGGAACTCACCAGAGCAACATTTGACAAAAGGGCTCTTGCAACGAAGCCTATTACCAATTATGTTGTAAATTATGTAGCTATAATGATTGGGAACAAGATCTACTTCACAAATAGGGAAAAATTTGTGTCTACTACTGCTATTTACACCGGTTATGACATGGAAGCTAATGGTGTAGAATATGATCTATGTGAACTTCTATGGCAGCAATTTTTTGAGAACTTGAAGATGACAAGGGAGAAGAAATATGCATTCAAGTTTGGTTCCCTGATTATTTGTTTGTTGTTCTACTTTCTTAGAAGGCTTCCCGGAAGAGATGATGTGGTGATTTGGGATACATCAAGACTGGTTGCACATCAAGTTTTTGATTACATTTACAACTTTGGTGATTTGAAGAGTTGAGATAATGCCCTGATAGCATTCTCTATTATATTCAAAAGCAACATGAATGAGCGTGAAAGAATCCCAAGGAAAGTTATTGAAAAGTACAAGAATGACATTATTTTTCATGTCTCCTTTAATGAGTGCATGATTGAAGATATTGAACCCCAGACTGTTTGGATTCAACCATTGGGTTATGAAGTTACAGAGGATAATGCAGAAGGCTATGTACAAGTTTTGTTGAAAACTCCAAAAGATACTAGTGAATCGAGAGTTGGCACTTATGAAGAAAAATCTATGGAAATTTTCTTAAAGCATAAGATGCCTATGATAATAAAGAATGTAGATAAAAAGATCAAAGAGGCTAGCTTCACTGATGAACATATTGCATAAGGAAGAGGCATGGGAGAGAAGATGTCTAGAGAATCATTAGGACTAAGGCGATCCGACATGAATGCTCCTTCAAAACCCACCACAACCCCTGCATTAGTGAAGGTATAGCCCAGTGCTTCTAGTAAAGGTAAAGGCCCAACTCCTTCTAGACCAAATACAAGATCTGGAAAAAGGAAAGAGACTCCTCTG
>VDFB02000008.1:30492195-30577524 GCA_007258455.2 Sequoia sempervirens | reverse complement strand
ATGTTATTGGGTACCTTATGAACTGCAAGTTACAAAATTAGTGGGTTTTGAAACCTACAATTTCTCACACCCAAACACAATATCATGAAATTGTGATGTTATTTAAAATTCCATGTAGATAAGTATAGTTATGAATATTTTATAAGAAATTTGAGGTGTCAAAACATTCTTTGGTTTTTAACCTACACATTATGGCATAAGGATTTAACCTTCATAGTAGACACACTTCACATTACACACACTACCTACTATAACAAATTGCATGCTTAAAAATGCACTATGTTTATAACCTACACTCTGTCATACCGAAACACATTGTGTGGAAATTTTATTGTTATTTGAAATGCATATGTAAATAAGGGATAGATAAGTATAGTTATGAATATCTTATGTTTTATTCAAGTAAACTATAAATGTTTAATAAAAAAATATTAAATGATTTTGAAAACTAAAGGCCAATATGCAATAAAGGTGTGACAATAATACATACTATATATGTACAAAATATAATAGAGTAATCACCCTCTAAATTGTAGCAAGGCCAATATTTAATATGATGAAAAGGACATGCATTTATTCAAATTTTAATGTAATGTACAACAAGCATTTGCATGTAGCAAATGAAATGAAAAAATTCTTAATATGAAACCATCAATTCAAGACCCTTAACATTGTTAAAAATAGAAAAAAATACATTAAAAACACACCAAGATATTGCATCAACTATTGAATGAAGTATCATAACAACATCAAAATATATCACATAATGACCATAATTATGAAGACCTAGATATGTATAATTATGAAGTTATTATGCAAATTAGGAGGTTTCAAAATGTGTGCTATGTCTATTAACCTACAATTGACAACATACCCAACCCATGTGTTTTAAACTATGTTATATCTAGGTCTGCAACTCAAATACAAATAACTTCATCGTTCATGTTATTGGATAAATTGGATATACTTTTCTATAGTAGGGGTTACCAAACACAATTTGTTTTGGGTACCATGTTAAGTGCAAGTTACAAATCATGGTATGTTTTGAAACCTACAATTTTTAATCTCCAAAAATACTATCATGAAATGATGTTATTTGAAATGGAGACCTAGATATATATAATTATGAATTTATCATGAGAAATAAGAGGTTTCAAAATGTGTTGTGTTTCAAAACACATTATGTTTATTAAACTAGAAAACCCATGCATTTTTAAACCACATATATCTAGGTCTACAATTCAAATAAAAACAACACCATTGTTCATGTTATTAGGTAAATTGAATATAATTTTTGATAGTAAGGGTTACAAAAAATGACGTGTTTTAGATACCATGTGAAGTGTAAGTTAAAAATTACTCTCTATTTTGAATCCTACATTTTTTCAAACCCAAACACTCTATCATGAAATGATGTTTTTATTTCAAATAGAGACCTAGATATGTATAGTTATGAATTTATTGTGACAAATAGGAGGTTTCAAAATGTGTTGTGTTTCAAAACACATTGTTTTCTTAACATACAATTCACAATGTACCAAACCCATGTATTTTTAAATTATGTAAATCTAGGCTTGCATTTCAAATAGAAAGAACACCATTCACTTAAACAACTCTTTAGATTATTCACTTTAACAAAATTTACAAATGGAGAATCAAGTTACGATGAATAGTAAAATAGTAAAAGCTTGTACTTTAAGATTGAATATGTCCATTTTTTTTTCCTTAAGTCCAAGTTTCAATTTTTAATCTAAAGTTTTCAAATAAGGGAATAAAAAAGAGAGGTAAGAAGTAAATGTTCATAAACCACAGATTATATCCTCTATATATATTAAAGATTTGGATTATGTGATTAGGGTATGCCAGGCAATGTTAAGGAAGTGGATGCAAGTGAATTACAACACTAATTGGAGATATAGATTAGTTTTTAAGACTTCCAACCAATCCAAAGTACTAAGGAAGGAAAATTCAAATGGGATCTTTCATTTCATTTGACATTTAACTCTTTCCTCAAGAGTAACCTCATTATAAGGATAATTGAGGGGTAAATGGTCAAACCTTTGACTATTAGGTCATATGCAATATTTAATAAAGTTGTTATTGAACATCACAATAAATATCAAGTTGCCTATCATTTCCTATCATTTTATCTTTGATATAATACCTATATGGATGGTTAGTATCCATGGAATAATTATAATTTAACAATGAAATTTTTTCTTTTACATATTTATTCAAAGCATTATAATTTAATAATGATATTTATTCTTTTAGATGTTTCATCATTATTAAACATCACAATAAATATTGATTCCTCTATTGGTGGATACTCATCACTTTCAACAACCCTCTTGGTGCACTCAATTGAGGCTTCTTTAGCCTTTTCCATCTTTTTTTAGAATCTTCCTTATCTTATTTGGTTTTGTTTCAATATTTTTCTTCTTCCATGTGCATCTCATGAGCTATCTTAATTTCTTCAAAAAATTATCTTAATATCTTGCTATCTCCTTTTGGAATGGGTTTTTTTATTTGAAATTTAATTAATCCTTTTATTCATCCCTAATGCCTTTTCCAGACCTACTTTAGTGGCATCATCTTCTTAGGATCCCCCTTTATTCCTTGTATCAACCTGTACGTTCCTAACCCCTCTCAATTAATATAATAGTTATTATTAATAGAGAAATAAATAAAATGAGAAGGGAAACAAATGGTCATAGATCATAGAAAATATCCTCCAAATATATCAAAGATTTGGATTATGTTCAATTAAGATATGTGGGGCAATGTTAAGGAAGTGGATGCATGTGAATTACAACACTTATTGGGGATATAAATTAGCCTTTAAGACTTCCAACCAAACTAAAGTACCGAGGAAGGAAATGCCACACTAGCTCTTTTACTTCATTTGACATTTAACTCTTGCTCAAGAGTAACCTTGGGATAAGGACAATTGAGGGGCAAGTGGTCAAGCCTTTGACTATTAGGCCATATGCAATCTTTAATAAAGTTTTAAGGAATAATAGTGTGAAAGAAAATATAAGTTTGAATTAGATTAATGAAATAAATATAGTTAATTTTGATAATTTAATTTAGATTTGATAATTACAATAATTTATGAAAATTAAATGAGTGGGTTAGGTGTATTTAGTTTTAGAATTGATGATGAAAAAATAAGTTTGTAATGTTGTTTTAAATCAATTTATCAATATTATGAATTTACTATTTTGATCCAATGAATGTCTTAGAGTTTAAAGTGGTCTAAGAATCTCTTGGATCAATTCTAACTATCATGAACTTGATACATCATGTAAGATTGATTTAAGTTACATAAGATTGATCTAATAGAATGTGTGTTTGAAAAGATGCTCACTTTTTCCTCTAGATATCTATGTTAAAGAGGTGTCTAGAGACATTGCTTAGGAGTTTTTCAACTAGATTAATGAATGTGTTAGATCCTAGGTCAAAATCGCTAAAAAATTAAATTAACTATAATGAGAGATATCAAAGAAAACATTCACAAACATGCAAGTGGCCTATATGATATCAATACAAATTTAATTCCTTTATTGCCCTTTAAAATTGAAGTGTGCTCTAGTTAACATGTGTGTGTCTGTGTGTGTGTATTTAAGTATACATTAATTTTCCTTAAACATCGTGGCATTCTAACATCTTACATGGAATATGTGCTAGGTTGGTAACAACCAATGGAAGGGGGCAAGAAAATTGGAATTTAAATTTCCACTATTGGAATTTAAGGATTATGCTTATGCTCCTCAAGATTAACTTGGATCAATATTGAGATGTGTAGAAATGATCTACAATGACAAGGTAGTGATCTTTGAGGGGGGAATAAATGTATGGAAATAAGTGTTAACAGGGATGAAATAGGGATAAATAGATAACAAATACATGGAAATATGTGCAACAAGGTACAACGGAGATGGATACGCATTAAGCCATGAAGTAAACATGAGAATGTGTCACTTGTCAATATATTGTTGCACTAAGACATTCTCATCAAGGTGGGGATAAATGGGAAATGGTATGGATATAGAAACAATTAATATCTTAGTGAAAACTGAGTCACTTATTAATTGACTAATGTAGATGGTAACTTATTTATATGCCACAACCAAATCAACTTAAGATCTAATTGAGAACCAAGTTTGGAATTTGATACTAACGTTCCTATGAATTGAAAATTTTGTTGACAATTGTAAATTTTCATTACCTACCATTTTACCTTTAAACAACAATATTAAATTGGTAAAACCCTTTACAAAGACATTTCTCATTCCAAAAAATATTTGAGGCATTGAATGTACACAATAAAAGTAGTAGTATCACATTGCATGATAAACACAAAACTAAAAAATGTTGATTCAATAATGTAATGGTCATTTACAAAATTGTTAGTCGTACCCTCTTTACTAGTAATAAGTTGTTAGAAATAATATGCAATTTAATTCATTGCATGAAGAAAAAAAATGAAACAATCTATTTTAAATAGAATTTTGAGCATTAAAGTTTGTATCAATAGCAAGATTATGTGCTTTTTTACATATGCATTTCAAATAACAACATTTCAACATAGTGTGTTTGGGTATGACAAAGTGTAGGTTATAAAACACAATGCATTTTGAAGCACACGATTTGTTATAATAGGTAGTGTGTGCAATGTGAAGCATGTATTGTGAAGGTTAAACCCCTATGCCATAATTTGCAGGTTAAAAACCAAAGAATGTTTTGACACCTCAAATTTATTATAAGATATTCATAATTATCAAGTGTTTTATAACCTTGACCAAACTGAACCCAAAAAAAGAATATTAAATTGTTGCTGATAACATTGTCCTTGAATAACCATACAACAAAGTTCCTACAAAAATAACCATTGACATAAGAAATAAATGAAGAAAACAATACAAATGCCCACTATATAAGAAACATATGTCATACCATTGATGAAATGGCTACTCATATAAGTATAATTAAAACCCCTCCAATTTCCATAAAGTCTTGAATGGTTGCTCTAATTGCTTACTATGTTTCCCTTAAATTCTATATACTGGTTGATTCCCTAGATTAATACTAAAATATCTACGTAGCTAATTCACAGTTACCAAACACCAAACGTATATGTACAAATCTTCACTTTAACTTGGATGATATGTGTAAGGAAAAAATAGGTTTTTGTGATAAAAGAGTGCACAAAAAAATCATGACCAAGACTTTGAAATTCATTAATACAAGATAAGAACAAAAATAATGCTATGAATTAATGTATGTGAGGAATCTATTGTACATATAGAATTCTCCAAATGTTTTATTAAAGGAAATTGACATGACTGTTTACATTGAAGATTAAACACAATATTTACAAGGGCTCTACTAGTGCCACACAATTGCTCCACCATAACAATGTGAGCCAAGGCATCAATAACTAGTTGACATTAGGATTGACGTGGTTGTGCTTGACATTCAACTCAATGGCTCACTAGATGATAGTGACAATGACATTAGCCTCCAAGTGTCTTGTTGCCTCATTCCACATTTCTACCTCGGATGCCTTATACACATCCCTCATTCTCACTAGTTTGTTTAGCTCTGCTTTGTCCTTAGCACACTGCCCAAAAAAACCCATGAAAAAATCCACATATGTAAGAAAATTTGTGAACTGTATTATTTTTCTTTCCTAGGGGACAAGACCCAATAGTTGAGCACCCTAATTTTACACTTCTCAAAATCCTATGTGGAAATTTCAAATCAAATCACCCCCAATTTTTTACAACTTACTTGGCAAGTCCCCTACTTATAACTAAGGTTTCAGGGCCACATCATCAAATATGATGCCACATCAACATGCTTTTTGTCAAGGTGTCCAAAAGGCCCAAAAAAGTGAGACCAATACTTGTGCATGCACATCATGTTTTATTGGACACTGATGTGGCATCACATGATTGGTTGCTTTTTAGATCTAAGGAATACATTTCATCTAATTATTAGTGGTCATCATCAACACAAACAACTTTAAAGTCACAACTATTGGTCTAATATTGTTAAAAATATTGAACATTGTATAAATAAATGCTATCATGACTGTTGGAACATGCTCAAATACAAAATTGTTTCCCCTATATTCTCTATAATCATTTATGGATACAATTAAAATGTGATTGTGAAAATTGCAAGATTTATCTCATCATATTCTCGTTCCCAAAAGGGTTAGGAGTATAGAGCAAAATAAATAAACTGAATTCAAAATTTATGTTTGAGCATATATATTTATATGTACCTCATCTCCTGATCAGATATGAATGATGGCAGATGGTTTAGCTATCTCTTCCCCTGGATTGGGTGGGGATTATAGTTGCACCAATCTCCCCCAACTCTATTCTCTACATCGAACTGATGGGTCATTGCCCCTGGGCCTACTGGGTTCATCGATCCCTTCTTAGCAACTATTGCTGCCATGAGAGGGGGAATATTGCCATTATATTTATTCTAGTAACTAAATTATAGAAACATAATAACTATTTAAATCTCATTGTTGGAAATAGGGAGAGAGGCTGAGTATACATCTGGTTGTATGTTAAAGTTGCAAATAACAGAGCAAACTCTCATTGTTGGCAACATTTGGTAAATAGTAAGTTAAATCTCGTAGATTGGGCCAAACCCCTTACTTTGGCAGCTTAGTTGGTAACAAATGACTGTGGGGTGTAACCCCTTGGCCTTAAGGGGGTCGGCCACTGTGGTATGTCCACTGCCTTATGTTTACCCCTGAAGAAAATGAAATAGAACAGTATTAGTGTTTAATTAGATTATATCGCTATAGTTTGTGAAATATATATAAAAATAAAATAAAATGTGTCTATGTAGGTAGTAGCAATACTTTATTTAGAAGAAACGAAAAAAATAAAAAATTTATTAATGCTAGATTCTGTATATGGGTGTGCAGGGCCTATACATCAACTGCAGCATCATATGTCACAACTACAATCTCAGTTGAGAACACAAGCATAGCTTCTCAACATGCGTTTGTAGCAAGCGAGTCCTCTCTCTATTCTCTCCCTATTCTACACTTCAAAGAGAGGAAGAGCCCTTCTCTCCAATTGAGACTGAAACTGAACCACAGGAAACCTACAAAAATGTAGTCATACAGATGGTCGTGGCCTCTCTCATGTCTGCCACCATTGAGAGCTAGACGAGACTTGTGCTGAGAGCTAATTAATCCCCAGCTTGCCTTCTATCCTCACAAAAGTTTCTGGTTAGCCACCTTTATCCTCTTTAGTGCCCTCACCCTCATCCACCATCAAGAAACTCTCTCCACCATTTCCCTGCACAGCAAAAAGAAGCATTTAAGGATGGACGAGGCTATTCTCCCGGCACGTCTATCATTTTAAAATTCCCGCTTTTAAAAATCCCGCTTCTTTTTTAAAACTCTCAGAACTGAAATGTCCATTCGGCTCTGTCCGTCTACTTATTCCATCTAATCTGCCATTATCATGTCATCGTATGGGGATGGTTTTATATGTGATCATAAACATGCGTTTTTGATGCGAGAAACGGGGCAGTTAATTCACACGGGAACGGAATCCCTCAAACGGAAAATCTGGAAACGCAACGGGAGAGGTGAAGATAAGAGTGGGCGAACAAGAAGGCTGGTTAAAAAGTGGGTCCGA
The DNA here is from genome assembly GCA_007258455.2 of Sequoia sempervirens. Classification (NCBI taxonomy): domain Eukaryota; kingdom Viridiplantae; phylum Streptophyta; class Pinopsida; order Cupressales; family Cupressaceae; genus Sequoia; species Sequoia sempervirens. Next base: position 30,569,842 of record VDFB02000008.1, on the reverse strand, counting down.
CCATCGAAGCGGCCAATGCTTAGAGTGTGCTAGATAAGCCTCCTGCTTTGGCTGGATAGAGCAAAACCGCTGGCAAAAATAAAACTTGTGGCGAAGATAGTGGGATAGCGTAAGCACTTTCAAACTTGAATTCCATTATATTTTGAATTTATTACTAGCCTCATTATCTCAGGAGTGAGCAAGGTTGGCACGAAACAAAGGTTTGCTATATTAACTAATTAAGTATATCAACTTTTTTCTTCTATGCTCTTTCAATTTAGACTTTCCATGTGGAATCAATAAAGAAAATTTATGTGATTGGACAGCTTGGAATAAAGGTTGAGTAATATTTTTGAGTCATTTATCGTGGATAATTTTTTCTTCAGTACTTAACTAATCCACTATAATTTGCAAGATCATTATCAAAAGTGTTTTTAACCATTTTTATGCCATTTTTAATAAGTCTTTATTATTCAAATAGCTAGTTTGGACTTAAACAATGATAATCATAGTAAGTAAGTGAATTTTTACTTACATTTAAGATGATAATTTTGATATTTGTTTTCATTCTATCTAGAGGCATAAGGAATTCAATGGACAAAAACTAACCATACAACCATGAAATTTAATCCCTAATTAGGCACCTTAATAGCTAATCAACTATGACAAACTTGGTATTTGGATAATAGTACCTTGATAAGATGTCAAAAAAAATGTTTGAGATTTATACATCTCTTTCATTATTATAGAGGTCAAAAGTGTATCTCTGGCAATTTTTCCATTTATTTTGGGTTTATTTATACCCTTTGTCCATAATGCAATAGTCTTGTTCAAGTGACATTATTCCATGTAAAATTTGTCACATGTCTTGAACTTGATTTAAACCTAAGTCCACATTCCTTAGTGACCAATACCTAGTTATTAATCTTGTTATTTTTAGTCCTAGGTCAAGACCACTAGTTTGACCCTAAACTAGTTTAGGATCATAATTATGACATTGACCCCTTTTTTTTCTAAAATCAAATTTAATCATGTCTCAAAAAAACTTTACTCTTCAAGCCATTAATTGCTAACTTGAACGCAAAATAGGGGAGAGGACCCAGTAGTTGAGCACGTTTCAATAGTTGAGCATGTTTCAATAATTGTGATAGTAGTTGTTTATATAATGCCTAATAGTTGTGATAGTAGTTGTTTATATAGTGTTCAATAGTTGTGACTTGACTACCCATAATTAAACAAAATGTATTATTTTGATCTTAAAAACAACCAATCATGTGATGCCACATCAGCACTCAACTACCCATGTTGTGAATGCACAAGTATTGGTCTCACTTTTTTTGGGGGCCTTTTTGGGAACCTTGACAAAAAGCATGCTGATGTGGCCCTGAAACAAAAGTTATAAGTAGGTGACTTTCCAAGTAAGCTGCTGTAAAAAATTGGGAGTGATTTGAAATTTCTGTGTAGGATTTTGAAAAGCACGAAGTTAGGGTGCACAACTACTGGGTCCTCTCCTATATTCAAAATTTCAATGCTAGAGTGTTCTATAAAGGATAAATCCTTAGGAAATTTAGGCATCATAAGATCTAGACCCCATTAGCATTACAAAAGAATATCATATGCTTAACTATAGAATTTCATCAACATATGCCTTCATAAGGACAAATGCATATGCATTTACATACTACTTCATGTGTATTCAAACTTGTTGAAAGATTGTTGAACTAGGACACTTGACTTAAATAACATCAAGATAAGATGTAGATTGTCCCTCTTGATAGCAAGATCTACTTGTATTTTTTTCCTCAACACCTAATCTAAATATATATTTTCAAACATATTTATGAAGAACATGTACACAAATTTTAAGGCCCCCATTTCAAGTTCAATTTTGCACATTAAGTTCAAGGATATGAATGTTAGTCTTCAAGGTTTTATGTGCAAGTTTTAATCTTGACACAAAAAATCATCTTCTAGCATATTAGATTTTGAATGACGTAGATCTAATACCAAATTAATGAGATGGATCATAATATGCATGTTATAATCTAGAATATCCCTTATTACATTGTTAGAGCTAACATCTTTTTCCCTCTTTATCAAATTTTGTACATATTTATGTGCTTTATCTAAGCTCAACTCATATGTCTATGTTAATTAGGATTATTACTTGTTTCTTACATTTATTAGCCTATTATTTTAGAGGGTGTGTTTTTATCTTCTTCAAACATTAATGAAATAAAACAAAATTCCTCCAACATGTTTAATAATTTTCTCTTTCAAATCCAAGTTATGTGAAAAACTCAAACAAATTCATAGACCATATAACATGATAGAGTTTTGGAATCAAAATAATTGAATAGTAGTAATTTGAGGGCTAAATTTGATGGTTCAATGGTCATAAATATTTATTCTTACAATATAAAATATAATTACAATTTGAGAAAAATCATGGGTAAGTCCATAGAAATGGGGGACAAAAAGGGGGTCAAAAGTGGTCATTTTTTGTTAAATAGCTAAAATTAAACTTGGGCAAGTAACTTAAAATGTGTATACTCAAAGTTTGAAGATGTGATACGAACAAGAATTATAGTGCTCTCAATATAGTTTTTAAATTGCTAGAGAATTTGAAAATTGTTAAGTTTAATCAGGTAAAATATGAAATGCAAATGTAAAAGTATTCATATTTTTATCACTAAAATATAGCATAGTGTCTAGTGTGGTCCCCACTATTTTCTTTTGCATTAAGTATTTTTAGAAACTAGTTGGTACAAATTTAACCAAGAGTGAGCACTGCAAGTTGTGCATTTTCTTATATATTTTATTTTATATTTAGTGATTTTAAAAAGTGGATGCATCTTGAAAAATGTATCACTAACAAATCATGTCACATAACTTGCACAAAATAAAAAATACAAATTTTAATGTGTATGAAATGAAATGTAAAATAGAGCTATATTTTTTCAAATTTGGATAAGTGGGTCAAATTTTATAATAAATAATCAGTATATATGCATTAGAGAAATATAAAGACAATCTTCAAAGAAAATAAAAATAAATACCTTAACTTATTAAAAAAATTATATGGCTCAAACTCTAAGAATTAGCTCATCATTTTGGTGGCGATTTAGTGACATTTTCCTACCAAGCACATAAAGATGGTGAGGTTGAAACTCAAATTTGTTTTAATTAAGTTAAATATGGGTAGGACTCATACCCATTACAAAATAGCCATGAAGACCATGCAGGGGAGCTCACAAGAAGTGAGACACCCAAAAAATAAATAACTAAAAAGACCAACAAAAAATAGAAACACACAAAAAAAAGGAGACCAACAAAAAGCTAGAACAACTATTGGTCACTTAGTAGCTTGAGGCCATTGATTGCTTGCCATTAATTCGCCAAGAATTGCAACTTTTCTTTGAAAGATAGAGGTTTATTTTTCATGGTATCACCATCATCAATAGGGGCATGGTAGAACTATCCACTTTTTTCCCTTTTTCTTAGAATTAGCAACCCCCTTAAGATCCTCCCCAACCCTCTTACCTTGGTTGTTCCTGAGTTCCTAATGTAATTTGTTATATTATATTGAAAACATGAATTTAAGGGCCAAAAGGAATCTCCAACCCTTAGTCTTGGAAATCCAATCCTAAATGGGAAAGATCATAAAAAATTTGAATCCAAGGGATTAAAAATATGTATACATTATAGTGTGTACACATTATATAACAAACATGTGTCATGTTTTTCAAAATCAATGCAAATATTGTCAACACATTATATTTGCATTGATTTGTGGAGAAGGAAAAATTATTTTGTTTACCCAGGTGATTTAAAGCTTATTAATTTATCCAACATTAAATTATCTAGATCAAGATTGGATGAATTACAATATTTGCGTGTTTCTAAGTTATTTAAAAATCTATTCTACTATTGTGATAACAAAAAATTAAATAAAAATTATCTAGATAAATTCTCTATCCTACTTAAACTATATCAAGAGAGAGAGAGAGAGAGAATGCTAGATTTATGGAAAATTGTTCAATTATAGAAAACTAAACTATATATTTAAGAAACTTGATTTAGAGTTATAAAAGATGAAAAGAGAGGAACACAGTACATCAAAATATTAGACTCACTAACCAAGATATAACCACAATGCATTGGCATATACAAAATGTATTGTTGTTTAACTTCTATGTTGTAGCTCAATCTATTCATTGTAGTTCTTAAAATATATAAAATTGAAGCATGGGTAGAGGAAATAGCGAGTTTTCATGATAACTCTTCAAAAAGCCATAGTTGATGTCGATCCAAAAGAAATAACATGATTAACATTCATGACAATGTCTCATGTCAGCTCTTTAGGTGATCTACAAATTAAGCCACCCTTCACATACAACAAATATGAAAAAATATAAAAAGAAAAACGAATTGTAAACATAATTTAAGCAAAAGAACATAGGCTACAAGCCTTAGAATACAACTAATGTAAATTATATATTTTACATTCAATATAATGTCCTCATGTTTAGACAATATACATTCTCCCAAATTAAATTAAATATCATACACATGTTGTGGAGTTGTACATTCCTAGAAGATAAGCCAATGATATTATATTATAATGATGCAACAAAAGAATCTATTACAACAAACACACAACAATCAAATTGTTAAAATGGATTTGAACAAGTTGATATATCCCAGTGTTTCCTATATAGATTATGTAATAAGATAGATAAGCTAGTTATTATCACATTCTTATAATTAATGGTTAGGTAAATTAATAATATTATCAATTTAGTAGCCTTCTTATAAGAAATTATAACTCTAATAAACAATATAATTTGTAATCTTCTTATAATTAATTAATTATATCTCCTATAATTATAACTATCAAATTAACAATATAGATTATAATGGTTAGGTAAATATGATTAATAATATTTGTTATAGTTATAATTATAGTGATCCATCATTAGGAAGAGGAAAGTATACACAGTTGGTTGATCACTAGTACTCTAAAACATCAATCTAATTGAATCCAAAAGCTTGCTCAATTTACTTCATGGACTATGGAAAAATCATACCAACTATAACATAAATAATATTAATTATATTATTTATTTTTATTTATATAACTATAATTGTAATCTTTGTATTATTCTTATTTGAATATTAATTTTTATTTATTTATTTAAATTTTTTGGATTATTGGTAAATGTTTATTATAGTTATTTTTTAAAGGATTCATATTCTTCTACATAAAATTAATGCAATTATTGTTGGCACAAAAAACTTATTGTACAAACAAGAAAATGTCAAAACAATAGTAAAAGTGGAGTAAAACCAATTCCAAAAAAATTGCCAAAAGAATAGTTTACCATCAATTTCCCTAAAAATTTGCCCATATAACACCCCAAACTTTTTATCTAATCATGTTGAAGAGAAATATTTTTCAAAAAAATTGAAGTAAAATATTTTACATGGTCATTTTAGAAAAAAATAATTTTATTTGACAAAGATAATTTTTTTTAGTTTTTAATTGTTTTGAAAACAACTTATTGATAACTAATTAACAAACTCTTGGCAAAACCCATAAAATATTAATAAAGTAAAGGGGAAAACCAATAAAAATGTTGATAGCTAATTTTTACATACTTTTGATTTAAAAATCACATATTTATTTTAGATATGAAAATTTATAGCATATAATTAATTATTAGGAACTATATGTAGTTTTGATTATAATGATATATAAATACCAAAAATAGATACCATAAAGGAAATGATGATTTAAGTCCTATGTTGGTTAACACTTTTTCTACTCATAGATAGAATGAGAGATCCCCATCCCACTTCTATATATCATCCAAAAGTTATTATTATGCCGAAGGCATTTCTTATATGAAATGGACAATCTACTTTTGGAAATCAACGATTGAGAATTGAGGAGAAGGATGGAAGACAATGAAATCAATCTCAACCATCATCTCTATTTTTATTTTTAAAATGATTTAACAATTTAAAAGTAGATTTTTTGTTTTAAAAAGGAAAAAAAACATTGATAAGATTCAGATGAAAAGTAGAATTATATTTTATTAATATTTCAATTCTAATAACTTTCTCTTTTTTATTTTTAAAATGATTTAACAATTTAAAAGTATTTTTATTTTAGAAACAAAGAAAATAAAAGAAATTTAAAAATAAGCGATTTGTTTTAAAAAGAAAAGAAGTTTATAAGATTGAAATGAAAAATAGAATTATATTTTACTAATATTTCAATTCTAATAGATTTAACATTAGTTTTACTTTTTCATATAATTATTTATTAACTTAATAAGTTTGTTATTTACTATTAATATTTGTTGATATATTTTGACTTTGCATTTAGTTTATGCTATTTTAATTTTTAATTTAGACTTAAGTTTTAAATTTATTCTAATTATTTGTGTCTTCTTATGAAATTACAAAAAAAATATAAATTATTAGAATCAATGTAATTTACAATTAATTCTTTTATTATAATTTTAATTTCTATAATAAAATAAATTTAAATTTTAAAATAATTAATTATTATAATTCATTTAATTTAGAATTATTTGTCTTATTATAATTTTAATTATTATAAAATAATTATATTTTGAATCTTAATTTATATAATAAAATAAATTTAAAATCTTAAATCTAAATTAAAAGTTAGATCTAGAGAGAAACTAACTTTTGATTAGTCATTTTGTGCCAACAATCCAAGGATGGCATGTGTCCCTAGGGAGTTATGCTCAGGGTAGCATGTCATTTGATTAATGATATGACAAGTCACCTTTAAGACCTCTTTAGTGTACCCATTGCATACTTAAGGAGAAAAATAGATCAATAGAAAAGAGACAAGAAGAGAGAAGGGGGAGGGAGATAGAGATAAGATATAGAGAGGTAAAGGAGGTAAAGGGAGAAAAAATAGAAAGAAAGGAAGATATATATATAAAGAGAAACATAGAGATAGAGAGGGAGACAAAGATATAAAGAGCGAGCTATATATATATATATATATAGAGAGAGAGAGAGAGAGGTGAGATAGGATATATATATAGCTCCTTGTTTATATCTGTGTATCCCTCTCTATCTCTATGTTTCTCATTATCTCTCAATCTCTCTTCCTCTCTCCCCTATTTCTCTATATATTTACCTTCCCTTCTTTTCACCTCTCTTTCCCTCCCTTAATCTCCTTTTATATCCCTATTTTTCTCCCTCCTCTCTCTCCTCTCTCTTTCCCCCTCTACCTATTTCATATCTCTACTTTTCTATCCCTCCATCTCCCCTCTCATTCTCTCTCTCTGTCTCTCCCTCTTTATTTCTCTATTTACTCCTCTCCCCCTTCTTTCCTTCCATCTCTCCCTCTCTCCCTCTCCATATATTAATCCATTCTCCATCTCCATCTATATATTTATCTTCCTCTATCTATTTCTCCTTACCTCTTCTTGCATATCTCTCTTCCCTTATCTTTCTCGATATATGAATCTCTCTCTCTCTCTCTCTCTCTCTATATATATATATATATATATATATATATATATATATATATATATATATATATCACTTTCTATCTCTATCTCTATATGTCTCTCTCTCACTCATATATATATATATATATATATCACTACACACATACACACACACTCCCTATTTCTTCCTCCCCATCTCTATCTCCATCTCTCTCCCTCTCTTTATCACTTGTCTCTATCATATTTGTTATCTCTTAATCTTGCCCCCTCTACATCTATATTCCCATCTCTCCCTCTTTCTATCCCTATCTCTTTCTCTCTCTCCCTCCCTATAAATCCCTCTTTCTATCTCTCTATTTCTCTCCCCATCTTCCCCTCCCTCACTCTCTTCCTATCCACCTATCTATCTCTTTATATCTACCTCTCTCCCATTTCTCTTACCATATATATATCTCTCTTTCTCTTCCCATATATCTTTCTCTCCCTCTGTATCTCTCCTTATTTCTCTCCCACTCTTTATCACTATTCATCTAGCTCTATTGAACTCTCTATTTTTCTCTTTCCCCTCTTCATCTCTCTATATCTCTTTATTACTCTTTATCACTCTATCTTTTCATCTATATGTCTCTATATCTCTCTCCCTCTCCCTCTATATCTCTCTATCTCCCTATCTTTCTCTCTCTTTATCAAGCTCTCTACCTCTCTTTGTCTCATTGTTTATTTATCTCCTTCCTCTCTCTCCCTCTCTCTCCCCCTTCCCTCTTCCTAGACCTTTATATCTATATATATTTGCCTCTCTATCTATATCTCTCCATATTTCTTCTTATCTCTCTCTCTCTCTATACATATCCCATTATCTCTCCCTCTCTCTACTTCTCTCTATATATCACTTTCGATTTCTATTTTTATCTTTCTATATCTCCCTCCTCTCTATTTATCTCTCCCTCTCCTTCTCTCCATACCCCTCCTTCTCAATATCTATCTCCATCTCCACCTCTATCTCTATCTCCTTAAACCCCCTCTCTCTCACATGCTCTTCCCCTCTCCATCTCTCCCTCTTTCTATCACTATATCTCCCTCTCTCTCTTTATTGAAAACATAAAATGACTCTCTTGGTGATGAAACTTGATTATCTTTTTGATTCAACTGTTTTGTTTTGGTCATATTTAGATCCCCATACTTTATTTGAAGTTAACACTTCTCCATTGACACCTTTACTATACAACCAACATCATTTACTACATAGCCTACCAATTGACCTCACATTCTATACAAACGTATGCAAAAATTAGACCAATTTTTTTCCTAATTGACTTTCCACACTTTCGGCGTACCCATTGCACACCAAGGTGTGAGTGTTAGTTGCACCTCATTGATCTTGGTTGGTCAGCTATTAATTTGAGAACATCATCCTTTTTTAGTACCTATTTTTATATAGATATTATTACAATCAAAATTATTTATCTGATTGTTAATGTACTTAATAATCAATTATATGATATTATTTTTAATAACTACAATTTATATTTTAATTAATGTAAATCTAATCAATTTTTTTTTAAAAAACTTAAAACTTTTCTACAATCATATTGACTGAAATGTTTTGGGAACTCTTTTAATACACAGTTTTTAAAACTAAAGAAGGGAGCATTAACCGTTATTGATTGAGATTTAACTGTTGTGGTTAGTGGATGGTTTGCGCCAAACACAATACACAGGGATGAGTCTAAACAGGCAGTTAATGGCCACGCTTTAACTTCACATACTATGACGATGGTCGGTAAACTTTAATTCTTAGATGTCTGTGCAAACATAGGATTTTTAGCCGATAGGCTATAAGTATATTGGGAACTTTCAACCGTAAACCTGACAGACGCCATAAACAGTAGTCTCAAACAATTTTCCTGTCGTTGTTTACTGCTGGCCATTTCCGAGCAATTAATTGACAATCAAATCACAGTAAATCTGATCTCTGAATTAAATGAGAGAATCTTACAAAATCAAATCTTTTATATGAAATATCTGATATGCTTTCAACCGCCGTAAATTTGCTCTACCGCTCGGCGCCCATCGTGTCTGCAAATAGAACAAAAATACAAAACTTTCCAACAGACATTCTAAAGCAGACTACTCAAAGGAAATACCAGCCAAAGAAATTAAATACCAGTGAAAGAAAATTGAAGAATGCACGGTATTTTCTTTTGCAAAGTTTCCATATTTTTTTTCTCATATAATTCAGAGTATATACAATTGTATCATAATTGTATCTTGAGATTATATAGATACATCTGTCTTGGATATAAATATTGGCAGGGAAATTCACGGTAAGCAATTGATATCAAAAAATTCACTAACAATTCACCACAGGAAAATTCACTGCCAGGACAAATTTATCTCAAAGAAATTTGTTGGTGGTGAATTTTCCTTGAGGTGAATTTGTCATAGTGGTGAATTTTCTCGTGATGAATTTTTTGCGGTAAATTTTCCTAGAGCCAAATATTTATTCTACATTCTACTGCCATTTTTGGTGAGAACAAAAACACTACACTAAAAAGTTCAAGAAGAGCATACACGACTCTGATAAAGTGCTGCTGCCATACATATATCAGTTTGAAATGAAACTTTCAGAGTTATCTCTTCACATTTCCATGTTATAATGAGGAACAGAGAAATATACGGCCAAATTGAAGCAAAAATGCAACAAAATTTCATAATTTTTTCAAATCTTAAGATAAGAAAGACCAAGAATTAAGTCACTATTTATATGAGAGAAACACAACGGAAACATTAGGCATCCGAGCTTCCATATTTGCTGCAAAATACTCACCAAAAATACAAACTATTTACCAAGAAATGCTCCCAATGCTAACCCTTACATTGAAATCAATAATTTCAAGGAGTGAAATAAAAGCAATTGTCTTAAGCTCATTGTTATTAGGCTTGAAATACAAACAAATGAAGAAAAGAAAAGGAGAATATAATCTCACAATCCTAACTAACCCTTGGCATAATAACGTCAATTGACATAAAATGAAAAATGGCAAGGGCTTAGTAGACAAATACTCGGCATATCGATGACTCATGCACTGAAAACTGTGGAATTTTAGAAACAAGATAATTCTGACCTAGAATTCCTTTTGCTCCTGCTATCGTGAGCCGAAAGACAAACCGGTCTAGAATCAATTGTACCAGATTTAGAGTGGCATACTCTTCATCGTTTAAGGAGCTTACTTCATCACGATGCCTCACAACTTCCACCTGAGGGGGGGCATTCCTTATCTACAACTGGAGGACGATTTTCCCTAAGCTTGCTTCCAATCACTTGCTTCAATATTTTGTAAGCTCTGCCTCTATCATAAGCTGCCTCTATCCTATTCTTTCCATGATTGAAAGAGCTCTCATTAGCTGCCCATAAAATCGTAGTGTCATCTCCCGACATGCATACCCAGTCCAAAGTTGTTGAAAATGAAGGTAATATTGTAGCTTAAAATTTGTAAACCTATGAGACTATAGATTTAATTAAGTGTTCTTTGTCACAATTCTTTATGTATGATTATTTGTTTAGATCAATTTTACCAATTGTAGAAAGAGACAAAAGATTGTAGAAGAACGAGACAAGAAGATAGAAGTGACATAACATATACGTGGAGAAACCCTTTCGGGAAAAAACTCCACCAGAATCAATAGTGCTTGTATTATTTAGCCTTAGAATAAGATTACAATAATACTATATCAATCCTTGATTGATATGCTTCATTTGCCTTCAACAATCCTTCTTCACAACCTGCACTAAACTCCCATTCACTTGTTGCAATTACAAATTATCCATGCATTCCATGTGACCAAGCATGAATCCTCACATCCCATGCCATGCTTCAAACCCTCACACATGCACAAGCTCAACCTGCAAAACTTGCTTCAACTCTGATGCACTTGTTGCGATTAATAGATAATTAATGAGCATTGTAAACTCCGAAGAGTTGTACAAAACAAGAGATTGAAGCTCCTCTAAAAAATCCATGCCTAGATTTTGCAAGTAGAGTTCCGCAATGTAATCTGTGATCAAACCAAAGTCTTTCTCAATTTAGGCGCCCCAAACTGAACACTTAACTCAACATTGGTCAAGAAAATATCTTGCAAACATCACCTCAAAGTTGGCACCCAAGAATGGCCCCACTTAATTGAGCCTTGTAAATATCTTCTCATACAAAAGGTGTTAACTCAAAGATGCCAACTTGGGCGCCCAAGGTGGGTCCAAGTCAATCTTAGTCAACTAAAACATATCTCTCCACCAATTCATGCAAACATTATGCATGATTAATCATCCCCACTTAACTGAAAGTATCCACCTGTTATCTGTCATGCAACTGAAGTCATTAGTCATGCAACTCAAGTCAACTCAAGTCAACTATCATTCAACTCAAACTAACTACATGCAATTGAAGATAACTGAGTCATAACTGAACTGAATTAAACTAAACTAAACTAAATTGAACTGAAACTAAACTGAACTGAACTGAACTGAATTGATACTGAACCGATAGTGTCACTCTCCACTCATGTAAATATCAATCCCTAACTTGTAGGATCTTTACATGCATTATTGAAGTGTTATCAATCCTCCAAATTGTTAACTTAAGCAAGGTGGGTTCCACCTTCCATGTGGGTGCCCCATGTTCTCCTATTTTGTAGGAGCTCTTCTTGGGCATCCCCACATGTTCCTATCATTTAGGAATAATCACAAATGTCAATTTACATGTTCATTTCATTTGAATTTAATCTCTTTCTAATCCTAGTGTTGGGGAACACTTTCCAAGGACTTACCTGAGATACATGAAATATGTTTAGGATTACAATTAAATGGCATCCTATTCCCAACAAAAGGCTCCTTGTATTTGTTGAACTCTTGAACATTTGTGGGAGTTGATTTTTAAAACTTTCTGAACAAGAGAAAAATGGATAGCCAGGAAATGGCCAACAAATAGCATAGAAGAAATCTCAGGGCAATTGCTATGAATATTCCTATTAGTAGTAGACATAGCAATAACAAAAACAACAAAAAGAAGAACAAAAAGAGAAATAATAGTAGCAAGAATACCGTAATAGAGGTGATTTTTTTCAAAAAATCATACGGTGAACTATCGTTGAAATTAAAATATAAATTAGCCCAATGTAGTTGTATAAGGAAAATTCAAACATGTGGCAACATAGGCAAGGCATGCAGATTGTTTTCTTGTTTGAATGCAAAGCATGAGAATATAGAGAGAGCACATGGACTACTCTACCACTCTCTAATACGAATCCATGCAAATTACTAAAATTTGAATCTTTCTTCATAAATAGGTGCCTATATCAGAGCTGGTAGGCAAGACTGTTTGTCTCTATTTCTTAGTTCATTGGTGCCCTCCTTGTAGAGGGTTCACTCTGAATCTTATACAATTCTACAATGATCTGAAGAGTAGAGGTGAGGACCTGGAGATTGTGTTCAATCTCCAGTGACCAAGATATAGAGTCCTTCCAAGAATATTTTGAAAGTAATGATATATAGTGATATTGCATGCTTCACTCCTCTTGCCTTTATGTTGCAACAAACTTTACACACCGTCATCTTTTCTAATTGTTAATTATTTCTTTATCATTCTTCTTGTGCTTGAAACACCTTTGTTTGACGATACATATGTACATGTATATTGTACACATGCATTCGGTCTTTTTGGGACCACTACATTTCTTCTTATCTTAAATAAATACCCATGAAGAAGAAAACATTAAAAAAATCTATTGTAAAAGGTTGCATATAATTATCTATCGATGCAACATTGCACCCCTCCTGGTGCAAGTGCTAGTTTTATGATGTACAAAGTATAGAGGAGAAGATGAGTTGTTGAACATATTTTAATAGTTGTGAGAGTATTTGTCATATTTTGATGTATTAATAAACTAGCAATCGCACTTGTGTGTGCAATGGGTACACTGAAAAGGTGTGGAAGGTCAATTTGAAATAAAAGGTCTATTTTTTGGGTACATTTGTGCAATAAAGGTCACATAAGAGATGTGATATGCATCCATTTACAAGGATCCAAATATGATTGAAACAAAAACTTTCAAACCAAAAAATAATCAAGGTCTTTACCATAAATATTTTGTCATTATAACTTTCCCTTATAGGTCTATCATTAGTGGTACACAGTTTAAATTTTTGGCGACTTTGATTAATTTAACTGTCAAATGTTATATTGTCATCAACTCTATCCAACAGGAGTTAAATAAAACCATGAAAAAAAAAGAAAAAAACAGGGATAGGGTAATGTCCAGCTGTAAAAAACTGTACTTACCCTTTTTCCCATAAATGTCCATACACTGTTCCAAAGCTCCCATTTTTGTACATGAAGGTAGAATGCTGACAAAATTTGTGATATTTGGCTTTACACCTACAAATTGCATTTTCTTGAAGGTTGGTAGAATTTTTTTAACAAATTCATATTGCACAATTATGGCAGGTCATGAGGCAACATTTGTTTGAGGCATTCTGTCAAACATTTTAACTCCCTAATTCTTTTCAAAATTTCATTTATGTGATCTTGCTTGTTGGTGAGGCATTTTGTGATAACTATGGTAAACTATTATTTACCAGTTGAAATCAATAATTAACATTTTAAAATTTGACCACATTAACAACCTGTTTGTGGTTGAGGACGTGATTGGAAGGGTAAATTTCCTTTGCCAAACATCCTTATCCTTTTCTTTATTATTGAGTTTCTTCCATATTTGCATGACCAGAAAAAATAGGAATACCTAGTTGAAGAAATTTGTTGGAGTTGAACCATCTAGCAGTACCTCTTGTAGTCCACCTACAAGTTTCTCTTACAAATTATGGAAAGATGGAATAACTGAACCATCAACTTTTTATAGATTATCACTCATTAAAATTTTAAACAAATGCACTTCATTCCCTAATTATTTGACCATTTCTAGAATTGAAATGTAAATTTTATCCTCTCCCATGTTGAGAGCTTCAACTTTTTTGATCAAAGTTTTCAAATCTGTCATCAAACCAAATGAATGCATGTATGATAAGTTTTGTAAATTGGAAAATATTTGTGTAATAGATAACAAGAATCATAGTATTAATAAGTTCATATTTACCCCAAGCGTAGTTTAGGCTCTAGATAAATGATATGGTTCTCTCAAATTTATTTGACTTGGTTGCAGACGAAGTACAGGGGTTGGGGGACCAAATTAAAATGATTTGACTCATCTTGGCCAAATGCCTTATCATGCACATAGTCTAATGCAAGCCCTTCATGACAATTATCTACCTAAGCATACCCAAGGTTGAATATTATTAAGGACTTTCAGACACTGCAATAATTTTCAAATGATTGTGTTGAATATTTTTATTACAACTACCATTTTTACCAGATGGGTTAAAGGAAAGGTTGTTAGACTGTACAAATTCATAATGCAAAATAATTTATAGGCAAGATCAATTAACAATCTTACCTCTCTTGCCATTTCCCGAATCTAAAATATTGAGGTTACCAAAGAGAAATAGAAAATTAACTTATAACCCACTTAAAATCAAGGGAGCTCTCAAAATATTGAAAAATATTACACTAAAATCTTACCTTCCTTAGACTTAGACTATGCTTTTCTTGTTGAACAACTTTATCCATAATTGCATGTTGTAATATTAACAATTGGAGAAAACAATAGGGAAACAGGTTAGCTATTTTACTAAAATTATTTGGTACCTAGACATAAACATTTATAAAGTAAAAGTATTTTTGAGTGTGTCTTTTTCCTTTTTACACTGTCTTCTTATACTATACATGATAAATTCTTTCCACAGTACTCACTTTTATTGACCTAACCCTATATAAGGTACTATTTAGATCATTTGCAATATTTTCCAAACCCTTCAATGAAAGTTGGGTGATAATTTCCCAATTCAAAGCGATAATTAACACTTTGAAATTTGACCACATTCACAATTTTTTTTGGTTGAGGACTTGCTTGGTCTATTCTAAGTTTGCTCAATTATACTAGTAGAGTTTGGGAGGATAACAATTGAGACTTACATTAGTGTAGTATGTGGCCAATTTTTGGGCTTGAGGCAATCACACTCTATCGTTGGGTGATCCCACAGTACCAGTTTACAATTTTTGGCCAAACTAGACACTGAATTGATTTTTTCTAACTAAATCTTCACTTTCAAACACCTATAATGGGTAAACCGTGAGGAATTTGAAGATGATGCAAACTAGTGATTTGTGACATTTTGTCTGTAGATTTTAAATATATTTTTTTCAAAAAATTTGGAATTAGATTGCACTTCTTTTTCCATCTCCTTCGAAAACTAGTTTTTTTCAGTAAACACCATTTTTAAAGAGTGATGCTCACCGTATACAACATAATTTTTTTTCCATGAAGGATAAAATTCTTTTTTTTTTGAATTTAGATTTGTAACTATGATATCTAGCCCTTTCATTTGGTTTCATAGTGTTTTATTGAATATTTTTTCCTTAATCAAGTTTCGAAGTCAAACCAATTACAATTCAAACATAGGAAGATCGTATACAACATAACTTTTTTTGTATATATCAAAATTCAATTTTTTTTAATAGATCAAGGACATCAATACCTAGCCCACACATATTTTTCAAAATTTTATTTTGATAATCTGCTATTTTTCCACATGCGCAGAACAGGCAACTTGATTTTCGGTGAAAAACCTATGTTTAATCAAACTAAAAAAAAATACATAATAAAACCAAAACATATTAAAATTATATTCGTTGGATAGCTTGTTCCAAGGACTACCATCATCCAGTTGGATCTATGAAGTCTCTTCCATTTTCATCCTCAACTCGAGCTTTGAGGGCAAAATTTTGGAGATTTTTGGTGCCAGAGGGGGAGAAGGGGGGAAAAGGGGTGTTCTAGCTAACCAAGGTTTGCTAGATCCAGGGGGTTCGCTCGAACCCCCTGGTTCTAGTGAACCCCCCTTTAATGCAATTAAAAAATAAAACCCATTCAAGGGGGGTTCGCTTGAACCCCCCTGGTTCTAGCGAACCCCCTGGTTCTATCAAACCCTTTAGGGGGTTCTAGCGAACCCTCCTAGTTCGAGTGAACCCCCTAAAGTGTTTTCCATCCAAAAATGCATTTTTCTTTCTTCAATGGAATTGTAAACCATTTTAATGGGTTTACCCTGCTATTTTTTTATATTGCTACTCCTAGGGGCATAATTTTGCAAGTCACAAGTCAAGAGGGAAAATTTCTTGTATTATGGAGCCATTTTCACTGGAAATTGCTTCTAATTTCGGTCAATAGCTACGTAAATCATGCGACCCCTGCCACAACTTGGTTCCTCTATATTTTGAAAGCCTTTAAAAAACTAATGCTATTTAGGCAGATTTGTATAGAAAAAACTTAAAAAACTACAAATATTGTTGCAACGTATAACATTGTTTATAGAAAACTTTCAATCCATACAAAGATTTATGTAATTTAAGCCATTTGATGGAGGAGAACTTCAAATCAAACAAATAACAAAGCAATATAAAATAATACTTCAAATAATGCAAATACTGCTCCACTTTACACCGTTTGTGTAGATAAAGTTCAAATTGTACAAGGAATGATGCAATTTAAAAGTAAGCCATTATCTAAGAGAAACTTCAAGCCATACAAACATAGATAAAATTTACATAGTGAAACTTCAGAGTCCACAAATATTGCTATTATCCACACCATGCTTTCGAGAAAATCTCCAAAGGGTTGCAATTTACACCAATTTGCAAAGGAAATAAGAAATTCTAACTGACTTATGTAATTCTCCATATTCATCTCCCTTTTTAGCAAGCTTTCCTTTATCATTTGTGCTCATTGTGCCAGGATCTCCATTTCCCATCAAACCCCAATGGCCCTTCTTTGATTTCACTGTACTAAAAAAATATGCTTAAAAGACATTTAGAGGGCATGTCATTGGGGACAGTTCCAACGAAAATTTTGCAGTCGGGAAAATCAATGGCACCTAGCTTAGAGGAAGCTAACTGGGTGATGGTCATGTGGCCTTTAATGATATTGTTGGGGTTCTTGAGGGCATTGAGGGCATCGTCGAGGTGCTTGAAGGTCAAAAATCCATAACCCTTGCTTTTTCCTTGTGACAATGAAAAAAGTATCCCTTCTGCTTTTCCCTTGCTTGTTTGGGCCCTCCTTGTAAACTAGGCTTAACGGTGCCTTGACTTAGTGTTGTAATGTGTTTAACATGCTCACATTAGGTCTTGGGCCCTTGTGAACTAATGAATTTAAATGGTACCTTGCTAAAGTGTTGTGAAGTGTTGTAACACACTTTCACACTTTTCTAAGGTTTTATTAACTAACCAAACCTAATAAATTATCTCTTTTTAACCTTAATCATGCCATATTTAGAGTGTTGTAAAGTGTTGTAACACACTTTCACACTTTTCTAGGGTTTTCATTAATAATTGGGCTTTCTTATGCTTTAATTGGCCTTATTTTGCATCCACAAGCCCCATTTAATGCATCTTTTCAAGGATAATCCTGACACAAATCAACATCCAATCATAATTCAGGTGTTTTCGGCTTGTGTGGCCTAGATTTAGTGATTTGGGACTCATTCACCACCTTGGGCGAATGATTCCCACCTATATTTTTGGGTCTCGAACCTGATTTCACACCTTTCTAAGCATTTTTAAAAATGGTCTTAAAAATTATGCCTAGTGGGACTCATTCACCACCCTGGGAAAATGAGTCTCGTGTGGTCCAAAATGAATATTAATTCAAATTTTTGGTAGGATTTTATCCTCCTAGATCTGGTGTCGGCTTGTAGTTTTGTAATGTCGGGAATTCTTGCATAATTGAGTATAAATACGAGTTTCTTTCACTCATTTTATCCCCAAGCATTCAAGTATTCCTCCTTATAGCAAGTTTGAGTTCACAAGTGCATTCAAGTGTTTACAAGAGCATTCAAGGGAAGATTATCAAGCATTTTAGAGCAACATTCAAGCATCAAGCATCATGCCAAGTACTTCACACCTCATGTTTGTTTTGGAGCTAACAATTGTGATGTAGGGTTTCATGATTCAAGATAGAAATTCATTCAAGATCCATCCTATTCAAGCAAGAGTCAAGATCTACATCCATTGGAGCTATCTCACACATGTTTGCAACATATTCTTGATAGGGTTTGGTGAGTTGCAACATCATATTTTGTTCATTCATCATTCTCCATTCCTATTTCATTCTATTTCGAGGTTTGATTACCAAAACGAGGTTTGACCAAGGAAAACCCCTATCCACTAACTCAACAACATTTTCCCCTCTTTAATGTGTGATTTGTAGGTTTAGATTGAAGAAACATTGAAGAGCAAGATTAGAGAAAGTTGTCAAAGTGCATAAAGTTGTCAAAGTTGTCATTAAGCCTTGGAGAACATTGGAGAGCACCTACAGGTTGATTTACAAAGATTTGGATCAAGAAACCTGAAGAAGAAAATTGAGTAGACTAAGAAGAGCAGATTCAAATCCTGAAGTTTCAAAAAATCCTAACTGGACTGATTCACCACTTCTAGCGAATGAGTCCCAGTTTTGGTCAAAAATCAGGTTTTTGCAGATTTGAATACCCATTTGGTATATTCATGTTCCCGCATAGAAACCCAAATTTTGGATTGATTCGCCCAGCTTGGCGAATGAGTCCCACGTAGCATTAAAGGAAAATATTCCAGTGTTTCAAACCTCCTTACATCCATCTCTATATTTCCAGGTGCACACAGTCCTTCCTGTAGCTTTCTATTTTGTTTCATTTACATTTCTAGGTCATTCAGTGAAGCTTTACATTGAATTAGGGTTTTGCATTTCATCTTGCATTATACTTTTCATTACATTTGTCTTTCCATGTTCTTGCTTGGTGGTGAACCCCTTATTAGTTTACAATCAACCCCTGGGATAGCCCTATTGCAAGATCTCTTTCTTCTTTGCATTGAGATCTCTAGGGTTATCCTTGAGTGGAATAGCTTGAAAGTGGGTGTGCTCTATGTCCTAAACCATATGATAGCACACATCTACCATTTCAAGAGGTTCCATTTTGGTGAACCTGCATTTAGAGCATCATGATTCTGATTTGAAGTGCATCATCATCCTAGATTTGGCTTGCATTAACACTGCATTAGGATTTGCATTGGCTAATTGGAATCCTAGGGTTTTAAAATTTTGGATTAGTGAAAGCTCATATAGCTTGCTTTTTTGCATCCTAAATTAGTGAAAATCATACAAAATTTGCATTTGCACTTAGAATACAAATCATACAACATAAAAAGCATAAAAATCAACTGAAATTTTTTGAATTTTTTTGAAAAAATTCCTTACTAGGACTCATTCACCACCTTGGGTGAATCAGTCCCTGTGCATATTTTGCACTACATTTTTTAGCATTTAAAACATTGTTTTCTGAGATTTTGTTTACTGTTTATAGCTTTCTATTTCAATTTCTATAATTTCTATTATAAGCATTTAATTGTTCTTAGCTTATATTGCATTTGCATTCATATTGCATTTAGTAGCCCTTGTATGAGTATTTGGTGTCCTATTGCTAATATTGTAGTGAGACAAAGTTCGAGACTCATGTCATCCCGTGATAGTACAATCGTTGTGGCTCTTGCGTTATCTATCTCTTTCACTCCTAGTATTGACACTAGTACACTAGGTATGGACCATACCCTCAACAACTCTTTACCTTCAAGTAGTGTGATGTATGTTGAAACAATGGTTGCTAGTGTCCCGCAAGAAAACATAATTCAAATTCATGAAGACTTATCAAACCTACAACATCAAATGAAAAATGAAAATATTTCAACTACTACCATCCCTACTATAGATAGTATTCATCGTATGCTTGAAAGCAAAGATGGGCTTGACCTTGTGAGAAACATAGTTCAAATATTTGGAAAACACCTTACTGCAACCACTAGCTGTCCTTTACCTACAAGAAATGTCACAAGCGAAGGAGGAGCTCAAATTCCTCTCTCTCACAACAATAGCCTCAATTCCTACCTATACAAACCCTCAAGTCACAACAACAATGCAACCAACTATTAATGTGATTCCTTCCTTGGGTATTTCAGCTAGCATTCCTAGTTCCTTTGTGGCATCACACGTCATATCTCCTACCACTTTACCACCTATAAGCATTCCATTCTCTTGTCCCTCAAACACATACACCCCCTCACATTCTTCACCTCCATCTTATAATGCTAGCAATGACTCTTTCATAAATAAACTCTTCCAAATCATTTCATCCCTTAAAAAAAAAAAAATCACTATCAACCAAAATCAAAATGGCCCACCTACATATTATGTCAAAAGTAGTCCATTATCCTTTGAGATATTGTGAACACTGATGCCACAAGGTGTAGAGGTGCCTATATTCAAGAAATACGAAGGAAAGGGAGATCCTTCTAACCATGTTAATGCTTATACCACCTTATGTAGTGACTTTTCCTTGATGATAAACTCATGGCTAAGCTTTTCCCTAGGTCCTTGAAGGATACTGCCTTGGATTGGTTTTCTTTACCCAACAACTCAACTTGTTCATTCAATGAACTTGTTGAGGAATTTTTCAATCATTTCCAAGTGCATATGACCCCTAAGATGACCTTGGCTGATTTGATGAGATGCAAGCAAAAAGAAGAAGAAAAGATAACTAACTTTATCTTACGCTACCAATCACTTTATTCCCAAATCGATGTCAAGGTTCCCTTGATCCTCACCTTCAAAAGATGTTCATAGAAAATTTGCAAAGTAAGATACAAGATAAGCTTACCATGATGAAATTTCCATCCTTTATGCATCTGTGTACTACCCTCTGTGATTATCAAAATTCAGTTAGTAGTCATGATGCAAAGTCCACTTCTAACTGAACTGAGAAGTCCGAGTCCACAAACTAAAACAATTCCCAACCTTTTAGGAAACAAAATAAATGGTTCCTTCAATTCAATCCCCCTCAACAAACAACTCATAATATCAATAAACAAGTAGTTTTTGTTAAAGCCGTGATACGGGCTTTAGCTATGGAGACCCAAAAAGACAATTCACCCCCTTACCCGATACCCTTCATAACACAATGTCCCAACTCATAAAATAGAAGATGATTACCTTACCTCTCGTTAAAACACCTAATCCTAATAAACCATTACCCATAATCTATAGACCAAACTCTTACTACCATTATCACCGAGAAAATGGACATGAAACGAAACATTGTAAGCATCTTAAACATATTATGCAAGACCTCATTGATTTTGATCATCTTTCCATTGGAGGTGTTAGTGATCAAGGAAATAAGTCTGTTGACCCTCCTAACCAAAATTTGCAAATATTTACCAACCCTATTCCTAATCATAACATTTCATTTTTCAAAGCTAGTGAAGCTACAAAGAATGATTTGATGAATGTTGATACGAATGATGATAACAATGACACTGTTCAACATGATCTTATAGATAATGATCCTATGGATGACATGGTAGGAGTGATAGATGTCATTCCTCATAAGGGCCAACCTAAAAATCCTCTTAACATTGCTTTCACCTCTAAGGATATACTTAAACATGCACCCGATGGTCCTCTTTACATAGCCAAACGAATCTATGATAAGCCCACTAATGGGATACTAATAGATCCCGCCTATGGAGAGAATGTGATCATCGAGGAATTCTTACTTTTGCATGAGCCCTATCAAGATATATATGACAAACCAAAAGCATGGATCAAGACGCATAATGGTTTTTCTTTCCCTACGATGGGATCAATCACCTTACCATTGCAAATAGGACTGAAAACATTAGATATCTCATTCTCTATTATCCCATAGTTAGACCAATTTCATGTGAAGCTAGGCTATTCATGGCTTCACTCCATGAAAGTAGTCCCTTCGATTGTACATAAATGTTTAAAGTTTCCCTTTGACAATGAATTTTTCACCGTCCATCATAGTGGCTTTAACCCATTGTCCTCCAAAGGAAACTTTTCCTTGGACTTATTTCGGCCTAAGCCTATAGAACCTATCAAACCACGAGAAGACTTATTTTTCCTATCCTATCAAAAGTTCAAGGCAAAGAAAATAATAGAACTATCCCTTCGAAACATGTCCCCACCTACAACTAAACCCACCATCCTAGATGAAACCATGATTGAACCTAAAGAAATTCCAAACAACCAAGACCAACCTAAGACAAAACCTTTACCTACCTCCTATGAAAGACCAAGAGATAATGAAAACAATCCCGTCACACCTCCTAGAATAAAAAAGTTTACAAAGTTAAAGAGAAAGTGGTTGAACAACCTCATGTGGTTCCTTCCATTCCTCCCCTTAGGGAAGAAAAGAAACCAATGGTTGACCAACCCGCTCCTACACAAACACAACTTGAAAATAGAACTAAAAGAAACAAAAGTGCTAGAGGGCATAGGTGTAGACATCATGCCCTTGCTCCTAGGTTACATGAAGAAATAAACAAAGAAAATCAAAATCCAAACTTGACTGAAGCAATGCATGATGACTCTACCCCCGCCCTGAAACAAAAAAATCCAATACAACAACTACAACAATAGTTGAAGCCTTAGATATTATCATTCGACCTCCTGTTGTGATTAATTTAGATGATCATGAAAAAGTTTCTAAAATTGACGAAGATGTGCATAATGAATTGAATACATTATTTTCCTCTTCCATGAGCTTAAACGATAATTATCCTAAGAAGAGTGTTGAACCTAGTGCTGGCCCTACTTCAACACTTGCTATTCTCCCTTTGGCTAGTTGCCCACCTTCGCTATACAATGAACATGATTGGGATGCAGACAAACCTACTTTCGGTTGACTCGCATGTGCCTTACTAGTCTTGTGCATTATTTCTTTTTCATTTTTGTTTTGAATGATTGCATGTGTGTAATGTGATCCCCAGTGTTGTTTTGTTCGATCTCTCTCTCTCTCTCTCTCTCTCTCTCTCTCTCTCTTTGTGACATTCCTTTATTTGTACCTTCATTCTTCTATGCCATAAATATTTTATCTTTTCCCTTTTATATTTTCATTTGTCTTGTGTTTTTCTTTTGGGGATAACACAAGGTGTCAAGACATTCATGTCTCTTCCATGTTGACCCAAAAAAAATTCTTTTCCTTTATCTTTTAATTTGTCTTGTGTTTTCCTTTTTGGGATGACATAAGGCGTTGAGACATTCATGTCTCTTCCATGTTGACCCAACAACTTTTCTTTTCCTTTATCTTTTCATTTTTCTTGTGTTTTCCTTTTGGGAATGACGCAAGGCATTGAGACATTCATGTCTCTTCCATGTTGACCCAAAAGCTTTTCTTTTCCTTCATCTTTTCATTTGTCTTGTGTTTTCCTTTTGGGGATGATGCAAGGTATCAAGACATTCATGTTTCTTCCATGTTCACCTAAAAGGGTTTTTTTTTTTTTTTCTCTCTTTGTGTCATTGTTCCAGTTCTATATGTATTTGGGGAATTATGACAGTTCTGGGCTCACTAAAAATATTGTAGCAAGAACATGCTGACCCCGAATCCATAGATCCCTCATGTGTTTGGATTTTCATTTTGGGGGCAACCCCTCCCTTGTTCTTGTGCATGACATAGCTTTACTTGGAAACATATGACTTGGCATAGGGCTTTCCAAGTTAGCTCTCATGTCTTCCTTTTCTATTTGAATTTATCATTTGCTACTTTAAAGTAATTGCTCACAACATGGTGTTTAGAAATTTCTTTAAAGTGGGGGCATACATTGGCATTATTCTTTTTCATTTTATTTTTATTTCCATGGTTCATAGTGCAATCTTTTTACTTTATACAAAGTGTTTGTTACTTTGTGGTTGACATTGGGTGTGATGTCCTTCAAGAGTGTGATCTATCTTAGCATATTACATTCCTCTTAGAGGCTTGATGTGACATAATGCATCCCCTAAGTTGTGAATTTTTATTCTTTGATCATTCCACTCTTGGAGACATTAGGCACAATGTTCCCTAAGAAAGACCTCACAAGAACTAAGCAAGACTCCCTTGAAAATTTCTCATTGTTGCATTTTCATTTTCAGTTATATGGCTACCTTGCATAACACAACTTGCATGCATGTAGATCCATCTTGTTTGTTCATGAGTTCCAAGCATACAAAGTTTTTCTTGTCTCATGAATCTCGAAGATCATTTTTGTGTGGCGCCTTATTAAAGTTATCAAGAGGTATAACTTTGGTATGGTTTGATGAGAAGCCGAACGAGGGAATGACTTCCCTTAGCCACTCACGTGTGTGTGTGAATGCATAATAGCCATGAGTGTATGTGTCTCACCTTATTATACTTCTCAACCAGCGGATAGCTTGAAGTTCCATTGCCTCAGAGCGAGTATGCATTTTTTGGAAAAAAATCCTAGATCTGATC
This sequence comes from Sequoia sempervirens, assembly GCA_007258455.2. NCBI lineage: Eukaryota > Viridiplantae > Streptophyta > Pinopsida > Cupressales > Cupressaceae > Sequoia > Sequoia sempervirens. Next base: position 30,544,906 of record VDFB02000008.1, on the reverse strand, counting down.
CACATCGTGATGGACAAACGGTCAAAGCTTGATCCACCCCTTTTTCTTCTTTTTCATTTTGTTTCATTCTCTTTAAGTCTTTGACAGTGCATGTTTGTGCTTTTTTGTAGCTCTTAAATCATTTTCATGTGTGTTCTTTTGTGTCCATGTTGGTTTGCCATGTGATTTTGATACTGGGGGCTTGATCACCCCTCTTGATTGTTGGCATCCCATCTCACCGGAATTGACACATTTCGACCCATATTGATGTGTGTTTTTATACATTAGTGTGATTTGGAATCAAGTTCATCCTCTCACTAAAGTGGGGGCTAAATTTGGCAACAAAAAAAGTATCCCTTATGCTTTTCCCTTGCTTATTTGGACCCTCCTTGTAAACTAGGCTTAATGGTGCCTTGACATAGTGTTGTAATGTGTTTAACATGCTCACATTAGGTCTTGGGTCCATGTGAACTAATGAATTTAAATGGTACCTTTCTAAAGTTTTGTGAAGTGTTGTAACACACTTTCACACTTTTCTAAGGTTTTATTAACTAACTGAACCTAATAAATCTCTTTTTAACCTTAATCATACCTTATTTAGAGTGTTGTAAAGTGTTGTAACACACTTTCACACTTTTCTAGGGTTTTCATTAATAATTGGGCTTTCTTATGCTTTAATTGGCCTCATTTTGCATCCACAAGCCCCATTTAATGCATCTTTTTGAGGATAATCCTGACACAAATCAACATCCAATCATAATTCAAATGTTTTCATCTTGTGTGGCCCAGATTTAGTGATTTGGGACTCATTTTCCACCTTGGGTGAATGAGTCCCACCTAGATTTTGAGTCCCGAACCTGATTTCACACCTTTCTAAGCATTTTTAAAAATGGTCCCAAAAATTATGTAAGGTGGGACTCATTCACCACCTTGGGCGAATGAGTCCCGTGTGGCCCAAAATCAAAATTAATTCAAATTTTTGGTGGGATTTTATCCTCCTAGATCTAATGTCGGCTTGTAGTGTTGTAATTTTAGGAACTCTTGCATAATTGAGTATAAATACAAGTTTCTTTCACTCATTTTACCACCAAACATTCAAGTATTCATCCTGATGTGGACACCGAAAAAGGAACCCTTCTACTTTTTTTGTCTAGTTTAGGTCCTCCTTGTGACCTTGGCCTAGTTGTGCCTTGATTTAATGTTGTGATGTGGTCAACACATTCACATTAGGTCTTGGGCCCTAGAAAATTAAAGGGTATGTGCAGGATCATCATGGAAAAAATAGGCCCTTAAGTGGCAAAAAAATTAGAAAAATTAGAGTTAGGCAACTTGACGTAAAAATTTGAATAAGTTATCTATATTATTTCAAAAATATGTAAGAATAAAATCTATAAAAAATTGAATTTAGTTTCTAAACTACTAGGTTTGTTTAAAAAAAAAGAAATCTATTTGGTGAAAATTTGAAATTTCAATCGCAGAGTACTTAAATTTGAGGGAAAAATAGGAAGTAGGTGTCTGTGACCACCCTAACCACAATAAAATGATAATATTTTTTTATAAGATTTTAGATATAAGTAGAGGACTCATGTCCCGATGTGATGCATATTTTTGTGATTTTTCCAAGAAAATAATTAATTATGAATTTTTATTACAACTTTTAAAAAATATAAAACTTCGTATGTTTGACCACCTTAACTTGGTCAAAACTTCATGAAATTCAATTTTTATTTTTTTAATCCTATAGTATGCGAAGCATAGAATGTGATGCATGTTTTGGATTCAAAAATGTGATACTTTTTTTGAAATCTATATATATTTTCAATGATCTATCGATCAAGACTTTAGTCATAATTTGAATAGAAAATGAATAATAATTACTTATTAAATTCAAAGTAAAGCATAATTTATATTGGTGGAAAGATGAGAATCTCCTTTAAAAACTCTTTTCGTTTCATCAATTTTGGGTAAAAAAGACGTCAACCACATACCCATCATATTGCCACTTTTTGGTCTATCATGATCCTGCACATACCCTAAAAGAATTCAAGTGGTGTCTTACTTAAGTTTTGTAAAATGTTGTAACAAAATTTCACACTTTTCTAGGACCTTATTCATATAATTCACCTAAATAACCTCTTTTTATCACTTACCAAGTCTTATTTCAAAGTGTTGCAGCAAAATTTCATGCTTTTCTAGGCTTGTCATCAATAATTTGACCCTTTTTTATGTTTAAATGACCCCTTAATACACTTAGAGGCCTTACTTAAGTGTGTTTTAGAGAATAATCTCGTTAAACATCATTTAATACACTTCAATTCCCAACACCCACTTAAATTTCCCTGGTGGGACCAAGTCGCCACTTGGGGTGACTTAGTCCCATTTGCCTCAAAAATCAAAATTATTTCAAAATTCAAGTGGGATATTATTTTCTAAAGTTGGAGGTCAGCTTGTGATGTGGTATTTTCAGGAAATTTTGTATAATCATGTATAAATATAGGATTTTCTATTCATTTTTCATCTCCTAAAAATCTCCAAAATTTTCCTAATTTTCTAATCAAGCAATCAAGTGATTTAGCATTCAAGCACTTTGGAACCATTACTTGCATATCTTTAGATTTATACTTCAAGGGTTTGGTGAGTTGTAGCATTTCATTTTGTTCATTCATAATTCTCTTTACATTTCATTTCATTTTCAAGGGTTTGATTACCAAACTGAGGTTTGACCAAGGCAAACCCCTATTCATTAACCCTTAACACTTTTTTTCCTCTTTGCATGTGTGTTTTGTAGGTCTTGTATGTAGATTTTTCAAAGAGAAAGGTCTTAAAAGGTGTCATCAATTCATAAAAGTATTTCAAAGTCAACAAAACCCTAAAAGAAGCTTGGAGATCACCTACAAATCAGATTCTATAGATTCAGATCCAGAAACTTGTCAGGAACTATAGTGCAGAATGAGAGCTATAGATTGCATCTCTGAATTTACCAAAAGATGAAGGTGGAATAAGTCAAAATTAGTGGCGAATTAGTCCCACTGCTAGGTTTGAAAAGTGTTTTTTGTAGTTCTAGATACCCTTTTGGCTGAAACCTGTTCCGACAGAATTTCCCCAAAACAACACTAAGTCTCCCAGCTTGGCGTAAGTGTCCTAGTTGGCTTCAACAGTGATTTCTATAGGATTCTAGAGCTCCTCTACATCACATTCTAGTTTCTAAGTGCACCTCTTCAATTTCATCAAATTTTGTTATAGTTTATTTGCATTATTAGTTCATTTCACATATCACATTGTGTTTTCAAACATTTTGGATTTTCTTAGTTTTGCATCCATAATTTATCTTCTTTATCAATTTCTAGCCTTAGAAAAAATCTCCCTTGACAGATTTCAATATTTATTGCATTGGAATTTCACGAAATTGTTCTTGAGTGTGACCATTGTGAAATTGGATTCCTCTTCCTTCATTCCCCTTTTAGGTGTGGATAAGAGAAGTTGTGGCTCCATTTCCATTGTGCACATTTTGGTGAACGTGATGTGCACCTGTAAATGTGTTGAGAATTGGAATGAAGACTAGAAATGCTATTGATTTTGAAATTTTGATCTACTGGGACACTTACGCCATTCTAGGTGACTTAGTCCCAAATCTGGAAAACTGCACCGGAGCTCATTTCGGCCAAATGGGTATCTAAATCTATAGAAATATCTGAAAAACATGTATAGTGGGAATAAGTCACCCAAAATGGTATAAGTGTCCTAGTAGATCAAAATTTCAGAATCAACAACATTTCCAGTCTTCATTCCAGTCCTCAACACATTTCCAGGTGCACGTCTTCAGTCCTATAGTTTTTTGTTTTGTTTCATGGTCATTTAGTATATGTTTGCATACTACACTGTGTTTTCAAACACTTTACATTTCCTTAGTTTTGCATTGATATTTTATCTTCTTTATCAACTTCTAGCCTTAAGAACAATCTCCCTTGACATATTTCAATCTTTATTGAATTGGAATCTCACGAAATTGTTCTTGAGTGTGAACATTGCAAAATTGGAGTCCTCTTCCTTCATTCCCCTTTTAGGTGTGGATAACAGAAGTTGTGGCTCCCATTTTCACCAAAATGTAGTGAATATTTTTGTCACCCCTTGCACCTCTATGGTTTTGCACCTAAGAGGAGAGAGACAAAGATCAACACTTCATTCAAGAACAAACCCTTGAGATTTCAATGCAAAAGGCTCAGATTGAAATCTATCGAAGGAGATTGTTCTTAAGGCTGGAAATTGATAAAGAAAATAAACTATTGATGCAAAACTAAGTAAATGCTAGATGTTTGAAAACATAGTGTAGTATGCAAACATAAACTAAATGACCTAGAAATGATCATGAAACAAAACAAAAAGCTGTAAAATTGAATGTGTTTTCAAACACTTTACATTTCCTTAGTTTTGCATCGATAGTTTATCTTCTTTATCAACTTCCAACCTTAAGAACAATCTCCCTTGACAGATTTCAATCTTTATTGCATTGGAATCTCATGGAATTGTTCTTGAGTGTGAACATTGAAAAATTGGAGTCCTCTTCCTTCATTCCCCTTTTAGATGTGGATAAGAGAAGATGTGGCTCCCATTTTCACCAAAATGTAGCAAAGATTTTTGTCACCCCTTGCACCTCTAGGGTTTTGCACCTAAGAGGAGAGAGACAAAGATCAAAACTTCATTCAAGAACAAACCCTTGAGATTTCAATGCAAAAGGAGATTGAAATTTGTCAAAGGAGATTGTTCTTAAGGTTGGAAGTTGATAAAGAAGATAAACTATTGATGCAAAACTAAGGAAATTCTAGATGTTTGAAAGCACAGTGTAGTATGCAAACATAAACTAAATGACCTATAAATGATCATGAAAAAAAACAAAAAACTGTAAAACTAAATTTTATTTTTCTTTTTTTTCACTCTCTTTGTGTCATTCTTCTAGTTCTATGTATTTGGTGGGTGATAATAGTTCTGAGCTCTCTAAACAAAACATTGCAACAAAGAACATACTGACCCCAAATCCATAGATCCCTTATGTGTTTGGTGTTTTTATTTTGGGGGAAACCCCTCCTTTTTCTTTTTCTCTCACATGACGTAGCCTTACTTGGAAACATATGACTTGGCATAGGGCTTTCCAAGTTGGCTCTCATGTCTTCTTTCTTCTTTTTGCATTTTTCATTTGGGTATGTGTAGGATCATGATGAGCCAAAAAGTGGCGATATGATGGGTTTTTGTAGAATATGTGGTTGACGAGTTTTTTTTTTACCCAAAATTGGTGAAACGAAAAGGGTTTTTAAAGGAGATTCTCAACTTTCCACCAATATAAATTATGCTTTACTTTGAATTTAATAAATAATTATTATTTATTTTCTATTTGAATTACAACTAAAGCCCTGATTGATAGGCTGATTGAAAAACATCTATAGCTTTCAAACGGTATCACATTTTTTGAATCCAAAAAATCATCAAATTCTATGCTTTGCATACTATAAGATTAAAAAAAAAAAATTCATGAAGTTCCAAGTTAAAATGGTTAGACATGAATTTTTATTTTTAAAAGTTGTAATAAAAAATCATAATTAATTATTTACTTGGAAAAAAATTACAAAAAAATATGCATCACATCGGGACATGAGTCCTCTACTTATATCTAAAATCTTATAAAAAATATTATCATTTTATTGTGGTTAGGTGGTACGGAGACCTTACTTTTATTTTTCCCTAAAATTTAAGTACTTTGCATTGAAATTTCAAATTTTCACCAAATAGATTTAAAAAAAAACCTAGTAGTTTAGAAACTACATTCAATTTGCTACAAATTCTATTATTACATATTTTTGAAATAATATAGATAACTTATTCAAATTTTTACGTCAGGTTGCCTAACTCTAATTTTTCTAAATTTTTTGCCACTTAAGGGCCTGTTTTTTCCATGATGATCCTACACATACCCATTTGCTACTTTAAAGTAATTGCTCACAATACAATGTGTATAAATTCCTTTAAAGTGGGGGCACACATTGGTATTATTCTTTTGAACTTTTTTCTTGGTTCTTAGTGTAGCCTTCTTACTTCATATGATGCATTTTGTTGCTTTTTGGATGACATTCAGTGTAATGTCCTTCATGAGCATGATCTATCTTAGCATATTATATTCCTCTTGGTGGATTGATGTGACACATTGCATCCCCTAAGTTGTGAATTTTCTATTCTTTGATTGGTCCTCTCTTGTAGACATTAGACACAATGTTCCCTAAGTTAAAGACCTCGCATGAACTAAGAAAGAATCCTTTGAATATCCTTTGCATGTTGCATTTTTAATTTTTTATATGGCCACCTTGCATAACACAACTTGCATTCCTGTGGTACCATCACGTTTGTTTATGAGCTTCAAGTATAAAAAGTTTTTCTTGTCTCGTGAAGCTTGAAAATACCATTTTTCTTTTGTGGTACCTTATTAAAGTTATCAGGAGGTATAACTTTGGTATGATTGAGCGGGAAGCCATTCCAAGGAAAGAATTTCCCCATAGCCATCTATGCGTGTGTGAGTGCATACCAACCATGAGTGTATGTTTCTCACCTTTTAGGCCTTCTCACCCGATGGAAAACCACGAGTTATGTCACCTCAGAGTGAGTATGCATTTTTCTGGACAAACAACCTAGATCTGATCCACATCATGTTGGACAAACGGTCAAAGCTTGATTTGATTCATTCATTCTTTCTTTTTCCCTTCTTTTCTCTCTTTCATCTTTGCTTTATGTGCTTGTTCCTTGTCATCATGTGTGTTCCTTTTGTGCTTATGATGGTTTGTCATGAGATCTTGATCCTGCGGGCTTGATCTCCCTTCTTGATCATTGTTGTCCCATCTTGCTATCATTGGTTCATGGGAAGCCCTCTTGATGCTTGTTGGTCTACTTTAGTGTGAGTTTGAAATAGGTTCACCCTCTCGCTAAAGTGGGGGCTAAATGTGGACACCGAAAAAGTAACCCTTCTACTTTTCTGTCTAGTTTAGGTCCTCCTTGTGACCTTGGTCTACTTGTGCCTTGATTTAATGTTGTAATGTGGTCAACACATTCACATTAGGTCTTGGGCACTAGCAAATTTAAATAATTCAAGTGGTGTATTACTTAAGTGTTGTAAAGTGTTGTAACACATTTTCACACTTTTCTAGGACCTTATTAATATAATTCACCTAAATAACCTCTTTTTATCACTTACCAAGTCTTATTTTAAAGTGTTGTAACAAACTTTCACACTTTTTTAGGCTTGGCATCAATAATTTGACCCTATTTTATGTTTAAGTGTGTTTTAGAGAATAATCCCGTTAAACATCATTTAATTCACTTTAATTCCCGACACCCACTTAAATTGTCCTAGTGGGACCAATTCACCACTTGGGGCGACTTAGTCCCATTTGGCTCAAAAATCAAAATTATTTCAAAATTCTGGCAAGATATTATTTTCTAAACCTGGAGGTCGGCCTGTGATGTGGTATTTTCAGGAAATTTTGTATAATCATGTATAAACATAGGTTTTTCTACTCATTTTTCATCTCCTAAAAATCTCCAAAATTCTCTTAATTTTCTAATCAAGCAACCAAGTGATTTAGCATTCAAGCACTTTGGAGCCATTACTTGCATATCTTCAAATTTCTACTTCAAGGGTTTGGTGAGTTGTAGCATTGCATGTTGTTCCTTCACCATTCTCTTTTCATTTCATTTCATTTTCAAGGGTTTGATTACCAAACCAGGGTTTGACCAAGGCAAACCCCTATTCATTAACCCTTAACACTTTTTCCCCTCTTTACATGTGTGTTTTGCAGGTCTTGTATGCAGATTTGTCAAAGAGAAAGGTGTTAAAAGGTATCATCGATTCATCAAAGTCTTCCAAAGTCAACAAAACCCTAAAATAAGCTTGGAGACCACCTATAGATCAGATTATGCAGATTCAAATCGAGAAACCTATCAAGAACTTTAGTGCAAATCGAGAGCTAAGATTGCATCTCCAAATTTATTGAAAGATGAAGGTGGACTAAATCACAATCAGTGTGAATTAGTCCCATTTCCAGGTTTGAAAAGTGTTTTCTACAATTCTAGATACCCTTTTGGTTGAAACCTATTCTGGCAGAATTTCCCCGAAACAAGACTAAGTCGCCCAACTTGGCGTAAGTGTCCTAGTTGGCTTCAATAGTGATTTTTGCTTGATTCCAGAGCTCCTCTACATCACATTCCAGTTTCTAGGTGCACCTCTTCAATTTCACCAATTTATATTATAGTTTCTTTGCATTATTAGTTCATTTTGCATATCACATTGTGTTTTCAAACATTTTGCATTTTCTTAGTTTTGCATCCATAATTTATCTTCTTTATCAATTTCCATCCTTAGGAACAATCTCCCTTGATATATTTCAATCTTTATTGCATTGGAATCTCATGGAATTTTTCTTCAGTGTGAGCATTGCGAAATTGGATTCCTCTTCCTTCATTCCCCTTTTACATGTGGATAAGAGAAGTTGTGACTCCATTTCCATTGTCCACACCTTATAACAATTTTGAGTTCCCAAGTGCATTCAAGTGTTTACAAGAGAATTCAAGGGGATATTATCAATCATTTTAGAGGATCATTCAAGCATCAAGCATCATGTCAAGGACTTCACATCTCATGTTTGTTTTGGAGCTAACAATTGTGATGTAGGGTTTCATGATTCAAGCTAGCACTTCATTCAAGATCCATCCTATTCAAGCAAGAGTAAAATCTACATCCATTGGATCCATCTCACACATGTTTGCATCATATTATTGATAGGGTTTTGTGAGTTGCAACATCATATTTTGGTCATTCATCACTCTCCATTCCTATTTCATTCTATTTCAAGGTTTGATTACCAAAATGAGGTTTGACCAAGGAAAACCCCTATCCACTAACCCAACAAAATTTTCCCCTCTCTTTAGTGTGTGGTTCTTAGGTTTAGATTGAAGAAAAATTGAAGAGCAAGATTGGAGAAAGTTGTCAAAGTGCATAAAATTGTCAAAGTTATCATTAAGCCTTGGAGAACATTGGAGAGCACCTACAGGTTAATTTACAGAGATTCAGATCTGAAAACCTGAAGAAGCAGATTGAGCAGACTAAGAGGAGTAGATTCATATCCCAAAGTTTTAGAAAACCCTAACTAGACTGATTCGCCACTTCTAGTGAATGAGTCCTAATTTTGGTCAAAAATCAGGTTTTTGCAGATTTAGATACCCATTTGGCAGATTCATGTTCCTACACAGAAACCCAAATTTTGGACTGATTCACCTAGCTTGGTGAATGAGTCCCACTCAACATTAAAGGAAAAAATTCTAGTGTTTCAGACCTCCTTCTAGCCATCTCTAGATTTCCAGGTGCACACAGTCCTCCCTATAGCTTTCTATTTTGTTTCATTTACATTTCTAAGCCATTTAGTGAAGCTTTACATTGAATTATGGTTTTTCATTTCATCTTGCATTATACTTCACATTGCATTTATCTTTCCAAGTTCTTTCTTGGTGGTGAAACCCTTATTAGTTTACAATAAGCCCCTCAGATAGCCCTATTGCAAGATCTCTTTCTCCTTTCCATTGAGATCTCTAGGGTTATCCTTGAGTGGAATAGCTTGAAAGTGGGTGTGCTCCATTTCCTAAACCATATGATAGCACACATCTACCATTTCAAGAGGTTCCATTCCTGTCTTCTTGTCTATTATCACCACGCCTTCCTGCACTTGCCCGAACTGGGAAAATAATGTTTTGAAGGAATCAATGGTGATGTCGAAGCCTAGGTTTTTGATGAAAATATTTCACAACATTGGGTCTACATCTGCAATTTCCCGCTTAAAATTATGGCATCCTTTATAGGAAATCGAAGTTGAGTTGGAGAACAATAGTGGGAGGAGTCTTGTACAATAGCAAAATGTGTATGCGGCGAATAGGAGAATATAGTAAAAGTTGCAGATAGGGTATAATGGAGCTAACAAATACCGGTGAATCTGAGAGGAAAATGGGAAGGGATAAGATTTTGAAAATCTTCACATTCAATTAGTCAACGTGCATATAATTTATGATGATGATGACTTAAGAGGCGTGCGTAGTGTAGGAAAATGTAGCCCCTTACATTTTCACACTTGTTTGGGACCTTGTGAACTAAATGGACTTAATTGTGCCTTATTTAGGGTGTTGTAAAGTTTTTTCTTACACTTTCACACTAATCTAGTGTTTCATTAATTAATTGGGCTTCTTTATGTTTAATTGGCCTTGTTTTACATCCACAAGCCTTAATTAATGCATCCTTTTGAGGATGATATCAACATACATCAATCAACCATTCATAATTCAGTGTTTTTGGATTATATGGCCCAAATTCAGTGATCTAGGACTCATACACCACCTTGGGCATATGGGCCCCACCTAGGTTTTGGGAACTAGATCTAAATTTCACATGAAACTAAACCTTTGTTGAAAAATGTGTCCCAAGCTTAGCCTAATGTGACTCATATGCCACAAATAGTGTATGAGTCCCACTTAGATTAGACCTAATTTAAATTCAAATGCTTGGCAGGATTTTATTCTCCTAGATTTGATGTCGAGGCTTGTAGTGTTGTAATTTTAGGAAATTTGGCATAAACAAGTATAAATACAAGGTTATTTCACATATTTTCTCCTAGCAATTTTCATAAGCAAGTGTGACCTAAGTATTCAAGAATTATAGCATTCAAGAGCATTCAAGAGCCTTCAAGAGTGATTATCATGAATTTTGGAACATTATTCAAGTATAAAGCATCATGTCAAAGTCATCATGCATCGTGTTTGTGTTTGAGCTAAGATTTGTGATGTAGGTTTTCATGATTCAAGCAACCATTCAAGTCAAGATTCATATCATTCAAGCAAGATTCATATCATTCAAGAAAGATTCAAGATCCACATTCATGCTAGCCATTTCTTACATGTTTGTAGCATTCAAGGTTTTGTGTGTGATTTGCAGATCTAGGTTGAAGATACATTGAGGAGCAAGTTTAGAGAAAGTTGTCACCTTGTTTGCAAAATCATGGAAAGTCATCTACGGGGAAGAATTCACTATTTCTGAACCATAGATTTGGTAGGAGAGAAGCTACATGAAAGCACTAAAGGATATCAAAGTTTTGGAGCAACCCTTATATTGGGACTAAATCACCACTTGTGGCGTATGAGTCCCAATATAACTATTTTCTGACTTTTTCTGTAGATCCTAATTCAACAATTCCAGATTCCAGTTTCGTCTTGAAACCCTAAACTAGGAATTCATCACCCTACTGGCATATGAGTCCTAGTGTGCTTCAAAATTAGCATTTCCAACATTCCAGGTCCTCATCCAAGCCTCTTTAGTTTCCAAGTGCACCTCTGTACTTTCTCAGTCTTTTATTCTACATTTTAGTTTCGTAATCTAGGTCATCAAGTTAGGTTTTGCATCTCATTTACATTTATTTTCTTTCCAAGCCATAGCTTAGTGGCGAACCCCTCTTTAGTCTCTAATCCTACACTAGGAAACCTTATTGCATATCTCTTCCCTCATTCCATCCTTGAATTAAGATCTCTAGGGTTTCCTTGAGTGAAACTTGAAGAAAATTAGGTGTAAAGGTCCTAAACCCTAGTTTTATCTCTCAAAAAGATAGAACTCCTTCCTTACACACACCTATTTTCTAGATTTCATTTTGGCGAACCTGATGTTTAGAACACAACTTATTTCTGATTTGGAGTGCATCATATTCCTAGATCTAGCTTGCATTAACTTTGCATTAGGTCTTGCATTAGTTAATTTACATTGTTTGTTAATCTGGCATTAGTGAAAGTGAATATAGGTTGCATTCTTACCTCTTGCATCATTGAATTTCATGGGAAATCTGTAATTGCACTTAGCATAGACAACATTCAAAATAGAAAGCATAACATTCAAATAGAATTTGCTAAAATCGATGCAAAAGTGCTAATCTAGGACTCATACGCCCCTTTGGGAAATTTAGTCCCGTTTTAGATTTTAAACTGCATTAAAAACTCAGGTTCTATGTTTCAGTTTGTTGTTATTACATTTCTATTTTATTTTGCAAAGTTTTTGTTTCATTCATTTAATTGCATTTAGTTCATTTTATCAATTGCATAATTTCAAAGTTACATTTACACCTTTCATTCTAGGTTATTGCATTGCATTTCATCATGGATATGTGCTTAGTAAGATTTGGATGTCCTTGAAATCCTTAGTGGATGTGTCAAGTTGTGCTTTCGGAAATGACCCTAATGAAATTAAACTCACTCATGCTCACTCAACTCCTAATGCATGTCCCCCTCAGGATGTTGACATCATTGGAGAAGATGATAACAACATGAACAACTTCATAAATGTTTTCCTTAATAGCCTTGAGTCTAATGCATCTTTTTACCCTTCACTAAAACAACCAACACCCACTACCATCCCACCACTTGAGATGTTTTTCCCTTTTACATCTTGAAAATGAGATACAAGTTGAGCTTAAATTCCCTACAATAGGTGACCCTAGTTCCTCTAATAAAACAAACATTCAACCATTCTATGTTAACGAGGTAACAAACACTCCTATCAACCTAGAAGAAACATATGGAAAATGATTCATGATCTTAAGCAAACAAGGATGTGATACAACAAGTGAACATGAAATTCATCAACTCCTAAAGCAAATACCAACTGAAGCCACCAAAGGGTTAGGATATCAATATCCTCCTCCCGATATAAGTGTCTTCCTTCCTAAAGAATAGCCAATGCCTCACAATGATGATACGAATGATAGGATTATCTTAGGTCCCCCTCCTACATAGTCAACTCAAGAAATTGGTGAATCTAGCAAGCGACAAAGGCCTTATAAACTAAAGAAACTAAAATTACCTTGTCCACCATCTGCCACTGAAAGAACATTACAAATACTTCTAAACCAAGGACTTATAACATTACCACCCATGAGAGAAAAGCCAAAACTATATCATAAAGATGCAAATGTTCCACATTGTCATTACCATAGAACTCTTGGACATAGTACTAATGACTGTCGTGCTTTAATTAAAACAAATATTTAAAAAGTTTGATATCATAGAAATAATCCCCTAAAGCATTTCCTTTTTCTCCTTACCATCTAATAGTTGTAGAATCATCACATTCCCACTATTACATGTCTTACATGAACATCACAAATTATTTCAAAATGCAAGGAGCTCTTCCTCATCACCTATCTCAACTCATTCTTGTCTTACAACCAGTGGGGGAAAGAATTAGATAGCCTTGACCCTAGTACTGCACTTGCTATTGTCCCTTTGGCTATTTTTTTTCCTTCCATATACGATGAACATGATTGGGATATAGATGACCTACTAATAGGATGTTGAAATGAAGAAAATTGGACACTCTATGTTTAGGGGGGATAGAACCATCAATTTCCTTCAAGTTTCATTCAAGGAAACCTTGGAGATTTCAAACCAAGGGTAGAAATAAAGGAGAGATATCTACAATAAGGTGTCCTAGGGTGTGATTAAAGACTAAAAGGGGGTTCACCACCAAGCTAGGTCTAGGAAAGACAAGTAACATGTAAAACCTAATGATGAAACTTAATGATGTGCAAGGCTTAAGTAAATGACCTAGAAACAAATGCAAATCAAAACAATAAACTGGAAAAGTATAGAGGTGCACCTGGAAACCTATAGAAGCTCAAAAAAAGGTATGAAATCTTGAAAATGCTAAATTTAATGCTCATTGGGACTCATACGCTAGGCTGGGAAATTTAGTCCCAGATTAGGTTTCTAGGTGGAAATAGGAATTTGGCAGTGACAAGTTTGGATCTCTTGAAATCTGGAATAATCATTGTACTAGGAATCATACGCCACAAGTGGCATATCAGTCCCACTCTACTTTTTCAGGGGGTCAAGATTTGAATATGTTCTCCTATTTCTACTCTTCCTTCCACATCTTTTTTTTGGGTTTGAAACTTTGAATTACGACCTATAGGTGACTTTTCATAGAGATGACAACCTTGTGACAACCTTGACAACTTTCTTCAATCTTGCAACTTTATCTTCAAGGATCTTCAAGCCTAAAAGCACGTAGATCTACAATCACAAATGCAGAGAGAGATAAAAACTTGTTGATTGTTAGGAAATAGGGATTTTCCTTGGTTAAACCCCATTTAGGTAATTAAACCATATGATGAAATAATGAAACATGAACATGAAACATGAAACATGAACAATGATACCTTGAATGATGTCTTTCAATGTAAATCTACAATCTAACATGAAGTGGCCATGAAGAATGTATATCTTGATTTTGAATTAGATATGGAACAATGCTTAACTTGGATCTTGAATGCTACATCACAACACTAGCTCAACCACATGCTTGATGCATTATACCTTTGACATGATGAGGGATCTTGAATTGTTGCAAAAAATGATGAAGAATTCTACCCTTGAATGCTTTAAAGATGCTCTTGAATGTCCTTGAATACTCTTGTGAAGTCTTATAATCACAAACTTGCTAAATTAGGAATGCTCTCTTGAAAGTATTAGGTGAAAATGAGTGAAATAACCTTGTATTTATACTTATTTATGTCAAATTTCCTAAAATTACAACACTGCAAGCTGACATCAGATCTAGGAGAATAAAATATTGCAAAGAATTTGAATTTAATTTAGGTCTTGATTAGGGTGGGACTCATATGCCCAAGGTGGTGTATGAGTCCCAGTGGCTCAAAACTGGGGCACAAACTCCAATATAGGTCTTGTTTAATGTGAAACTTGAAATCAGGTCCCAAGAACTAGGTGGGACTCATACGCCCAAGGTGGCATATGAGTCCTAGACCACTAAATTTGGAACACATGACCCAAAACACTGAATTATGATTGGTCATTTGATAAGTGTCGAGATTATCTCTAGAAAAATGCATTTAATATGGCTTGTGGATGCAAAATAGGGCCAATTAAGGCATAGATAAGCACAATTAATTAATAAAACCCTAGATTAGTGTGAAAGTGTTAGGATACACTTTACAACACCCTAAATAAGGCATAATTAAGTTCATCTAGTTTAAAAGGGCCCTAGAATTAATGTGAATGTGTAAATAAATATACTAAATTAGGTCTATTTAGCTTAAAAGGGCCCTAAACCTAATGTGAATGTGTAAAAAAAATTACAACACTAGATCAAAGCAACATTAGGCTCAATTTATCATTAATTATTCCCAAATTAAGTGTGAAAACATCAAGGGGCGACATTTTTTGCCATTACAATTAGCCCCCACTTTAGTGAGAGGAGGAACTTGCTTCAAACTCACACTAAAGTAGACATTCAAGAGAGGTCCAAGTGTACCGATGTAGATGCTCTAAGATAACAAAGATCAAGGGCGTGGTCAAGCCCCCAGGATCCAAGATTCTATGTCAAACCAACATAAGCACAAAATGGACACACACAAGGTGTATGATATGCAAAAAAACAAGATACAAAAAAATGCAATGTTAGAGATATGAAAATGAAAGAAAAAGAAAGAAAAGGTGGATCAAGCCTCGATCGTTTGTCCTGCACGTTGTGGATCATATCTAAGCTATTTTTCCAAAAACATTTACAAGTGGAACACGATGTCCACTATGCAAACTGAACACATGCTCAAAGGGCTAGTGAAACCTCGGGCCATCCACTAGGTGATCCCCCAATGAGACACATATGCATGTGGTCGGTATGTGCTCACATAGATAAAAAAGTGGCTATGGGAAATCCACACCTAAGTTTTTCTCCCATACATGCAACCATACCAAAGCTATACCTCCTGATAACTTTGATAAGGTTCCACACAACATGAACAACAAGATTCATGAGGCAACTAACGCTTTATGTGCTTGACACCCATGAATGAACAAGATGGCTCCACAGGCAAGCAAAGTGTGTTATGCAAGGTGGCCATATAACAAGTATTATAAATGCATAAGTAATGTAAGGTATGTTCAAAGGGATTTTGCTTAGTTCATGTAAGGTATCTTCTTAGAGAACATTGTGCCTAATGTCTCCAAGAGAGGACAAGTCAAATAAATATCACGCTCTTGGAGGATATCAAGCCCAATGACACCACCAAGAAAAGGATGCATCACAAAGATAAATAAAACCATAGTGAAACATGAGTGTCAATATATGCCCCTACTTTAAAGTAGATGCTAACACCATTGCTATGAGAAATTGCTTTAAAGTAGAAGAAGACATGAGAGGTTATTCAGAAAGCCTTATTCCAAGTCATATGTTTCCAAATGAAACTACATCATGGATAAAGGGATGTCCTTAGTATGCCATATGCGAGCCAACTGAAGGCACGTCACCAACATCCCAATCTTGCTCTTGTATACATGGAAGGTGGGAAACTAGCCAGAAGAGACAACGATAACTGCCATATGAGGAAAAGGCTACCCTAACCCCTTGCCCCCATATAGTACAGGACAAGGATGAGCCAAGGTGATTGATGATGAAAATCAATATCAATTAGCAGAACTAGGTGCTTCAATGCAAGGAAGAGCACCATAGTCCTTAAGATGTTGAATTTTATTACTCAAAACCTTACATTCATTAGTAGAATGATTGTGAATTCTATAATATACACAAAATGAATTCGTGTAGTAAAATTTATTTTGTGATCTTGGAGGGAGAGATATCAAATGATCTTTGATGAGTCTCGATAAGATACTTTCTTAATCAATAGTAGAAGATGTTCCTTTATTTTATGACAAAGATATCTCTTGGTTAGTGCAAGGTGTCATACTTACACAAGACTCTTTAGATTGTGAGATTTTGTACTCTTCTTTAAAGGAGGGTGTAAAATCTAACAAATTTGAATCATTAGTGTTTTGCATGATGAAATTGATGTTAAGTGAGTATTTCTTTGTTTCTTTCATTTACTTCAAAGGAAAAAAACCAAGACCACTAGTGTCTATCATTTCAGGATGCACTAATGTTAAATTTTTCTTAGAAGAATCTTTTGTAATAGTGTTGATATTAAGTGAAGGCTTGCTTGTTTCTTTCGAGGGAAAATAACCAACACCATTAGTCATTCCTTGCGTGCTAGCTTCTATAGGGACATGAATACCTTATTCTCTAGCACCACATCCTTTTCCATTATATCTAAGTTGTTTCATGAGTTCATAACATTTTCCATAAAACATTTTCATTTCTTTTGGATTTGGTGGTTGCTCATAATCAGCTTCATCAAAGTTTTTTGTGTAATTTGTTGTCTTTTGTTCTAAAGTGGTTGAGGTGGATGCTTTTGAAGGGTCGTCTAATTTTTTTGTTGAAATTGCCACTTTTTCTTTTCCCTTTTCAGATTCTTTATTTATGATCTTGTATTCTCCCATGAATGTTGGTATGAAATCTAAGGAACCCCAATCATCTTCTAAATTTTTTGACACTTTTTCCATCTCTTGTTTCTCTTTGTTTATAGGTTCTCTATTCAAATTTGGGATTAATGTGTTTAGAGGATTTTTCTTTCCTTTTTCAACTTATAAGCAACTTTCAAGCTTGGGATCTATTTCAACTTGGTACACTTTATTGTTATAGACATACTTCATGATACAATGAAGAGTCGAAGGCACCACATGCATCTCATGGATCCAAGGTCTTCCTAAAAGAATATTATATGAAAGATCATGAGGCATAACATGAATTAGAGTTTGTAAGGTAGCCTTTCCAACTATAATAGGAAAAGTAATCATACCAAGTGGTTTATTTTCTACGTTGTCAAATCCTCAAATTGATAATGAACCAGGTTCAATTCTTGACTTATCCACGCCAAGTCTATCCAAAATTTTCACACTACACACATTAAGAGCGGAGCCATTATCAACAAAGGTTTACTTTATTCCCGTCGTATTATAGATAGCTAATATCATGAAGGCATCATTTTTCTTTCTCTTTTCCAAAGGGGATAGCTCATTGTTCAAAGTTAGAGCTTGAATTTGGGTTGCTACTTCATTTGATTTCACATTACGAGGGGTAGGAACTTGTTGTAAGGTACTTTGAATCATGTTATGATAATGAGGGGAGGTTTGAATAAGGTCCCATAGGGATATCTTAGTAGGAGTATTATTTAGTCGTTCAATGAGATCATACTCCTTTCCACTCTATAAAGGAAAACAAGGAGGACCAAGTAAGATAGGTTGAGGTAATGGAAGAGATGTTGAAGGTGTTCATCTTGGTTGCAAATTGTTTCTAGTGTTATATGTATGAGCAATGATATTATAACTCAATTACTGCGAAAAATTATTCTTAGGTTGGTAAAGGATAAGTTTAGGTTTGTTTTGAGTTTGTAGTCATTATGAGGGTGGGTAAAGAATTAGAGGATTCTTAGGATGTCCCACAGGGTATTTTGGAGGTCCAATAATCAACGAGGCTCTAATGAACACTGGTGCATTCATAACTTTAGTGGTTTTGGTTTGATGTCTTGCTAGTGAAGGGGAGTCTAGCATCATCTTTTCACCATCTTCTAAGGAATTCAAATCACTAGTGTTTGAAAGGCATGTGTCAATTTTCTCATTTTATTGCACCATGATGCCCTCTCTAGTAGGAGAGTTTTTAGGAGAAATACAAACTATATGTTCATTACATTCAAAGGTTGGTTCTTCTAAAATGACTTCATTGCAAGTAAGGGAGTTATCAATGATTGGATTGTCTTGTTTATCAATGATGGAATTCTATTGTTCAATAAAATTTTCCCTAGGAGGAGAGAGACAAGTAGAACTCTCATAATTCTCATTTGTTTGAATGTTTAACACCAAAATATCTTCTTCACAACTAGGAGAGATACTAGGAAAATAACAAATGTGATCATCATGATTGTCCATGATTTCATCCTTATTTTCTAAGGTCTCATTCTCTTGTGTCATACTATCTACCATAGTAGGATAGCTTTTAATATTTTCATCACATTCCATGGTTAGATTTTGTAAAGTAGCTTCATTACAAATAGGGGAGGTATCAAGAGAAGGACAACTATGATTTTCATGCTTAGCAAATAGATCTTTCTAAATGGTAGGAGCATTAGGGAAGGGGGAATAAGGTTCTCATGACTCTCAATAAGTGTATATTCTAACACCAAATTATCTTCTTTGCATTGATGAGGGATATTAGGAGAAGGAAAATTTGTGTTGTCATGGTTATCTATGATTTCATCCTCTTTCACTAAAAAATTCTCACAAGCAAGGGATGAATGGAGACTAGGTAAGGTGATGTTTAGAAATGTCTCATAATATCTTCCGAAGAGGGAGGGAGAGAGAGACAATCAATACTTTCATGATTCTCGATGATTGTATCTTCTTTCACCAAGATACCTTCATCACTAGTGGGAGATGTATTGGGAGAAAAAAAATTATGGTTTTCATGATTGTCTATGCTTGTATCTTCTTGTATCATATCATCCTCACCAATGGGAGAGATAATATGGTTTGAGATAGGCAATGTAATATTAAGGATTGTGTCAATGGTTTGATCCTCTTTCTCTAAAATATTCTCATAATTAGGGAAGATAGTGGAAGGATGGCTAACATGTTTCGTAGTGACCTCATTGTTGTGCTCTAAATTGAAATAATAAGAGGGGATGTTGTACTTATGCAATCCATTCTTAACCATATCAAAACTACATCTCTTAAAAGGAAACATGCTAACAAGAAAAAGTAAACTATGCAATTATTCAAAAAGTAAACAAATGTCCCACATATTTGAAGATTTTTAATAATGAAATGATTTTTGAAATGCTTTTAAAATGATTACTCTACATGGATGATTTGAACTAGGCACATAAAATAGAAGTTCCTAAAAATTTCAAAACTGATACTATAGGTTACTAGCAAGCCTAGGAAGTGCAGAATCAAGGTTTTTGATGCTGTAAAATGCAATTCCAAGCCTAATTTAGGACTAAATCGCCCAGAGGGGCATATGATTCCCAATTTATCATTTTTAAGGGATTCAAATGCTGATACACAATCAACACAAAATACCTAGAAATCAAGAAAAACCTGTACTATGACTAAATCGTCCTGAGGGGTGTATGAGTCCCAGGATTAGGGTTTTTTGCACTAAATTCAGCAAATTCTGAGTGAAAGTTAAGGTTTTTGGTTTGAATGATGTCTAGAATAAGTGCAATTACATATTTTAGATGAAATTCAGCGATGGAAGATGCAAAAATGCAACCTATATGCACTTTCACTAATGCAAGATCTAGAAACCCTAGTTGCAAATTAACTAATGTAAAGTTAATGTAAGCAAGATATAGGACTATGATGCACTCCAAATCAGAAAGTAAGGTGTTCTAAAGGCTAGGTTCACTAAAAATCAAATGAAGAAAATTGGAAGCTCCATGTTTAGGCGGGATAGAACCATCAATTTCCTTCGAGTTTCATTTAAGGAAATCTTAGAGATCTCAGCCCAAGGGTAGAAATGAAGGAGAGAGATCTACAATAAGGTGTCCTAGGGTGTGATTAAAGACTAAAGGGGTTTCACCACCAAGCTAGGGCTTTGAAAGAAAACATGCAAAACCTAATGATGAAACTTAATGATGTGTAAGAATTAAGTAAATGACCTAGAAATGAATGCAAATTAGAACAGTAAACTGGAAAAGTACAGAGGTGCACCTCGAAACCTTTAGAAGCTCAGAAAAGGGTCTGAAATCCTTAAAATGTTGAACTTAATGCTCACTAGGACTCATATGCTAGGTTGGGCGATTTAGTCCCGGATTAGGGTTTCTGGGTGGAAACAGGAATTTGGCAGTGACAAATCTGGATCTCCTAAAATATGGAATAATCACTATATTGGGACTCATACACCACAAGTGGTGTATCAGTCCCATTATACTTTTTCAAAGGGTCAAGATCTGAATCTATTCTCCTATTTCTTCTCTTCCTTCCACATCTTTCTTTTTAGTCTAAAACTCTAAATTGTAACCTGTAGGTGACTTTCCATAGAGGTGACAACCTTGACAACTTTCTTCAATATTGCAACTTTATCTTCAAGGATCTTCAAGCCTAAAAGCACCTAGATCTACAATCACAAATATAGAGAGAGAAAAACTTGTTGATTTTTAGGAAATAGGGGTTTGCCTTAGTCAAACCCTATTTAGGTAATTAAACCATATGATGAAATAACATTTGAAACATGAAGATGAAACATGAAACATAAAACATGAACAATGCTACCTTGAATGATGTCTTGCAATGTAAATTTGCAATCTAACATGAAGTGGCCATGAAGAATGTAGATCTTTATTTTGAATTAGATATGGAACAATGCTTAACTTGGATCTTGAATTCTACATCACAACACTAGCTCAACGATGTGCTTGATGCATTATGGCTTTGACATGACGAGGGATCTTAAATTGCTGCAACAAATGATGAAGAAATTTTCCCTTGAAAGATGATCTTGAATGTCCTTGAATACTCTTGTGAAGTCTTATAATCACAAACTTTCTATTAGGAATGCTCTCTTGAAATTCTTAGGTGAAAATGAGTGAATAACCTTGTATTTATACTTATTTATGCTGAATTTCCCAAAATTACAACACTACAAGACGACATCAAATCTAGGAGAATAAATCCCACCAAGAATTTGAATTTAATTTAGGTCCTAATTAGAGTGGTACTTATACGACCAAGGTGGTACATGATTCCCATACCACTAAATCTGGAACACATGACAAAAAACATTGAATTATGATTAGTCATTTGATAAGTGTCAAGATTATCTCTGAAAAATTCATTTAATAAGGCTTGTGCATGCAAAATAGGGCCAATTAAGGCACATATAAGCCCAATTAATTAATAAAACCCTAGATTAGTGTGAAAGTGTTAGGATACACTTTACAACACCCTAAATAAGGAATAATTAAGTCCATCTAGTTTAAAAGGGCCCTATACTTAATGTGAATGTGTAAATAAATATACTAAATTAGGTCTATTTAGCTTAAAAGGGCCCTAAACCTAATGTGAATGTGTAAAACACATTACAACACTAGATCAAAGAAACATTAGGCTTAATTTATCATTAATTATTCCCAAACTAAGTCTAAAAATGTAAAGGGGTGACATTGTCCATCACTACAGTTGACTCGCATGTGCCTTACTAGTCTTTTGCATTGTTTTCTTTTCATGTGTGTGATTGCATGTGCGTCATGTGATCTCCCATACTATTCTATTTGATGTGTCTCTCTCTTTGTTAGCATTCCTTTATTTGTATCTACATTCTTCTCTATGTCGTAAAACTTTACATTTTCATTTGTCTTATCTTTTCCTTTTGGGGATGATACAAGGTGTCAAGACATTCAGGTCTCTTCCATGTTGACTCAAAATATTTTTCTTTGTTTTCACTCTCTTTGTGTCATTCTTCTTGTTCCATGATTATTTGGCAAATGATAACAGTTTCGAGCTCTATAAAAATATTGTAGCAAATACATACTGACCCTAAATCCATGGATCCCTTATGTGATTTTGGGATTTCATTTTGGGGGAAACCCATTTTCATGACATAGCTTTATTTGGAAACATATAACTTGGCATAGGGATTCCCAAATAAGCTCTCATGTCCTCTTTATTGTTAGCATTTATCATTTGCTACTTTAAAGTAATTGCTCACAGCATGGTGTTTAGCAATTTCTTTAAAGTGGGGGCATACATTGACATTATTCTTTTACATCTCATATTTCATTGTGTAGTCTTCTTACTTCATGTGATGCATCTTTCACTTTTTGGTGACATTGGGTGTGATTTCATTTAAGAGTGTGATCTGTCTTAGCATATTATATTCCTCTTAGTGTCTTGATGTGACACACTGCATCCCCTAAGTTGTGAATCTTCTATTCTTCGATTGGTCCTCTCTTGGAGACATTGGTCACAATGTTCCCTAAGTTAAGACCTTACATGAAATAAGAAAAACTCCTTTGAGTGTACCTTACACTGTTTTGCATTTACATTTTTGGTTATATTTTCACCTTGCATAACACACTTTTCTTGCATGTGGTGCCATCTTGTTTGTTCATGAGTTTAAAGCATACAAAGCTTTGCTTGCCTCATGAAGCTTGAAGTTCATTGTTTTGTGGCACCTTATCAAAGTTATCAGGAGGTATAGCTTTGGTATGGTTGTACGTATGGGATTCAAACTTAGGCGTGACTGTTCCATAACCATTTGCTTGTGTGTGTGAGCACATATCGGTCGCATGCATATGTGTCTCACCTCTTTGGATACTCACCCAGCGGACAACTTGAAGTTTTGTTGCCTCAAAGTGAGCATGCATTTTTGGAAAAATAGCCTAGATCTGATCCACAACATGCGGGACAAAAGGTTGAAGCTTGATCCTTCTCTTTTTCTTTGGTAGTGCATGCTTGTATCTTGTTGTTGTTTCATACATCTTTTATATGTGTGTTTTTTGTGCCTATGTTGGTTTGTCATAGGATCTTTATCCTGGGGGCTTGATAATCCCTCTCAATCATTGTCATCCTATCTCACTAGCATTGGTACACTTGGACCCCTCTTGATGCAAGTTTTTATGTACTTTAATGTGAGTTTGAAGCAAGTTCCTCCTCTCACTAAAGTGGGGGCTAAATGTAGTGTAGGAAAATGTAGCCCTTTACATTTTCACACTTGTTTAATCCCTTTTGAACTAAATGGACTTAATTGTACCTTATTTATGGTATTGTAAAGTGTTTTATTATATTTTCACACTAATATAGGGTTTCATTAATTAATTGGGATTCTTTATGCTTTAATTGGCCTTATTTTACATCCACAAGCCTTAATCAATGCATCTTTCTGAGGATGATCCCAACATACATCAATCAACCAATCATAATTTAGTGTTTTTGGATTGCATGGTCCATATTTAGTGATCTGGGACTCATACGCCACCTTGGGCATATGGGTCCCACCTAGGTTTTGGGGCCTAGATCTGGATTTCAAATGAAACTAAACCTTTCTTGAAAAATGTGTCCCAAGCTTAGCCTAATGGGACTCATATGCCACAACTGGCATATGAATCCCACTTAGATTAGACCTAATTTAAATTCAAATTCTTGGTGGTATTTTCTTCTCCTAGAACTGATGTCGGCTTGTAGTTTTGTAATTTCAAGAAATTTGGCATAAACAAGTGTAAATACAAGGTTATTTCACATATTTTCTCCTAGAATTTTTCATAAGCAAGTGTGACCTATGAATTCGAGCATTCTAGCATTTAAAAGCATTCAAGATCCTTCAAGCATGATTATCAAGCATTTTTGAACATTATTCAAGTATCAAGCATCTTGTAAAATTCATCATGCCTCATGTTTGTGTTTGAGCTAACATTTGTGATGTAGGCTTTCATGATTCAAGCAAGCATTCAAGTCAAGATTCATATCAGGGTAAGTGCACCAATCTATGACACAATTTTGATGCCAAATTGGAAAATTTCACAAAAAAAATTCCAAAATGAGAAATTGGAGCACACCAAATGACTTAAAGTCATTTGGCGTGCACCAAATACAAAAGTAAATTAAAAGCTGAAAACGCATTTCAAACCTAATTTTCATTAAAACCCGCAGCTTGGCTTGGAGGATTTGAGCTTTGCAACTCACACTCACCAAATATCATCCATTTTTTGCACTCTTAGCTTGCAATTCTTCACGAGGATGTCACCAACTCATCAACGAGGTTGAATATTTTGAAGAGGTATGTATTTTTATTGTTTTTATTTTGAATTTGATTTAGAATGTAGATTGAAATAGGTTTTTTTAATACAACTTTGTTCTAATTCTCAGGGAATGATTCTCCACCTCCAAAAATTGATAATTCACAATCACCCCAACATGAAGAGCCTCCTATATAAGAACAACCTGAAATCCCTCCATCAATTCATAGGCATCCTCAAGGAACACAAGAAAATATCCTTAATCAAATTGAAAATAATAAAAGAGACATTGAACAATTAATTGGAAGATTAGCCGAGCATGCCAAAACCCACCCTTATAGAAGAGGGATTTCTAAATCATTGAAGTCAGTTGTATCTCATGTAGGAGAAATGAGTGAGAAAATAATTTTTTGGTCAAATAAGAGACATGCGATGAGACAATTTTATGCTAGTGGTTTGTTATATGCATATGTGAAAAAACAAAAAATTAGCAAAGCATACTTGTGTGCCCTATTTACAGACCCGAGAACCAACACACCTTTGTCTCATGCATGCAAGAGGTTCCCCATTCATTGGTTCCACCATGAATTAATTAAAAATAAATTTTGGGAGTGGTGGTGGATGGTATTTGACCAACCTCCATGCAACAACCATGAGGTACCAGAATAATTTTTGAGGAAATTCAATTGTGAGTTTGTCCTCAATAAGATGCAAAATTATTTTGACATCTTAGACTTTTAGGGTAGAGGTGGGGGCTCCACACATGATAGACCTGGTGCACGACGTAATCCATAGTTGGCACTGAGACCCTTGGCCAAACCCATGGTGGAGTGTGTCACCGTTTCTTCCATTGCTAATGATAGTGTAGAGGTGGACACACTAGAGTCTATTAGCTTGCTCACCCAGACCATTGTACAGTGTGTGAGGCCTCTAGTAGAGCTTGATGTGGAGGAGACATGTAGGCCCTTAGCTCCACCCCACCATTGTGGCGCTTGTGATGCTCTTTGCATGTAAAATTATCAGAGTGCTCGGGATGCAACTGCACAACCTACATTAGCTATAGATGTAATGGCTATGACAGATGAATTGCTGAATAATACATACGGTATTGATACTCAAGAAAAATTCAACAAGTTCATTTAATTTTGTTTATTAAATTATATTTTGAAATTTAAGATAACTAAATTTGTAGAATTTTGATATGATGAAATTTTAGGGTCAGAGTGTTCATGAGATGTGATCCATTCCTACAGACCCTTTTGTGTTCTTGACATTGAGCCCACAGGTATGCAACTAGTATTAAAGATATTATTATTGCATTTGAAGAGTTGAATGTTATATTTGAATGTTTGCCTCATATCATGCTTTGGATGTCAAACAGTTTCCTGATGGACCTTTGACCTCCACACCTCGCAATTCATTTCCTCAAACAACTTACACTTAGGTAGCCTTTATTCATTAATGGTGTTGTAAAACAATGTTAGCTAGTTTTTGTAATTTTGCATATACAAATCTAAAAAATTGATGAGAAACACACACATTGCATGTGTATTCCTTGATCATGTCACATTATCTTCTCCTAATTCACTTTTTGTTCCTTTATTCCTTCCTAATCCCATCCCATTAACATTTAGTAGTTCACCCTATTTTCCATGATCCCCTCCTAGCACATCCCACAAATATCTTCTAGTCCATCCTATGTTTCATTATGCCCTTCTACTCCCATATTATTCTACCCATTATTATTTCACCCTAGATGTTCCATGATCTCCTATGTTCCTTTATCCATTTTATGTTATACCATCTTTATCCACATTTCATTCTAGACAACTCTTCTCTATTATTACTACACAGGTCAAGTTCACACTTCATGTACTATACTCAAAACCTAGACACCTCCTAATTCACCCTATGTTGCATTGTTCCCTACTAATCGCATCCCATTAACCTCTAATTGTCCACCCTATATTTTGTTATCCCATCCTAGCCCATCCCATCAATTTATACTAGTCCATCCTATGTTCCATTAACCCCTTCTATTCTCATCCCATTACCCTCTCTTATTTCTCCTTATGTTCCATTATCCCCTCTTGGTCTTGTCCCACTATCTTTCCCTAATTCACCCTTTGTTTCTTTATTCCCTCCTAATCCCATCCCATCAACCTCTAATAGTTCACGCTATATTTTGTTATCTGATTCTAGCCCATTCCATTAATCTATTCTAGTCCATTCCATGTTCCATTATCACATTCGAATCCCATCCCATTGTACCCTCTATTATTTCACCATATGTTCCATTATCCCCTGTTGTTCTTGTCTCTTTATCCCTTCTATGTTATAGCACCTCCATACAAATTTTATCATGTACACTGTTAGAAGAAATCTTTCCTTCCACTCATTATTGACCAAAGTTGTCTTCTCCATTATTGCTGCACACCTCAACAACCAACTTCATGTGCTATAGTAAAACCCTAGACACATCCTAATTCATAGTATGTTCCATTATCCCTTTGAAAGCTGCTAGTAACATTAATCCTCACTTCATTCATGTTAACTTCATTGTGGCATTATCACTATGTTGACAACATACCCTCATTAACATTAGTTCATCAACATATGCAATATGATTCTCAATGAGCACTGAACTTTGGCATTTGCAAGAGTTTGGACTATCCCAATGGACTTAGTACTTTCACCATTATGTGATCTATAAGCACTATACTGTAGTCTCAACTGAGGCCAACCATTTACTCTTTCATTTATGACAGTTATAAAGGGACTACATGAACTTCTTTATATTATTGTTAGATATGTTTCATTTGCAGTTGTTGACATCAGACAACCCTAGTGATGTTGGTGGCATGATGGACCATGGATTTGCTGCAACAATAGCCAGTTGTGATCCATTGAGAGAGGTATGCAACAAATTAGTTGATTTGACATTATATTTTCTCTTTTATGATCTATTATAGAAAAATTTCATGATACTTTTATGTATTTTAATTTATATCTTGATGGTTGCTATAGGTGGGTGTCACTCCAAATCGTGGATGTGGTAATGTTGTAAATGTGCATGATGACTATTTGTATGTGGTAAGTGACTATATTTTATTATATGTCATTCCATAATTCAATTTATATGTATTAACATCTATACTTTTCATTGTATCAGGTGTAGCTCCAGAGGAGTCTAGAGAGGAGGTCTAGTGAGTGTGTTCGAAAGACAAGAGAACCAACAGGCACTCCATCCAGCTGAATTTCAAAGGAAACACGGGATTTTTTTCCTTCCCCTAGAGGGAAATGACTATGTAGTTGGGTCGTTTGTTGTATGCCTATGTGGCATTTTGGAACATATGTTTTGTACTATCAATATATACGTGACATTTTATGTCCATATGGCTCTTTTTAACTAAGCCTGTATGACTTTTTTGGATATATTGTATATACTTTTATCAATATATATCATTGTATAGCCTTACGAATTTTTGATTAAAGAAAATATTATTTTGCTACTACCATTCTTGAATGATGTTGTCATGCGTATTGTGTAAATTGTATGCTTGAATGTTGTAGGCATGGATTTTTTTTACATCTAATGCTTAATTAATTACTGTTGATTGCTCAATAAGCCCCATCTAATGTGTATTGTGTAAATAAGCTCCATTCCTGGTGGTTTGTATCCTTTGCAATGCTTCAATTACTTGTGCCTCACTTATTCACGTGCATACTTCACATATATTGCATGTATTCACACATATTCTTCATGCTTCCAATGCATAGCAGCAAAAATATTTTGGGGAAAAAATCGGCAAACCAAAAGTATAAGAGATTTTGAAAAAAATGGGAAAAAATCAGATTTTAAAAAAACTTAAGAAATTGTAGAACAACAGATAAAAACTATTTTTTTTTAAATTGAAAGGTATTTCCATAGCATAGAGATATAAAGAGAAAATAAAATAAATTTTTTAACTAATGAATTGTAAAAAATAGATTTTTGTAGTTTATATTCATATCATTGATTACATTGCATTGCACATCTTTCAAACTCAAAGCATTAATTCACATTGCATAACTAATAACTAGATGCTGATAGATGACAAAATTTCAATTACAATATAGTTTTTACAAAGTCAACCTAAGCATTTATGCAATTACTTCACATTGCATGACTAATAACTAGGAGCAACTGCCAATTGCATTTTCTTATCATGGCATTCTATGAGACCAGATTTCTTTGAGGTATTTTTTCAAATAGTTCACTGCCTTGTCTATGTTACCACATTTTTCATACATGTCTACCAAATCATTTTGTCAAACAGTTCACTGCCTTGTTTCTATGGATAAAATCCTAAAAAAAGTGCTTTCGAAAAGCTATGGATGCTTGGAAAAAATATATCAAAAGCATAATAGTAAATAATAGCATAGACAAGGTAGTGAACTATTTGAAAAAATGCATCAAATAAATGTGGTGATGGAATGCCATGACAAGCCATAGACAAGGCAGTGAACTATTTGAAAATATTCCTCAAAGCAATGTGGTCTCATGGTGATGGAATGCCATGACAATCAAATTTCTTTTGATTGTCATGGAATTCCATCACTGTGAGACCTCATTTTTTTGAGGCATTTTTTCAAAGAGTTCACTGCCTTTTCTATGCTACCACATTTTTCATACATGTTTATCAAAGCATTATATCAAATATTTCATTGCCTTTCTGCTATGGCTAAAACCCTAAAACATGTGCTTTCGAACAAGCTATGGATGCTTGGAAAAAATCTAACAAAGCATAATAGCAAGCAATAGCATAGACAATGCAATGAACTACTTGATAAAAATGCCTCAAAGAAATGTGATCTCATGGTGATGGAATGTCATGACAAGAAAATTTCTATGGATTTTCATGGCATTCCATCACCATGATACCACATTTCTTTGAGGCATTTTTTCAAACAATTAATTGCCTTGTCTATGCTACCACATTTTTTATACATGTTTACCAAAGAATTTTATCAAATAGTTCATTGACTTTCTGCTATGGTTAAAATCCTAAAATAGGTGCTTCCAAACAAGCTATGGATGCCTGGAAAAAATCTATCAAAGTATAATAATAAGCAATAGCATAGAAAAAATAGTGAACTATTCAAAAAAATGCCTCAAAGAAATGTGGTCTCAATGTGCTTGTCATGGCATTCCATCACCATGAGACCACATTTCTTTGAGGAATTTTTTTCAAACAGTTCATTGCCTTGTCTATGCTACCACAACATTTTATCAATCAATTCACTGAAAGAATCCAAGATTGGGATCCCACAAGACCTGGATGATTCTTTGAAGAAAAACTGTCACACAAAAATGAGAAAATACAACAAAAAAGATATGTGAAACAATATTTGATTATTGAATACTAAATAAATAAAAAGAAGGATTGAATATACTTATGTAGACTCAGATGAACTCAACATGATATCCCTGAATGGTGGAGTTCTGACTGAGAGAGGAGTGAGATAACAAAATGCATGAATAAGTTAAGTCACTTAACTGATTGAAATGCATGCATCATGCAATAACACTCGCAATCAGAACTAGAAGACCTTTTCCTAAGTTTGCATTAAGAACTAGAGTAAATTAAGGATGATTAATTTAATCCAACACCCCCCCTAAATGAAAAATGAGGAGAAGCAAAAACTGATGAAGGAAAATAATGAAAGTTTCTCACAAATGGAGAAAAGGAGAAAACCTTGTGGGAACAAAACTTCTCTCCAAACGAGAAACAAAAAGAAAGTACAAATGAAATGTCTCAAGAGACTCTCAAGAACATATGCAGATATACAATTAGATACCCCCCATAAGAGAGAGTGGAGACTCAAAATCCCCCCCAGAATGAGAGAACCCCTGTGTCGATGATCAAATCAATGTGACACCCCTGAGGAAGAAACCAAGCCAACAGTTGATGATGAGGAAATCCCTGAATGTGAGGTGAAAATGAAAGTCCTGGATGATGCTCAATGGAGAAATGAACTAAAACATGAGTGTCTGAATGATAGGATGTTGAATCAAATGTGTCAACATCAGACAACTCAAGATGATCCTAAAATGGAATCTCCAAAGAAGATGGGATAACAGATGTGTTGAATCTATCATCTGAGAGGAAATGAATATCCTTTTATATGTCCTCAACAACTGCACTAGATGGATCAATGAATGGAGCTACAATGTCAGTCAAAGATGAAGAGGTATCCTACTGAACATATGTTATCTCAGTAGGAGGTAGAGGTGTAGAAGTCTCAACATTGGTTTCATGAACAGATGGAAGAACACATAAGCTCAAGTGACCAAACTTCACCTTAGATACAACATGCTCTCTTGAAAAAAGAGAGCGATTTTGAAACAATGGAGATGGTGAACCAAACTGTGTGAATGCATACAATCGGGAAGAATGATCAACTATCCCTATTTCAAAAAAATTGCCAGTCTGACTGTCTCTGATGTGCGTTGATTCAGGTGTGAACTCAATTGTCTTCCCTATCCCACTATGAGCAATCTGATAGATGGAGAGAAGGTTAGTGGAAAAATATGGTACTCATAGTACATCATTGAATGTACCGTCATCAATGTTGAGAGAACCTTTCCCACATACACTCATATAAGTGTTATTATCCATTAATATGTGTGGTGAGGACGCAACCTCAAAAGATGAGAACATGTCCTGAGAATATGCCATATGGTGTGAAGCACCTGAATCCAGTAGCCATTTAGAAGAAGGTGAATTGGTGGTTGCACATAATGCATGACCTTTGTGTTTGTTCTATCCATCTATCTAGAATGATGGTGAAGAAGAAGACCTGTCTGATGTAGATGAAGAAGGAAGATGAATATTGTTCTTCATAAGAAGAGTTGTCAAATATGAAACTTGTTCTTCATTTCCATCTATCTTCTTCTCATAGCATTTAGACTCATCATGTCCCTACTTATTACAATAAGCACACTTGGGTCTTTCTTTCTTCAATGATTCCCCCTTAGGAGAAGGTGAATCAAAGGTGTTCTGTGAACTAGAATCCTTCCCATGCTCTGTGGTCTTTGGTTTATGTTTCTTACCTTTGCTAGTAGAGGCCTTCATGTCTTTCAGATTTTGAGAAACAAGAAGGGCAGATGCTTTTGAAGATTTCAGTGTACCCATATGGATTAAATTTGACTGTTCTCCCATGAGTGATGTGGAAAATTCATCAAGAGAGGGCATTGTGAATTTTGAGCCCATAGCATCTCTAGTAGCATAAAATGTAGAAACAAAGATAGAATAATTAGGACCAAGCTTGGCAAGTAGAGAAAGAATCAACTGTTCATCTTTCTTCTAAATACCACACTACTTTAACTAAAGCCTTAAAGACTTAAGTTTTGTGAAGAGGTCTTGGATAATGTAAAAGTCAGAAGGATTAAGACATATCAGCTCATTCTCTAACTGATAACTCCTAAGCTTGTCTTGCTTACCAAAAAGGAGCTCAAGATGGGCCCAAACTTCATGTGGAGTGTTACAAGACTGAATGTGAAACAAGAGATCGGGAGAGATAGACATGCAAAGAATTCCAAAAGACTCATCACATCTATTGAACCATTTCCTCTTTTCTGTAGTAGCACCTAGTTCAAGCTTTGTACCCACGATGACTCGATACAACCCCAACTTCTTCAAAGTGATCTCCATTTGGGTTTTCCACTCGAGAAAGTTTGAGGGAGTGAGAAGAGTTACATGATTTTTATCCATGATTTTGGAAAAAATATAGACTTGAGAGTAGAAATTACAGTAATAATGCCAAAAAAAAGAGCAAAATGCCACTATGAGCAAATAAAAAAAACAAATTGCTTTCAACTTGCATATCTAAAATGCCTCTTTGAAGATTTCAATCACCCTTGACTGCTCCAAAGTAGATCTGAAATGCCTCTTTGAAGATTTGAAACACTTGATGTGTCTTGCAAATATTTAGGAGAGACAAAGAGCCATCAAATATCTCCAACTGCTTTGACAAAAGCATGTGGGAACGACACTCATCCTGCAAATTAATTGTTGGACTGAGAACATGGTTGTAGGGAGATGCTGGTGATCACTTTGGGCTTACAAATCTTGACAATCCTCAGAATTTCTATGCAACCCTTAGAAGATTCGTCATGCAGCATAGAAAAAATCACACCCATAGAGATTCATGCTTGGGTGGGGTCAATTTTAATCAGTCAATGTGAATTGACTAGCAGATGGAAAATGAAAAATGCTAAACACCTCCAATCTGCCTTCAAAAATAGAAATGATGCCTGATTTAATGCACCTATTTAAAGGAACGACCACTGAAACATGGCTAAGCAATGTGAAGGCTAGAAATATTGATCTGGGTGAGATCTCTTTCGCCCAAAATCTATCAAACATAATATTCCTGGAAGCTCTGCTCATGTACGATAAGATTTACATGGACAGTGATGTGATAATCCTTAAGAGCATGGTGAAGCTCAAAAATGTGATCGGGGCCCAAAGTATGGATGTGTGTGGACAATGGAACCACCTGAACAATGTTGTTCTTGTTTTCAAGAAAAAACATAGAAAAAAATTTGTTCCCTCCCAAGCTTGATTTACCCTCACCAAACATTAGATCAAGCACTCCAAATAGTGATAAATCACAGAGATAAATTTTTCCAAAAAAATCTTCAAAAAAGTGATGAAGGATCTTCAGATATAGAGCTTTGATACCATGAAATAATCCAAGATTGGGATCCCACAAGCCCTGGATGATTTTTTGAAGAAAATATATCACACACAAATGAGAAAATACAACAAAAAGATATGTGAAACAATATTGATTATTGAATAAATACAAAGAAGGATTGAATATCCTTTTGTAGACTCAGATGAACTCAACATGAGATCCTTGAATGGTGGAGTTCTAATTGAGAGAGGAGTGAGATAACATAATGCATGAATTAGTTAAGTCACTTAACTGATTGAAATGCATGAATCATGCAATAACACTCACAATTAGAACTAGAAGACCTTTTCCTAAGTTTGCATTAAGCACTAGAGTAAATTAAGGATGATTAATTTACTCCAACATTAAATACCTTGCTGCTATGGCTAAAAGTATAAAATAGGTGCTTTCGAACAAGCTATGGATGCTTGGAAAAAATCTATCAAAGCATAATAGTAAGCAATAGCATAGACAAGGCAACGAACTATTTGAAAAAATTCCTCAAAGAAATGTGGTCTCATGGTGATGGAATGCCATGACAATAAAATTCCCTAGATTTTCATGGCTTTCCATCACCATGGACCACATTTCTTTGAGGAACTTTTTCAAATAGTTTACTACCTTGTCTATGATACCACATTTTTCGTACATTTCTACCAAATCATTTTATCAAACAGTTCACGATCTTGCTACTATGGCTAAGAGCCTACAACAAGTGCTTTCAGAAAAGCGATGGATGGTTGGAAAAAATCTATCAAAGCATAATAGTAAGCAGTAGCATAGACAAGGTAGTGAATTGGTTGCAAAAATGCCTCAAAGAAATGTGGCCTCATGGTGATGGAATGGCATGACAATCCATAGAAATTCGCTTTTCATGGCATTTGTCATGGCATTCCATCACACCATGAGACCACATTTCTTTGAGGATTTTTTTTCAAAAGTTCACTGCCTTGTCTACACTACCACATTTTTTATACATGTCTACCAAAGCATTTTATCAAATAGTTCAATGCCTTGCTGCTATGGCTAAAATCCTAAAATAGATGATTTTGAACAAGCTATGGATGCTCAGAAAAAAATATATCAAAGCATAATAGTAAGCAATAGCATAGACAAGACAGTGAGTTGGTTGAAAATTTTCCTCAAAGAAATGCGGTCTCATGGTGATGGAATGCCATGAAAATCCATAGCAATTTACTTGTCTTCGCATTCATCATTTTATTCCATCACCATGAGACCACATTTCTTTGAGGCATTTTTTCAAACAGTTCACTTCCTTGTCTATGGTCTCATGGTTTTTCTTCACACAAAAATCAGCATAATAATAAGCAACAAGCTATGGTCTCATGGTTTTTCTTCATGCGAAAATCAGCATATCACATCAAACCATACGTCATGGATATTGAATATCTGGATCTAATGTTTCACTAGTAGGCTAAGTTTTGCATCTCAACAAGGGTGCACTATTCAGTGACAACAACTACAGTTCAAACTCTTAAGGGATTTAGTCGGTTGAACATAGCTCATAGCGATTCAGCATGTTTGGGTGTGAAATAGGACCATGCCTAGAGTAAACATACCCACTTGGACGCGTTGGAACAATTCGTTTGGTCACATGAGTTGCAGAATGAAATTTGAACCACTTTGCAACTTTGCACTACTTGCATTTGACAACTTTTTCCCCAAGCGAAAAGTTGCCACCACGGGAAAATGCCTTCAAGATAGAAAAAACTGAGAGAGGTTATTATAAAGGGGACCAAAAAAAATCCATAGCCTCAGATGAGAATTTTCTAAGCTTCATGGTGTCTGAGTAACATGTTGAAGATTGCAACCATTTTGCACTTCAAACTTTTAAGGGATTCTGTCGGTTCAACATAGCTTAGAGCGATTCGGCATGTTAGGGTGTGAAAGAGGACTATGCTTAGTGTAAAAATACCCACCCAGATGCATCAAAACAGTTCATTTGGTCACATGAGTTGTAGAATGAAAGTTGCACCACTTTGCAACTTTCAACTACTTGCATTTGACAACTTTTTCCCCAAGTGAAAATTCGCCACCATGGGAAAAGGCCTCTGAGATAGTGAAAAAAAGAGATAGGTTATTGTAGAGGGGCCCAATGTGATGCCATAGGCTCAGACAAGAAGTTTCTAAGCATCACGGTGTCTGAGTAACAACATGCTGAATTTTGCAGCCATTTTGCACTTTGGACACTTAAGGGATTTAGCTAGTTGAATGTAGCTCAGAGTGATTCAACATGTTTGGGTACAAAAGAGGATCATGCCTAGTGTAAACGTACCCATCCGAAGGTGTTGGAACAGTCCATTTGGTCACACGAGTTGCAGAATGAAAGTTGCATCATTTTGAACCTTTCAACTACTTACATTTGGCAACTTTTCCCCAAGTGAAATTTTTTCACCACAGGAAAAGGCCTATGAGATAGAAAAAACTAAAAGAGGTTATTGTAGAGGGGCCCAATGCGATCCCATATGCTTAAACAAGAATTTTATAAGCATCATAGTGTCTGAGTAATAACATGCTAAAGTTTGCAACCATTTTTCACTTTGGACTCTTAAGGGATTCTGCTAGTTGAATGTAGCTCAAAGTGATTCAGCATGTTTGGGTGTGAAAAATGACCATTCCTAGCACAAATTTACCCATACGGAGGTGTTGGAACAGTCTGTTTGGTCACATGAGTTGTAGAACAAAAGTTGCACCACTTTGCAACTTTACACTGCTTACAGTTGACACTTTTTCCATCAAATAAAAGTTGGACACCACGAAAAACCGAGAGAGGTTATTGTAGAGGGGACCAATGAAATCTTGTAGGCTCAAGTAGAGAGTTTGTAAGAAAAATGGTTTTTGAGTAATAGCCCATCAAATATTGTTGTCGTTTTGTAATTTGGACCCTTAAGGGATTGAGCTGGTTGAATGTAGCTCAGAGCGATTCGGCATGTTTGGGTGTGAAAGAGGACCATTCCTAGTGTAAACATACCCATCCGAATGCATTGGAATGGTCTGTTTGTTCACACGAGTTGCAGAACAAAAGTTGCACCACTTTGTAAATTTACATTGCTTGCAATTGACACTTTTTCCATCAAGTCAAAATTGGACATCATGGAAAAATGACTCCGAGATAACAAAAACTGAGAGAGGTTATTGTAGAGGTGCCTTACACGATCTTGATGCCTCAAACAGAATGCCAGTAATTGAAATGGTTGTTGGAAATACAAGGGAAGACAATTGAGAGGGGGGGATGAATCAGTTGTCACAGAAATTCAAAACTTATTCAACTTGTTAACCTTATTCTTTGATCTGATTATTAACCATGAAAACATAAATCATCAACACATTAGAAACACACATAACACCAATATTTTTTACATGGAAACCCTATTAGGGGAAAAACCATAATGGAGGTCAGTCCACAAGATTATACCCTGTTAAAAGTATAATGAAAATGAAATATGGGGAATGCACATGCATTCAAGCACACTGCCTAGAGCTCACTGCTCAATTACAAAGGAAGACACACTATATTACAAAGAGATTTGGATTAAAGCCATCTGGATTTTGAACTGAGAAAATAGCATCTGCTAATGTCTGATTACAATTCCAATTAAGCACATGAACACTTCTTCACTCTTCTTCACACTTCAAAATTCTTCACACTGTGCTCTACCTTCAAATGATTTAGAACATTATTCGCACACACACACACACACATTCGGCATACATCAAATGAAATGAACAATCACTCTTATATATCCGCAACATGAAATTTCATCACTACAAGTCGGCCACAAAGATATAATAAAATGAATATAAACTGTCGGCCCAAAACATTAAAGATTATCAATGCGAATCAACCAAGGTCAGCCACAACTTAGTGAGAACCCAAATCAACATCTCCAGCATGAAGAAACTTCAATTAATTTCTCCTCGAAGATCCACAACATCCTACAAACACTATGTTGGCCAACAACAAGAAAAACATGAACACGCAAGAGAAAAATTGCCAACCACGATCACAACGATCAATGCAGACGTACAAAAAAGATAGAGTACGATCTAGAAACATCAAAAAGCATCATGAATCACAAGAGAAGCATCTGCAACAACTGAACTAACTGAAATAACACCATCTTCAATCAGGAACACCAACTAAAGAAACATAAAAAATGTCTGAATGGAAATCTTCATAACTCAATCAAATTTTCATGCGGATCTTTGAAACTCAATGTGGATAAACTAGATACACTCAAAAATAAACCCTTTAGTCTACAACCTCTAATCAACAACGTACATAAATAATCACCATACTGAACTTCACTTCACCACTAACAACCTGAAACTCATTTATTACAATTTTATCAATATCCTCGACATATACAACTTCAAATACATTTATGCTAATAGTGTTGACATCAATGACAACCACATATCATCAACAAAACCACAACATCCAACAATCTCCCCCTTTGGGGTTGATGGAAACACATGATGTGAAAAACACCATCAATGCAACTAAATCCTGCTTAGGTTTTGTCTCATCTTCTCCTCAACACTTTCACATAATCTTTCTCCCCATAAGGCTTGTCTCATCTTCTCCTCAACACTTTCACATAATCTTTCTCCCCATAAGGCTCTTCTCCTTAGATAATCACCAGTTTTTCACATGAATATTCTCCCCCTTTGACATCAATGAAAAATTTCTCTAAGCTTTGAACCACATATCTAAATTTTCGAATAACTGACTACTCCCCCTAAGTAGCAGCTACCACAACATCAATCCAAGACAAGATATGACTGTGAAATGCACAGACTGATGCAATGCAATGCATCCTTAGTTCTGATTAGAAGGGGTAATCACCCCTAACTTCCCTTTGAGATACTCAAAAATATCCTTAGGCAACGAATTGGTAAATATGTCTGCAATCTGCTCCTTAGTAGGCACATACTCCAATCTAACTTCCTTTTCACTTACCTTCTCCCTTGAAAAGTGAAACTTGATAGATATATTCTTTGTTTTTTAATGCAGCACCAAATTCTTGGAAATGTTAATAGCACTTGAGTTATCACAGAATATAGCAATAGGCTCATCATATATAATTATAATATCCTTCAACATCTATTTCATCCACAGGACTTGAGTACAATTATTAGCAGCAACAATGTATTTAGCCTCTGTAGTAGACAAGGAAATGGCATTCTTCTTCTTGCTTAACCATGAAATTAGCTTCTTACCCAAGAAAAATGCTCCACCACTAGTACTTTTTATGTCATTCACATCTCCTACCCAGTCAACATTAGTAAAGGAACTCAAAGTAAGATCATCATCTTTAGGATACCATAGGACAAGATCAACTGTTCCCTTCAAGTATCTTAAAATTCTCTTCACAATAGTCACATGAGATTCTTTTGGATTAGCTTGAAATCTTGCAACAATACATACAACATTCATGATATTAGGCCTAGTTTGAGTTAAGTACATCAATCCACCAATCATTGATCTGTATCTTGTCTGATTTGCTTTTGGAGAATCATCTTATGTTGTCAACTTGCATCCGGTCACCATGGGTGCACCAACTGGCTTTGAATCTTCTATATCAAACTTCTTCAACAATTCCTTCACATACTTGGAATGAGATATAAAAATCCCTTTATCTAACTGAGTAATTTGCAATCCCAAAAATAATTTCATCTCACCAATCATATACATCTGAAATTCATTCTGCATCTCATTAGAAAACTTCATGCACAAAGCATCATCTCCTCCAAAAATAATATCATCAACAAATACTTCAACAATCAAATCTTTATCATCATTCTTGAAATACATATTACTATCAGTAGTACCTTTGTTAAATCCAAGCTTCAGCAAATACTTGTCCAATCTTGCATACCATGCTCTAGGGGCTTGCTTGAGTCCATACAATGCTTTCTTCAACCGACACACCATATCTTCTTTATCAGTCAGCTAGAATCCATCAGGTTGCTCAACATACACTTCTTCTTCCAATTGACCATTTAGAAAAGCTAGTTTTACATCCATCTGATAAACTTTGTAGTTCTTGTGAGTAGCATAGGCAAGAAATAATCTTACAGCTTCAATTCTAGCAATAGGGTCAAAGGTCTCTTCAAAATCAATTACTTCCATTTGTGAATATTCTTTACATACCAGTCTTGCTCTATTTATAACCACTTCGCCTTGCTCATTCAGTTTGTTTCTAAAGACCCATTTGGTTCCAATGACATTCTTATGCTTAGGTTTGGGAACAAGAATCCATGTATCATTCTTTTCAATCTGTTTTAACTCTTCTTTCATTGCTTCAACCCAATGCTCATCTTTGCATGCTTAATTCACACTAGTAGGCTCAGTCTTTGAAATCAAGCAATACTCTTCTGCAATATTTCTCCTAGCCTGGACACCTTTGTTCTTATCACCTATAATTTGATCTTCTGAATGATTCAATCTTACATACCTCAAAGTCTTCTTAGGATTTTCTTCAACTTCAAGCTCTTCTGATCTTTCTTCTACTCTTTCACATGTTTCTCCTTCTTTATTTTCTTGATTTACTGGATTGATTTGCACTTGATTTGTAGTCTGAACTTTCTTTCCTTTGTTTGTACTGTCATCACGATCATCAGAGTCATATCCACAGGTTTTGGATAGTGTACCAAATTCTTCATCAACCTTAACATTTTCACTTTCAACCATTTTCTTCAATCTTTTATTGTAACACCAGTAGGCCTTACTTTTAGTGGCATAACCCAGAAAGATACCTTCATCACTCCTAGCATCAAACTTTCCTATGTCTTCATTTCTCTTAATATCACATCTGCTTCCAAATATCTCGAAGTATTTAACAGTAGGATTTTGACCAATCCATAACTCAAAAGGGGTCTTGCTAGTATCACCTTTGATTTGTACTCGATTGAGTGTGTATACTCACGACTTCTCTCCAATAGGTATAATGAACATTTCCTTCCAGCATCATAGTTCTAGCAACATCTTCAATTGTTCTGTTCTTCCTTTCCACAACTCTATTTTGCTGAGGGATCCACAGTGCGGATAATTGTCTCTTTATTCCATTTTCTTCACAAAAAGTATTAAATTCATCAGAAGTGAATTCACCACCTCTATCTAATCTCAGACATTTAATCTTCAAACCTATCTCTATCTCAACCATAGCTTTAAAGATTTTGAACTTTTCCAGTGCTTTAGATTTCTCCCTTAAGAAAGTAACCCATACCATTTTGGAATAGTCATCAATGAGTAACATGAAATACTTGTAACCTTGTAAACTTCTAACCTTAGAGGGACCACACAGATCAATATGCACAAGCTCTAACAATTCATTTAAACAATTCTTTTTACTCCAAAATGAAATCCTAGTTTTCTTTCCCAATTAACACTCCTTGCATATTGCATTGGTAGGTTTCACCAACTTAGGTAGATCTC
Source organism: Sequoia sempervirens (assembly GCA_007258455.2). NCBI lineage: Eukaryota > Viridiplantae > Streptophyta > Pinopsida > Cupressales > Cupressaceae > Sequoia > Sequoia sempervirens. Next base: position 30,504,040 of record VDFB02000008.1, on the reverse strand, counting down.
TCATAGCCTTAGTGGAACTTATCTTGACAATATTATCAAAGTTAACATGACACAACCTCCTATGCCATAACCAACTTTCATCAACTTGAGCAATCAAACAACTTTTACTAGTAGCACTCAAGTGAAAGATATTACCTTTTTTTTTTGTACCTGATGCAATTTCGTTTTCGGAACTCAATATTCTGCACTTTCCATCCTTGAAATGAAGATTGTATCCCTTATCAACCATTTGACCAACACTCAAAAGATTATGCTTCAAGCCTTCCACATACAGAACATTGTCAGTATTATGCTTATCATCAAGAGAAATGCAACCTCTTCCATGGATCACACCGGCTGTATTATCGCTAGATCTCACAACACCACCATCATACTTTTCCAAGCTTACAAACTTACTTTTGTCTCCTGTCATATGATGTGAACATTCACTGTCAATTACCCATTCATATTTTTCTTCAACTCGAGTAGTCAGGGCTTTCTCCATATTTGTACAACCAGCAGATTTAGTATATACAAGATTAAATTCCTTGATAGAAATAAATACCCATTCATCATCACTTCTATTTCCTTTATCAGATTCATTATTTGTCACACCTTCATCGGCAACAGAGTAACACTTCTTCTGAAATCTAGGCTTGTTATGTCTTGGTTTAGCAACTCTTTCCAGACACCTTGATGCAAAATGACGTATCTTATTGCAAGAAAAGCATTTAAGAGGTAATTTTCCTTCATACTTACCTTTTCCTCTTGGTACTCTTTTGAAAATAAGTGCTTCCAGTTCTTCTATCTCTCTTTCTTCTTCTTCAATCTGTCTAATTTCATCCTCATACTTGAATGCCTTTCTAGATGAAATCTCACCCGGATCATATCTATGTCTATCTCTTCCAGAAGTAGTAGCCTTAAATGCAGATTCAAACTTAGGAAGGGCATCACCAAATTTGCTCAACTCAAAAGCAGTCAGCTTACCAATGAATGTATCTCTGGTTATGTTTGTTACAGTTTGGAGCTCTTCAATAGCACTAGCTTTGACTTTGTAAGAATCAGGCAGGGATCTAAGCACTTTAGCAACAATCTCATATTCATCTATCTTTCCACCAGCACATCTAATACCACACACAAGTTCATTCACTCTTTGCATGAGAGTATTAATGTTCTCATCATCACCCATTCTCAACCTTTCATATTTCCCTTTCAAACTCTGCAACTTAGAAATCTTCACATTAGCATCACCTTCATACAAGGTTTCCAACTTTTTCTAGATCTCATAAGCAGTCTTCAGATCCATAACATTTGTCGTCTCTGAATCAGTCAAAGCACTCAACAAAGCTTCCTTAGCCCGGATATTATACTCAACATATGTACTATTTAGTGGAATAACATACCTATTACTTGTAATGATCCAGTAGGGTTTACCAATGCATCTTAGATGGCACTCCATTCAATTCTTCCACAAATAATAATTTGTTCCATCAAATCTCGAACTATACTTCTTGTGACTTGCCATCCTGGATCACCTTAGGCTATTAAAATTCTTCCAAGGAACATGTTTTGATACCAATTGTTGGCAATACAAGGGAAGACAACTGAGAGGGGGGGTGAATCAATTGTCACAGAAATTCAAAACTTATTCAACTTATTAACCATGAAAACATAAATCATCAACACATCAAAAACACACATAACACCAAGATTTTTTATGTGGAAACCCTGTTAGGGGAAAAACCATGGTGGAGGTCAGTCCACAAGATTATACCCTGTTAAAAGTATAATGAAAATGAAATATACGGAATGCACATGCATTTAGGCACACTTCCTAGAGCTCACTGCTCAATTACAAAGGAAGACACACTATCTTACAAAGAGATTCAGATTAAATCCATCTGGATTTTGAACTGAGAAAATAGCATCTGCTAATGCCTAATTACAGTTCCAATTAAGCACATGAACACTTCTTCACTCTTCTTCACACTTCTTCACAATTCTTCACACTTTGCTCTACCTTCAAATGATTTAGAACATTATTTGCATACACACACATTCGGCATACATCAAATGAAATTAAATATCACTCTTATATATCCACAACATGAAATTTCATCACTACAAGTCGGCCACAAAGAAATAATTAAATGGATATAAACTGTCGGCCCAAAACATTAAAGATTATCAATGTGAATCAACCAAGGTTGGCCACAACTTAGTGAGGATCCAAATCAACAAATCCAACATGAATACACTTCAATTAATTTCTCCTTGAAGATCCACAACATGCTACAAACACTATGTTGGCCAAGAACAAGAAAAACATGAACACACAAGAGAAAATCGCCAACCACGATCACAACGATCAATGCAGGCGTGCAACAAAGATAGAGTACAATCAAGAAACATCCACAAGCATCATGAATCACAAGAGAATCATCTGTAGCAACTAAACTAACTGAAATAGCATCATCTTCAATTAGGAACACCAACTGAAGAAACATAAAAATTGTCTAAATGGAAATCTTCATAACTTGATCAATCTTCATGCGGATCTTTGAAACTCGATGTGGATAAACTAGATATGCTCAGCAACAAACCCTTTAGTCCACAACCTCTTATCAACAACGTATAGAAATAACCACCATACTAAACTTCACTTCACCACTAACAACCTGGAACTCATTTATTACAATTTTCTCAATATCCTTGACATATACAACTTCAAATACATTTATATTAATAGTATTGACATCAATGAAAACCACATATCATCAACACAACCACAACATCCAACAACGGTATCCGAGTAACAAGCCGTCAAAGATTGCTGCCTTTTGCAATTTAGATTGTTAAGGGATTACATTGCATGAATTAAAAATGTTGGAGGGCAGTAATAAATTTCAAAATTTGAGTAAATCTCATTTCAAGTGTTTATTTGAATAGATTGTATGCTATATTGATGTTGATATATAATTATTAGGTTGATTCATTTTAATAAATAAAGTTTTTATAATAAGTTAGTCAATTGGTAAAGCCAATATTACATTTCCATCATTCTATTAGATGTCTTGTACATTACAAATCTTCTATTCCTTCTACCTACTCACTTATTTATATTCCTTCATATATTCCTCAAGTTCTATCTGAATTTGTTACATTATATTCTACTCTATACAAATATTTTTCTAGTGGGATGATTCCTTTATAAAATACATATCTCTTCCTAGGGATGACTTGTTGACCAGGAGCTCTGTAACCTATCTATGGTGGTTAACTATAGGTTTTTATACTCTATATTTGTACTCTATTCTTTTCCCCACTAACATCATCCTTCCTTTCAAAACTATGTCTTGTCCTCAAGATATATTTGTTATCTCAATTGACTGGAAGGATAGATTTATAGATTTATTTGAGATGGGAAAATGTGTTATCCCACTAAATTTTGGCTTGTTGGAGTAGATGAAAGGTGGAGTGAAATTTGGGAGAAGAAGCCACTTGTCACAATGCTCACAAAGATCATAAGGACAAAGGTCTTAGAAGGAGTCTTTCCTTATTATGATGTGCTCGGGAATATAGGAATTATGAGACAAGTGTCTCATAGTGTCCTTTGAATATGATGACATGGAGAGACCAAGTTATAAAAAATAGGGATGGTGGAGAAGAAATAGGGCATGTGTTGAGAGATAAATATTCAATTAAATATTAAAAATATTTAATTATTCGTGCAACATGGTGAGGTGTCATGTGAAGTATCATGTGAGGTGTAAGGTGACATAGAAGATGTTGTGGATCAGCATGGTACCTAAGGATTCAATTACAAGATGACTCATATATAGACTCTTCCCTAGGGCTTCCATATTGCCAAGAAGCCATGACTGATAAGGTGTAAAAATGCAGGGAAAAAAAAAAAGATTTGATGTCTTCAACGTGACAGTGAGCAACACTCATAAGGATGGAAAGAAAACAATGTATCTTTAAAGCCCATCTATTGCACATGAAATATGAGGCATTGAAAATACCAATAGTACCATGACACAACTGCAGTAGCACATCCTTTTGTTCTATCAGCAGATTCATCACCTCAATGATGAGGAAAACCTGGAATCAAACAGTCTTCAAGGCTGCAAATCAATTCTGGGTTCACCAACCAACAGAGTTGGTGTAGGGGAACCCAGGTTTTCATGCCCCAAGAGGGGTCAAAAAGTGATTTTTTGTTGTGCTTGAGTCAATTTTATGTAATAAGGTCTTATAATACCATTTCATAGGTGTTTGGGTCAGTTTGAGTCATTAGGGGGTGAATTAGTATGTAAATGCAAAAAAGTGTCAATGTTGTCAAGTTGCACAAACCAACTTTGCATTTTTGTTGTCAAGTAGAAGTTGAAACATTGGAAGATGAAATATTAGTTTGTAATCATTTTGGAATGGTTGTAAATTCCTTAAAAGGCCTTGTATCATTGACCATAAGGTTGGGTTGTTGAGATTTGAAGTTTTGAGCAATAAAAACCCTATTTTCTACAAAAAAATTTAATGTTCTTTGCTGCTACAGGGAATTGTATGGATTGCTAGTGCACTGTACAATTTGAAATTTGTTTGAAGCATGTAAAGGGAACTGTTAAATTCATTTTGGTTTTTGTGTGATTAATTTTTATGGAGTTTGTGAAAAGATATTAGCATTTTAGTGAAACCGATCAGAAACCCTACCCAGGGTTCCTAGTGGACTTGTAAATTGCATTTCTTGCCATTCCCATGGTAGAAATTCCTAAAAATTGGTGGAATGACTTATCATTTTATATATTTTCATTCTTCAAAATTGCAGGTTCCAGGGTTTTGGTTGGCATGTGTTTTGATGATGCCCTAAGTCTGATCTTTTCATGTTTTAGGCCTAGTTGCAAATGGGACAGTCCATTTTTTACCCTATCATTTCAAAGTAACCCTGCCTAATTTTAGGATATGTTGAAGAAAGTCCAAAAGGGTATTGCAAACAGGTCTTACATTTTTAATAGCATGTCTACAAAACCCAAATTGTTGCCTCCATGTTTTAGGTTTTAAAAGCAAGTTGTCAAGAATGAACAAGAATGCCCATTTTCACCATTTGTATTGAAACATTAGTTGTGTTGTGTTAATTTTGTTGTGAGTGAGGCCCCCCTACTCTACATCAAGAGTCTTCAACAAAATTTTAACCCATCGACAATCTATCCCCGACAATGGTGCCAGTTTTGTTGGTGCACAAACTCACTGCAATGCACTAATCTGAAACATTACATCAACCACCTAGGCCAAGGATGTTAACAAGGAGGTTGAGAAGTTATTTTTCATAAATGAGAGTGGGTCTTATCTCCTACACTTTGAGCTCAACTAAAATTAGGAGGGGTATCCTAGAGGTATGTAAACTAGATGAACAACTAAAAATGGTGTCTAGACCCAACTCACTCCCTTGACTCCAAATATTGTCACTAAGCAAAGAGTAATTAGCCACAAAAGGACTTCTAATAGAGTTTATTTTATCCTACTCTTACCCCACACCTAAAAATGATAACAACAATATATCCCCCAAAAAATGAATTGACTTAACTTGGCATACACAAGGGTAAGAGGGAAGGTGTTACATGCATGATCATGGAGATGACAAGAAGAATGGTTTTCAATATATTAAATGTGTGTTGTCTTTTACCAATCAGACCGGTGCCTTCTCCATTGGGAAATAGAATCACTGATTTATAAGGGAGAAAGAAGTGTAGGGAATGAATGCATAAAGGATTTGAATGAGCATCTTCATCATGATGTATTTATCTCATCTCTCACAAAACAAATTCTTTAATAATCCTAATAGAACTACAACCATCCACATGAAAAAAATGAGAAGAGCATCACAAAACATTGCAATGAATTAAGACACTATCACATATCTCTCTAATCATCTATTAAATCCATATCAGCAAATGTGATAGGGAAAATGAAAATAAGTCACCTTGCAAGATAGTTACAAACTACATGGAGACATTTGTGTGAGCATCTATCACTGAATCAACTTTCCCATGCATCAAAATACAAGTCTTTTCCCTCCTAAAACAAGTTGCACTCATCAAAATATAGGAAGAAATCCATGAATTTATAGGTTTAAAATGTCGCCCATACATCATCGTGAGACCCCATTTCTATGAGACATACACTGCCCCTACCTTGTCAAACCTACCGAATTGGCAAGCCAGTGAGCTCACTAGATTGCCAATTTGGTAGGATTGACAAGGCAGGGGCAGTGTATGCCTCATAGAAATGGGGTCTCATGGTTATGTAATAACTCGAGAAAAAATAAAAAGGGTTGAGAATCATCATGATATAGTGGGGACATTGTAGTTGGAGAGGTGATTTTACAGCCTTCTGATGCAAATAATAATGATGGAAGCAGTTCTAGGGTTTATAGAAGAGCAAGAAAATATGCCTTTGTACAATATAAGAAATTGTTTCAGATTTTGTCAAAATCCACATGCTTTTCCTTCAAGACAACTTTAAATGTAAACCATAAAGCATTACAACTAACTTTAAATGTAATATACACATTTAATTGAGGCATATATTAAGGAATATACACATTTGCATGTATTAATTTCTCATAATTTTTGTATATCAAAAAATACACTAAGTCAATGACAAATATTACAATAGTGATGGAAGAACATCTTGAAAATCTTCCCATTTCTCAATACTTGTAGCACTACATGCAAGAAAATAATCCTCCCATTTGCAACCCAGATCATGAAATATATTTTACAAGAAGAAACAAAAGGAGCTATTGCCCAGTTTCTTTTCTCTAATCCACCTCAAGTGGCCCAGTTATTTGCATTCCAAAATGATTCAAAACATGTACATCCCTTGCTCCCTGGAAACACATGGGTAGTAGCCTCTCCATGGTTGTGTACTCTCATTGGAATTTGGTCCAAAAAAAACTTGAAAAAGCCTATCAATTTTAGACATGGACTCACATAAAAATCATTAAAATACCAATAACTTAATAATGCCAGACATACACCTTTTGATGGGATCTATTATCACCTTCATGCATGCTATAAGTAGATCAATTGAAGGTCCTACAATGGTGATGTGGCCCATCTTTCACTACTTTATCATCTCTCGATGATCCTACGTATAAATTTCAAATATATCACTGACATAATTAACATAAAACATGTAGCATATAAGAATCCAAGAAATCTACGAAATGGAAAAGAAAGAGAAGATTGAGAACCATAAAATGCACCAGCAACCGATGTTTCTCATACCACTGAACACTTGCACTAGCAACCAATGTTATTATTTTCTCAAGTTGACAAACTTAAGTATTACCAACAATCAAATGCATCAATGATAGTCCTAAATGCATATGACATCAAACACCAATATAGTTCTAATATCGACTTAAAGGTGGTCAATAGAGAGCAACATATAATCATCATTTTGCAAATTAACAATAATGCAATTTTTCAAACCCTTTTACAATCAAACTTAAACACTTGAAAGAAAGCAGTGATCAATAACATGACTTTACAAATTCAATGTGTATACTTACAAATCAATCCAGGGAACCATTCGGGTCTTCTCTACTCTTTATTGTGTCAAGTATTGCCTCGTGGTCAAACTCACACACTTTCCACAAGTTCTTGTTTGTAGGTCTACCCTTATATTTGATCAAATGAACGTTGGTGGTGACGACAAGGTTTGAGTAGGAAGAATGTTCCAATGCATGTTGAAGTCCTCAAACAACCAAACTGCAACATTCTTAACTGGGTACCTTCTAAGCCATGTTCCAGTAACAACCATCGAATCTGTAGGATATTCTATGTTTTCTCCATCAATAACTGGGGCCTCCAATTTATTTTTGGCCTCGATACAATGACACAAGTAATAATATGTACCCTCTTCATTTTCTTCATCTACAATCACCGCATAAACGTGCCCTACTCTATTGACTCACAATCATTCCATACTTGAAGCGTACTTGCAGAACAAAAGCATGCCATCTTCCATGTATGGATAGTCCATGTACCTGCATTGGAGCTTCTAAAAGAGTGTAGCTCACTCGATCTTGTTAGTGTACACCAATCCTCATATTTTGCAATGTTAGTATCATCTAATAAATGAAAAAATCTATGAACTAAAGAATTACCTTCACTACCTGGACCCATTGCATGATTGCACCACTCAACAATTGATCTTGCATCTGTCAACTTTACACTATCTTTGTACTTTAACTCTTCTCATGCTAGGGATCTTTTGATACATGCACCTACTCCATTTGCTCCCCCTTTCCATTTTGCTTGACCTTTGAGAAGTTCCACATATGTTGAACACCACTGATCCTATGCATCCTGCTCAACCAATCATTTTGGCATTCTTGAATTGTGATGTATAGTTATCTGACCATATGATATGTTGACTGAATGATATGCCCCTGCTAGCCAAATTAGCATAGAACTTTTGAAAGCAACCTTGCACAAACTCTATAGAATGTGTGTCATTGATGTAAAAGTGTTCATGTTATCCTATGTCAAATCCATTTGCTCATGATATGTTCAAATCACATGTCATGTGGCACAACTATCCTTCGTGGATGAGGTAGAACCCACGCTCTCATATGCACTCATCAATTTATTTACAATGGAATTTTCACTTGATTCATTAAAAAAATTAGCCCAAGAGCCTTCATGGTGGGCCTAAATTTGAGTTGCCTCATCATTTCAACAAATAGTTGGCATCTTCTACCCTCACTTAGCTTCTCAAAAAATAAACTCCATATCCTGTGTGCATATCTTTCACATGTATGTTTTGGAATCTTATTAGGCATCCATTTTAAAACATTGGAATAAATATCAATAAAAAATCTAGGTTTTCTATGCAAAACTCTATGAGGAGTTCTCAAATGTAAATTTTTGTCAACATTAGGAATTCAACAACATTGGGGATAGATATGCATATGTGTGAGTGCTTTCAAATAGAGATGTGTTTGTTGATGTACTTTCAAAACACAATGTTGTTGATGGTGTTTCTTCAACTGTAGATGTGATTTTTGATGTACTTGGAAGACCACATGTTGTTGTTGGTGTGTCTTCAACTAGAGATGTGCGTTGAACTTCACCTATGGTTGATGATGTGCTCCCAACTTGGGGATCCATTTGTGTCCTTTGATGAACTTTGTTCATTCATGCTCTCTTTTTTTCCAATTGGACATCTCTCTTAGATTGCACGGGAATCTCTGGCTGCATGGGTTGCAATTCATTTGCTTCAAAAGCTACAATTTTTTATTCTCTTCTCCTTACATGTTTAACTACACATTCTTCTGATGTTAGAGGCTTTGCTCGTTTCCTCAACATGACGTTGAATGGTACATGTTCACAAACACACATAGAACAAAATTAAGTAATGCATTTTATGAAACATATTGATAACGCTAATTACATTGCATTTTATAGAACACACCAAAGCATTTTATGAAAGAAGGTAGCGAATTTTTTGGAATTATCAAACATTTCTATGCTACAACACTTTTCATACATGCATCTACCTCCATACCACAAGAAAAATACTTGTAATGCATTTTTTCAAACATATCCATACCGCTGATTACATTGCATTTTATGAAACACACCAAGCATTTTATGAAACATATTGATATCGCTGATTACATTGCATTGCATATCTTTAAAATTCAAAGAATTACTTTTCATTGCATAACTAATGTGACTTATCAAGCATTGCATATCTTATTAAACATTGTTTTCCCCAACATAGGGTTTATAGTGAGCTTCAAAAAACCCATAACTTTTGATACATCTGGGGAAAATATATTAAACTTGGTACTATTTTTTTTAGGCCTATATGCATGTGATGACAACAGGAGGGTTTCTAAATCATCATTTTGTGTGAGTTATTGAGGACAATTTGTTTCTTTTTGCAACTATATTACATGTAAAACCTAGTACTTTGAGGGATTTATGTACAAAATTGCTTCATGTAAGTGTTGATCAATGTTAAGAAGGGTTTGAGGGGAGTATTTGGATTGTGGAAAAGGGCTTAGGAGCAAAGACTTGTGTCAAACCTAGGGTATACGTTTTTGTCACCTTTGGAAACTAGAGAATTTTGTGCTTATTGTTGTCAAAACCACACTATGATTGTCAACCAAGCCATGAAGAACATGAATTCAAAGAAGGGTTTGTGTGCTATATCTTGGAATTATTCACTATTTCTTTGGAAATGATGTAACTTAGAAAGACAAAAATCATTTTCAATTGCAAAAAAAAATCCCTTTTTTATTTCTTAGAAAGGTAAATGGTATGAATGAATGGAAACTTGCATTAAACCGACTATGTCTTAAGTCACTTGAATTTATCTAAGAACATGATGAAGGTGATTTTTTTATGGCACAAAAAATTAATGGAAACTTGCATTAACATTGATGAAAGCTCTTAGGTTTTCCAAATTAGTTGAAAATAAAAGTTTTCCCACAACCATCACTAATAATGAATTTGAATCTATTATGCCATATTTTCCATTTTATATCTTCAAGCTCCTAAAAATTAAACTTTTACATGCAACATCCATCTAATATAATGTTGAATTATGTGTAACAATGAAGATTAATAAAATCATCAAATGAATGGTCTATAAATTGTCAAAACAAAACAAAAAAACTAAATCTAAACATCTACTTAAAATGAAATAGATTGAATTCCACTAGCCATGCTAGAAATGGACTACTATAAGCAATGCAAATAGAATTCATAAGAAAATTTATGTTAATTTGATGTCATTTATATAAGTTTAAACATTAATTCATCTAAATTATGTCATGTTTTTCATTTTTTTCTTCAAAATCATAAAATTAATCTTTTTTATGCAACTCCCATCTAATTCAATGTTGAATTCTATGTCCAATTGTTATGATTAATAAAATCATTAAAGGAATTTAGTTTATTGTCAAAAACAAATAAATATACTAAATATAAACATTTCAATATTACCAAAATGAATATATTACCTAAGATAATGCAAAATAATGTAGAAACTTCAAAATGTCTTCACCTATGTTGTCTAGCATGCAAAATGGTGGTAAAAAGGTGATGGATCAAGCATAGATTGGTACAACAAGGAGTCAACTGCATAAAAAAGGAATTTCTGAGTCGGATAAAGTGCTAAACCAGACAAATGCAAAAGCATGTGGCCCTAAATCACGGGATCAACCCCTATTTTATTGTTTCAAGGTAAAACACATTTGGTGCTCACCAAATTTGGAGACCACCAAATTTGGCGAGTGTCAAATGTGTTGCTTTGAAATGTTTTCACAATATATAGAGGAAGGCAGTGAGACTTGAGATAGAGGGAGAGGGGATAGGAGTGAGAGAGATTAGTCTAGGTAGCGTGTTAGGGATTGAAACTTGATAGCGATAGAGACTTTAGAGGGATATAGAGTTATCCAGTTAGGGTAGGAGGAAATACCTGACAACGGGAGAGGGGTTAGAGTGAAATAGATTTGTCTAGGTAGGGTGGTAGGTATGTGAGACCTGACAGAGAGGAAATGTAAGAGAGGGGATTGGAGTGAGAAAAATTAGTCTAGGTAGAGTGGGAGGGAGTGAGACCTGAGAGAGAGAGAGAGACTTGAGAGGGAGGGAGAGTTATTCAATTAGGTTGGAGGGAAGACCTGAGAGAGTGAGTGGGAGAGAGAGGGAGTGGGAGATAGAGGGATGGGAGACCTAAACCCTCAACCCTAAACCCTTAAACCCTCTACCCTCTACCCTCTACCCTCTACCCTCAACCCTTGAACCAAAACCCTCAACCCTTAAACCCTAAAAACCTCAACCCTCTACCCTCT
>VDFB02000008.1:30451375-30491121 GCA_007258455.2 Sequoia sempervirens | reverse complement strand
GGGTAGGAAGGAGAGACTTGAGAGAGAGAGAGAGATATATATAGAAAGATAATGACCTAAGAGAGGGAGATGGAGTGAGAGAGACAAAAATACCAGAGGGGGAGAGAGAGAGAGGGAGAATGAGAAAGGGGGTTGGAGTGAGATAGATTTATCTAGGTAGGGTGGGAGGGAACAAGACCTAAGAGAGGGATTTGGAGTGAGAGAGAGTAGTCAAGGTAGCATGGGAGGGAGTGAGACCTGAGAGAAAGATAGAGACTTTAGAGGGATAGAGAGTTATCTAGTTAGGGTAATTGGGCAGAGAGTGTATGAAAGGTAAAACCTAAACTATCCATCTACAATCATAAACCACACATTATCAACATTATCAGAGGGGTCTACCAAAGAGAGGGAAAAGTTACATTTTGTTTAAAGTATGTCATTTGGTGAGCACCAAATTTGGCACTTGCCAAATGACCTGCTTTGGATATGTTAATTGACAGGATTTTCCAAATTTCCTCATATTTTCGTTTGTGCTCCTCATCACGTTTGCATGTATTTCAATGCAAGTTTATAAAAAAACCGTGATAGTGTTACCCTCTCTCTTAGCTATCTAAATATATAATTATTTTTTTCATTTTGATTCAGTTAAGGTTTTGATCCATAGCTTCTATTGTAAATGCCTCTATTTTTGGTCAAAAACCAACATGTGCTAGTTTTAGGATAGATTTTTGCTCGTTCATCAAAAAATGAAACAAATTACATTTTTAAAAACTAGATTCCATTCTATACATGATGAAAAAAAATCAATTTTTGATTAGTTTTCAAAAAAAAAAGGGGGGAGCACGCTCAAAATTTTAGCATTTCAGGATGTGTCCAATTTCAAAATTCATAATTTATATTATATATTCATTAAAAAATATATCCGAAAGAACGAGGATAAACTAAATGGTGTTAGCTAATTTCTCACCATTCAGATTTTTGAAAATCTAAAAAAAAGTTAATCAAAAAGGGGGGAGCCCTCAGGCGCTATGCTTCTTTTTTATAAAAATAGGACTTGTTTTGGCCCCCCCCTTTTTGAGATCCTTAATATTCATTAATTTCAAAAATAATTAGTATATTAGAAACTAGACTCAGAGAACTTCAACTTTTGTTCTTGCTACATCTTGAAATTTTGAGCATAACTATCTTCATTTTCTCGTGCAAATCAGATTTTGATGATTTCAAAAAAAAAGTGGCATCTTAAGAGCCAAAATTGTGTCACAGATCCATGCACTTACCCATCATTCAAGCAATATTCAAGATCCACATTCATTCTAGCCATTTCTTACATGTTTATAGCATCTTATTCAAGGGTTTGTGTGTGATTTGCAGATCTAGATTGAAGATACATTAAGGAGCAAGTTTGGAGAAAGTTGTCAAAGTTGTCACCTTGTTTGCAAAATCACAGAAAGTCATCTACAAGGTAGAATTCAGTGTTTTTGAACCAAATATTTGGTAGGAGAGAAGTTATGGGAAAGCACTAAAGGATATCAAAGTTTCAGAGCAACCCTACTACTAGGACTAAATCGCCACTTGTGGCGTATGGGTCCCAATATACCTATTTTTCAGACTTTTTCTGTAGATCTTGATTCAGCAGTTCCAAAATCTAGTTTTGGCTCGAAACCCTAAACTAGGACTAAATTTCCCCTATTGGCATATGAGTCCCAGTGTGTTTCAAAACTAGTATTTTCAGCATTTCAGCTCCTCATTCAAGCCTCTTAAGTTTCTAGGTGTACCTCTATACTTTGTCTTTTATTTTGCATTTCAATTTCATAATCTAGGTCATAAGTTAGGTTTTGCATCTCATTTACATTTATTTTCTTTCCAGGCCCTAGCTTGGTGGTGAACCCCTCTTTAGTCTCTAATCATACCCTAGGAAACGTTATTGCAAATCTCTTCCCTCATTTCATCCTTGGATTGAGATCTCTAGGGTTTCCTTAAGTGATACTTGAAGAAAATTAGGTGTAAAGGTCCTAAACCCTAGTTTTATCTCTCAAAAAGATAGAACCCCTTCCTTACACACACCTATTTTCTAGGTTTTAGCGTGCAATATATTTGTTGAAAAAATCTAAAGTCCCTGGCTAGCGAAGAGGATCAATGGTTGGGAACCAATTAACTGTCTTGCAAGCCTTTTCGTGGGTTTTCAACCATCCATAGGAAAAATGAGCTTGTAAAGCTCAAATAAACATATGCCTTTGGCATAAATATATATACATTCTCTTTGAATATTAAATATTACTAGCACATATATTAATTTATAAATAATTTATATATAAAAATGTTGAGATATTTTTTTCAAGGCGTCTATTTTTTAGTCACATAAAAGTACAATAGATGCCTCGAGAAGGATATCTCTCAGTGTTTATATATATATATATAGGGTAATAGTTATAGTTAGGGATATGAATAGGGTTAGAGTTAAAATTTGGATTAAGGTTGGGTTAGCCTTAGTAATAAGATTAGGGTTAGGGTTAAGGTTAGGGTTAGGGTTAAGGTTAGGGTTAGACTTTGAGTTTAGGGTTAGGGTTAGAATTAGAGATAGAATATGGGTGAGGGTTAGGGATAGGGTTTGAATTAGAGTTATGGTTATGAATAAGGCTAGAGTTAGGGATGGGGATGAGGTTAAGGTTAGAACTAAAATTAGTGTTAGTTTTAGAATTATGGTTAAGAGTAGGGTTAAGATTAGAGTTATGCTTAGCAAAAGAGTTAGATTTAGAATTAGTGTTAGTTTTAGAATTATGGTTAAGATTAGGGTTAGTATTAGAGTTATGCTTAGCAATAGAGTTAGAGTTAGAATTACTGTTAGTTTTAGGGTTGCGGTTAGAGTTAGGGTTAGGGTTACAATTAGTGTTAGAGTTAACATTAATTTAGAGTTACGATTAGGGATATAAATAAGGTTAGGTTTAAAGTTTCAATTGGAATTATTATTAGATTTAGAATTAGGGTTGGGATTAGAGATAGATTTAGATTTAGGGTTGGGGTTAGAAATAGTGATAGTGTTAGAATGATTGCAATGTATATTGAATTATAACCCTAACTTAATTAAATTTAACCCTAACCCTAATTAAACCCAAACAATAATCCTATTTGTACCAAAAGCATATACCCAACCCCAAGCTTTATTGTATAACCTTAATTCAAAGACTACACCTAATTGTAATTGAAACATAACCCTAACCTTAACCCTTACCATAATTAAACTATAACCCTAATTGAACCCCAACTCTAATCTTAATCATTAACCTAATTAAATCCTAACATTATAAACCCTAACTCTTATTAAATTGTAACCCAAATTGAACCCTAACCTTAACCCTAACTAAACACTAACCATAATTGGACTCTAACCATAATACTAATTACACTATAACCTTAATTTAATCATAACCCTAATTATAATTGAAATCTAACCCTAACTTTGAACACTAATTTAATCCTAAATGGACAATTAGATCGTAACCCTAAAACTAACTCTTATATCAATTTTACCCTAACTATAACCCTAATAAAACTAACCCTTACATCATTTGTACCCTAACTATAACCCTAACTATAATGAAATTGATATTGCTTTGTAACCCTAACTAATCCCCAATCTTAATTGTAATTGAATACTAAATCCAACTTTGATTGTACCCCTATTTGAACTCCAACTATAATCGTAACCCCAAGGTTTATCATAAAATCATAACCCTAATTGTGTGAGGCCTCACCTTTTGTCGAACATTGCTTTCACATTTTTTTTATTGTGGAGGTCATTTAATAAAATATTAGGATTATCATATTGAGTTGTGTAACCTTGGTGCATATGCCCTCCTTTGATGTGTTTAATCATTATGGGACCACCTTTATTCAACTCAAAGTGATCTATAAGAAAATTTTCCTACAAATTAAGTATTTTTTGCATGTCTTGAGGATAATAAATTATTTTGAAAGGGGATGGTGTTGTCAAGGACATAGAATAAGATTAAAAAAAAGAGAGAGAAGGTTGCAGATGAGAACAAAATCCACTACAACTTATCACAAAAGGATGTGAAGCATAAGAAAAACTATGCCTAGTAGGAATAGGTATTTATTATAAGGCATGTCCCAAATAAAATATATATATGTAGATGTTAGATAGATGAAAAAGTAATAAGAACTAGAAGAGAGATAATACATATAGTAACATAAAGGAATAGTTATAATATTAGTATATGTTATGTCAAATATATGAATATAATATACAAAGAAAGTATTAGAATTGTTTAAATTGATTATTGACTATGGTTTATGTTGGGAATATGGTATCTCTAGCCATTCTACTATTGTTGTCACTAGTGTATAAATACAACTCCTAAAGAATTATTATGGCTCAAAAAATTGTTTTGTGACTTGACTTTTCTTCCTAACACAAATTTTGATCAATTATTTTATCAACCTATAATAGGGTATATTTAGTGATTGATATTCATTTTGCATGGGATAAACTATGAATTGATTCAATATTCATTTTAGTCAATTTATGATTTAATTTATAACCATTTAGTTCTAGATAATCTTGATTACACTTATAATGTAGTTAACATTAATGGTCTTCATTGGTATTAATAAAATGTTATCCTTTTGTTATTGAAATTATCATTATCATTTAGTTATCATTGTTATAATAATTATTATCATAGTTGAGTTGTTATCATTATTCATTGTAATTTTTATACCTATCTAGTTAAGATAATATAAGTTACCAATCTTAGTGAAATTATTATCGTTATGGATAAAATAATTCTAAATGATCTTAATAACCATCTAGAATTAAGTAGTTTATCATTCTATTTGGTTATTTTTTATCAATAGTTTGTATTTTGATAAATAAAAGTTGTAAGGATAAATTGAGAGAGAGTTATTAGAATGGTGGTTATGCAATGTCAAATAGTCAAGAGGATAATAATCTTAGAAATTCGCAAAATTCCAATAGAATGTATTCATTAATTACAAACCTAATAATTGTAATATTGTTCTAGATCTTAAATCCTTGTAGATGTGATATTCTTCCATTATGATTGAGGTAGTTTACTTGCTATTATTTGAATATATATATAATTACTTATAGCATTATTATGTTGATTTGATCTTAATATTACTTTAATAGATTTTTTTTTACATAGATATTCTATTTCTTAATTATCATTCATATTAAAATTTATAGTTATTGATTTGTTATTCCTTAGTATTGCATAGATAATGATTTGAGATGCATAGTTACCAAGGTGATAATCATAGTCTGAGTGATTGTAAGGTGTTAGTATGAATTGCACTTGGATATTTGAATAATAATATTTGAATAGGTAAAAATATTTAAAATTATATTAAGTTTGAATTTGTTAATATTCTTGCTACTTTGATTATTAACTTGCATAGGGGAGAGGGGTCTATAGTGGAGCGGGGTCCAATAATAGGATAGAAATAGTCCTTAGTGGGTCCCATAGTGAAACACCTTAATATCCAATTGCAAAACACTTTTTATCCATAAAATACACACACTGACAAATAATGTGATGTCACATCAGCGTACCAATAAAACATGACTTAGTGCACCACTATCGGTCTCACCTTTTTTTGGGGCCTTTTTTGGATACCTAAACAAAAAGCATGTTGATGTGGCATCATATTGATGATGTGGCCCTAAAACGAAATATAGAAGCACGTTAGTTGTCAAATAAACTATTGTACAAAATTGAGAGTGATTTGAAATTTCCACATAAGATTTTAAGAAAGGTGAAGTTAGGGTGCTCCACTATAGACCCCTCTCCATCTGAAAACTTCGGACATCATTCCTACCCTGCATGCTCTCCATCTGGAAAGCTTCCGAGAGGGCTTTCTGGCCTTCACATGTATCTCCACAAACAAACTAAAACCGCCCATTCTAGCAGGAGGCGCGCATGGCGTTGGGGAGCGAGGAGAATCCCAGGCTTGGAAAATTATGGAGGAGTGGAAAAGAGGTTCGCTGGCTATTCTATCAGCTGCTACCAGATCAAACGCTGGTTCTTTTTCCCATCTTTCTTCTCTTTTCTTTTAAACCACAAAAAAAAACATTTTTAAGATGAAATAATCCCAAAATATATAGCTGCAAGTCTCCACAGTATTAATTTGATTAGCTATCGATATGAATTTGAGATATAATTTTAAAGAAGGCCGATCACCAACTCGAATTTCTCATCTTATGCTGAATACAGCTATTTTTGAAAGGGAAAATGGTACTAAATTTTCTTTTTTCCGTGGTTTTTTTAAGGACTTCATTGGTTTAATTTTGAATCTAGTTGTATCTTGTTTTATTTTGTTCAGACATTCTCGTTTGTCATTGCAGCTTATTTCTGATACTCATTTGAGAGTTAAAGTTTGTTCACATTGGTTGATAAGTTTTCAGTCATTGAGTACAAACTTTGTTATCCATTGGTTTTCCCCTGCATACAGTTTAAGTTATTATAATCGAGAACCTTAAGGGTCAGCCTCATGTTTATAGAGGGCTTCTATATTGAAACTGGCTTGTACATGGCTGGGCCACTTTTGGCTATGTTTTATTTGATTTTAAAACAATTTTGCTGTTATCTGTTAAATGAAGGCATTGATTTTGTGGATTCATCTATGATTGTTTCCATATATAATATTATTGTGAATTGGGTATGTGAATTGTTGAATCTGTTAAAAATCTGCTTTGGTAGGGGAGAGTGGCCCATAGTGGAGTGGGGTCCAATAGTGGGGATAGAAGTAGTCTTCAGTGGGCCTCGTAGTGGAGCACCTTAATATCCAATTGCAAAACACTTTCTATCCATAAAATACACAAACTGACAAATCATGTGATACCTCATCAGTGCACCAATAAAACATGACTTAGTGTGCCACTATCGATTTCACTTTTTTTTTTGGCCCTTTTTTGATACCTCAACAAAAAGCATGTTGATGTGGCATCACATTTGATGATGTGACCCTAAAATGAAATATAGAAGCACATAAGTTGCCAAATAAACTGTTGTACAAAATTGTGATTGATTTGAAATTTTCACATAGGATTTTGAGAAATGTGAAGTTAGGGTGCTCCACTATGGGCCCCTCTCCGCTAGTGTAGCATAATATTTTTCTGCAAACTTCGTTTTGTTTTTTCTCATCAGCATTGTTGACATTTTGACACAGTTTATGCGGAGTCTTGAGATAAGCCACTCGCCATGGATTTATTGAGTTTAATTATTAATTTGGAATTTGTACATTGTTGGGTCACTTTTGGTTGCATTTTATTTCATTCTAAAACCATTCTGTTGTATTTGTTAAATGAAGGCATTGATTTTTTTTTGGTACTTGTAAGTAATAAGCTTTTGAAGCTTTTTTAATATTTGTTGTGCTAGATTTTTATTGGGTGGTTTTCTTTCTGGCTAAAGTTTGTATTGAAAAGAAAGTTTATATTATATCATACTCAGTAATTTCTTTTAATCATTAGTTTTCTCTCTATCTAAATTTTTAAATTCTAGGAGAAATGTAGTTAGTTGCAAATTTGGATCTATGGTGGTAGATTGGGATATATAATTATTTTATTTTAGTGAAATGTTAGTAAATTTTATATTAAAATCAAAGTGTCTTTAGCTGTAGATTGGTTATAAGTTCAATTAGTTGCACACTTGAATCTTTGACTGTAGATTGGGACTAGATTGAGACTTATTTTAATTATATTTTTTAGTGAAATGTTTGTAAATTTTATATTAAAATCAAAGTGCCTTTAGTTGTAGATTTGGGTCAATAAAAGAATAAGTATTAATAAATATTAATATGTTGATGGATACATTTTAAATTAAAATAGATTATTTGTTGCTTCACACCTCTAGAGTTAAATTGGCATTGATTGATGTTTTCTTATGAGAATTCCTTCAAAATGTTATACCATATCTAGCTTTATGTTTTCTTAGTCACCAATATTAGAGCTTAGATGATTTCTTGGAGTAATTTGGAAAAACCCAAAGGCTGACTGATATGTGTTTTATTCTCTATATCTAACTCTAGAATGCGATCACAGTTTACAAGAAGATTTCAATTAAATCTATGTCCTCAAAAAAAAAAAAAAAAGGGAAATCTGTGCATTGTATTTCTTCTATTGGTTTGTTCTTTGAAAAGAGCCACTATTTCTGTGTTTTGTTGCTTGTAATATTCATATTCAACATAATTTAAGTTCAAGTGGGGAATCTATGTATTGAGTTATAAAAATCATGGGCATGGTTATGCTTACATGATATCAGATTGGTAAATGCTTTGAAATTTAGAATTTATTTGTCTAGGTAGATAGTCTGCATGAATATCATTATATGGCTATTTTATTTTATTGTTCTTTACTTTCTTCTTGAAACTCAATTTCATATATTTTGCAATGTATTCTTAACACTTCCATGTGTCTTCACTTTGGTTGCAAAACTATAGTTTGCAGTGCTTCTATACTTACTCTGGAGTCAAAAAATTGAAATACATTGTAATCGTTTTGTTGCCTGCCTTTATATCTCTTTAAATATTCTAGTAGTAATATAAGAGTGTTCTTAATTTGGGATATCTCTTCTGTTGTTAATTTTTCCATAAACAAACTCCTCAAGAGTTTAAAATGGGATCTATTTGAATTGAAACATATAAACAAACCAGATATTGAAACCTTACTAAGATTTCCTATCTTTCTAGTGTTTAGGAATGGTTGATTTGAGTTAAATTTTGATTATGTTATTATAGCAAATCCAAATATTTTCGGTAATATTAATAGTACTTCCTTTCTTAGAATTAGAAATTGAGATGTAGTTGGGAACATTGTTTGATCTAGTTGAGAAGTTGGGATGACCTCATTGTTGTAAACTATCTTTAGAATCTTGGGTTTAATCACTTCTTAAATTTTAGAGAAGTTATGTTGTTAGTTAAGAAAGTAATAGAACTTGGCTTGGAAAAGGAAAATTCCTTAGAGTAATAAATGATTAGTTTACCCTTAATCATCAACACTTTGAGACTTAGAATTAAGAATTTAGGATTTTGAAATTTAATTCGAGGAAAGCTATTAAAGGTATATTGAGATTTGATCCTTATTTGAATGTAATAATTTCTATTCCCCCTCTAATGATAAATATAATTGACTTCTTTTTATTTTCCTTATTATGATATTTCATTACTTCAAGCATCAAGTCTAATCTATTCAATTCATAATATGAATGAAAGGGAATTCATGAAATTATCATTGAATGTGTGAGAGTTGTCACTATATTTCATTGTAGGACTAATCTAGCTTCAATATAAGTTATCACAATAGGTCCTAAATATATGGATTGGGAATTATATTTATCATACTTTCCCTATTCTAACTTTAGTTATCTATTTAAATGAATTCAATAGAAATAATTTGGTTAGTTAAACTCATGAATATCAACAAGTGCTTTCCAATTTTGAATTGAATGGATTCATTATTATTGAATGTAATGATGTCTTGAGGAATGATATTTCTTATTATTTTCCTATACGAGTATTTGTGCCTATGCTCCATTTTCTTCTCTAGCATATCCCTGATGAAGTTTCTAATCCTCGGCTTCAGCTAAGTGGGTGGCAGCCGACCATGAAAACTGTCTGGGGTAACAGACCCTAGAAAGGGTTGCATATCCACTCTTTTTGTAAGTAATTAGTTTGTGACACATGATACCTTGAGTAGAGGGTTGAACTTTAGTGTATTCCATGTATATATGTTGTGAGTATGTTTGAGGATGAGTTATTTGTTGAACTCTATGGAGATACCCCATGCGGGTGAGTCAAATGAGTTGGAGCAACTCAAGTTGTCAAACTACAATGCCTTTTTGAAATATATACGTAGGCAAGGCCATCAAACGATGAGCCCCTAAGGCATTAGGTTGGTCTCCTAGGATTGTTCTTCAGAGTCTTGTTTGGGACTTGTCATTTTCTCTCGATATTGTAATCTACCATTTGATTTGTTTAGATTGTCTTGATGATCATGTGCTAACTACCATTTATCTTATATGTGTTCCAAGACATGTAGACCTTGCAGGTGCAAGTATTGGGAGCAAGAAAATTTTGACACGATTGAATGTAAGAGGTACGTTAAGTCGACCCAAAGTAAGTAGACTTTATTGTTAAAAATAGTAAATCATCTATATCCTTTCTTCTAACTAGTGAGATCATTGACTATAGCTGTAAGTAGTGAATTATGTTGTTAATGTATTTTAAGTAAACAAAAAAATATTTGCAAAATTAGTAAAGTCATCATAGATTTGTTAGGTTATTTAGTGTGTAAAATGTGGGCATGAAAAATTGAACCCTTACCCTAACCATAATGGATGTCTAACGCTAATTGAATGCTAATGTACACTAACCCTAATTAAAGCCTAACCCAAATTGCACCCTAACCCTAATTTAACCTTGATCGAATGCTAACCCTAATTGAACCCTAAATCTAATTCTAGCTCTAACCCTAATTGAACTTTAATTCTAATTGTGACTTTAATTGATGCCTAACCCTATTTGAACCCTAATTGTAATTGAATCCTAAAATTTAAAATGCATCATGAAAATTCACTATTTCCTCTCACAAATATGTAGTACGGGCTATTGAGCACCACCACTTTTATATTCATTGTTACCCTATGATAACATAGATGTAATTATATGATAGCATAAATGTAATTATTAAACATGTATCCACTTAGTTATAATAATAAAATAACACATTTCAAACTACAATTAAAAATTATTATTTTGTCATTTTTGTTTTTCTACTTCGACCTTAGTAATTGTTGCAAGTCATTTCCTCCCTCTTCTTATGACTATCATAAGACTACATTGTGGCATCGACCTATTTCTTCAATTTCCTAGAGAGTTGTTCAAATTTGTATTCTTCATACACCTTGCAAATCCATTCAATTAAATTTCTTCTTTACATATTGTAGAACATCCTTAAGAGATAGTCAACATTATACTACCTCATTTCCATGTGTTTTTTAATTATTTTAGGAGAAAAATGCAAATGTGTCTATTTCAACCAAAGAGTGCACCCATTTCTTACAAGTGTTAGTGATGCTTTATAAATTATTAATTAATTTCATTCCTTTCTGTAAACAACTCATTTTGTAAATAGTTCAAAATTTAATATGTAAAATATTTAAAAAAATAAATTATCACTAACATG
Organism: Sequoia sempervirens; assembly: GCA_007258455.2. NCBI lineage: Eukaryota > Viridiplantae > Streptophyta > Pinopsida > Cupressales > Cupressaceae > Sequoia > Sequoia sempervirens. The sequence goes on along the minus strand of VDFB02000008.1, from coordinate 30,479,921 downwards.
TAATAAATTTCTTAAATGTATTTAAAAATTTAAACCTTCTTAGTTCATTTGTATGTTTATTTGTCTCAAATGTTAGGATTTATGCATTGACAAAATAAATATTTTGTAGTTGATTATTGATGAAGAAAATTGTACGTTGAAATACGAGCATGTACATAAAGATGGGGACCAAAAAGTGGCCAAAACCAAAATTGGGTCTATTTTTCTTATAATGTGAGCACGTTATAACATGCTCACATTATGATTTAGTATAGGCCTCATCTATATTGACCCATAATGTGAATACGTTATTACATGCTCATATTTTTCTCCCATTAAAGAAAAAATAACATTTTCCACATACAAAGAAAGGTGCTCGCATTATTACTTCCTTTGGAAACTACTGTGTGATTGAAAATATGTGCGTATTAAAATGAGATAAATACTATTCAAGCACACCAATGAAACTTTAAATCAAAGGAAAACTGATTAAACAAAATAAAGCAAACTCTCAATGCAGTAGCTCCTTTGAAGACGTCCCATTGTCCTCTATCTCCAGTATTTTTGCCAAAGCTCTCCGATTTGTATGCTAAGCTCCACAAAATGACTACTAAAGAACGAGATTTAAAAGTAAATGCATAAATACATTAAGAATGCAAGATCTCGAAGGTTGATAATGGAGGAATGTTGGTTGTTCACTTCAGCAGCATAACGATATGGTAAAGGTTTGAAGGAGAATGATGGATGAAAGATAGAATATTTTGACAGCATAAGGATGTTTGAAGATTCGATCCAAATGGCTTGTGAAAGGTTAGATTTATAGATTTTCGAAGGCAAAAGCTTAGTTGGCAAAGATCAATGGTTGAGATTCAGTCTGGTAAGATGAACGGTATAGGATTTTCGAAAGTTGAGTGAGAGAAGTAGAAGGTTTCCTCTTTTTCATTTTTTCCCATTTAGAACTAAAGGAAAGTTGTCGTTTTGAAGAATGAGTTAAAATGAGATTTCATAATTAAATAAATAAACTTACTTAATTATATGTGAAGATGAGATTAGAAAGTCACATAATTAAATAAGCAGTATTTAATTATGTGAGAGAGATGGATTTAGAAGGAATTAAATTAAATATTTAAAATATTTAATTTAACTATGAGATGAAGAGGAGGAATATTCCATTTTTGAATTCAAATTTTCAAATTTCGAATAACATGATAATCAAATATAAATAAATTATAGAATTTATTTAATTTAATTATGAGGAATATGGAGATGGTAATTAATTAAATAAAGTTCTTTATTTAATTAATGTAGAAGAATCATAAGAATGAACAATATAAATAAATAATTAAATTTATTTATATGTAGATGACTTTAGGAGATTAATTAAATAATTGTATTTAATTAATTACCAGACTTATTATAATGTTGACCATTTTTACGTGCATACATTTTGCCCCTCTTTGAGATGATGTTCGAGATGATGATATTTTTTTGTCGAGTAACATCATTTCAAAGAAGTTAAGGTATGGATAGAGAAGAATGGATAATGATATAAAGATAGGATGATGGAATGATGATGCCCCCTCGAGAGGATAGGCGGGTTGAACAAACACGGGTAGGCTCTCGAAATGAAATGATAAGGATAGACAAGATGAATGATGTAAGATAGGAAGTGGATGAAGGAGAGGAATGATACGTTATGCTGCAATGAAGGTGAGCAACCATGATGTTTGATTTAGCACTAGACGTTATGCACCAAGATATAAGGACCAAGGTGACAATGTGTCTCATGCCCCAACATAATACAACCTTGTCTAGACATATGAGGAAGGAGACTTAGAGCATTAAAGTCCTAATGCACAAAAGGTATGATATGACCTTAGATGCAAAGGATAGTGCAAAAAGCTACTCCAACATACACAAGATATGAATATTAGCTGGAATGATACGGATTTGATACAAATGCAAGATAAAATGATAACACACACAAGCAAGCAAGCAAGCATGCACAAATGATACAAAAACAAACAAGGAATTGCCCCTGTCAAGCTGTAAACCGTTGATTGATTGATTGATTGATGATGTTGATAGTGTTGTCATTGTGGGGAGCGGCATGTCCCTAGAGCAACACAAGGATGATGATAATTGATTGATTGACTTTGATTTGGTTTACGACAAGATTAGGATCAAGACCAAAGGATGTGATTGGATAATTTGACAAAATTGATTGACTTGATTGGTATGGATTAAGGATTGACTTGCATTTGGATTATTGCTTGGATTGATTTAATTGAGTTGATTGGATGAAATGGTTTTGATGAAGATGATTTATTTGGTTGAATGGTTGAATGATTGGATTGGAATGATTTTGATGATAATGATTAGATTGATGAGAAGAAGTGATGTGGTTTGATTTTATTGCTTGGATTTTGTTGGATATCTGATTTTTTTGTATTTTTGAAATGTTTTGATTTTTTGGACTTTTTGAACTTTTTGATTTTTTGGATTTTTGAAACTTTTTTGATTTTTGATTTTGAAACTTTTGATTTTGGATCTTTGGAAATATTTTTTTTTTTTGGGATTTTTGAAATGTTTTGATTTTTTTTGATTTTTGAAATGTTTGGAGGTGTCAAAGGATGAAAATTTGAGTAGCCTTTGTGCTAGATACCAATGACAAGGGGAAAACCAAGTCTAGGTGCAAGGAGATAAATGGGATTGATGGATGAAAGGGTGGGTGATGGGATAAGGGATAAAAGGCTCATGATAGATGGATGGATGGAATGGATAGGTCATAGTGAATGGAATGGATGTATGCATCATAAGAGAGCAAGGATGTGATTTCCAAAGACTATGTTGCATAGGAATAATATGCCCCATTCTAGGTACAAGACTTAGGATTTTTCATGATAAAGCTTATGGCAATAGGATAATGATATGATTGTTTGGAAGGATGAGGTATGTCAAGAGATACTCAAAGCATGTTTCAACATTTTTCCCCTATATCTTCATCAAGATCAAAAGAAGAAGGGTGGATGAATGGACTCGATATGATAGGTATGTATGATGGCTAAAGATGGTAGGTAGGATGGAAATGATATGATATAAAAAGGATAGGTTGGATAGATAAGACATTGTGCCCCCAAGTGTAAGCGACATAGAAGATCAACCTACACATGATGCCTATTTGCTAGGTTTTCACCATGGTACTTATCCAAGGCGCCTGTTTACCAGGTTTTCACCATTGGACGAAGGGATTTCTCTTTACTTTTTTTTTCTTCTTCTTTTTTATTTTTATTTTTTTGACTTTTTGACTTTTTGAATTTTTTGGATAGGAGAAGTGGAATATGGATAGGAGGGACTCAAGTGTCTCATTGAATGAAAGTTGATAGTCCTGCTAGGGATGGATGTCATTGCATGGACCATGTCAAGTGTCATTATGCTCATAGATGTTGGTAAGAGATGACATGAAAGGGATGGATTAGGTAGATGATGGATTATGATGTGGATGATGGAGGACAATAATGGATTATGATGCAGATTATGTAGGGAAGATGAGAGGTATTATATGGGACTTATGAAAAAGATGAATGGGGAGGCTTAGCCAAAAGCATGGACCATAGGAAGATGATGGGGGAGATATGTAGGATAATGAGTGAAGGGTGGGGAGATGGAGGTATGTGGGATTGTTGTGAAATGGAAGGGAACCATGACCAATGGTTGCACACATTGTGATAAACGTTGAAGCTTGTGATGTGGATGACGTGTAGGAAGCAATGGAGATGTTTGCTTAGGAGGTGGTGGATGAAATGTTTTAGGTACCCACATAGACTTAGTATTTTTATGATTTTTAGTTTGCTTGTGGGTTTTAGGAATTTGAGACTTTTGAATGGAATGAGAATGTAGGATGGAAGTGGATGGTTGGGATTTTTGTGATGTAGATGCCTCGTTTGACTTGCTTTCATTTTTCTTAGGTACCCAAACCAATTTAGTTTTGGCCTTTACTTTTGGAGGTATGGGCTTATATAGCTTTTTAGATGTATTTTGCTTTGAATTTTTGTATTGATGTCCTAAGGCATGAGAACCCTTAGAATTTTTTATTTTATGGGTAGAGGCATTGAAATTATTGCTTTTGAATCCCATGGGTTTGGTGGAATGGGTGGAAGCTTCATGTTTATACAATGTGTGCATTTGTTGGTCATGATTAGGAATGTTAGGGTATTTATGGATGGAGGGATAAAAGGATTGGATGGTAGGGATATTAGGTGTTGGGAGAAGTGGAGGTAAAGTTGATGGAGGGATATTAGGAGTTGGAAGTAATGGTGGTAGATTTGATGGTGGAAGGTGTATGGTCGCATGCTTTTGACATTTGTAGGATGATGGAGGTGGAATGGTAACATATGTTTTAGGGATATGATAGGCTTTATGATGAAAGGAGGACTTAGAATGCATGGAGGAAATACCAACATATGTAGGTTGTTGTCCTTGGGGTGTAGGTCCAAGGTCATAAGAGAGTGGAGGGACTTTGACATGTATAGGCTCCAAAATATCTTGTTCATGAAGGTCTAGACCTTGACCTTGGTGGTTCATGTTTTGGATTGTGCAATGGACAATGGAACCAGGTGTAGGTGAAACACTAGACATGAGTTCTTTATTGGATGGAGAAGATAATGGTTGTTGTTCGAAGGAGGAAAATTCATGAATGAGGGTGGAAAGACCATCAGAATATGATGGAGGACTTGCAATGGGGTCGATAGTGGGTGATGGAGGATCATTAGGATCTTGATTCGCCTTGTGGTCACTTAGATCCAAGATATTTGTTTGATCTTCTATGTGTGCTTGGGAGGCATATGTCTCATCAAGGGAAGTGGATGTTTGTGCATCATGGATGGGTGAGGTGGAAAGCTCTTGACCATGGAATACATAAAAGTGGCTAAGAGGATCATCATGGTCTTCTTGATCATAAAAGGGGTCTTCATCAAAAATGGAAGATTGATCATGAATAGTATTAGGTATGTTATGAATGGAATCATTGGGAGGGTGTTGATCTTTATGTGGATGAGGGGGTAATGTTTCCTCATGTTTAGGGTTGTGCTCTTGACATACCTCATGACTTATTGGAATGGAGGTGGAAGGGGATGACTCTTGAATTGGATCAAGGGATTGTGGATGACATGGTTGGCTTGAAGGACTTGGAATGATGTTTGTGGATTCTTTTGCATGTTCAAAAATATAAGTTGGATGACATGGAGACATTTGATTCCTTGCTTGTAGCCCTTGGGTCACATCCTTTGGAGGTGTAGGGGTGGAAGGTGTTGGCTTGGGATTTTGATTTTGATTGGACGAGGGTATGATAAAGTTATAGGGTGCATGTGCTAGATTGGTATTCCCCTTGTCAATGGTTGCATTAGAACATGAAGAATTTTGACCATGTTGCCAGGTAGAACTTAAAGTCACATGTGTTTGTTGTGATGTGTCTTGATAGGTTGATGTGGCATTGACACATGAAGAAGTGGATGGATAAGATTGGTATGATGTGGAAGGAGATGAAACATCAGGTTGAGGTGGCATTGGTTGATAATGAATGGATAGGGGATGATGTTGTGGTTGTTGAATTTGACAAGTGGCAATGAATTGATTGGCTTGAGCTAGGAGGTGTTGGATTTGAGGTGATTTGATTTGTTGAAAATCTTGGAAGAGAGTTTGAAGGCTTTGTATTGTTTGATGGTCTAGGGGTTTGGGTATTTGGTGAAGTGTTTGAAGGAGGTTTTGAAGTTGAGATGTTAGGTCTTTGTTTTCCAATGTGGGCATGGTGTCACACATGTGTGTAAGCTCTTGCACATCGATTTGTTCCTCAAAGTATGCAACATCGTTCATGTCATTATTAGAGGTGGTAGGAGAAGCCCCTTGAAGTCTGATTCTATGTTCTGGTTTTGTTTCATTATTTGAACTAGAGAAAGGGACTCCTTGAATGATGATCTCGGACTTAGGTTTTGTCTCATGATTTGGCCTAGAGGAATAGCCCCCTTGGATTATGATTTTGGGCTTGTGATTAGGATTGGGCTTGTTTATGATTATGACCATTTTGACAAGTGGTGATGGTGATGATGTGGGATGATTAGATTGGATGACTTGGTTTGATTAGGATGAAATGGATAGGATGTGAATGTGTTGGAAGAATGTGTAGAGTGACTTGTCTTTATGTGTTTGGTGTTTAGCTTGATTTGGCAATGTTTAAATGAATGATCACACATGCACACATATGAATCACACACGCAAGACACATAAGCAAGTTTGAATTTTTGAATTTTTATGAATGTGATTATTAAGCACACATTTGAAGAAGATACATCAACAAGTCCTAGAACTAGTCAAGTGGGTATGGCCAATTAGGTTTCAAACTAGTTTGAACAAGGTTGACTAAGGATGATTTGAAAGCAAAATCCTGTCACACAGCCGGGAGAAAGGGGTAACCCACCCTTCACCTTCACTTCCCAAAGGTATAAAGTTCTTTGGGGCTTAGCCAAGAGTGATAAGATTTTAACTTCCAAACAAGCGTGTCTTTCGATTCACACTTCGATTGAGGTCGTCCCTAGGGGTGATGAAATCCCCTAGCAGGCCTCCTATGAAGGGTTTGACAAAAGCAAATCAAGTGAGGTGTTTGTGATCACACACGCACTTGACTCACGCTCACAATGATTAATTTCCCTTAGATTAGAAATGAAACGTGTGTAAAAAAGTTCAAACACTTGTTCTTTTTAAATCCCAAATCAAAATGTGATGGAAGACAGTGGTGAATTTTAGACCAGATTTTCAATATGTGATTGAAGACAATATTCGTTTTAAGAGCCCAAATCCAAATGTGTTTGCAAACAATGATTAATTTTATGCCCCAAATTGAAATGTTTGACAAACAAGATTAAGAGATTAAGGATGGAATGAGTGCACCTGGTTATTCTCGCTTTCCAAATTATTGTTGTGAGTGATATTGCTGCTACTAGAGCTCCTTATGATCACCTACAAGATCAAAAAAATAATATTATAATGCAGCAAAAGAAAAAAAAACAAACTCATCAGAAAATTGCGATTTCAGATACATGTTTTTAACATAGCCGAATTAGATTTTATTATTTGACAATTTTAGTGATCTCAAAAATAAAAACTCAAAGAAGATATCCCTGTTAATTTTCTGAGAGCTTTCCAGAAATGTAAAGAAGTCAGCAAAATTCTCTGTTTTGCTCTCAGAAACGCGGATTTATGGAAATCACACAGAAAATGAAGATCGGATTTTTTTGCATTGTTTTTTACCTTAAAATTAAATCTGTAAAACACAGACCCCATTAGAATTTAAGGAACTTTCCGAAAATGTAAAAAAATCTAAAAAATTCACCGATTTGCATTCAGAAAACCAATTTTATTAAAAAACATAAAATTACGATAACTTCTACAAAAACAATGATACACCCTCAATTTTTTTACTGTAGCCTCTTGAGATGATGCCAAAGACTTTGTAAAAATATTGTAGAAAAATTCGCCACTGTGTAGAAGATATGAAGAAATTGGTAAAACTTGCAGTTTTGTCCAAAAACTGTCAGATCTGCATCAAAAAAATCAATAAAATCTGCAAGTAGATATTAAAAACGGGGCAAAGCCCCACGGTGGGCGCCAAAAATGTGTGATTGAAAATATGTGCGTATTAAAATGAGATAAATACTATTCAAGCACACCAATGAAACTTTAAATCAAAGGAAAACTGATTAAACAAAATAAAGCAAACTCTCAATGCAGTAGCTCCTTTGAAGACGTCCCATTGTCCTCTATCTCTAGTATTTTTGTCAAAGCTCTCCGATTTGTATGCTAAGCTCCACAAAATGACTACTAAAGAACGAGATTTAAAAGTAAATGCATAAATACATTAAGAATGCAAGATCTCGAAGGTTGATAATGAAGGAATGTTGGTTGTTCACTTCAGCAGCATAACGATATGGTAAAGGTTTGAAGGAGAATGATGGATGAAAGATAGAATATTTTGACAGCATAAGGATGTTTGAAGATTCGATCCAAATGGCTTGTGAAAGGTTAGATTTATAGATTTTCGAAGGCAAAAGCTTAGTTGGCAAAGATCAATGGTTGAGATTCAGTCTGGTAAGATGAACGGTATAGGATTTTCGAAAGTTGAGTGAGAGAAGTAGAAGGTTTCCTCTTTTTCATTTTTTCCCATTTAGAACTAAAGGAAAGTTGTCGTTTTGAAGAATGAGTTAAAATGAGATTTCATAATTAAATAAATAAACTTACTTAATTATATGTGAAGATGAGATTAGAAAGTCACATAATTAAATAAGCAGTATTTAATTATGTGAGAGAGATGGATTTAGAAGGAATTAAATTAAATATTTAAAATATTTAATTTAACTATGAGATGAAGAGGAGGAATATTCCATTTTTGAATTCAAATTTTCAAATTTCGAATAACATGATAATCAAATACAAATAAATTATAGAATTTATTTAATTTAATTATGAGGAATATGGAGATGGTAATTAATTAAATAAAGTTCTTTATTTAATTAATGTAGAAGAATCATAAGAATGAACAATATAAATAAATAATTAAATTTATTTATATGTAGATGACTTTAGGAGATTAATTAAATAATTGTATTTAATTAATTACCAGACTTATTATAATGTTGACCATTTTTACGTGCATACAACTACCAACCCCCTTGTAGTTGGATTTTCCTTGGACATCCAACCCAAAGGGTTGGAATTGCATGTCAACACCCAATGACATGTTTTCTACTATATATATATTGATCATACTCTCAATTAGGTTTGCATATTTTTTATGTTGGTTTAAAAAACAACAGTAACATCAAGCTCTCCCTTACCTTTCTAACCATGTAATTTTCTCTATAGTTCACATACATTAAGGTTTTGATCTTCAATTACTTTTTTTAGGATTTTTTTTGGTCAAAAACCTATGTATAATATTTTTGATGTCATTTTTGATCCATTTATCCAAATTTTCAAAACAAATTATATTTTTACATTATAGACTCTATTCTATATGCAAATTAAAAAATTACTTTTGATTAGTTTTTTTTTAAATAGGGGGGAGCATGCTCAACTTTTTATTTTTAAGGATGTGTTCACTTTGAAAATTAGCAAAAAAATGAGACATAAACTACATGATCAATGTTAGCTAATTTTTTATTTCTTTTTTTTAATTTTTTATCAAAGTGATATGTGAAATACTTAAGAAATCCAACATTTTAGGAGTACATCAGACACTATGTTATATTTTTCTAACAAAAATAGGGGCACTTTGTGTGCTCCCCCAATTTGAACCTCTTAATCTCTACCATTTAAAAAATAATAGTTTAGAAACTAGTCTTTGACCACTAAAAATCATGTTCTTGTCACATATTTGAATTTTGAGAATGACTATCATCAATTTCTTATCCAATATTAATTTTTACTAGTTTTTCTTAATAGGTAATTTTGACCCCTTTCAGTCCTCTATTTCCATGCACAAACCCATACATAGTGTGTATATCAACTTGCACATGTATTTTTTTCTTAAAAATTTTTGTGATATTTTAAATTATAAATTAATTGCACTCATTGATATAAATAATAGGAATACATATACAATTTTATGTATTGACATGTCTCCAAGCACAAAGATACAAAATAGTGAATATTATCATACCTAGGCCCTATACTTGGTGGCTCAAGGGAGTGACTATAGATGAATTTTTGCATGGTGTGGCAAGTGTAATATCACCAAATTGCATCATTTTTAGAGTTTAATTATAATATTTATATGGTGTCACATGTGGAAAACCATGAAATTATCTTACATGTGGTATTGTAGGAATACAACATATCCTATGGTGAGATGAATGACACCTTTTTTGTTGTCCTAAAAAAATTATGTAATTTTAAAGAAGTGATACCCAAATTTGAGTTTTTTTCTAAAAGTGTTATGAACTTCACAAGTTGTGAATTACTAATAAGGTGCCACAAGCATCAAACCATCAAATGATCTTCAATCAATGTCATGAGATGATTTGTAATGTGATAATTTTCTCAGACTTCAATAAAATGGTCTTGAACTTGTTGTTTTGTTATTGAAATCATAAAGAAATTTAAAGAACACAAGATCCCTATCGATTACATTTTCTAATCTATTTCTATAATAATTTATTGATCCCTCAAGGGAATTACAAAATTATGTCAAAGTGTGTTTGACCAAATATTTTTAATACAAGTTATGGGTTCATTTTGTTTATTTTGGATTGTCGAGTGTGTTATTTCATGAATGCTTGTGGATGACATATGGGTCTACACCTACTAGTTACAAATACATAGTCACACATCATTTTTTATCTATATATAAAATTCTCATATGTATCAAACTTGCATGTATGTTTTTGATAAAGTAGGCAACATTTATAGGGTGTTGTACCCTTAACACGGAGAGCCCTCAAGGCCTAAAATAAGCTAGTTCAAAATAGGACATGAACTAGAAAGAGAAAATGGAGTCGATCCATTAAAAATAGGAGCCACTAGGGCTTGGCAGAATAGGCCAATATAGGCCACACACAGAACAAAACTAGGACATTAAAAATCTGCTTTGGTAGGGGAGAGTGGCCCATAGTGGAGTGGGGTCCAATAGTGGGGATAGAAGTAGTCCTCAGTGGGCCTCATAGTGGAACACCTTAATATCCAATTGCAAAACACTTTCTATCCATAAAATACACAAACTGACAAATCATGTGATGCCTCATCAGTGCACCAATAAAACATGACTTAGTGCGCCACTATCAATTTCACTTTTTTTTTTGGCCCTTTTTATATACCTCACCAAAAAGCATGTTGATGTGGCATCACATTTGATGATGTGACCCTAAAACGAAATATAGAAGCACATGAGTTGCCAAATAAACTGTTGTACAAAATTGTGATTGATTTGAAATTTTCACGTAGGATTTTGAGAAACGCGACGTTAGGGTGCTCCACTACGGACCCCTCTCCGCTAGTGTTGCATAATATTTTTGTGCAAACTTCGTTTTGTTTTTTCTCATCAGCATTGTTGACATTTTGACACAATTTATGCGGAGTCTTGAGATAAGCCACTCGCCATGGATTTATTGAGTTTAATTATTAATTTGGAATTTGTACATCGTTGGGTCACTTTTGGTTGCATTTTATTTCATTCTAAAACCATTCTGTTGTATTTGTTAAATGAAGGCATTGATTTTTTTTGGTACTTGTAAGTAATAAGCTTTTTTAATATTTGTTGTGCTAGATTTTTATTGGGTGGTTTTCTTTCCGGCTAAAGTTTGTATTGAAAAGAAAGTTTCTATTATATCAAACTTAGTAATTTCTTTTAATCATTAGTTTTCTCTCTATCTAAATTTTTAAATTCTAGGAGAAATGTAATTAGTTGCAAATTTGGATCTATGGTGGTAGATTGGGACATATTTTAATTATTTTATTTTAGTGAAATGTTTGTAAATTTTATATTAAAATCAAAGTGCCAAGTTAGTTGTAGATTGGTTGGAAGTTCATTTAGTTGCACACTTGAATCTTTGGCTGTAGATTGGGACTAGATTGGGACTAGATTGGGACTTATTTTAATTAATTTTGTAGTGAAATGTTTGTAAATTTTATATTAAAATCTGTAGTACCCCTCCATTTATGCTTATGTTTTATGTTTGCATGTTTTCACACTATTAGACTTTGGTACCTTGTATTGTATATTTTGATCGCTGACTTTTGAGCGACAGTGGATTCGTTTTGTGATATGATAAACATTGTATGGTGATAATTAATTTCTAACATGCTTTGTATTAGCGTAGATGTTTCTTTTAGATGTTATTGCTATATATATGTTTATGATGGATTAACTGTTATTTAATGTGTCAGTTTGATGTGACGTGTATTGGTGTGGAGAACGGAGTTGCATCACTCGCTTGCGAGTGCCCTGTGATTTCCGTGATTCTCTCCGCACGGTGTGCTTGCATAATGGTTTATATATATGTGTATGTTATTTGCTTGATTGCAGGATTGCAGGTACATGACACCGACTCCACCTGGTTACTCAGGTTTGAGCGTGTCAAGACTCAATGGAAATGTTGATTGGGAGATAGTAACATGGTTTATCCTAGTCTAGTCTTAAACCCAGTCACAGTATATTGTCAGTTTTAGTTTGGAGTCTTTAGTGGTTTTGTTTGTCCCTGATTGGATTAATTGTTTTGAAAGGAAAATTTTTGTCAATTTAATGATAGTTTGTTATTCTTTAATTTACTGTTTATTTAAATTAAATTTTAAATGTCAAAATAAGTTTTACATTTTATTTAATTAATTAATTAGTTTGTTTGGTTAAGTAATTTCATCATTGCGATTAAATTTATTTAATTAAATAAATTAATTGATTAAATTAAAGTTATCTTTATTGTGTGAATAGATTTAAATTTGAAATTAATTGTTAAGTGGGAAATGGTATTTTAATAGTTAAATAAATAAATAAATAAAGAAAAAGGAAATTTGTATTTTGAAAATTGAAAATTGAAAATTATTTAAAAAGCATGCAAATCTTGATAAGGAAGAAAGGAAAGATTGTCGTGAGGTTGTTGAAAGATATTTTTTCTTCTCGACATGTGTGCCAATGGAATTAATTACTGCTTGTTGAGGTTGTTGAAAGATATTTTTTCTTCTCGACATGTGTGCCAGTGGAATTAATTACTGCTTGTTGAGGATTTTCTCAGATGTTATCTGGGATTTGGGGAAAAATAGAAGATTTGCCTTTTCTTCACAGGAAAAGAAAGAATAGTGCTCTGTTAAAAAAAAATTTGCTTTTGTGAATTGTTGTATATTTTTGGAAGATCTTTGGTTGAGATTTTGGCATATTTCGGATTTTGTGTTCGGGAAGGGCTTTGGAAGCTACAGGCAAAGCTACTCTTCACCAGACAAGTTTCTGAAGCTACAGGAAAACAGGTATTTCCCTGTGTTTTTTAATTTGTTTGCTTTTGAAAAGAATGTCTGTGAAAAGAAATGTCATTTTTGTTAAAATCCTTGTTCTTCTCGGGAAAAATTGTTTACTGTATTCTTTCTGTAAGGATTTGTTATTTCTGTATAAATTTTAAGAATTCATGGATATGTAGAGAAAACAGAGAAAATGAAAGATGAGATTCAAAAGAAAACTTCTGTAGCTTTCTCTCTGTAGAAAATAATTGAGTAAATATTTGTGAGGGAAATCATTTGTTGAAAAAGAAATTGAATCCTTAGGGAATAAATTAGAATTTGATTGGAAATTCTTGTGCGTATTTTCCTTTGAAACCCTATTGAAATTTTACAATTTCCCCATAAGAAAACCCTGTAGAATTTTCTTAATTTCTCCATAGGAAAACCCTGTGAATTTGTATATATATATATATACATATATTTTATACATATATACTATCATATATAAATTGGATTGTGAGAAATTCTTTTTGAAAAATTTCGTATAGGCGGATTTGAGGTTTCATTTTAAAATAAACGGAATTTATGAAAATCATCATCCGTTATTTTATTTAATATAAATTTATTTTAGAAAATATTTATCGAAATGGTGAGAGTCGAAGCACTCAGGTGGGGCTCCCGCGGCCGACCCCGTAGGGGGACGACAGCGAGGGCCGAACCCAGTGCTGTCCTCATGGGCAACGCTCGGCTCAGCCGCCACGACCAAGCCCTATGGGGCGGGCTGCGAAGGCAGCCCTACCCACGGCGCGGGTTGCGTAAGGTTAGGGCTTAAAGCCCTAACATTTAGTTTTAAACTCCATGCAGATTTTAATTTACAATTTTAATTTGTAATTATTAGCATTAATAATTATATATTTTATATTTATTATATATATATGCTATATATAATGTATATTAATAATATAATATATATTATATATAAAATATATATATATAATATTTATAATTATATATTTATTTAATGTTAAGAAAATTTGGAAGTGTAATCATGTTTTAATGAGATATTTAAAAGAAATAGTTTATTAAATATCTAGATATGGATATTTTAATAATTAATTTACTATAATTAAGTTATTTGTGCTTAGAATAAACTGTTATTCTTGGGTTTATGTAGATTTCATTATAATATGTGGTTATGAAATTGAGCAAATTATAGATTTGATTTTCGTATTGCATGGAAGATGAATTAAATCTTAGATGAATAATTTTGGTACTTCAAATTATTGCTTGACTGGATTTAGTAAATCCTAATGTAGATTCCCAATGTTTCGATTTGTTTTAAATCGTGTTTCTTTTATTGGGAAAATTGGGGAATGTTTTAGATGGAAAAGTCTTCCAGAATGGTCTGTATAGTAAGGGTGTTGTTATTGTTGAAATGCAATTCTTGAGTTGACTAGGGTAGTGCACGTGCTATAGTATGGTGTTTTGACACTTTCATTTGATATTATATGTTGATTCTTGTGCACCTTGTATACCTTAGTCAGGGAAACTTAGATTCCTTATGTTATCTTTAGGGGAGTGGCTCTGTGTGAGGGCCGGCACACAAAGTGGTGCCAGGGTAACTTACAAAGAGTTAGTAAGTCAGTGGAAACTTAAACAAAACATTAGTTAGCTTAAAATATTTAATAAGATTAATATGCCTCGCTTATGGACTTAAGAGCTAATTTAGTCTTGAGTATAAATTGAGAAGACCTGGAATGGAAAATCGATATCTTGTTACTTTAAAAGATATTCAATTCCGCAATAGTTTGCATGTGGGGCCGAGTTTCGTAAGAGGTTACCAGGGTAACCCAAGTTGGGGGCCGGAACCTAGGAAGAAACACCAGGGTAACCTTTGCAACATTGTGATGACACTCCACCTAAAATAATAGTTTACCTTGTGTACTTCACATATTTGATTGTCTTAATTCTGGAAGCAATGTAACCATCAGTTAAGTATGTACTTGTGTCTAGGGTTAGTAGATTATGTCTAGGGAACCATATTACTATCTCCTAGCATGGGGGTGGACCTACGGGTACCACATGGTTGGTTGGAACGTGCACCTTACTCCATTGGGTCCCCAATTTATGATCATGGCAACGAGAGCTTCATGGATGGAGAGCTCGTACTTGGATACATATGTGTACTTCTTATATTGTATCATTGGAAATCTTGTATTTGAAACATCCCTCAATTGTATATGAGGTGAACATTTGAAATATGTAATTGTAATCTATTATTTGATCTACCTCATCTGAAGAATGTGTAATGTAATGTTATTTCAAATGCAATGTAAAAATCTTATTTGTACTTTATACTATCATGAATGGAATTCAAATGTTGTGCAATAATTACTTTTAAGTTCATGTTAATTATATATATGCAATGCTAAATACTAAAGTCGTCTATGGAATCTCAAGTAGTGTGACATCGCGTAACTTAGAGAATGTATGCAACTAATAAAGTTAATATTAATACTTTTAAAAAAAAAATTATTTCACTTGCGTAGACAATTGCTACATTCCTTAGGTTACAAGACGGGGCATTACAGATTGGTATCAGAGCCAGGTTTCTAACACTGGACGCTCTGGGTAATCGCGAGCCCATTAGGTTGACCTAGTACGTAGTGTCGCTATCTGTTAGCCTTGGTTGATTAGTATCTGAGACTCGTTATTGTTTATGTGTAGGATCATACTTAGGCGACGTGGTAGAGGTCGTGGTAAGGGTCGAGGTGGAGGCCGAGGGCCAATCCCTCAGGTTACTCCCCCTCTGAGCCCTCATTAGAGTGATCAGGCAGAGCAGTTGGATCAAAGGAATGAGGGACAGATTCCTGAACAATTAGGAGTAGAGGGTTCACATTTACGCCCTTTATTAGAGGAGGTCCTAGCTTGACTTGGACCTAGACAGGAAGTTGATCAGGAGGTAGTTAGAGAGTGTGATAGATCTCCAAGGAGAGTAGATGATTTAGTGCATTAGGATGCTATTATTGCAGGACACATGCGAGATTTGTTGAGAGCACGCCCTCCTACTTTTGATGGTACAGGAGGTGGTTTAGAGGCAGAGACCTGGCTTTTGGACTTGGGTAGATGTTTCGCTATGCACCCATAAGGTAGCAATACCCGAATGAGATGCGCTATCATGCATTTGAGAGGATTCGCCTCTACTTGGTGGCGCTTGGAGGAGCAGAAGCTCCACTTAGATATTGGGTCAGTGTCTTGGGAGATGTTCCTGGAGAGGTTTAGAGCACGGTTCCTATCGGAACACTGGAGGCAACGGCGAGTTGACGAGTTTCATGATTTACGTCAGTTGGCTCTATCTGTTGAGCAATATGAACATAGATTCTATGAACTCAAGCAGTATGCAGGAGTTGGAGATGATGAGGCGATGCTAGTACAACACTTCATCAGGGGCTTAAATGCCCGCATTAGTGGTGGAGTCAGAGTCTTTGAGCCAAAGACTATGGAAGTTGCTGTGGAGAAGGCTCGAATAGTGGAAGAGAATCTTGTTATGGCATTAGGTGGTCACACGGGAGTACAGATAGGCAGTGCTCCTGTAGCAGGTTTTAGTCCACGGGGTGGACAGGCACAGACAGGGGGCTCTTCTAGGAACCAACAGACACCCTCAAAGGGTGGGTAGCAGCAGCAGCAGCAAAGTACACCTCAAAAGAATAATAATCCACAACCACAACAAGGTAATAGCCTGCAGATAGGAAAGAACCGCAACTAGTGGCGCAACAAGCGCAATAGACAGGATCAGCCTGCTCAGAGTGTGCATTCTACCGTCAGTAGAGGTAGTTCCCAGCAATCCAATGCACCTTGGAGTGGCAGAGGATTCGATAGAGGTAGGTTGTTACTCGTGTGGTCAGCAGGGACACATTGCTAGGCAGTGTCCGATGAGAGGTTCTCCAGGTTTTGGGCCTCGACCTACAGTTTCAGAGCCTACAGTGGGTGATGCAGGACGATCACATACAGTTTATGATGCGGTTAATGACTGCCAAGCTGGTCACTAGAACACAGTGGTCGAGACTTCAGGTAAGTTACATGGTGTTAGTGTTTCCATTCCTTTTGATTCCGGAGCTACCGACTCCTTTATTTCACCTACCATCGTTGAACGATGTGGTCTTGTGGCGGTAAAGCAAGGCGGTAAGTGGCAGGTAGAATTCGCCTCTGGGGTGAAAGTAGCAGTAGAGAACCTTTTACATAATTGTGAACTTAAAATTGGTACGTTAACTACCTTAGTGGATCTGCTACACCTTTAGGATCGTATGACATAGTTTTAGGTATGGATTGGTTAGCATCTCAACATGCTGTGATTGACTGTCAACTTAAGACAGTTAGTTGCATTAATGATTTAGGTGCGAAAGTGGAAATTATAGGTATACAAAGACTTATCTCTTTGCGGATGATATCTGCTATGCAATTAAAGAGATGTCTTCGTTAGGGTTGTCAATTGTTTGCTACAACAGTTACTGATTTGGAAGAAGGTGAGAGTCGAGAGATATCTCTCGATGATCATCCTATTCTTAGGGAATTCACTGACGTGTTTCCTGATGATATACCTGGAATGCCACCGAAGAGAGATATTGACTTTAGAGTTGATTTAGTTCCTGGAGCTGAGCCTATATCTAGAGCTCCATATAGAATGACGACTCAGGAGTTAGAGGAACTACGTATCCAGTTAGAGGAACTATTAGAAAAGGGTTTTATCCATCCAAGTGTTTCCCCTTGGGGAGCACCTGTCATCTTCGTAAGGAAGAAGGATGGGTCACTTAGACTGTGCATTGACTATCGTCAATTGAACAAGGTTATGATTAAGAATCGTTATCCTTTGCCTAGAATCGATGATCTTTTCGATCAGATCAAGGGAGCTAATGTGTTCTCTAAAATCGATTTGAAATCTGGTTACCATCAATTGCGAATTCCTGAAGCTGACATTCATAAAACTGCATTATGAACTCGTTATGGGCACTACGAATTCACAGTAGTACCGTTTGGGTTAACGAACGCACCATCAGTATTTATGAGTCTAATGAATGGTTTTTTTCGTACATACCTTGATCGCTTTGTCCTTGTATTTCTCGATGATATTTTGATCTATTCGAGAAACATGAAGGAGCATGAAGAGCACTTGAGACAAGGTATTGCAATGTTTAAGGGAAAATCAGTTGTATGCGAACCTGAAGAAGTGTGACTTCTTTCAAACTAGGTAAAATACCTTGGACATGTGATTTCTGGAAAAGGTATTGTTGTGGATCCTTCAAAGATTCAAGCTATTGTAGATTGGCCTGTGCCTACTAATGTAGGTGAAGTTCGTAGTTTTATGGGTCTAGCTGGTTATTATAGACGGTTTGTTCAGGGATTTTCTAGAATTGGTCATCCTATTACTTCTCTTTAGAGAAAAGGGAAGAAGTTTGTTTGGACAGAGCAGTGTCAGTTGGCTTTTCAGAAACTTAAAGAAAAGTTGACCAATGCGCCTATATTGATTGTTCCTGATCCTACTAAGGATTTTGTAGTTTGCACTGATGCATCCTTAGAGGGTTTGGGAGCAGTTCTGATGCAAGATGGGTGTGTGATTGCTTATGAGTCTCGCAAACTCAAGGATCACGAATTAAACTATCCCACTCATGATTTAGAACTTGCTGCAGTAGTGCATGCATTAGTTCGATGGAGGCATTTCTTATTGGGTCACCGTTTCGAATTTCACATTGATCACCGTAGTCTACAATACATTTTTATGCAACCTAACTTGAATGCTAGACAAAGATGGTGGATGGAGTTCTTGTGTGAATACAATTTTGAAGTAAAATATGTTCAAGGGAAAGAGAACGTAGTGGTTGACGCTCTTAGTTGTCATCGACATAAGATCTCTGCTACTACTCTTGAAGTAGATTTGAGAGGTCAAATTTTAGTAGCACTTCCAACTGATAGATTGTATCAGGAAGTGAAGTCAGAGATTGAATCTGGTAGACCTTTAGAAGGTTGATTTGCAGGGTATATCCTTGAACCAGATGGTATATCACGGCATTTAGGTCGTATCTATGTACCACATTTTGAGGGTCTTCGTACATTGATTATGACTGAAGCACATCGAGCTTCGTACTCAGCTCATCTAGGTGTTAAGAAAATGCATGCGGATCTTCAACAATTATATTTCTGGCCTGGTATGAAACGTGATATTGTTGACTATGTATTGAGATGTCTTGAATGCCAGCGAGTCAAAGCTAAGCATCAACATCCCGCTGGATTATTATAGCCACATCTCATTCTTGAATGGAAATGGGATATTATATTTGTTGACTTTATTGTTGGATTACCTACGTCATCACGTCGACATGATGCCATTATGGTAACTGTTGACCGATTGACTAAGTAGCTCATTTTTTGCCAGTACAATCATCATATAATGCTTCATCTGTAGCTAGGATATTCATGGAGGACATAGTTAGATTGCATGGGATTCCTCATAGGATTATTTCTGATAGAGATCCCATATTTACATCAGCCCTATGGACTTCATTACAACATGCTCTAGGTACACAGTTGAACTTTAGTTCAGCGTATCATCCTCAAACCGATGGACAAACGGAGAGAGTTAATCAAATATTAGAGGATATGCTTAGAATGTACGTAATGGACCAACAATCACGTTGGGAGGATTATCTGTATTTAGTAGAATTTGCTTACAATAACGGATATCAGAGTTCCATAGGTATGCCACCATTTCAGGCATTATACGGTTGTCCTTGTCGAACTCCATTGAATTGGGATCGACTTGAGGATAGAGTGTTACTTGGTCCCGAGATGCTTCGAGACATGGAGCAACAAGTTGACTGTATTAGAGAGCATTTGATAGCAGTACAAGATAGGCAAAAGAAATATGCCAATGTGCATAGAATAGACCGACAGTTTGCAGTTGGTGATAGAGTGTTTCTTCGAGTGCGACCACGAAAGAGTCCAATCCAATATGGAAAAGGCTCTAAGCTTGCACCTCGTTTCGTTGGGCCATTTGAGATCCTAGAGAGGATTGGTCCTGTGGTGTATCGACTTGCCTTACCACTCAGTTTGTCACGTATTCATGATGTTTTCCATGTATCAGTTCTTAGACCATATCATCCCGACATTTATCATGTACTTGATTGGAATGCGTTACAGGTAGAGGACAGGCAGCTGGCTTTGGAGCCCGTGGCCATTCTAGAGTGTTAGGCGCTCAGTCTCAGGGGTCGAGACGTTGATCAGGTGAGGGTCCAATGGGATCCTAGCCATGAGGCTTCTGCTACTTGGGAGGATGCGACACGCATGAGGGAACTTTATCCCTATCTGTTTGCAGGCTTTCAGGAGCAAGTCTGATCCTAGGGGGGGAGGATGTAGTAACCCTCCATTTATGCTTATGTTTTTTGTTTGCATGTTTTCACACTATTAGACTTTGGTACCTTGTTTTGTATATTTTGATCGCTGACTTTTGAGCAACAGTGGATTCGTTTTGTGATATGATAAACATTGTATGATGATAATTAATTTTTGACATGCTTTGTATTAGTGTAGATGTTTCTTTCAGATGTTATTGATATATATATGTTTATGATGGATTAACTATTATTTAATGTGTCAGTTTGATGTGACGTGTATTGGTGTGGAGAACGGAGTTGCATCACTCGCTTGCGAGTGCCCTATCATTTCTGTGATTCTCTCTGCACGGTGTGCTTGCATAATGGTTTATATATATATATGTATGTTATTTGCTTGATTGCAGGATTGCAGGTACATGACACCGACTCCACCTGGTTACTCAGGTCTGAGCGTGTCAAGACTCAACGGAAATGTTGATTGGGAGATAGTAACATGGTTTATCCTAGTCTAGTCTTAAACCCAGTCACAGTATATTGTCAGTTTTAGTTTGGAGTCTTTAGTGGTTTTGTTTGTCCCTGATTGGATTAATTGTTTTGAAAGGAAAATTTTTGTCAATTTAATGATAGTTTGTTATTCTTTAATTTACTGTTTATTTAAATTAAATTTTAAATGTCAAAATAAGTTTTACATTTTATTTAATTAATTAATTAGTTTGTTTGGTTAAGTAATTTGATCACTGCGATTAAATTTATTTAATTAAATAAATTAATTGATTAAATTAAAGTTATCTTTATTGTGTGAATAGATTTAAATTTGAAATTAATTGTTAAGTGGGAAATGATATTTTAATTGTTAAATAAATAAATAAATAAATAAAAAGGAAATTTGTATTTTGAAAATTGAAAATTTTAAATTATTTAAAAAGCATGCAAATCTTGATAAGGAAGAAAGGAAAGATTGTCGTGAGGTTGTTGAAAGATATTTTTTCTTCTCGACATGTGTGCCAATGGAATTAATTACTGCTTGTTGAGGATTTTCTCGGATGTTATCTGGGATTTGGGGAAAAATAGAAGATTTGTCTTTTCTTCACGGGAAAAGAAAGAATAGTGCAATGTTAAAAATTGTTTTTGCTTTTGTGAATTGTTGTATATTTTTGGAAGATCTTTGGTTGAGATTTTGGCATATTTCGGATTTTGTGTTCGGGAAGGGCTTTGGAAGCTACAGGCAAAGCTACTCTTCACCAAACAAGTTTCTGAAGCTACAGGAAAACAGGTATTTCCCTGTGTTTTTTAATTTGTTTGCTTTTGAAAAGAATGTCTGTGAAAAGAAATTTCATTTTTGTTAAAATCCTTGTTCTTCTCAGGAAAAATTATTTACTGTATTCTTTCTGTAAGGATTTGTTATTTCTGTATAAATTTTAAGAATTCATGGATATGTAGAGAAAACAGAGAAAATGAAAGATGAGATTCAAAAGAAAACTTCTGTAGCTTTCTCTCTGTAGAAAATAATTGAGTAAATAATTGTGAGGGAAATCATTTGTTGAAAAAGAAATTGAATCCTCAGGGAATAAATTAGAATTTGATTGGAAATTCTTGTGCGTATTTTCCTTTGAAACCCTGTTGAAATTTTACAATTTCCCCATAAGAAAACCCTGTAGAATTTTCTTAATTTCTCCATAGGAAAACCCTGTGAATTTGTATATATATATATATATACATATATTTTATACATATATACTATCATATATAAATTGGATTGTGAGAAATTCTTTTTGAAAAAATTCGTACAGGCGGATTTGAGGTTTCATTTTAAAATAAACGGAATTTATGAAAATCGCTGTCTATTATTTTATTTAATATAAATTTATTTTAGAAAATATTTATCGAAATGGTGAGAGCCGAAGCGCTTTCAGGCGAGGGTTCTGTAGACCTGCTTGAGGGCCGGCCGAGAGAGGGCGAGCCAGCCTTTATGTGACATTTAGCTCGGCCCTTGTGCGAAGCCTGAGGGTGGGCTGAGGCAGCAGCCCTACCGCCGTTAGGCTGAAAGTTAGGGCTTAAAGCCCTAACATTAGGTTTTAAACTCCATCGCGGATTTTAATTTGCCAATTATTAGCATTAATAGTATATATTATATATTTATTATATATATATACTTTATATATAATGTATATTAATATAATATATATTATATATAAAATATATATATATAATATTTATAATTATATATTTATTTAATGTTAAGAAAATTTGGAAGTGTAATCATGTTTTAATGAGATATTTAAAAGAAATAGTTTATTAAATATCTAGATATAGATATTTTAATAATTAATTTACTATGATTAAGTTATTTGTGCTTAGAATAAACTGATATTCTTGAGTTTATTAGATTTCATTATAATATGTGGTTATGAAATTGAGCAAATTATAGATTTGATTTTTTTATTGAATGGAAGTTGAATTAAATCCTAGAAGATTAATTTTGTACTTCAAATTATTGCTTGACTGGATTTAGTAAATCCTAATGTAGATTCCCAATGTTTCATTTGTTTTAAATTGTGTTTCTTTTATTGGGAAAATTGGGAATGTTTTAGATGAATAAGTCTTCCAGATTAGTTTGTATAGTAAGGGTGTTGTTATTGTTGAAATGCAATCCTTGAGTTGACTAGGGTAGTGCACATGTTATAGTATGGTGTTTTGACACCTGGATTTATGAACAAAGATTTAATGACCGTTGTGTGTCGTTTGGTATTATATGTTGATTCTTGTGCACCTTGTTTACCTTAGTTAGGAAACTTAGATTCCTTTGTTATGTTTAGGGGAGTGGCTCTGTGTGAGGGCCGGCACACAAAGTGGTGCCAGGGTAACTTACAAAGAGTTAGTAAGTCAGTGAAAACTAAACAACACATTAGTTAGATTAAAATCTTTAATTAGATTAATATGTTCGCTTAAAGACTCAAGAGCTAGTTCAGTCTTGAGATTAAGTTGAGAGGCACGGAATGGAAAATTGATATCTTGTTACTTTAAAAGATATTCGATTCACTTAATAGTATGCATATGGGGCTGGGTTTCGTAAGAGGTTACCAGGGTAACCCAAGTTGGGGGCCGGAACCTAGGAAGAAACACTAGGGTAACCTTTGCAACATTGTGATGACACTCCACCTAAAATAACAGTTAACCTTGTGAACTTAGCATATTTGATTGTCTCAATTCTGGAAGCAATGTAACCATCAGTTAGTTATGTACTTGTGTCTAGGGTGAATAGGTTATGTCTAGGTAACCTTATTACTATCTCCTAGCATGGGGGTGGACCTACGGGTACCACATGGTTGGGTGGAATGTGCACCTTACTCCGTTGGGTCCCCAGTTTATGATCATGGCAACGAGAGCTTCATGGATGGAGAGCTCGTACTTGGATAAATGTGTACTTCCTTTATTGCATCATTGAAAATCTTGTATTTGAAACATCCCTCAATTGTTTATGAGGTGAACATTTGGAAAATGTAATTGTAATCTATTATTTGATCTACCTCATCTGAAGAATGAGTATTGTAATGTTATTTCAAATGCAATGTAAGAATCATATTTGTACTTTATACTATCATGAATGGAATTCAAATGTTGTGCAATGTTTACTTTTAAGGTTTATGTTAATTAAATACAAGCAATGCTAAATACTAAAGTCGTTTATGGAATCTCAAGTAGTGTGACGTCGCGTAACTTAGAGAATGTATGCAACTAATAAAGTTAATATTAACACTTTAAAAAAAAAAATATTACACTTACATAGACAATTGCAACATTCGTTAGGTTACTAGACGGGGTATTACACTTATTTCTTATTTTTAAACTCTAAGTCAGTTTCACATGTATCCTTTTATATTTTGTTATATCTATTTCGATAATTTATCATTCATTAAAGATATTATTAATTAATATGAGATTCTCTCATCCTTCTTCAATTTACTCAATTGTATCTATGACTAACTTCTTTAACCTTTCCCTTATACATCTTCATCAATATTATTTTTTGTTTTTTTCTTCCATACTAACCTTTTCATCATTTATTATAGTGAATGTATATACTTAATAATTTATCTAAGTAGTATAAATTAAATCTAGAGGTTTAGTTTTTGAAACTAGATTTAGAAAACCCTCAAATACGTCATTAATTATTATCCTTAGGTCAGAAAAAAATAGTTTCGTATATTCTTTTTTATTTAAATTTTATAATGGGAGAGCACCCTTATTTCTATCCTCTAGTTGAGAAATATTCTTATTACACAATTTCCTAATTGAATCTTTAAATTCATCACACTTATTTATTTCATTTACTAATTGAGTTAAAAAAAAATTCTACTCTTTTTGTATGAATAGTTCGTTTCATAGCTATTCCAATATCATTTGGTGGCATAGCAACTATCTATCCCTATATTGGTAAAATCATATTATCTTTGGAAAAACCTTCATACCACACTTTATAGAGGCTTCTCTAGTCTTCTAAATCCTTCTAGATTATCTTTCCCATCTTTCCTAATATTTTTCAACTTTGATTCTTCTTTCACATGCATTTTATAAGCCATATTAATTCCTTCTAAAATTGTCTCAACATTTACTCTCTCCTTTTTACTAGGTTTATTTTTAGGATATTATTAATCATTTAATCCATCCTCAATGTATTAGTTCAAACTAAATTTAGTAGCCACATTTTTTATGATCACCCCTATTCCATTTATCACCCCTAAGTGTCTGACCCCTCTCATAAGGTAGGACCTAGAGTGGTTACCACATATCTTAATTGCTAATAAAATTACCATTAATACACATTTCCTTCATGGTATTTCTTATTGAAATGTATTCCTTACTTCTATTATTACTTCCTACAAACCATAAATTGGGGTTACAACAATGGAAAAAAATATTGATGATTAAATATAGGCCTAAGGTTTATATTATTTATGTTAGAAAAGTTAACATGGTAGTAAAATAGGAATAAATTATAAATAGTATAGTAGATAATATATACATATCATGAGAATTCCAATAATTTTACATAATTATAGACACCATAAGATTAATCTACTTATATATCTATATCATTTCTCCTTGTAAATTATATATTCTTTAATGCAAGAATATATATTTACATTGTATATTCTTTGGTATCTTCTCTTATTTATACTTTTCTTTTCCTCCTTTCTCCTTCCTTTATTTTCCTTTCCCTTCTTATATTATCTATCTACTATCATTATGTGTTTCATATACGCAAGTGAGTTCATAGAGATACATGTCCCTCTTCCTTGAGGTATCTCTTAAGATGTGTTTTAGAAAGTACATGTTTTTTATTACCACACTTATCTTTCAATGAATATGGATTCATTATGTTTTTTTTCTTTAATATTCTAACACCATCCCTCTTTGTATGGGATCATTATCCTCATAACTCTAGTTCCACCATCTCTTGCTCATCCCATTTTCCACAAATCACATATAAACCATTTTCAATCTTCTACGAGATTCTACAAAATCTAACCTCAATGCCACATCCCTTTTCTTCACTTTTCATACTATTCATTAATTTAATAAGTGCGCTTTATTTAATTAGTAAGTATGCCAATTTTATTTCTATAGAGAGATGAAGTATCCATAGTATTGTCTTCTTTTTCTAAAATTTCTTGTATTTTCTTTAATTTTCTAACCCAATTTTCAAATTCTCTACTTATTTTATGTTATTTTTCTAGTTCTATCTTTGTTTCTCAATAAGTGGCTCTTTGAATTTTCTTTCACACTCCTTTAAATATTCTATCAAATTCACTTTTGGTTTCTCCTTTCCCTTGTACCATTTCTCTCATTTTACTATCACTATCTAATAGGACTTTGAGAGTTTGGAAGTTGTTTAATAATTCTTATTTTAACCCTACCCATTCTTTATTGTGTGAGGGACACTCTTTCATCCACCACTTGAGTGCTTCTTCCATTAAGGTTTTGACAAATTCATAAAGCTTAGTCTAGTTATCTCTTATTCCACTCTATCTCTAGTTAGAGTTAAGGATACATTTATTCAATTGTATCCTTTATATCCTTGCCAAAGATGGGTGTTTTAATATGATTTTTTCGATTGGTGGAAGAATAGGTTCCTATAATTTATCACTATTTGCTAACTACCTTCCTTGTTATCCCTTGATTCCTCAGGCCATTTTTCTTTGAATTATTGCTAATCTTTCCACACTTCACAACCTGTTGTTGTTTCACTAATTTCCTTATATTTTTGGTATATCTAGAGGTAATTCAATGTCAAATAAATCTTGTCCAAAAAAAAAGTCACAAATTATCTTCTCCTCACTTCTCCCTCTTACTACAACAGCAACAAAGAGTGGAATGCAATACTATGAACATGATAATGAAAACTACTAAAGAGTCAAAATACAAAAACAATAAAAAATAAAAGAAACTAAGATATATTTGGAAAAAACTAAAACTATAAAATAGTTGTTAAGAAAATACAATGAAATTCTTAAGTAATTAAACAAATCATATTAATAAAATGAAATATTTCTTAAATTCAATATAAATATAAAATATATTTATATTTGATTTTGTATTTTTATATATCATTTTAAAAATAAACATTTTTTATGATTTAATGTATTATTATTATGAAAAATAAATAATTATTTAAAAAATATTTTATAATTTAGTGTAATAAAATAAATAATTATTTACTATTTTATTTATCAAATTAAGACTTTTACTTATCATTACACAGATATGTTTTAATTTTTTAAATTTTATTATCAGATAAATGATTACAACTACTTTAACATAAATTGAGTCTTTTTTATTTTCTTAATTTGTTATTTACATGAAAAACAAAAACATAGTAGCAAATAGGTGACATGTACCCGTTGTCCCCCACCAGATGCAGATGATGATGTCTGCTGTCCGGCGTTAGATCCTCAGCCTATAGATGCCAACATTGTTATTTAGACTGGAAATAGTTAGAAAACGATAGGAAATATCTTTTAAGTTGGAAATGAAAGGAATAGGAAGAGAAAACTACCAGGGGAGGATAAATGCTAGCGTGCCTGGTTAACTTAAAATATCCGTTAGCATAGAGTAAAGTATGAAAGTTGATGACTCGGGGTGCATCAAACCAAAGCAGCGGATCTTCCAATCTAGAAAGAGTATATTAAGATGGTGAAGTTACCATCTTAATTGGAAGCCTCGCAGGGGACCTGAAAGTGGCGGACAATGAAAGTGAATGTGAAGTTTAAAGAATATATGGTTTCATTTGTCTTTATCTGGCACTAGAAGTGAACAGTCTCCTGTGTATGCTGAAGAGCTGATAATGATAATCTTACCAAGGCAACAGCACCACTGTAGTGGCAGCTATAAATATAAGCGAAAATACAATCAAGATGTATCATTCAAACAGCACAGCTATATCTATACAAGAGAAGGAAAGAAAAACCTACAGATTATAAATTTTGCAAATTTAGAAATAAGGTGAGATGAAGTTAGAGTTAAGTGATCGTGTTGAGTTGTTCTATAAAGGTTGGCTGATATGTTTCTCTTGGGTTTTGCAGGGAAGATGAGGATGATGATAATAGCGTTTGGATTGCTACTGAGCATGATGTCCATAGCGGAATGCGGCAGGCCTGATGCTGCAGGAATCCTGGCATCGTGTAATCCCAGCGGATATTTGAATGGCAACTCCCACAAGTGCAATCAGGAACACGAATCGGACTGCTGCAAATCAGGGGAGCGATACCCACAGTACAAATGCTCGCCCCCAGTGACAGACAGTACTCCGGCCAAACTCACTGTGAATGGGTTTCAGAGGGGCGAAGACGGAGGAGGCCCTTCCGAGTGCGACAATGACTACCACAACGACAACGATCCGGTGGTTGCTCTTTCCACAGGCTGGTACGCCGGTGGCAGCCGCTGCCTCAACTACATACTAATCACCAATCCAGACAACGGACGAAGCGTGCGGGCCATGGTGGTGGACGAGTGCGACTCATCCTCTGGGTGTGATTCGGATCACGACTACCAACCCCCTTGCAATAACAATATCGTGGATGCCTCTCCAGGCGTATGGAAAGCCTTGGGAGTCGACAATTATGATGATGTTGGTGAGATGAGCATCACATGGTCTGAAACTTAGCCCCTTCTGCGCTCCCCGTTTTCTTCTTTCTCTTCGTCAAATATACTGT